>JARWLC010000008.1:9267500-9867500 GCA_033318265.1 Phyllotis vaccarum
CCAGGGATGGTGATAAGTACTGTCCGTGACTCAAATCCTCAGCTTGGCAGCTTGTGCAATTGACAGGATCATCCCTCCTGAATTAGGCCACACGTTCCCCAGTCCTCCTTCCCAAACTGACACCCAGGCATGAGCTACATGAGGTCTATACCAGGCCTGAGATAGCCTACACACCACTCTACTCTAGACAGTCTAAGAGGTCTCTTGAACCTTGGGACCAAGTGGAGCTTCAACCCCCAGATGCAGAGTGGGGTGAGGTGGGCTTGACAGGATGGGATGGCTCAGGAATCCAGGGAAGCAGAGACCATTCTGACAGCTCTGGAGAGCCCAGAGTGAATAGTGTGTGTCCAGCCTGCTGTGTAAACATGGTAACTAAATCCACTGATGGTTTCCAGAGCCCAGCAGATGGTAACAAGAACAGGGTGGTGTGGTTTCTGCTGCTTCTCTGTCCCTCTTGTTCCCATTTCCACCTTGTGCCTTGGGGGAGGGACACAATTTGAGCAGCTCAGGAAGTTCTGGGATGATCCCTACACTGAGCCTAAAACAGTGTCCTCAGGGCTTTGCTCAGTGTCACCCAGTGTTGTCTCCACTGTCCCAGCTTCCTTTCTCTTGTGCCACTGACTGCCTGCCATCCATGCCCTTCATCTCTTCTTCTGTGGCTTTGAGATCTCTGATTCTTCTTTTCTGAACTGTAAAATGAGCTCATAGCTTATAAACATTTTTATCTTGTCAGACATTACTGTTTCTCAGGACCCATAGCAAAGTGACAGTTAATTATGTTTTTATTAATTTTAAATTTTTTTAAAACTTAATTAATTTTAAAATATTTACTTTTATAATTGTAACTATATGTAGGTAAGTGTGTCTGCATGTGAGTATACATGCGTGTGTTCAGGTGCCTGAAGAGGTCACAGGAGCTGAACTTGTAGGTGCTTGCCACCTGTCATGGATACCAGGAACCAAACTCAAATCCTCTGGAAAAGTCAAAACTGTTCTTAACCTCTCAGCCATCTCTCCAGCCCCCTTGCTTTATGATGTTTTAAGACAGGATCTTATGTAGTCCAGCTTAGCCTCAAACCCTGTAGCTAAAGATGACCTTGAGCTTCTGAGCCTGTTCTGCTTCTGGGTTTGGATGTCCAAGTGAGAAGCAAGTGTAATCTGAGTTACGCTCTGCTGTGGATTGAACCCTGGGCTTCTTGAGTGTTAGACAAGCACACCCCCAGGGTCAGCTGCATCCCCAACCCCTCAGTATTTTTGAATGAAAATGTGCCCCTCTAGGGCAAGCTAAAGCATTAAAGTTGGGTCCTGTGGGTGTATGAAGGATATCAATTGCTCTATGTCCAGAATTTTCTGCATCTGGACAATACAATTCAAAATAGAGAGAGATCCTTACATGAGAGCTTTTTAATGGAGAAAGTTTCCTGCTTAAGTGCAAAGACATATCAATGTCTTGGAGCTTTTAAGTCGGTGTAGTCATCCCAGGCTCCCCTCAGTAAGTCATTTATTGAGAGTCAGTCTACTCAGGAAGAAGTGACATCATGTTTCTGAAAGTGGTCGTGGAGTGTTCCTCCAGACACATCGGCTCAAGCCTCCCCTCTTGCCCATCTCTCACTCTCACCAGAGCACAGAGCTGTTGACATCTCTGGCCTTGTCTTCCTTATACAAAGGTCTGCTGGAAGCCTCTGTGCAGCCTCTTCCTGGTTTCAATCCTTTCATATAGTTTTAGCTACTCTTTGGTGACACGAGCAGAGGAGAGGACCGTGCCTAGCATCCCTTGGAGCTCAACTCACTGTCAACACCTCTGGCTCTGTCTCTTTGTCATGTGTTCCCCACAGGAAATAGCAAGGAAGATGAGAGAGACATCAGGAAGGGAGGAGGAAGAGGAAGGAGAGAGGAGGGCAGACAAGAGGAGAGGAGAAGACCCTTCCTGTTTTCGAAACACCAGAATTAAGCCATTTGCCATGCTTCTTCAGAGAACGGAAAAGGATGGTCAACTCTCACTCAGCCTGATGGCCTTTATTCTCATTTCCACCCTGGCTGAAATTCTAATCCATTGCTGGAAGCCTGGACTTGTTCTGAGCCTTCTCGAGGCTGACACCCATACTTCAGTGTCTTCTTCATATGTGGTATTGGCAGCGGAAAGCTACGACTCCGGGACACAGCGTGCAGGGTACTCTCTATATTGAAGAACAAAAATTTCACTTCAACCTGAAGAACATGTCCTCTGTGGCAGGAACTGGATCTATGACCTCTACAATGGCTTCCAAGGCCTCCTGTCTCCAGGAACTAGTCCTGCCTACAGCTCTGACTCAAATACTGTCCCTTCCCATGGCCTCTCAGCTGGGTCAGCCTCAGAAGTTTGACTGAGTTCTGCTAGTCAGGCCCCTGTTGACTTCATCACTGTTCTGTTTTCTTTTCGGAGATAAGTTCTTACGTAGCCTAGGCTGACCTTGAACTCAGCGAACTAGTTAAGAGTAACCTTGAACTCTTCTTCCTGCCTTGACCCCCAAAAGTGTACCACCGTGCTCCATTCATACAGGGCTGGGAATCAAACCCAGGGTTTCAGGTTTGATTCATTCACACTAGGCTCAGTGAGCCACACCCCCAACTTCTTAATCATTCTTTGTAGTAATGAATGAAAGTGTGTGAATAACTTGGAGAATTTAGTTTGAACATTAACCTAGCTCTCTTATTTCAGCAATTTGGCCATTCAAGCTGGGATTCAAAGACAGGTCCTTATCCAATAAACTGTCCAGGACAGAAAAGGTTAAGCCCTCCTGTCATAAAGCATACTAGCTTATTGATAACTCAAAGGACTTCATCCTGTTTAGACTTGGTGACTGTGGATCTTGCAGAGCATGGTTGGTGTCACTCTGAAGAGTTCCTGATGTGGGGCTGAGCTGTGCTTCCCACAGCCAGGGACAGCAAAGGTGTCCCTGTTTGCAAATGCAAGACATGCATTTCAAAGAGCCTGTCCAGCTGAACACCAATCACTGAAAAAAATAGGCAACCCACCTCCCTCCAACCCTGCAAAATGAGAGCTCAGTTGAGCGCGCTTTTCAGCTGGATGCACAGGTCTAATAGCATATGAATTCTCCTCTAGTGAGGGGACTGCTCTCCTGCAGAGGGCCTGAGTCTAGAAAGGCTGGAGAGGCAGTGGGTCCCTGTGGATGCCTCCAGAGAGAGTCAAGGCCTGGGTTTATAGCTCTATAAAGCCCTGCTTATCGACAGTACTTCCTCCGGCAACTTTCATCTTTTTACAGTATTTGCCTTGCAACTTCTTAAGCCTGAAAGGACCTTGGAGCTGAAAATAAATTCTTCCAAAGATAGGCTATGTTTGAATTTGAGCTAGAGAAACAGAGCAAAGGTAACTTGTGGAAGAGCCTGGGTTAGCTACAGCCTGTGGGCTGGGAGTGGTCCATCAAAATTTCTTTCAAGATTACTAACGTGTTTGGGTTCCAGAATCTTGGATCTTACCTTCAGTTCCTGCTTTGAGCTCTCTTGAGGTCGTTGGTGCTATTGTGTGTACATGTGCACCTTTGTGCGAATATGTATGCACCTGTGTCTGAAGTCCAGAGGTGAAAGTTGGGCTTTTAATGACTCGTTATTTTTGAGACAAGAGTCTCTCACTGATTAGACTGGCTAGCCTGTGAGCCCCAGGTGTGTGCCTGTCTCCGCCTCCCCAGAACCGGGGTTACAGATGCAAGTTGATGGGACTGGCTTTTTACCTGGGTGATGGGGACCCAAGGACAGGCCCTTTTCTTAGTGCAGAAAGCATATTCCTGACCGAGACAAGTCCCCAGTTTCTGTTCATGTTATTTTGTGTCGGTAGAATCTACCCACTATAAATGGCCCTGTGAGCAAGTAAAAGCACCTTGAACATGAGGCAGGGCTCCAAAAGCGCTAGTAAAAGCAGTAGTGGCAAGTGCCAGAGAGTGGGGACCATCTTTGATAACCATGCATAGTGGTTGTAGTCTGGTGAATTGGAGAGCCATCTGAACTAGAATTACTGCCCCCCCCTCCAATTTGTGACCTTCTCTGGGGCCATCCCTATTTCCCAGGAGTTTGCTGTCACTGGTAGAGGTCTTTCCTGCAGGGTCTCAGGTTGTTTAGTATCTTTGAACAGGGATAGCTAGATGGGGGAAGTATCCCAACTCAGCCTGTGAGATGCCTCTGTCTGAGGTGTGGCTGATTTGTATGTCCAAGGCTGTAGAGAGCAGAATGCCTTCATTTTGTGCAAGTTGCTTCATATAAGATCCTTTATAAAAATGGTCCATGTCCCTATTTACAGAGGTGTGACAATGATGGTTTATGCAAAGGTATGTGTGTGTGTCCCTCATAGTGTCTGAGCTGTGTATATATAAACTTTAGTCAGAGTCTGCCTTCATGCCTTACTGTATTACTACTTAGCTGTGTGATCTAATATCCCCCAGCAGAGGCTGGAAGACAGGCTTTGAGGACCAACATTTAGGCACGCATATTAGGTTTGCATCCTGAGGACTGAAAAACACCAGGTCTACACAGCGGGGTTAAAGATGGGCATTTAGGCAAAGGGAGGTGTGGGTCTGCTGAATGATCAGAAACTTCTTCCTCCTGCTCCTTCCTGCGCACCCCCCCCCCACCGCCCACCTTCTTCCTACCTTGGCTTGTCACGCTGTGAACCAAGGGCATAGAACATCTGACCTGACCCTTGTTTACTGCAGCTGAACTGCAGCTGTGGCCTCCGAGAAGCCAGAAGGCCTGAATTAAAGGCTGTTACAGAAGCCAGAAGGTTGCAATCAGGAGTTGGCTGGTGAGGCTATGGGTCACCAACAGGGTCACCCCTGACTTATTTCCATGTCCGCCTGTCCTGTCAGGAGGTCTGAGAGGCACACTGAAAGCAAACAGAGCAAAGGGTTTCCAATCCGAAACAATTTGTGACCTTCTCTGGGGCTAGAGAATTTGTGATATCAACCCCTCCTGCAGTTTCCTGAGAATGCCAGAGACAGGAGAATCCAGATCCACAGTCTCTGGGTTTCTCTCAGTGTGTATCTGTATGAACGAACACAAGGGAAGTGAGCTTTCAAAGGATACAAAGGGCTGTAAACATCTTGGGTGTGGTGTTAGGGAATTCCTAGGAACTTTCCCCCTGCTCTGTCTCTGTGTCTCTTGCCTTTTGTTGGGAGGCTTGAAGGAGCCATCTTGAATAGCGTGGCTAATGTACAAGCAGATCAGCCTGCCTCCCTGTCACTCAGCTGACTTGACCAATCAATCACTATCAGATCTGATCAGGATGGGAGGGCCAGGAAGGGGAACTTGTTTGGAAGCAGTCTTGACAGGGATGAAGGGACCAGCCATTGTCTCCAGGTCTGTTTTTTTCTCTGTTGGGCTGTTTCATGCTTGGTGTCAATTCTTTGCCGGTACAATCCCTTCTGACTATTGGGTCTCTTTAAGAATGGTTGGTCCTGCCAGTCTTAGGAGCCTCTCCTAGATCTTTGGAAGCTGTTGCTCTGTACTTTTAATATGCATGGTACCTCACCTATTGACTTCATAGAATGGATTGATTTACATATTCTTTGCATGTGATTTGCATTACATTAGGTTATTCCTCCTTCCAATGAATATTTATCAGCAGTCACATACCATGGAAGATGCTATATAATGTGGACTGTGGAATAGGATGCAAAATCCTCTATGCCAAAGCTTTGTTGCTTTTCACTGCGAGCCTCTAGCCTTTTTCCAGTGCGCTAATCCATTTCCCCACCTCCTTTTTCTTTTCTTTCTTTCTTTCTTTCTTTTTTTTTTTTGGACAATTTTTTTAAATAAAAGATGATCTTGAGATAATCACTGGTTCAGCTTCTTGAAGGATAGCCCAGCCTGGAGCATGTACCTGAGAAATCAGAAACACTGGTCCTTCAAGACATTTTCCCACTAACATTGTGGACTCATTTGAACTTTTCCATTTAGAACCACCGGGTGTCTAGTGTCTGGCTTTCATGAGCCTTGGGAACACAGCAGAAAAACCTGGACTTTATTTCTCTTATGATGAAGAAGCCAAAGTGGAACCATGGATCTTAGGAAGGATGTTCCAACCATTGTTACCATACAGCTCCCTCCAACATCTACCTCCGGCAACTTCAAGCACAACCTACAGCTACATTAGATGCAATGGAATGGGTATTTTCCAAATTCTGCTTTATTTAAGGTCTGAGTTGGCTGAAGAAGGAGACAGTGGAAGAGCATGCCTGTAAGAGCTCATGGTGTGTCTTCTTCCTCCACATGCTGCTGCCTTCCTCCATTCATGTGAAGGTGTTTCCCCTGCCCAGTGGCTGTGTTGGCCCCATGGGCTTGTGGAACGCTTAGATCTGCTTGCTTCAGAGAACCCCCCCCCCCCCCACTGGCACATTATGAACTCTTTTAGGGAAGGAAGCCACTGTAGAAATCAGGATAATTTTGATCATTCTACAACAAATCCACTCAAGATGATGAACGGCAAGCCCTCTTCCAAATACCAATGCAAAGATCTGATTTCTTTTCAGTACTCACTCCATCCTGGAGACTTTGCCCTCCAGTCACATGAGCAGGGATTTGCAAGGTACTTCCGTGGTTTAGCTGCAAGGTATTGGGTGTCACTTCGGTCCATGTTTCAGGACCGAGCAGCAGCATAACACAATTGCAAAGTAGACTGGGTGCTGCGCACAGGTATGACCATTAACTTACACACCACACTGTGGGCCCCAGAGGAATGACCTGTGCTCCCACAGCCTTATCCCCTTCTCTGAAAAGCGGGTAGAAGAGGCAGCCTATAGCATTCCTGTGTGATGGCTAATATGAATAACAATCTTGACAGATTCTAGAATCACCAAGAAGACAAACCTAGACTCGGGTCATGAGAGAGTTTCTAAACTAGGTAAATTCAGGTGGGAAGATCCACTCTAAATATGGGTAGCACCGTTCCATGGGTTGGAATCCTGGACAGAAGGAAAAAGAGAAAACCAACTGCCTACGGACGGATGGTCATATCTTTCTGCTTCCCGGCTGTGTGTGTAGAAATCATTCTGCAGCCCCCAGGGCTCAATACTGTTACTGGCCTGTGGTTTACTAGATTAAGCTGATCTTTTCTGTTCTCGAATAACACGAGCATCACAGTGTGTGCCACGTGACCAGCGGCCTCAAGTACCTGCCTCTGTGATTTGTCCCCCATCATGGACCGTCTCCCCTCAAACTGGGATCCCAAATGAACCTTTCCCAAGTTGCTCTTGGAAGGTGCTTTCTCATAGCGATGAGAAAAATCAACCAGGTGTCTCACGAGGCTCCAAGAGAAGACACCTATCAGCACAATGCCAGGCACAGAGGGAAGCCACGCGAGTGTTCTCTAGGCCTCTACAATTTCTTCTTAAGCCCCTAGGAAAGGAGGGGGTAGCATAGGCCACAGATGGTTTCAATCAGGTAAATCAGGATATGCAGATTCCTCCCGGATTCCTTGCTGATCTTCTCAAGACAAATTAGTACCATGCCACTGTTTAAAAAGGACAGGTCCTCCTCAGAGCCATTCTGAGACCTTCCTGATGCTCAGTGTCTGTGTCACAAGAACAAAGGACACTGCCCCTGAGTGCTAGGGTGCTGAATTTTCAAGCTATTGGAGTTGACTGGGTGGCTCTTGTCACACACACACACACACACACACACACACACACACACACACACAGAGAGAGAGAGAGAGAGAGAGAGAGAGAGAGAGAGAGAGAGAGAGAGAGAGAGAGAGAGAGAGAGAGAGAGAGAGAGAGAGAGAATGAGAGAGAGAATGAGAGAGAGAGAGAGAAGTCAGGAGACTTGGCCTTCAGAACCCAGCTCCAGGAGCTGACTCAGTGAGCCTTTGTTTATGGGGAAGCAGGAGGTGGGTGGAAGTTGTATGTACAGATGGGCTCTTTCTGACTCAAGTCTCTAAGGTGATGACATCCAGAGCTTTGGGAAGCACTGTTTAGAGAGGGTTGGCTACTGCCTAGGTTGCGCGGCTTACAGACAGAACATGGCAGAAACATCATTTGGAATGGCAGTCTGGCCTTCCTCACCATCATCTCCTCAGGCCCACATTGCCACCTTGGCTTGCTGGTACTGTGGCGGTTCATCTGGCGGCCCGAGACCAATGCAGTATTATAGCAGTACTGTGCGTACTTTTTCTCTGTGACTCTTTGACATTTTAGGGTTGTTTGTTCGAAATGATTTAAGACCCAATTAAAGCAATTTCTCCAATTAATATAGGTCTAAAACCTAAGAAATCAAATCACAGTTGTAAAAAATCATGTTAGAAATACTGTGAATGGGGCTATCTAGATGCCTTAATGGGTAAAAGTGCTTGCAATCAAGTCTTACATCCAGAGTTCGATACCCAGACCACACTTAGGGGACTGAGAGAACCGATTCCTGAAAGGTATCCACTGATCTCTACATATACACTGTGACACACAGGCATATGGACACACAGGAAACACACACACTAAATTTAAGAAAAATATAAATAAAGACATACTGTGAGCTACAAATAATACAAATTGAATGGTGGTTGTGCTGATATATTGTATATTTAATAAAGCCTGTCTGAAAATCAGAGGACAAAGCCAAGCCATGAAGGTCAGGGAGTGGTGACCCATGCCCTTAATCCCAGCACTCAGGAGGCAGAGATCCTCTGGATCTCTGTGAGTTCAAGACCAAGCAGAGCCAGTGGGTGGTAGCACACCCCTTTAATCCTAGCACTAGGAAAGTTGAAAGAGGAAGTGAGATAGCAGGTTGCTGCTGGGCAGAGAAAGAGGACCAGGAGTTTTCTCTTTCAGCTGAGAATTTAGAAGCATTCGGTCTGAGAATTCCGGGAGACCGGATCAGGCCTGAGGAGTTGACTAGGTAAAAACTGGCTGTTGTTTGTTTCTCTGTCTCTCTGATATTTTAAACAAACTCAGCCTCAGAGTTCTCAGCTGAAAGGGAACCCCCAACAATCAATTAAATTTTAAAACCACCACCTGTTGGGGGCTGGGGAGTTGACTCAGTGGTTATAGCTGGCTATTCTTCCAGATGAGGAAGGAGATCCAGGTCCAGGAGATCTGATGCCCTCTTCTGGAATTTGAGGACACCTGCATACACACAGGACACTCAACTCCCAACACACACACACACACACACACACACACACACACACACACACACACACACTCACACACACACACACAATTATTAAAATAAAAAAGTAAATCATTTAAAAGTTGTCTTATAAGAGCTGGGCATTGTGGCACATGCCTTAAATCCCAGCACTTGAGAGGCAGAGGCAGGAGGATCTCTGAATTTGAGGCCAGCCTAGTCTGCAGTCTACAGAATGAATTCTAGGACAGACAGGCCTACAAGGAGAAACTTAGTCTTGGGGAGGGTGAAGGGAGGGGCGGGTCTTACAAGAAAGAAAGCTTTTGATAGTCCAGGGCTGGTTTGGCACGGGATAATCCCTAATCCTACTCCTCTACACCTCCTTAGCTACTTGATGGCCTTTCATCTTCCTGACTCAGAACAGCTTTGTCAGCTACAGCCTTCACGTCAGCCTTCCAGGCAGGAAGAGTAACTGCACAGCATTCACCATATCTGTCTCTTTGCCCGGAATAGCAAAAGTCCATTATAAAACAGACTGGGAAACAACCTGCAATCATTTTCAAGTAAAACCAATACAACCAATCTTTGGTTTCAAATTTGGAATTTGTTTATCCCCTCCCCTTCCCTTGGCAGCCTGAAACACTGAGGAGCTACTGTCCAATATACCGAGAGAAGTATGCTGATCCATGCAAACTGGTACTGCCTGGTTACAACGGACAACTACCCTCTTCAAGTCACCCATGTCAAGCTTGCCTGATTTCCGACTAGGTCCTACAGCTAAGGGACCCATCCGATCACTTGAGAATCAACAAATTGCCAAGGGCAATTGTAGGTGGCTGGAAGGTAAGTCTGACTAATAAATTATTTTAGGGCAGCAAAGAAAAAAAAAGTGAAATCAGTTTCCTATGTAGAAATCAAAGTTGACCTCATTGTCTATGACTCGACTTGGTGCTTAGATAGGGGATTTCCACACCTGCTTCAACAGGTCTGAATAAAAACTGGCTTTAGTAACTGCGGTGTGGGGGAGGGGAACTGGGCACAAAGTCTCACCCCCTGGACCAGAAGATATTCATAACTGTTAGATACTGGGAAGAGGAAAACCAGTTTTGTTTTGTTTTTTCAACAGAGTGGCACTGGGTATATTAACTCCACTCCAGGGCAGGCTTGACACTGAGGAATATTGGCCAACGTGAATAGTCCTCCATGTTTTGCTTCTAAGAGAGAGAGAGAGTATGAAATTGGGTGGGTAGGGAGATAGGGAAAAATTGGGAGGCGCTGGGGGGGGTATGATGAAAATAAATTGTATGAAATTCTCAATGAATAAGTAAACAAACTTTTAAAAATCTTCTTTGAGTATTGTTTCACTTATCTACTAAAACATTAATTACTCCTTCTCTCCTTTTTGTATTCTGTGCTGATTTTTAACGAATTATTCAATGATACCCAGGACAACTCTATTTTTTAAAGTGAGTACTTGTATTTTATAATATCCATGGCACATATCCAAGACTGAGGCTTATCGTAGACATTGCTAATCACCAGGAATATTTCACCATCCCTATGGCAGACATTGCTAATCAACCACAGATGATCTTACTCTGGTTTATGACTTCATCATTTACATAAAATGCATTAGGAATCCACCAGCCCGCTATGGTTACTTGCTGAGTTGCAGCAGAAGTTGTATGTTATATATTTGTCAGCAAAATCTCTCAGCTTTATCGAAATTGATCTTAAAACTGAGACAGGATTTCATTTGCTCAATTCAATTTTGCTTCCTGTCTTCTGAGATGAGGAACTTCCATTCAAATATATTTTACTCCTCACATCATCAAAATAACGCTGGGAAGCCTTGGAGCCACAGACTGTGTGGGACCTTCCTGAGCCAGTTCTGACTGCCTTGTGATGCTTTCTGCTGCAGAATGCATGGCCTAGGGATTGACCTGACTGGGCAACAAGAATGAAGAAATGACAGACACATATGCAAAAAGGCCAGGATTAGATGGAGGCCAAGTACTTTGGTGGCAACTCAGTGTGTGAACATGAAGGAGGTAGGTTGGCTAACCTGGGTGGGGTGGTCTGGGGGTCTTTGTAGGGGAGAGGGATGAGGCTGCAGTCCTTTGGGAGAAGGGAGCTATGGCTGATATTCTCTGCTTACAGTATCAACATCTGTATTTGGAAAGGGGAAGGGCTTGTCCTTCCTGTAGGTCTGAGGTTTTAGGGGTGTCTGACATGGCCGTGCTCTTGTCAATAATATGTCCTCACTCAATACTTCATCCACTACTGCCCACAGCACTCAGATTGAATATAGGGGAGCAGAAAGTCCTATCCAAGGAGTTCCCCAGAGTGGAAATAACTGGTGACAAAGAATATATCTTCTCTTTTCAGGGTCATTAACAATTTTTTTTTTGTTGTTTGCTTTGGTTTGGTTTTTTCTTTCTAAAGGCCTACTTTCTAGCGGGTAGGATGTTTTATGTAGAGGAAACTCACGCCGGAATTACTGCTGATGGCATCTCTTCTTCCCCATAGGGTGTGAGTGACAAACGCCTGGCCTGGGGATTTGATCCCCATGTAACCTAGATATAGAGGCCTAAAAGACCAATCAAATGAAATTGGGATGAAAAAATCTGAGATTCCAAGCCTTTAGATTATGCAATATGTGTAGCAAAGAGCTGAATTGTGGGGCTCTGGTAAGAGGGGATGATAGCCTGATGATGGTCAAAGGTCACCAGATAACTAAAGAGCAGCCAGTTTAGAGTCAATCAGAACATGCTTGGCCACTAGCAAATGCCACAGCCCCATGGGAGACCTACCTGTCCTCTCATGGATTATTTAAATCTCCAAACAGACTGAACAATGGGGTAGCTGAAATTTGCGCATGTCTGATTAACAGAGAGGCTCTGAGTTCTGCAGTGTGAGTGCACAGCAGCTTTCAACCTCCGCTGAGGTAGACATTCTGAGGAATGTCTAGTTATTCCTATGGACCAGTATTGAAGCCACAGTTGATAATCACAGGCTTCTGATTCTTGCTGGCATTGTTCTAAGAACATTGCATGAGAATATTTAAACTCTTTAAAACAAAGGCCCCTGTTAACCCTCTTCTATTTGTAGCTCAGAAAATAAAATCCAGAGACATCAAAATGCCCTTCTCCAGGTCAAACGACATACTGTAGAATCTGGATTTGAACCCAAGTCACATAGTTTTAAAGCCAATGACCAGAATCCAATATGTTACCATTTCTTTTGCTTCTTGAGTACACTCCGTGGTTTTGAGACAGGGTCTCATGTGGCTCAGGCTGGCTTTGGACTTGCTATGTAGCCTAAGACAACCTTGAACTCCTTAAGACTCTAAGAGTACTGTGCCACTCACAGTAAGAACAATAATTATTATCTAACACCTGTGTATCTTGAGTGAGGGTAAAGAGACCCCTCACCTACCCATCCACCCACCCACCCCAAAAAGCAAGGCTGATTCTAAGTAGCAATCTCTTGGTTTAATTTTTAGTCACCTTGGAGACTATTCCAAGTCCTGGAGGCAGAAGTCTTCTGGATCATTCTATATTTTTTTCCCTCAACTCTCTTCTAAGACTTTTAGTGTGTATGTAGGGGGTGGGCAGGCATATTCCTTTGAGGTCAAAAGAGGGTGTCAGAGCCTCTGGAGTTGCAGAAGGTTGTGAGCTGCTTGATGTGGGTGCTGGGAACTGAATCCCAGTCCCCTGCAATGAGCCACAAATGCCTTCAGCATTGCAGCATCTCTCAGCCTCATGCTCGTTTTCATGTTCTTAGTGGTCCTTCTACTTCCTAGTTACGGCCACTGTGCCAACATTCCAGGGGAGCAGAGACTTTAGCTAGGGAGTTCCAGTTGTTGTTTCTAACTTCCTTTGATCCTATTTTGTGGTTGACTTGGCGAAAGTCCACATCGGTCACCAACAGGCTTTCAAGACAGATCATAGTTGACCTCTACACACCGAAGACCGAGCCCTGTGTTTCTCTTCGGTTCTTAGGAGTTCATTCTGTTCAGCGTTTGTCTTCTTGCCCCCCTGTTTCTCATCCCCGTGTCCCCTAACCCCACCCCCAACAATAATCCTTCAGCCTCAAGAAGGACCCTAGTTTGGGAAAGTGGCTGCACCACATATGTCGTCTCCTAATCCTTCCTGTGTTTGCTGTAGGTATGGCGGTTCTCCAAGACAAATTATCAGTGTTGTGGAGGAGGTCATGAGGTGTCATTCTAGGGGGATGGGAAGGGAGGTGGCTCTCAGGACACACTCCTGGGGCCTGTCTCTGCCTCTTGGCCTGATTGGTGCTTCTTGGAGGCTAAAATGCCCCACCCGGAGCCCCCAAGCTGGGACCTGGCAGCAGAGAGAGGAAGAGAAGAGTTTAACCCACTGGTCCTGTCATTTGATGAAGGCAAAACTCATATGGGGCAGGCCTCAGGCAACAGATGTTGGCGGAGGACCTGCCAAAACTGTTCGAAGGGCAAAAGGAATGATGCATGTGTTACTTGACACGAGAGGATTAGGGAAACCATGAGGAAGCATGTCTTGTCCCTTCATGCCGTGACACCTCAGAGAAGTGAATTATGAGAGCACAAGAGCACAGTCCAGGCACAGACAGGGTATAGGCGAAGGTCAGGCAGCTTGAATGAGGCCTTTGCTTTCCTCTTCCCCACCAACCACACCCCCCACTCCCCTGCTGGGCCGATTGGCAGGCATGGTGAGAAGCATTGTGTGAGCTGCAAAATCAAAAGCGGGCTTCCTATGATGGAGTAGCTGCCTCCGGGTTGTCTTCCCTTGTTCTGCCCAGGGTTAGCCTTCCCTGCCTGTCTCTGCATTGATAAGGATTGTGATGTGATGCCCAGGACTTTTTCCTGGACTTTGCAAATGAAGTCGTATGGAAGGCAGCCAATGGGTCCAACCATCTGTCTTTGTTGATGGCACAAGGGAGTCTTTAGGAAAAATGAACACTATTCAAGAGGCTCAGGTCCTCAAAGGGAGAGGCAACGGGACCATGGAAATCTAAGATCGGGCTCAATGAGAACCAAGCAACAAGTGGGAAAGCAATGGGCTGAATTCCATCTCCTTTCTTTCTCTTTGTCTTAGGTTCGCTTGGTCTCCGAACTCTGCTGAGGTTGGAGCAAAGCGGGAGCTCCAAGCCCTTGTCTACATTCCTCTGCCTTTGAAATGGTGTAGGGGAAGCAGAGGGTGAGGAGGGAAGAAAGAAAAGAATGAAGAAGACCAGCCTTGGGTACTTTGGGAAATAATCCTAAGATCTCTCCCTCTCTTTTAAAGATTTATTTATTTATTATGTATAATACATTCCACCTACATGCATCCCTGCACACCAGAAGAGGGCACCAGATCTCATTATAGATGGTTGTGAGCCACCATGTGGGTGCTGGGAATTGAACTCAGGGCCTCTGGGAGAACAGCTAGTGCTTCTAACCTCTGAGCCACCTCTCTAGCCCCTATTCTTCTTTCTTTCCCTTGCTATCATATCATCCTGGGGCGGGGGAAAGGACAAGCCAACTGACAGCCATTGTTAAGTCTAGTGAAATCATGGAAATGCTCTAGGCTGGGGGATTCTGGATGGAAAGAGAGGGTGATACTCACCCAACCAAGTGAACGATGCCTCTCAGATAAATCACAGTTGACTTCTGTGGTTCTAACCTATCTTGAGTGGAGATCCTAGTGAGGGAGTTGTTAGCTTTCCCATTGCCATGACAGACCGTCCAAGGGAACAGTGCTTTCAGTACATAGTGGGCTGTGCCTGTTGTTTCTAGAGCATGAGGAAAGAGACCATGAAGGTTGGGTGTGAAGGAGCTAAACAGGAAGCAGATCAAGGATGCTCATGATACGGGCTTCCTCCTCCTTCTCTCATTCCCATTTAGCACCCCAGCCTATCGGGGGTGATACTACTTACATGTGAATCAGATCTACCACCACATCCCTGTCCCACATGCCAGTCAGCTCTGGGACTATCCTCATGGATATATCCAGCAGTATGCCTTAGGGGTCTCTCAAATGTCGGAGAGGGATGGAGGGACAGAGGAGAGACACAAAGAAGAGAAAGGCCTGGACAAAGCAAACATCTTGCAGAGAGAACCTGAGTGTGGAAATGATGTGGGAATGTCTATCCGCATGCTGTGAATATCAATCTTTAAATAAAGGAGCTGTTTTGGCCCATGACAGGCACCATAGAAAAAGTAGGGGGGGGGAGGAGGATCAGAATAGGTAGGAAAGGAAGGGCGGAGTCAGAGACAGACTGAACTGGACACCCAAAGAAGAAAAATGTAAGGAATACAGGTGAGCCATGGGCCATATGGCAGACAGATTAATGAGAATGGGTTGATTTAAGATGTAAGAGCTAGCTAGCAATGTGCCTGAGCCATAGGCCAAACAGCATGAAGTTAATATAAGCGTCTGAGTCATTTCTGGGGGCCTAAGCGGGTGGCTGGGTGGCTAAGGGGTCTCGGGCGGCAGGTCTGTGGGTCTCTCGGCCTCTAGCCACCCGGGACCGAGAAACCCCACTACAACAGGGCAGGGCCTGGCAGAGAATCAAAGCCAAGGCAGGATGCTGCCCCAGTAAGATCTTGCTCTCAGGTTGATCTTACACGGGCTCCCAGACCCAACATTTCCATGTTACATACAGCTGGAAACGGTTTTTAGACACTGAAGGGAATGTTTGACTGGGATGGGAGGGACTCTAAGAGTTCAGACATTTCCCTTTATTTTTCCTACTTTCTTAGAAATCTGACCAATGGTTTGTACTACGAAAGGCTGAGTAGGAGATCTTAAGCTTGGAAAGAATAGTTTAGGACAGTTTCTGCTCAACAGGACTAAGGCAAGGGAATTTATTCTACTGCTGCGGACTATTGCTAGAATCCTCCCAGAAGATTTCAGTCCATTAAATTGCAAAGGTGTTCTAGAAATTTCTATGAGTGTTCTAGAAATTTCTATGAGTGTTCTAGAAATTTCTATGAGACCGTAAAGACAACTCTAGATATGTTCATTTTCTATAACAAAGCATACCAAGGCTGCATAGCTTAAGCAACAGAAATGTACTTTTCTCAGTTCCCAAGGCTGGATGTCGAAGGTCAAGGTGTAGGTACCTGCAGGACTGGCTTATTCTGATGCCGCTTACTGACTTCTCCTGTGTTCTGTGTGTTCAGCCATTGTATGTGCATGCATGCATAGGTGTGTGCTTATATGCAAATGTGTGCCTGTGTGTGTGTGTGTATGTATGTGTGCATGTGTGTGCTTGAATGTGTGCATCTGGTTGTGTGCATGTGGGCACTGTGTGGTGTGTTTGTATATGTACATGTGTGTGTGTGTGTGTATGTGTGGTGTATGTGTATGTTTGCATTTATGTGGGAGTGTGTATGTGTGTGTGCACCTGTGTGTATCTTGTAAGGGTCCTAGTCACATAACCTCATATTGTCTTAGTCCCCTCTATAAAGTCTCAGTGTCTAACACAGTTCCATTCAAAGGGAAGGGACAGGGGTTAGCACTTCAACATATAATCTGAAGTGTGTGTGTGTGTGTGTGTGTGTGTGTGTTTGTGTGTGTGTGTTGGGGCATTCAGGGGATGATAGTAAAATTAGTCACTAGCCTTATAGTCTGCTAGAGATCTGACAGTGTGTGGGAAAAAGATTCGGGCAGGAATCTCAGACTCAGAAGAGCTCAGACACCTACCCAAGGACACAGTTTGTCACAAGAAAAGATGGAATAAACATACAGGTGAGGAGGCTCAAATTGCTGTTTTCCCCTCTCCATCACGCAGAAAAAGAATAAGGAGAGAGGAGGTAGAAGGATGGGACCCTGAGACGTTATCTCAGTTTCTAGATCATCCTTCCCAGGCTGCCACTGATGTCATGAGAGTAGGGAACTACTCTCTCAGCTTGTTCTGCTTCAACAGAATAAAAAGGTCCCAGGGTGCCATGTGGAGGAGTCCTGAATAATTGTCAATGTCCTTTTGTCAGC
Organism: Phyllotis vaccarum; assembly: GCA_033318265.1. Classification (NCBI taxonomy): domain Eukaryota; kingdom Metazoa; phylum Chordata; class Mammalia; order Rodentia; family Cricetidae; genus Phyllotis; species Phyllotis vaccarum. Next base: position 9,284,588 of record JARWLC010000008.1, read on the forward strand.
CGGCCTCTTTGCTACTGTAATGAATGGCATGAGGCCAGACACTTTATAAAGGAAAGAGAATTGTTTTGGTTCATGGTTCTTGGTTCAAATTCCAAAATTGGATGGGCCCTGGTCTCAGCCTCTGGTGATGTCCCTTTTTTGGGTATTCTTAAGCTGATGCATGGCAAAAGACAAGAAATGATTATATTTTATAAAGTTCAATCATGGGACTCTGTCCTAATGAATTTTCTAACATGAATCACTTCCCCAAGATGCTTCCTCTGGACTCCTAAGTCACATTAAGCTTCTAACTTCTTAAGACATTATGAGAGGTATAAAATTTCAGAACACATGGCCTTGAACAACATTCAAACCATCCAAACCACAATTCTTTTTCAATCACACACTGTATATGTATGGCTATTAAAAATTTTATGTTGTTATTTTTTTATACTTTTAATCTTTATTTTTATCATGCATTTTTTTCTCTTTCTCACACACACACTTTAAAAAAGAAACAGGAAATACAATGAAATATCTTAGTCTGACCTTTTTGTACCTTTTAGTAAATTCACTGTATTCTAGATATTGAGAACTTGATAAATACATATTTCAAAACGGCAGACCCTGCCATATCACCCAGCAAAAGGCCATAGCTAATTTACTTGCCTGCTGATAGTGATATCAGTACCAGTCTCTCCATTCCGGTCTGAACTACACTGGGTATGATCAATCCCTCCATTTCTTGCCAGATGTTTAGGCCACTGCTACCTAACACCATAGCTACCTGCCACATGGCTGTTTAAGTTAATTAGAATAAATGTAATTACAATTTCAACTCTACAGCGGTCACCCTCAGAAACCAAAGGCTCTGTTGCTGTTCAACAGTGATTTCCATATTTGAAGGTGTCTGTGAAGAGAACAGGGCAGCTCTTGGACCTGGGACTTGTGGTTTGTTAGTTTAGGGTATATGCTTCTGATCAGGTTTTTATAAGACAGTTATAGCCAACCTTTAGGCATACCTGTTATATACAGATAGCATTCTATGTCTACTGGATGGTTTCAGTGGTGAAAAGAAGATTCAGGATGTAAAAGGAACTTTGAAGTTGACCTACAGAGGCTCAAGTACCTCCTGGGGAGGAGTCAGGATGGTGGGCCATTGACAGATAGGACTTGTCTTTTCTTGGGGCCGCAGGGAAGGAGGAAGCTGGGTGGGATGTGGGTGAGTCTGAATCTAATGAGGGCGGTCCTTAGCTTCTGAAGTTTGAGGAGTGATCACTCCCGATTGAGAGAGGAAGAGAAGCTGGTGTGAGCTAGCCCTCCTTAAGAATGGGCCACAAGCTGACAAAATGAGTCACGGATGGGTCTCATGGATGTTTTGAGGGCCCTTTGGAGCGGGAGGGGACCACGGATTCATAGGGTGGTGTGATACAATTCTCTTCCAGAGCACATGCTGTTGATAGGGGGTGGGGAGGCTTCACAAAGGCAGAATGCATGCTTTCAGCTTAGCATGCCCACACTCTGACGATCATAGATGAGATTCTCTGTGCCTTGTGCAGAAACTGTCTGACACCCAAATGGGCCCCGGGAATTTCATTCTGATAACCCCAGCACTTGGAAGGCAGGAAGATTGTTGTGAGTTTAAGACCATTCTGGGCTATAGCGAGCTTCTGACCAGCCCTGGCTATAGTGAGACGCTATATCAGAAACAAAATCAAAACAAAACAGATGGCCTTGGACAGATAGCTCAGTGATTAAGAGCGCTGACTGCTCTTCCAGAGGACCCGGGTTCAATTCCCAGCACCCACATGGTAGTTCACAACTGTCTGTGACTCCAGTTCTAGAGGATCTGAGACCCTCACACAGACACACACGCAGGCAAAACACCAGTGCACATAAATAAAAATAAATCTTTAAAAAACCCAGCCAACAGACAAAAAGATTCTGGTCTAAATGAAGGAACAACATGATGGTATCTTTTTTCTCTTTTGTCCTCTTCTGGTCCCCAAGCCCAGCTAAGTTCCTTCAAGCTTGCTTTCAAATTTAAAAAGCAATGAAAAGTGGGTTTCTCTACCTCAGGTCAGGGACAATACAGCCTAGCTACCCTGGGCTGGCAGCCCCCCTTCGCCCCCTCCAACTCACATCCATGCATATTCTTTTTCTAGGCTGGGGTCAGAGTGGACACAACCCTGCCTTCCATAGAAGGAATTAGCAACAGCTAATTCCTAAATCTCCTCAGTAGGTGACCTTTGACAAGCAGGTAACACAAACTCCTTCAGACAATTACACGCACCTTTGAGTCCTTATAATGATAGCCCAACTGACCAATCAGAAAATGAAATGCCTCTTGGGAAGTAGAGGGAAAGGGATGGGAATGTCTCCTCCTGGATTTTCTCCCTGGGTCCAAAGTATTTACATTCAGATTTGCATATGATTTGCATATAATTTGTGTCTGCCTACAAAGCCTGTCTGTTGTTGAGATAATGTGGAAACTAAGTTGATGCATAGTATGTCCCCCTGCACCCCTATCTTCCCTGACCCTATGTACTCAGATTTGAGGTGGAAGTGGCAAGATCCTTGGGGACAGGTTGAACATTGGGGACAGTTAAGCCCTAGTATTCACATTGTATGACATTATACACTTTCTTGTTGTTAAGCATTTTGGACAGAAAAGGACCCTGGAGTAGGGCTGCCTTGGGGGATTGGAAGCAATAAATGGAGAAGTGAACTTGACTAAACTGGATAGAGAATGGTTAGGACATATAGGGCATCTCTATGTAATCGGAGGCTAGTAGCTAGCTCCAAGTTATAGATGTGCACACAGACTTGTTGCACAATGTCATTAACTTGTCCCAAGCCACATAGGCAGGCAGGATTTAAACTTGGTCTTCAGACCCTAGACCTGTCTGCAACAAGCCTATTACCCTGTGTAGAGTAAAAAGTTTGGAGTTGGACATCAGGAAAAGAGCAGTTCCCTATTCGAGGCCAGGACAGGGGTGAGAAGAAGCAGTTTGGATGTCAAAGCCTGCAGAGCCGTGAAAAGAGTTCTGGGATGTGGCTGGGCTCTTACTGTCCAGGTCTTTCTCTTGGCATTAGCATTAGTGCTGATGGAGAACATTCTTTGTGACAACTAGCCTAAACTGGTGACCTGGCAGCTGAGCTTAAGCCTGCTGACATGGAGCAGCATACTGTTTAGTTCCTGTCGGAGAGCATGGGGTTGACAGTGTACACAATGTCAAGAATGAGTCACTCTGTAGCTCATCCCCAAGGATCTATCAGAGCAGCCACTGAGTGATGCCTGGAGAACACTGCTTACCCGGGAACCTGGGTGATGTTGTAGAGATATAATGAACCAGAAATTCCAAGGAAAAATTGTCCTCAGAGGGCCGCAAGTGGTTTGATTTCTGTTCTGTCAAAATCTGCTTGGTTTGGGTTGGGACCATCTCTAGCTTTTATTTACCTTAGGGCATATTTTATTTGGTGGATCAGAGAGGACCTCAGCTTTTCCAGAATGAGGCAGCAGCTGGGAAGTGAAGGGGGCTTTGGCTGAGAACAAGCCTTGCAGGAGTGAAGGGCACAGAAGTAATTAATGAAAGATGGCGAGATCGCTCGTTCCTATTGGCTGACACAGTGTGAGAAACTTTCCAGTGCAGAGGCAGTGTTGTCGAGGAGAGAGTGTTGTCATCTGAATCTATTTGCATGACAATGAGCCAAACTCTTATTATGCATGGGGATGCTAATGGGCACCAGCTACCGTGTAGTTCCATGGGAAAGCTGCTTCCCTGGAGGAGGCAGCCTCTTCCTCCTCCCCCGTCCCGCCTCTCCCCCTCCCTTCCCCATTCCAAACCCACCCCCCTCCACTCACCTACCCCCTGCACAGTGGAACACTAGATCCCCCCAACCTGTGGACTACTCCTTTGCCCTCAGGGCCTATGCTTTAAATGGAAAGGACCCTGCGCTACGAGATTGAAGGAATACTTTTCGGAACCTCCCCAGACCCACAGTTCTCCCTCCCAGCTCTCAAAAAATGACCAGATAGAGGTTAATGCAAACAAAGTAAACCCAAGAAGGAAACGCAAAGGAAGTAAAAATCGCGAATCCTCAATAGCGTTAGACCTTCCTCGCTGTAACTGCTGATACTGGAGGGAATGGCAGAGGGAAATCAGGCCCAAGAGAAGACTCCACAGTGTGAAGCTGACTGTGGAAGGCTGGGGGAAAGGGCATAGGCGAAGGAGACGTGGGCTTTTCATTTTTTCCAGGACCTTGAAATCTGTCAGGCAGCCAGGTTGTTTTCTAGCTTTCCCAGCATCCCTGCCTTGAAAAGAGACTTTGAATTTGGCAGGGTGCTGGGCTCTGTCTAGCTCCCACCACTGCCGTTGGGGAAGCTGTAGAATCCAGGGCAGGGCTGGAAGCCAGGTTGTTTGGATTCAAATCCCATCCCGCTGCTGTTTACCAACCACCTGACTTCCAGGCTGCGATCATTTTGCTTTGTTTTGTTCTGGCTTCTTTACAGGTGAAACAGAATAAGAGTGTTTCCTTCATTGGGCTGTTGCTTGCATCCAATGGGGGCCAGGTATTGCCACCTCCCTTTCTTCTCTAGCCTCCACCTTCAAGTTGCTTAGACCATTGGCTCTCAACCTGTGCATCACGACCCCATTGGGGACCTGTGCATCACGACCCCACTGGGGGGTTGCATAACCGAATCCTGCATATCGGATATTTACATTAAGATTCATAAAAGTAGCAAAACCACAGTTACAAAACAGCAACAAAAATCATTTTAGGGTGGGGGGGTCACTGCAACATGAGGAACTGTGTTAATGGGTTACAGCATTAGGAAGGTTGGGAACCAGTGTTTCAGGTTGTAGTCATTTCAATTCAGGTGACAGATGCCACCGAGCAGCTCCCTTCGTTTCTAGCCTTTGTTACACCTCCCTCTCTGCCCTGCAGGTATTGAAAGATGTCCTATCTCATTCCAGGGGACTGGATACTCATGTCCACAGTGCCCTATGGGTGGGACTGCCCTTGGTATGACACTGATCACTGCATGTTCTACAGGGCTTATTTCACATGTCTCTCAGGGTATGGTGTATTCTTTCTTCCCCCAGAACAGGAGTCCATTGGTGGAGTGCATATGCTGCTTCATTAAAGGAACTTTCGAGTCTCCTATCTTTGCCTTGCAGTGATTCTGGAACTCCTCATGAGCAAAGCTCCAGACTTACCTGTGGGCTGGAAGGAAGGGTCCCTGGCAATGCAGCTACATTTGTTTTTTCACACATTAAAAACAAAGCCAAACAAAGCAAAAGGCTCTTAGTTTGGCGTGGTAGCTCATGCCAATAATCTTCGCCTGAGAGTAGAGGCAGAAGACAGTATTAGTTCAAAGCCAGCCAGGGCGACACAGTGCGTTCCAGGGCCCTGTGACCTATAGAATAAGAGCCTGTTTCAGAACGGAAAAGCAAAACAAAACATAAGCAACAAAAGCAGAAGCAACATACACAAAACAAACAAAACCCTCTTGCTGAATTTGGGGGAATACAAATACTGCCTTACCCATACTGTCATTTGGCTTTTTTTTTTTTTTTTTAAATGCGGATATTCATTGGTTGATTGTTTGGCATCAATGGGTAGATAGATATCCAAGAGAGGATCATTTGGCCTCTACATGCCTTACTTCAGGGTCTGGCCTGCAGTTTGCTTTGTGAGGAAGATGACTTTGCACTTCAGGTCCCCTGGCATCCCCCTTTCTTGAGGTGGGATTACAGCAGAGTCGGTCTCCATGCTTTAATCAAAGCAAGGGATTGAAAGTCCTAAAACAAGTGCTAATGAAATGTGTTTACCTGTGACTAAAATGCCAAGTCACCTGAGGAGCTGGTGGCTAGAGATCAAAAGGGCAGCTGGGGATAGGGCTCGGTGCTGAGCTTGGATCCTGAGCACCAACATCAAAAGCTGTGTGCTTCTCATCCCAGAGCTGGGAGACAGAGACTGGAGGATCCCTGGAGCTTGCTAGCAGCCAGTCTAGCTGACTTTTGATTCCCTAAGCAATGAAAGACTTTATCAAAAACCAAGATGGATTGCCCCTTAGGGATGACACACAAGGATGACCTCTGGCCTCTGTGTGCATGCGCATATGCAGGCATGCACGCATGACCGAACATGCCCACAAACTTTGTGAGTGGGTTTACTATTATTATTATTAATAAAAGGAGCCACATGAGCTTCAGCAGGTAAAAAGTGAAGCCAAGAAGTGAATTTTAGTTTTTCAGGTCGGTCCTACCAAGGCGGAGGTGAAGCATCCAATTGGGTTACTGCTTTTCCAGGACTCAGACAGGATATTTGCCTTCAGTAAGAAACCAGCTAAGAATATACTTTCTAACTTTTATGGCCTATAACTAACAATAAATATAATTCTACTTTCAAAACACATGGCTTCCTAAGCATTCATTCTCGACCTTGTTGTGTGAAACATGGGATGCATTTTTTTTTTTTTTTTTTGACTGTTCTCTGGGAGCCCTGTTATAAATTAGCCAGACTTTGATACGGCCTCAGTCAACATCGAGCTGAACAGTATAAATAATAACTTTGATTCCAATTTGCAGACAGAAGGCCTAATTGCCTCCAGACTGTACAGCTGTTTGCTCTCTTAAGCCTCCCCAGACCCTGCCCCTCACCTCCTTGTGCTCCTTTGCTGCAATGTGGCCCATTTTTTTTCTGTGCAGCTGGGCCCTGAGTGGGAGGGAAGGTGTTTCCCAGAGCAGTCATGGTGAGGAAAGATCCGGAGAGTGAGGTAACAGAAGTGGCAGAATCCAGATGCACCCCAGGCCTCGTTTTGGTAAAGGCTGTATTAATTAGATCTGATCTACTCACAGAACAGGATTAGTAATATCAGGTAGAAGGTTAGAACCTGCACTTGCGCAGATTCCTCACCAAAGCTTAAGGCCTGCTTGCATCCTGCTGCCTCTCAGTCCTTGGTGATCGCCCCTGAAATCTATGAACAGTTTCCAGGTGAAGGAAAAGAAATGGGAGCCTTTGTAATGTTCCTTTATAGGTTCTAGATATGCTGGTTCATGCCTGTGATCTCAACACTAGGGAGGGAGGGAAGAAGGGGGAGGGGGAGAAGGAAGGAAGGAAGGAAGGGAGGCTGGAAGTAAGGAAAGGAGGAAGAGGAGAAGAAAATATTTCTTAATCAGAGAGAATTTCAGCATGGTCTCTTTTATCTAACGTTTACTTTCTGGTTTTCTATATCCACAAATTTTGGATATGGTTTTAATACCACACATTGAGCTAGAGAGCTGACTCAGTGGTTTAAGAGTGATTACCGATCTTCCAGGAGAGTAGAGTTTGGTTCCCAGCATCTACCTGTCAACCCGCAGAGGTTTGGAATTCTAGTTCCTGGGAATCTGTCTGCCATGGGTACCTGTAACACACACACACACACACACACACACACACACACACACACACACACATGTCCATATGTCACTAAGTGAGCCCCTGCCCTAGGTACAGAAAAGTTGGTGTGTCTCTACAAAGTCACACCAGGATTAATCAGAAGGACACATCTCCATTCCTCTTTGAGGCAATGCTTTTTCTTTCTGAATCTTTTGAAGAACCAGGAACCTGAGCAATTAACACCACTCTATCCATGTTTTAAATTGCCCCTGTAACATTTACAAAGGTTACCCAAAAGTGATGTTACTCTTTGTTATAGAAGCAAAGGTGAATGCAGCATTAGCACTGAAGGCTGGAGCCTCCTGGAAGGAGGAAGGGAGGGAGAGAGGGAGGGAGGGGGAGAGGGAGGGAGAGAGGGAGGGAGGGAGAGAGGAACATGAAAACAGCCTGGGATGCAAAGTGCTCACGACCAGCAGAAGTGGCAGTCAAAAGCTCTGGGGGCCGGAAGAGAAGCTGAGCAACTTTGGAGAGAGGCTCCCAGAAGGCCATGACTCACAGGGATTGGTAGGGTGGGTGGGAGGGGAGTCCAGGGGATTAACAGAGAGCACTCAATTACTCACATGCAACCCCAACAATCAGCAAGGAGTGACTGGTTTACTGGTATTGTTTTAGTCAAGATATAAAGTGGTTTTAGCACAAGCAGAGAAATCCTCTAAAGAAAGACAAAGTTAGAATAGCAAAGATCAATGCCCCCCACCCCGTGTGTGTATGTGTGTGTCTGTGTGTTCATATATGTGTATTTGCACTTTTGCACATATACGAGCATACCTGGGGAGGCTGAGGCCTGATAATTGGAATCATGCTGCTTCTGCTTCATTTATCAAAACAGGTTTTCTCAACCAAACCCAGATTTGATTAGCTTCTTAGCCAGCTTGCTCCAAGAATTCCTTGTCTCCACATTCAGAGGCTGCAATTACAGGTGGGTTGCTATACCCACTCTGCAATAATGTGGTGTACTCTTTTGAGATCTGACATTTTGTGGCAAGTTCTTTAACCACTGAGCCATCTCTTCAACCCCAAGATTGTATTTTGTTATGTAAATGTTGGTCAGGGTGGCAGGGAGCCTTTGGAATATTTTAAGAGGAGATTGATGTGATCCGAATTGTTTTTAGAAGGGTTATTCTTTAAGTAACACTCAAAACACAGCCAAAGAGTTTGAGCTGGGAACAGGTGAAGGAAGTTCCTGCAGTCATCAGGAAGGACGACCTTCTAACCCGAGCAGTGGTGGTAGCAGAAGGGTCTACATTCAAGAAATGCACAGTGGGCAAAGTTAGGCAATCCCCGTGACTGAGTGAGCAGGAGACAGATGGAAAGAGAGTTGACTCTCTCTGTGGTTCTACCTGGAGACGTGATGAAACCTTCTACCATAATAAACAAGGGCTGGGAGAGAAGGTGACATTGGTCTTGGCTCTAAGACAAAGCCTGTGCAAATGAAGCTAACCAATGTTACCTCTTTGCAGGGCTGCACAACCCTGTCCTCTTGAGCAGATTAGCATTTATTCTGTGCAACCATGCAGCTTTCAGACGGTGCTCTGTTCATTCTAAATCAGGATGATCTGGACGTGGCCAATGTTCGGAGAATGCACAATATAACAAACAGAAGGCAAAAGGACAAAGATTGAAAACTCAAAAGAATAGCTCTTAAGGCTGTCGAATAAGATTGAGAGAGAGTAATGGAAAGTTTCCTGAAGGAGGTTATGGTTAGGACCTAGGCAGATTCTGGGGACAAGCATCCCAGAAGGAGGGAAAGTCATTAGCAAAAACAGGCCCAGAGTTCGGAGAATGAATAGCAAGAAAGAAGGGGGGGGGACAAAGAAGGAGGAGGAAGAGGAGAGAGAGAATGAGGAAATGCAAGGGTCTGGAGGACAGAGGGAAGGAATGAATGGGTCCTGAAATGTGAGTAGAGCGTAAAGTGGATCTCATGTAAGAAATCAAATCAAGTCAGCAGTGAGAGCAGAGGTAAGATTGTACAAGGGTCGGCACCCTGTTAATCCTCTATGTGTATTAGACCCCCACCATCTTGGCTCATAGGGTCTGACTCTGAATATTTTATTAGTCTGGCCCCATCCTTCCTTGGGATGGTCCGTGTGTTTGCCCTTGGCATGGCTCTCGGGATGCTTGCTTGGGATGTTTTCCTCTAAGTTGATGGCTATAATGCCAAGACAAAGTCTGCTTTGTCCCCAAGAAATATCTGCAGATTGCTCTGGCTGCCATCCACTCTGGTGCCCTCAGCCACCAACGAGCGTATTTACCTGGCTGCTTCACCTTCTGCTGCAAGTGAATACACATTTGGGTGCAACTTTGCAGAGGCTGGGTGGATTAGAAGGCAAAGTACAGGCTCCGATTGTACAGCTTAATTTTATAACTGTCCAATAAAGAGCTTTTTGGCTGAAAAATCTGGTGGCTACCATGCTTTGTCACTTGTTTTATGTGATATATTCCCAGACGTTTCCTTTCATCTAGTTCCATGTCTCTATTTAGATTTCCTTCTCTATCCACAGCCTCTAAGAGAGTCTAGTCCCAAGAGTCAGGAAGCTTACTAAGTTTCCTTAATGCAAAGGCGTTTGGACGTGAACTTGAATGGCTATTGAGCTGATTTTCCAGCTGACAGGAGATGGTTAATTGTCTGCAGTCTATGGGGGGGGGGTCTTAAAAAAATCTGTCTGGCCACATTAATAGCAGCTTGAAATTTATGGCGTGAATCTATTGAGGGTGATAAGAAACTCAGGACCCTGGTGACTCAGAATAATAACCTCTCTGGTGGAAATTAAAGCCCATGAATGGGGAGGGGGTTCAGGGTTTGGATCCCAGATCTCTGTAAAGAGAGATGACAAAGCTAAGCAAGGTATAATTCAACATATCCCATGATATATGCCTGTCTCTCTGACACATCATCTACCTGTTTCGAAGCTTTTACATCCCATTGAGTGCGGGCTTAAAACTGAGGGTTATGCCATGGTATGTCTATATGCCATATGGATGGCAATCTTCCCTTGTATGTTTTAATTTGTGTGTCTTCTGTTTATAGGTAGATATTCACCATCATAGCTCACAGAGTCTGACTTTCAATACTCACTAGTTCTCACTAATTTAATATAGATAAAAGACAAATGTATTAAAAATTTTAAAACATAAAAGACTAGTAAGTATTCTATGTATGGAAGCTGAGACAATCCCTGGTAGCATATGGACACCATTGTAAACTTCTCTGTAGCCAGGGCTGGCCTCGAACTGCTGATCTTTCTGTCTCCACCTCCCAGATGCCTGGATTATAGACACACATCACATGCTGCCTCTGAGGTTTTTTATTCCAATAGTAATAGGTAAGAGAATCAACTTGTTGTGAGAATGAATGGATAGGTTTCTCTTTTGTGTGACTTTGACTCCTCAGTGGTACCAACGTCCTTCATGGAGGGGGAATGACCCAATCTGTCGCCTTAGGGAGTGCAGTGTCCTTCAAAAGAGTTAATCTTTCAAATGGAGAAAAGGAGGAACGTTCAAGAATGTATTTTCTTGGTATTTTGTTTTGAGACAAAGTTTTATGAATCTCAGACTGACCTTGAACTCCCTATGTAGCTGAAGATGAGCCTCTGTCTCTGGAGTGCTGGGATTACAGACATTCACTATCATAACCAGGGTACTGGGGATCCTAGGCTTTGTGCATGCTCAGCAAGCACTCTGCCAACTGAGCTACACCCCCAAACCTTCGGGACAAGCCCCTGTCGACAGTGGTGGGAGTCATGCTCCTCTGTCCAGAAGCCTGGCAACTGCTTCCTCATCTGTGGCCCTCAAGAACAGCTAGCAGGCCGATCTTCCCAGGCACATACAAAGGATACAGTAGTGAAGGGTGCCACAGGAGTTGCTAAGTAGATACAAATTCAAGGTAGAATGTAGTTTTACATTTTGCATGTACAAGCTCACATGTTCTCAAAGAACATGTGCAAAATCATTATTATGGACATCTACTGAACCTAGTGTGTGATTATTCCTGCTTCTCACTTTAGGCAAATTCTGCCTCTGTGGCCCAGTCTTGCTCAGAACTCATTATGTAGCTTAGGCTAGCCTTGAACTCATGACAATCTTCCTGACTCAGAAAGCATTGGGGTTATAGGATGAGACACCACTATACCTAGGTAGGACATTTTAAACTCAACCTCCCACAAACAAGTGTGCTTCCATTCTGTCTCAATGCTGGGAGTTTATCTACTTAAACCTACTCAGGCCTTGTGTGTATTGCCACAGTCTCTATGAGCTCATATGGATACCAGCCCTTTAGGAAATTGACTCTTTGTAAACATTCATTTATTAATTTTATGTGTATCATTGTTTTTTTGACATGTGTGTTTGTTTACTGCATGCATTCCTGATTACAGACAGCTGTGAGCCATGGTGAGGGTGCTGGGAATTGAACTCAGGTCCTCTGAAAGAGCAGGCAATACCTTTTTTTTTTTTTTTTTTTTTAACATAACGTCTTTTTTTTTTTTTTTTTAAATTAAACTTATTCATTTTACATCCCAACCACAGTTTTTCCTCCTTCCTCTCCTCCCAGACTGTGCAGTGTCTGTCCCATGACCCCTGTGTCCTCTCTGCCTCCCCCGACCCCGCCTATCGACTCCTCTTCCATTTCTGCTCAGAAAAGGGCAGGCATCCAATGGATATCAACAAAACGTGTTATATCAAGTTGCAGTAAGATTAAAACTAAAAACCTCCCCTTTTATTACAATTGGACAAAGCAACCTAGTATGAAGAATAAGATCTCAAAAGCCAGCAAAAGAGTCAGAGGCAGCCCCTGTTCCCACTGTTAGGAGTCCCACAAGAAGACCAAACTACACAATTGTGGCATATATACAGAGGGTCTAACTCAGCCCCCTGCTGGCTCACTGGTTCGCGGTTCAATCTCTTTGAGACTTTATGAGCCCAGGTTAAATGATTTTATGCATGTTCTTGTGATGTCCTTGACCCCTCTGGCTCCTACGGTCCTTCTTCTCTCTCTTCAAGCAGGATTGCCCAAGCTTGAGCTCGGCCTAATGTTTAGCTGCAAGTCTGTGCCTCTGTTTTCTCATTTGCTGGATGGAAAGCCTCTCTGATGACAATTGGGCTAGGCACCAATCTATGAGTATAGCAGAATATTGATAGGCATTAGTACATTGACAATTTTTTCCCCTCCACTCCTGGTTGGTTCTATGCTAGGTCTCTGGGCCATCTAGCATCTGGGCCCTAGTTCACAAGGCAGTGTTAGGGGTGGGCTCACTCTCGTGGCATGGGTCTCAGCCTGGACCAGTCATTGGATGCCCACTCTCACAATCTCTGTATCACTCTTACCCCAGCACATCCCATAGGCAGGACAAACAGTAGGCTGAAGGCTATGGAGTTGGGTTGGTGTCCCAATCCCTCCACTGGAAGTCTTGCCTGGTGATAGGAGATGGCCAGCTGAGGCTACATATTGACTATTGCTATATGTCTTAGCTGGGGTCATCCTTGTAGACCTCTGGGATGACCCAGAAATGCCAGTTGTATAGTTTTCCGGGCTCCTCCCTTCTACTTCTACCCCTGCCTCCCAACCCAGTTCCTCATGTTCCCTTGCTCATCCACTCCAAGTCCATCCATGAAATCTCTTCTATTTCTGCTTCCCAGGAGATCGGAGCCACCCCCTTGAGCCCTCCTTATTACCTAGCCTCTCTGGGTCTGTGGGTTATAGCATGGTTATTCTTACTTTTACTGCTAATATCCACTTATAAGTGAGTACCTACCATGTTTGTCTTTCTGAGTCTGGGTTACCTTACTCAGGATAATTTTTTTTCTAGTTCCGCTTACTTGTTTAATTTTAAAATCTGAGTAATACTCCGTTGTGTAAATATATCACATGTTCTTTATCCTTTCTTAGGTTGAGGAACATCTAGGCCTTTCCGGGTTCTGGCTATTACAAATCTAGCTGCTATGAACATAGTTGAGCAAGTGTGCTTGTGGTAAGATTGAGCATCCTTTGGTATATGCCCAAGAGTGGTATAGCTGGATCTTGAAGTACATCAATGCCCATTTTTCTGAGATCCCACCATAAAGTGGAGGTGGAAGCTTACACTCCCACCAGCAATGAAGGAATATTCCTCTCGGCTCCACATTCTCTCTAGCATGCACTGTCATTGGTGTTTTTGATCTTAGTTATTCTGACAGGTTTAAGATAGAATCTCAGAGTTGTTTTCAATTTGCATTTCCCTGATGGCTAAGGCTGTCGAACATCTCTTTAAGTGTTTCTCAGACATTTGTGATTCTCCTGTTGAGAATTCTCTGTTTAAATTTGCACCCTCATTTTGAAAATTGGATTATTTGGTTTTTTGATGTCTCATTTTTTTTTGGATTCTTTATATATTTTGAAAATTAGTCTTCTGTAGGATATGGGGTTGGTGGAGATCTTTTCTTATTCTGTAGGCCACCCCCCCACCCCCATTGATGGTGTCCTTTGCTTTATTCTTAACCCCTAAGCCATCTATCTCTTCTGCCCTGGAAATTACCTCTTAAAGCTTCCCTGAGCACCTAAGACAGTACTAGCAGCTGAAGTCCAACTGTACAAACCTATGAGCCTGCAAGGGGACAAGTCACAATCAAACTGTGAAGGAGACAAGGCATTTTACGGGCAAGAATTGTGGAAAAGAATGGCAGAGTTGAAAGAACTAGATGTGAGTGCAAACCCCTGGGCAATGAGAGGGATCCTGGGTAGGGGAACGTGAAAGGCAAAATGGGAGGGGGAAGCGGGAATGGGGATTTATTTTGTTATGCAAATAATGGAGGACCAGTAAAGCTTTCTGAGTGGGAGTGGGAGACAGTTGGGGCTGCTCTTTACAATCTGCCTTCCTGGCACCCTGGGAGGTGATTGGTCAGTAGGGCGTGAAGTGGCTGGGAAGCTGTTGGAACAGCCCGGTCCAGAAATGAGAGCAGCAGGAAAGTCCCTTCCTTGGCCCCTTACGGGACTTTAGACATAATGCCATGAGCTTTTCAAACGACCTTGGAAGTTTTTGGGAAAATGGGGTGAAGAGACTCCCCTCCTCACCCAACCTTTGTGACTCCCCTTCACCCTGCTTCAAGCTTGAGGAATCCCGTTCTATTCTAACATAGCTGGCACCTTGCATGAATGCCAGCTTCTACTTATGGGTCTGTGTCCTGGGATCTGAATCCCGAATCTCATCAGGAGGCTTCCAGTCTTCAAAATTTGGGATGATGGGTCACAAGGTCTAGGCTCCACTGGTTGCAGCGATTCACTGGGAAAAGTGATCATAAAAAATGTAGATGGCACCCTTTTGGTATCTGCATCTGGGGATCTTTCTAAAGTGAAAATTATCATTTACCAGAAAGCAGAGTCCTACTGGTACCCAAATGTATAGACAGGATTTTCTGATGACTTCTGGGATTTGGGGAGCAGCTTTTAAAAGCCAGACTGGTACTTGGTGACAACAAAAACAACTCATATAAAACTGCTCATCCTCTGTAAAGGAAGCCAATTGCTTGCCTCTTCCATTTCTTCCTTCCCTCCCTCCTCTCTTCCTTCATTTCTCACCCTTTCCACCCTGAATGTAGTGCAAATTCTAATTGGTCTTAATTATAAAAACCTGGAGTCAGATATGCTCAAAGATCAAAGGGGTAAAGGAGCCAGGCACTGTAGAGATTTCTTACCTCTATGGAATCCTCAGGCTGCAGGGGCCAAACTCCCGTCTCTTATCTCTTACATTCCTCTCTCCACCCAGCCATATCACTTCCTGTCTCCACCTCCCTAGTGTTGGGGATAAAGGTGTGAGCCTTCCAAGTACTGTGGTCAAAGGCATGAGATCCCAAGTGCTGGGATTAAAGGCATGAACCTCCACCACCCAGCTCTGTTTCTCTTTTAGACTGAGTCAATCTTTTGTAGCCCAGGGTGGCCTTGAACTCCTGATCTTCCTGCTTCCTCCTCCCAAGTGCTGGGACTAAAGATGTGTGCCATCTCCACCTGGCCTCTATGGTTAACTAGAGGCTAGCTCTACTCTCTAATCTCCAAGCAAGTTTTATTTGTTAGAGCACAAACAAAATATGATACTCCTGCCAAGGAGTCCATGAAGTCAATGTCATATTGATCACATTCAGATGGGTGTCATAGAAGAGCAAAATGTTAGGTCGAAAACAAAGGGCTGAGGTGCCAAGTTAACATATCAAAGTGGACCTGGCCACCAAGTCCCACCAGCATCCCTCAGTCCATAGAGTGGGCATGCCCTGCCCCCTACCCTAAACTTCTCCAGCCTAGGGGCTGGGCTGCCTTTCCCTTAGCTGTCCCTCCCTATATCATCCAGTCATTTCAGTTACCTGGTCTGTTTTGGTCTACCTTCCTGGCCCCTCCACCCCACATTGGCTCAGGGTCATGCTCATCCTGGACTCTCCCAGATGTCTCTGCCTCTGGCTATACTCTCCCTTTTATCTACAATAAATTTTCTTCTTCAGCATACCAAGGATGTCCTTTCCTTTTTATTTATTTATTTTATTTATTTTTATCCAGTCTGGAGTCTGTTAGAAATGTGCAAGCCTCATATGGGAGAGCCGGGATACTATATCGAAGGAAACGGGTGTGGACTCCCGGGCATCAGTCAACTAAATAGCATGGTGGACAGACCTAGGACACAGGAGCTCAGGGGTAACTCACTCAAGCTCCTCAGAGCGTGAGCCAAAATCCTCAGAGTTTTAAGTAAGCAGAGCTAGTAGAAATGTCCAGACCAGGAGTCATGTGACCCTCAACTAGGGTAGCTCTATCCCTCACCTCATCTGGCAAAATCCAGCGGAAGTTTGGGAGGTAAAAATAGAAGGGGTGTTGGCGGCACCTGTCCTGGTTGCTATGTTTCTGTTGCTATGATAAATATCCCGACATAAAACGGCTTTAGAGGGGAAGGGTGTATTTCAGCTTACAATTCAGGTGACCATCCGTTATTGTGGGAATTTCAGAGAACATGAAAGGGCGAGTTCCATCACATCTGTAATGAGCAGAGCCATGAGGGCTGCATATGTATCTACTTGTGCTCGGAATCCCTCTCCATACGCTCGACTGAGAGTCCAGGACCCCAAGGGCTGGAGCCTCAATGGGATGAAAGGGATAGGAGGAAGCTGGGAGCGCACTGGGAATTTCCACTCCTGGCTAACAATGGTGTGAATTGCTCTGCTTCCCCGGATCCCTCTGCTGGGCCGGACTGAACCCTCTGAAGCCATGAGCTTTGTACCTGTTCCTGCTTTTTAAGCTGTGTGTGTCAGGTGTTTTGTTACTATATGTGGATGGGAAAAGTGACTGATCGGGAAGAACTTGCTTGGTAGTCTTTGGGGTTCAGGTTTTAGGTTCTTGGATGATACAAAAGTCAGTCCTCCAAACGCTTAGATGGCGGCAGAAATAAGGAAATGATGGTGTGGACTTCAGCATGGTGGTGTCTGCACTTTCTAGATGGGAGATTTGGGACAGACACTGAAGAGGGGCAGAACTCTGGACTTTTGCTCCAGAATGAAGGAAAACCAAACAACATATGAAGCAAAAAACCAGATTTGGGTGCTCTATATAATGTTCTCAAAGAATTAACTTTTGCACTGGGGTCTCGGGGGGGATTAGGACAGGCTTTTATAGCCCGTCTTTTTTTTTTTTGCTTTGTCAGGCTCTCACATAACCCAGGCTAGCCTTAAACTCGAGATGTAGCCTAGGATGACCTGGGACTTGATCTTCCGCCCTCTATTCTCCATGTGCTGTGATTAGAGGTGAGCACCACCGTCCCAGATTTATGTGACACTGAGGTGGGGAGACAGTCCAGTGTTTTCTGCATCTATGCAGACACTCTACTAACTGAGCTAAACCCCAACACTTCTTTATCTTCTTTGGGAAGTTTATCCCAAATCAGAACAAAGCTGAAAGTTCTGGGAGAAAGGGACCCCAGGCTTTGAGCGGGAAGGTTTGCTTCTGTGATGCTCTTCCCGAAAGCTGAGGATGCCATCTTGTTCCAGACAGTCTCTTCCTCCAGCCAGGAGTACTGCTGGTTGATGATGTTCACTTCTGTTCTTGATCTGTATTGCCATCCGAGGAGTTTTGGTGGTCCTCTGTGGAGTGTGTGTGCATGTGTGCATGAGTATGATGTGCTCCGGGTAACAAACGGGAAGAGAAGAACAGATGGGACCCCTGAGCTTCTTCTTAGCCAAAAAAAATCAAAGGCAGAGAAAATCGTTCTAAAAAATGGAAGCAGCTGTGGAAAGAAGCAACACCTTATGGGGTGGATCCACACTCAAGGGGGTTTGCACTCTATTAGGGCTCTGCTTGGAAATGGGGAGGAGTTGCTGTTCAAATCAGGATCCTTTAGGGATGCTACCCACCCCATAGGTCCTATCCTTATTGCCTTTCTCCAAGGCAGAAGGCTAATGGAAATGGAATGGTCTTCTAGTATGCAGAGGAGATTGGCGGGTAGTCCCTGGACCACAAGCTCTCCTGCTGTTTGGCTGCCCATGAGGTGCACCGCTCTCTTTCCTTGAATCTCTCATAAATCCCCTGACTTTGTTTGAACCTTTTTTGTTGGTGATGATGATGCCGAGTTCTTGGTGTGTAAAGGCAACAGCAGGTTAGTACACTATTTGTCGACAACTGACCAGGAGGATGCCCTGAGTAAGCAGAAAAGACCTGTACTCTTGGTCACTGGCTTCTGTTCAGCAACAACCAGACACTTTTTCCAGGGTGACTTTCGGACTGGATAGCACAAAGAAGTCAAGCATGAAAAAAAGGAGTGAGCTGAGGGAAAGGGGGAGTGCAGATAGCCCTATCAGAAGAGGGAAGGAGTTTGTGGGAAAGTAAAATATTTGCTATTCTCTAACCTAGTTCCCACTATCAATACGTGAATGATAATAATAATAATTATAATTTCAGTTAAATCTCAGAGGCAGGCACAAACTATAGCCTTGTTAGGTAGAATCAGATGGCTAATTATGTGCTAGATGACTCTACAAATCAGGATGTCGAATTTGCTTCAGACAATATTGTTTCGAATTAAACTATGTGTGTGTGTCTGTACGTGTTTGTATGTCTGTGTGTGTCTGTATGTCTGTGTGTGTCTGTATGTCTGTGTGTGTCTGTATGTCTGTGTGTGTCTGTATGTCTGTGTGTATCTGTGTGTATGTTGTGTGTGTGTGCACCTGTGTGTATACGTCTGTGTGTGTATATGTCTATGTCTCTGTGTGTGTCTGTCTGTGTGTGTATGTGTATGTTGTGTGTGTGTCTATGTGTATGCTGTGTGTGTGTATGCCACATGTAAGTATGAAGGACAGAAGACACCTTTCAGGAGTCTGTTTTCTTCTTTCATATCAGGTCAGTCTGGGAATCACTCAGGTTACTCATCAGACTTGGCCATGAGTGCCTTTACTCACTGAGCCAGCCCTTCAGCCTTAAGTAATCTCGTTTACTTTTAAAAAAAGCAATCCATGCTTTGATGATACCAGAAAACTCTTTTTAAAAGTTCTATTTATTTGTGTTTTATGCATATGCTTTGGCCTGCATGTATGTTTATGCATCATGCCAGAAAAGGTCATTGGATTTCCTGTAACTGGAGTTACAGATAGTTGTGAGCTGACATGTGGGTATTTGGAATTGAACCTGGGTCCTCAGGAAGACCAGCCAGTTCTCTTAAACATTGAACCATCTCTCTAGCCCCAGCCTAGGCAATTCTTGATTCTAAGTTCTCTGTTTGGTACAGAAACAGAAACCTCCAGATTTTGTTAATAGACTAGACATGTCCTACTCCTAGGTTTGGGGTCTTATTTACCTTTGTGCAGTGACCATTCTGCTTTGAGTTTTGACATGGGAGACAAACAGGAAACCTGTGTTCTCATAAGGACTCTTAGGCAAGGTGGCTGCACCCACTAGAGTATGAGAACAGTGTGATTAATAGCTGATCTCTGTCTGGGTAGATGCATGTCATTTGGTCCCAAGTCCATTGATTGGCTACTGTTCATGGTTAACTTTAGATCTGGATCTGCTGTTGGTTCACATTACTTCATTGCCATCTCCAGTGTGGAGTCTAGCGTGAGGTGCAGACTTGATTCTGACAGGAAGCCACTCATACTAAGGTTGCATCAAAATGATCAGATAACAGATGAAAATCAGAGGCAATAGAGTCTTGATAGAAAGAGAGAACAGAGAGGCTGGCATTGGGGGAGAATTTTACAATGCTCTGTCATTCTTTGTTGAAATCTCTGCAGGTGGAGAATAGACTGGATTTCAAAAATTCTCCATGGAGGCTGGGGTTCAGGCAGAGGCCAGCTGGGTGATGAAATCACCAGAGGCCACATGTTTCCTCATGCTTGCTGAAGGCTTCTGAAATTTTGGAGATTTTGAAAACTGGCTTGGGGGGAGGTGGGTGACACTGGTTTGGGGAGACACAGACTCATGCATGATCGTTCTGAGATCTATGGACCCAATGTGAGGGAGATGTGCATTGGGGTAGTTTATTCCATCTCTGATTTGGGGAGTCAAGGAGAGAATTGTCTCAACTTACAGTGGCGAAACCTTTACCCTTGCTTAAAATGTTCAAGTCCACAAATGTCTTTCTGCAAAAACCCTTTTGTCTGCATAGCTGTGGATTAGCGACCTATAGGTTCAGGCCTGAAGATCTGTTTGTACAAATGCTACCTCCAAGCTCAGTTGTTTGCTTGACTTTACCATTTTCCTGTTTTAATCTTTGGCTTCCTCCACCTCCCAAGTTGTCATAAGTGGTCCCAAGACACAGATTAGACATTTCTGGAGTCCCTGCTCTATTTTTCTCCAGCTGGGCCTGGAAGGACATTGTAGTTTACTCCCTCACAGATCTTGGCATGTCCCCATCTAGGGCTAGTTGGACTGGGACATCACTGAGGCAGCTGCAAAAATGAGAAGTCAGGAGAAAAATGAGAATCTAAAGCCATTTCCCTACAAAGGGAGAAGCATCCAGGTTCCAAAATCATATGCGTAGCGGAGGGTGTACATCATCTCTGATGTCCCGTGAGTTTTCTAACACCGAACAGTTGGAAGGGAGCTCCTTGGGTACCAAGGAGAGGAAGGCAGACCATGCCAAAGAAACACATAAAATATTGTGAAGATTTATATTGTCAACTTGATAGGATCCACTTGGTGACAAGCCTCTGGGCATGGCCGAGAACAGGTGTCTAAGACTGGTTCATTGACGTGGGAAGACAGATCCTAAAACATGGCAGTGTCTTCTCATGAGCTGTGATCCTAGGCCACAGAAGAGAGGGTGAGCTGAGACCAGCATTCTGACTGTGGGCACAACATGACCAGCCACTTTTTACAAACAAACAAAACTCCCACAAAGCAAACAAATACCATTATGTGTTCTCCACTGTGCTGAACTCTGTGAACCTGAAGAAACCCTTCATTCCCTAAGTTCTTTGTCTTTTGTCTCAGCATGGAGAATAGTAACTAACAGAGACACCATTTCACCTCCAATATGGAGCATGAGATGTAGACGATGCTGATAACAAACTTTAGCAAAGATGTGTAGGAGCTAGAAGAGTCCTTTGTGGGAGCTGAAACGATCTGAGCCCTTTGGAAAGTGGATTGACAGTTTCTTATAAAGTTGAACATTCGTCTTTCCCATGACTCAGCGTTCATACTTCTAGGGATTTGCCCGAGAGAGATTTATATGGGTTTTATGCACTGTAGTCTCAAACTGGACACAGTGTAGAGGAAAGGAAAAATGTGCAAGCAAACACATTCTTACACAGTTGTACGATGAAATACTACATGTTTTGCAGTGAAAAACTACTGATACTTATTAGTGAATCTCAAAACATTATGTTGTGTAAAAGAAATCTGGTATAAATGGACTTATAATGTACAATTCTAGTTATGTAAAGAATAGGGTCTAAATCAGGAGCCTGAATGGCTGTCATCTAGGCTTTCTCCATATATGTGATGGTTCTGTAGCTTGGTCTTCTTGTGGGACCCCAAACAGTGGGTTCGGGGTCTGTCTCTGACTCTTCTGCTTGCTTTTGGGACCCATTTTCCCCTACTGCATTGCCTTGTTCAGCCTTAAGATGAGGGGAGGAGCCTACTCTTAATTCAACTTGATATGCTATGTTTAGTTGATATCTCTGGGAGGCTTGCCGTTTTCTGAGAAGGAATTGAGGAAGAGTGGATGGGAGGAAGGGAAGCTGGGGGAGTGGGGAGGTTGAGGAGACTGACTGGGAGGAGAGAGGAGAAACTGTGTTTTGGATGTAATATATGAGAGGGAAAAATTAAAAAGTACAAGAACAAAATCCAATCTGTGGTGTTATAATCAGACCAGAGACTGGATATAGGAAGATGTGGATTGACCAAAAGATAAGGTGGCTTTTTGGGGGTAATGGATATATTTGCTAATTAGATGGAATGTTAGGCATACAGATGTGAATGCAGGTCAAAATCACTGCCCAGTTGCAAGCAGAATATCCATGTACTTTACTGTCAGTAAATTTTTATCTATCTATCTATCTATCTATCTATCTATCTATCTATCTATCTATCTATTGCTGTTGTTTTCCACAGTAAAACAAGGGAGGGGAATCTGAGAGGAGAAACATGTTTGGATACTTTTATGGGAGCTGTGGCCATGCAGTGGGACTCACTTCTTTAGTGGGTGGCATTCCCATCCCGCCTGCGTCCATCAGCATGTGTGGCTTTTCTTGAGCAAAGTCTGTTCATAGATGCTGACACCAGACTAAAGAAACCGTATCACCCAAATCCAGCTTGATGACCCAGTGAGTTTGGGGGGTTAATGACAGGAATGTGGATGGAGAGGCATGGGTAATTCAAACTCGGGCACATCACCAAGAAGCTTGCCGTAGCATGAGTTATGGTATGAAAGCAGCATCTCAGAACTTATTGTGTGACTCAAAGGCAGTGTTGGTAGGGAGAGGGTTCTCTGCAATTGTTACCACTTGGGGAACCTTTGGGAAAGGGCCTTGTGAGTCCCTAAAATAAGGAGGTTGCTGAGCCTTGCAGTTTTGCCTACTTCCTAAATCCTGAAGGGTTTTCCCTAGTGGGCAATGTTTCAATTCAGAGGCGACAGCTACTAAACTGGAATACTGTGACAAGCACCTGGAATTTGGACAATTCCAAAGGAAGAGCATCTCTTAACTCAGGATTTCAGAGGTATCAGTTCAGGGCCAGCTGACCCCACTGCTTTGAGGCTATGATGAGTCAGAGCATCATGGGTAGAGAGTGAAATTACTCACCTCCAGGAAAGCTGGAAGAGTGAGGGGGTCAGATAAGATGCAGTGATCTACTTTCCTCAACTCAGTCCCATCCACTCAAGAGTTTATTTCACAAATGAACTAATCCATTGGTTAGGCCACACTGCTTATGGCTAATCACCTCCCAGTGCTTGGACCCACCTGCTAGGGCCCAAACTCGCATCCATTTCTCCAGCCTTTGGGAGGAAAACTTCTTTACAAATCATCATTCCCATTCACTCCAAAATGAGCAACTGTGTGGGGATATGTTTCAAATTTAATATAAACCAGCCTGAGATATCAGAGGGATCTACCCACAGCCAGTCTAGGAGGATCAGACAGTGGTAACTCACACCTTTAATCCCAGCACAGGGAATATCCCAGAGTGGTGACCTACGCCCTTAATCCCATCAAATCTGAGTTTGAGGTCAGTTTAGTTTACAAAAGGAGTTCGAGGCTCCCAGGCAGGTAGTGGTGGCAGCACGCCTTTAATCTTAACTTGGATGGGAAACAACTGAGTGAAGAAGGTATTTAAGGTAGGCATAGAAAGACAGAGCAGGCAGAAGAAGCCAGGAGGAGCGAGGCTGAGGAAGCTGGAAGACAGCTGGGTGAGATCTGACTGTGGTGTTTCCTCTCTGATATCTTAGACTGGTTTTTATTAAATTTGAAGCATATCCCCACACAACTGAGACCTTAAAAACAGTTATTCACAAAGTTTTGAAATGAGTTCTTGTAGTAGAGAAACACAGAGAACTGGTCCCCGATTTGAATCTAAACACCTCGGTTGGCCTAAGGGCACTTATCACCTCTCCTACAGGGTATGCTTCCACTGGCTCCAGGTGAATCCCCTTGGAGAGAGAGAGAGAGAGAGAGAGAGAGAGAGAGAGAGAGAGAGAGAGAGAGAGAGAGAGAGAGAGAGAGAGAGAGAGAGAGGAGAGGGAGAGAGAGAGAGAGAGAGAGAGAGAGAGAGAGAGAGAGAGAGAGAGAGAGAGAGAGAGAGAGAGAGAGCCTGTTGTCAGTTTGTGGGATTAGCACAGTTGCCTGCAGGAACAAGAGGTGTCTGAGCATGCTCAGCAGTGGGAAGGTTGAAGACTCCTGAGTATCTATATCTTCCTAAGTATTGGCACATGTGGGGAATAAACAAAAGAGTCCCAGAAAAGACAGCCAGTTTTGATTGACAGCCTGGAACACCCAGGGTCCCAGAACCTGAAAGTGTAGCATGGTGCAAAGAAATGTCCCTGTCTCTGTCTCCACTTACTCCTTCTCTTCCATTCTGTTGGGCAGACATATCCTAGAAGCTGGCTTGTGAGAGAGATGGCAACAGGGAAGGATGAGGCCATACTTTCCCAGCCGTCAGGAGTTGAGGAGAGGGATTTAACATGAAGCCATTTTCAATATTTCTTGGGATGGACATTCAGTTATTGAAATAAGACCTCAAAGGACAACTACATGAACAAGGGACATGTCTGCCCCTCTCCTGCCCTATGCAGAAGTGCCTGTCCCAGGAAGTATAGTCCATATGGTATTCTGTACACATCTTAACACTCAATGACATTGCACATTTAGTTTGCTTGCACAATATTATTATTATTATTATTATTATTATTATTATTATTATTATTATTATTGGAGTCTATAACCAGGCTCACAATACATAGTTAAGTCAGTTCATGTAATTAGCTGCTCTATGAGAGAAATTTTGTTTTCTAACCTCTAAGATCGATCTCTGTTTAGGATAATGGGAATAACAATGACTTGATGCGTCAATGAATTCTTCAGTAAGTGCTTCAAGAGCTCCTAGTTGGTGTCAAATGTTATTCTAGTGCTGGAGATCAGTTAGGGGACAGGGTAGAGCTCAAATCTTCAATTGGGAGAAACAAGCATATTCATGACAAAGCTTACTTCATGGGGCAATGATATCACGAAAGAGGGAATGGGTTGGGAATGCCTCGGGTGAGGCATCTAAGGTCATTAGGTGAGGTTTCTTAGAACAGGAGTATTTGGGCTAAGACGGAAGACAGGGATGACAAGTTAGGTTCTGATGAAAGAGCTCATTAGGTCAAGACGGTAGTGTGTGCAAAGGCCCTGGGGCAGCAAAGGACTTGGGAGATTTAAGAATAAGAAAGAAGGCAGAACGGTAGGAGCCTAGGAAATAAGAGTACAGAAGCTGGACTGTCTAGAGGGAATGGTTGGTAAAACCTTTCTGTGCAGAGCCAGACAGAAAGTGCTTGGCTTTGCAGGTATAAACTCTCTGCTCAATATTTGGGTTTCAAGTGTGAACTGTCTCCCATGGCCTCACATGTTTGAACCCTTGGTCCCCAGCTAGTGGTGCTACTTGGGAAGGCTACAGAACCTTCAAGATGGAGAGCCTCACAGACGAAACTGGTTCCTGGGGTTACGCCTTGAGTTTTTCTGACAGGGCCTCACTTCATGTTTATGGATGTAACGGGGTCATCTGACCACTTATTTCTGTGCCGTCCTTATCACAGTGGACTGTGTTCCTTGGAACTGTGAACCAGGATAAGTGAATCATTCCTTAAACAGTTTCTTTTGTTCAACCAAAAAAGAGACTAATACACCCCAGCAACTCAACTTGGCCACCACAGCAGGACGGCCAGTAGATTATTTACAGACCGACGTGTGTGCGGTGGTTTTTGCAACAATATGTTGTAGGTCAGGCAAGGTATTTATGCAGGCTATACTTGGTCTTAGAGTAGGGCAGCTGGATAGTAGAGAATTTGGATTTTATTCAGAGGGACAAGTGACTATTGAATGGTCAGCGTTTGCTTTAACAAGATTCCCTGTGATATAATTTACAACCTAAAATTCATGTTTTTCCTTTAATTTTTCCTTTGCAGATACAAACCCTATTTCAAATGCTCTTTTGGGAACTGATAGTGTGTGTGTGTGTGTGTGTGTGTGTGTGTGTGTGTGTGTGTGTGTGTGTGTTGAGTCTCTGGCACTTGCCTGTGCCTTGTAGTCATAGTGTGACCTGGTTAATTGCTTAATATCCCTGTGTCTCAGTTTCTTTCTTTGTAGAATAATAATAGTAATGGCTGTCTCTAAGGGTTATTAAATGGATTAGATACATATAAACCATTTGACAGAATAGAGGCTTGATGATGTGAATCCATTTTCTTCTGCTTATTTCTACTGATGCTATATGTGCTATCCTGTTGGCAATTCAGAAGTAAATATAATCTTGGTAATTGGGTTCAACACATAAATCACTGGCCCAAGGCGGTGACTGGTAAGTAAAGTGCTTACAATTCAAGCAAGAGAACCAGGGGAAGAAGAGTGGGGGAGTCTGAATGTGCATCCTCCCACCCTCCTCCCTCGTGAAAGCTAGGCATATATCTGTAACTTCAGTATCTGGGGTACATAGACAAGGAGATACCTTGAGCTTACTGCCCAGCAGTCTGATTCAATGTTTGAATTCTAGGTTCAGAGAGAGAACTTGCCTCAAGAACATAAGGTCTAGAGTGATTTAGAAAGACACTGACATCCACCTTTGGTCTCTTTACACATGTACATACACATATCCATATGAATATATACACTCAGACACACACAATTGCACAACAATAGTATGTGAGAAATTGTGGACTGTAGAATAACTAGGTGGTTTGGCTACCCTAAGAGCTAGTACAATTGTATTAAAAAAAAAAAAAAAGAGCATCCCCATTTCTAGTTCTGACTCTGGATATCACAGGATCATCTGGTCTCTTGCCCTGGTTGTATCTCCTGGTGCTATGATGAATCTATGCTTAGATATTCTTAAGAGAGAATCTGTCTGCCTGAAATAATGTTTATTGGATTATGGTCAGTTAAAATCCTGAAAAAAAATCCAGAAGATGTGTCTAACATTTGTGTGGTCTTTGTATACGTATCCCACAAGCCTGTCTGTCTGTTTAAAATTCATGCAAATTTGAGAGTATCTCACCATGTTGTATTTATTCTAATAAAATATTCCCGGGGCTGAGATGTCTCAGTGTTTAAGAACACTGGCTGTTCTTCCAAAAGACTTGGGTTCAATTCCTAGCACTTACATGACAGCTTACAACTATCTGTAACCTTATTCCAGGGGATCCAACACCCCTTTTGGCTTTTATAGAAACTTTGTATGCAGGTTGTGCATAAACATTTGCAAGCGAGACATCCATACACATAAACTTAAAAAAAAAAACAAATCAAATTAAGATTTACTGACAAGAAATATAGACTAAAATGGTTCTAATCTCTAAATGGTGGAATAACACTCTAGTCAGAGCTATGCAAATGGTTTGGCTGGAAGCGTTCATGGGGGACTCTAGAAAAGTCCAGAAGAGGGGAGATGTAAGAAAGAAAAAGGAGAAGTAGTTGGGAGAGAAAAGTAGGAAAATGAGATCCAGGTCATATTTCTTCTTGGCTTTACCTAACTTAAGCTCTGTGGTGCTCACAGGTAATATTCCTGGTGGATGGAAACAATGAGAGTCTCCGAGTAATAAGCAGTTTGTATAAGGACCAGTGATAAAATGACGTCTATTCTTACTTAGCTTCTCTTCTGTGTGTGTCCATAAGTAACTTGGGAAGGAGAGGGTTTATTTCATGTTACAGGTTACCATCCATCTTTGTGGGAAGTCAGGGCAGGAACGTGAAGCAGAAATCACTGTGGAATGTTGCTTACTAGCTTGCTTCAGGGTTCATATTCAACTGTCTTTCTAATATGGCCCTCCTGCCTTGGGATGGGCCGTTTGCCTCAATCAGCAGTCAAGAAAATGGCCCACAGACATGCTGCAGCCCAATCTGATGAAGCTCTTCAGCTGAAGTCCCTCCTTCCCGTTATGTGACAAGTTGACAACCAAGTGAGTCATTGGAGTTATGTAGGGTTCTCTGCAATGCAGTCTATGTTCATGCCCTCATGTTCATGGATATGGGAGGTTGGCATTCGGTAAGGACCTACTGAATGCCGT
This sequence comes from Phyllotis vaccarum, assembly GCA_033318265.1. Classification (NCBI taxonomy): domain Eukaryota; kingdom Metazoa; phylum Chordata; class Mammalia; order Rodentia; family Cricetidae; genus Phyllotis; species Phyllotis vaccarum. Next base: position 9,312,202 of record JARWLC010000008.1, read on the forward strand.
GTTTACAGTATCTGATGGCAGTTTACTGGTCAATGAGAGCAGACTCCGCTTCCCTCCCCCCCTTTAGAGAAAGGTTGTGAAATAACATAATGTTGAAAGCAGAGGGTATGGCTCAGTTGGTAAAGTGCTTGGTGCACAAGCATAAAGTCCCGAGTTCTGATCCCCAACACACAGGTAAACGTCTGACTTTCTAGCTCTTGCTTGAGTCTCGGTTATAGGGAGGCAGGGTGCAGGAGGATCCCTGGAACTCACTCATTCACTAGCTTCACCTACTGGGAGAATTCCAGGTTTCATCCTCTTCATCGTGAATCTGTCTCTGGCTTTGAATGACAGTTCATTTATCAATTTAATATTTAAAAAGGATGCCCCAGCAGGATGAGGCCGTGGGAAAGGATGAGAGGTTCAGGACCGAAAAAGCCAAAATACAGCCCAAACTCCTCCACATGATTCAAGCTTAATAATGGACAAAAACACTGATTCTAAGTTGTTTGTTTTTATTCATTTTTGTTGAAAAAAAAAGTCGTGTGTGTGTATATATGTGTGTGTGTGTCTATGTGACTGTGTGTATGTAGTGTGTGTGTATGTGTGTGTGAGTGTATGTGTCTCTGTGTGAGAGTGTATGTATATGTGTGTCTCTGTGTGTTTGTCTGTGTATGTCTCTTTGTGTGAGTGTGTGTGTATGTGTGTATATGTCTGTGTATGAGTGTGTGTATGTGTATATATGTATGTGTATGAGTGTGTGTGCATGTGTGTGTCTCTTTCTGTGAGTGTGTGTGTGTCTCTCTGTGTTTGTGTGTATATGTATGTGTAAGAGTGTGTGTGTCTGTGTGTGAGAGTGTGTGTATGTGTGTGTGTCTCTCTGTGTGAGTGTGTGTGTCTGTGTGTATATGTATGTGTATGAGTGTGTGTGTATGTATGTGTGTCTCTCTGTGTGAGTGTGTATATGTATGTGTAAGAGTGTGTGTGTATGTATGTGTGTCTCTCTGTGTGAGTGTGTATATGTATGTGTAAGAGTGTGTGTGTCTGTGTGTGAGAGTGTGTGTATGTGTGTGTCTCTCTGTGTGAGTATGTGTGTGTCTGTGTGTATATGTATGTGTATGAGTGTGTGTGTGTATGTATGTGTGTCTCTCTGTGTGAGTGTGTGTGTCTGTGTGTGTGTGTATGTGTGTGTGTATATGAAAGGCTGAAGCTAAACACAAATTAATAAGTACCCTTGGGCCTAAATGCAAGCTTTTGTTGTTGTTTTTGTTATTGTTGTTGTGGAGGGCTCTCCCAGGTTTCCAGCCCATGTTAATGTTGCCAGGGCGATAAACCCTGTGCTTTTGGATTTACCATAAAACCTTCTCAAAAATATTTCATAATCTGGTGACACTGGGCTTTGGATAGACCTAGTGAGTATGTGGGTGGGCAGTGTGAGAGGGCTTCTGAAGAATATGCCAGGGACCCTCTTCTGTATCCTGGGTGTTTACTATATATTGGAGTCACTCAGAGACTTCCAAAGGAATCCTTGCTTTACAAAATTCTCTACAGAAGGATTGTTTTCCATACCAAGAGTCAGCTGCAGTCTGTATCTGGAGTAGTGCTGACTGAAAGTCACGCCCCAAACAACCTTGTTGACTGTAAGGTACAGTTGAAAACATTACCAGAAAGGAGGAAACTGAGGCATCAGGTGGTTAAATTGCCCCAGGCCACCCTAATAAAAGTATGTCACAACAGAGCATTCTGACTCTCAGAAGGCTCAACTAGGGTTCCACAATAAGGCAAAGGCAGGAGAATTTAGAGAATGGTATGAACTTGGCCCCTGTGAGAGTCAGTATGTGGAGATTACAAAGGATGAAGCGGGCAAGAGTTAGCACCCATCATGAACTTTTAAAATCAGGACTTTGCGAGTGTTGTCAAGAGTGGGCAAAAGAAGAGGCTTTTTGTCAGGGTGTTGGAAAAACTTTGAACTGTCACACTAGTAAGAACAAGAATCTGATGTCTGGAGGTGCAGAGAGAGAGATCTGTGATCTGTGGACCCCCCACCCTCCCCCAGATCCCAGGCTCAGTCAATGTTTGTGGGAGGAATTTGCAAAGGAGGCCTCAGACTAATGCTGCCTCCATTTGATAACTATCATTTTCCTGGTTGCCCTGATCCTGGTGTGGGAGGCCAGGAATGCAGCAGAGCCCAGGCCTTGCACTCTGCCTTCAAGTGGTGGAGGTGACTTTACCTTCTTAGACAAACGGGCCCCATCAGCTGGGGGAGGTGCCTGGAGGAGGTGGGAGGGAGGGAGGGAGTGACTTCATCTGTTTAATGAAAAATGACCTGAAACGTCTCTCTGAACCTGGAAACTCCCCATCGAATTGGGGCCAAAGAAAACAGGATTAGGCTCTATTTCTTCTGGGACAGCTCCTCTGCATCTCTATGATTAGTTAAACTGGGGGAACACGGGGTTGGGGGGATCTCTCCTCATTGTCTCTGCAGAGAAATCAGGAGAGACAGAAATTGTTTCAAGGGTTAATTAGGCTTTCTCCAGCGTCTCCAATATGTAGGTAGACCTTCTTTCCCTCTGGCTCCATTGCCCGGCAAGTGGACACCCCATTTCTTTGGTATGTGTCCATAATTACATAAAGTTTGCCATATGGCATTCAGATAAAAGAGCCACCCCTTCTGGCATTTGGTCTCCCGACAGGCTGCTGATGTCCAATCTAATGTTCTTCTCCCCTCTGACCTTCATAGGAAAGTAGCCTCTGCCCTGAAGCTGAGGGCTTTTTAAAATCACAACACAACATTTTGCCAGAGTGGGAAACACTGACATGACATTCTCTGTGTGGCTTGCTGGGGTGATCCTTTCCAAGAAGCTTTGTGCTCAGGTTTAGGGGTATGGGAGACTCAGTCTTTCATTCTCTAGTTTAAAATTGGCAAGGGAAGCCAACAAATCGAAACCACCACTAAGATCACCCTTTTATAATTTCTTCAGTGGTCTGGTTCCTTAAACAGGAGAACACAGTAAATAAGCCCATAGGACGGTTTTCAGTTTAATGCAATGTATATTTATTGTAAACAATAATATACAAAAAAGAAAGGAAAGAAGGAAAGATTGCTGAGTTCCACAGTTTGGAGGAAAAAACAAACAGAACACAAAGACAAAGGAAATCTTATCTAGAGAGAAAATATGACTTAAATGTCAGGTTTCTTAAGTTACAGAAATATTTTTTTAAAAGGTCTGTTTTTATACAGAAATCGAAAGATGCCATATTATAAGAATGCTTTAAGGTTTTATTCTACTGACTTCTAAAACTGTTAATATCCTTTTTTTTTTAAATTAAAAAAAAAAAGTCTGCTGTTGTTTTTAAAAAGCAATCCTCATACTCTCCAGCCACAGCAGTAAGAATTAAGGTCTGTCCGATGTCTCTCTTCAGGAGAGTAGGCAGGGGTCTATCCATGACACAGGCTTGCAGGGGCTTGGGTTGTTCCTGTCGCAACAAGCAAACACTTCCACATACAGTCAGTCCAGGCAGCCCCGAGGCCTGTGGCAGGAAACACTGTAAATGACTCAGTGATGACCATTCTGCATTTGTAACCTCTCATCTGTACAAGACAGAGAGAAAGTTTCCAGTTTGTTATCAACAACCAAAACAACAAAGAAGGGGGGGGGGGGACGACACAAGGACGACAAAAAAGCATTTTGTACAAATCTAGGATGAAGAATTCAAAGAGACTTGCTTTTAATAATAAAAAAGATTAAAGATAAATTAAAAAAAAATGGTTACAGTTAAGAACATAATTTAACAGGTGACCATACCCTTTGAGGAAGGCGCCAACAATCCACCTTAAAGACTAAATTAAAAAAAAAAAAAGGAGATTTTTATTTCTTAAAAAATGAAAACTCCTTCTTACAAAATAAATAATTTTATCACGTGGAATGTCTTGAAGGTTAAATGCTGGTGTTCAAGGAGGCACAGGTGACAATCTGAGCAGGCCCACTCCAGCATCTGCTGTGCATATGAGGCCCAGGCAGGCAACCAGGGGGCAATGTGCTTGGACACTTAGAGGCTACTTGGAAAAAAAAAGTCTTCCCCAAGAAAATTTGGTCTCCTTCGCTTGCCATTGGCTTTCCCTCTGAGGCTGCAGCTGGCGAGCAAAGGCACAGAGAATGTTCTAGGAACAGCATTTTTTTTTTTTTTTTTCCCAGCAGAGGGGGGTTTTAAGGCTCAAGGTGTTTTTCTTCTTGTTTAAAAATATATATATATATGATAAAGCTCACCAATGTTCTCTATATTTATTCCCCTTATTGCAAAATAAGGTTTCTTTTCTTTTTTTTTCTTTTTTAAGGCAGCTGCTCCTGAAATCTGAGAGCCTAGAGAATTAACCAAAGCTCACCCCCAAAACTGATGATGTAACAAAATTCTGTGTATTTTTTGTTACTATAACAACATGCTTTTTTTTTCTTTTTCATTTTTTTTTCTGTTTTTTTTTTGTTTTTTTGTTTGTTTAGAAGAAAGCAAATTTGTACACAAATATTCAGGTTGCAAGGAAAGCTAGGGGATACTGTTGGAACTACGAGGTTAAGCTGTTGGAAAAATAAAAGCGTTTAATTTTTTATCTAAAATATGTATAAATCCCCTCAAAATGGTAATGAATCATACACAGTACATACTAAAAGTATTTAAAATAGAGAATATTCCTCACAGAGGACTTTTTTTTTTCTTTAATTACGGCTAAAAAATAATTACAAAGTCCAAACAGGCAGGGAGAGTCTCCTCCACGCTGACTCTGAAGGAACAAGCCCTTCCTGAATGATTCAGGTGGGTCCATCTGGCCACAAGTGGCCCGGCCATTTGCCATAGGTTGGCACGAGCTCTGATAATGTCTTAATGTCTCTGATCTAGTTATCTTCGCTTACACGTCTTTAGGAAATAAGAACGGCAAAAAAAAAAAAAAAAAAAAAAGTGTCCAAAGGAATTTCAATTAGTTCTTGACTTCTTCGGCTACTTCTTTCTCTCTCTTTCTCTTTTTTTTTTTTTAAAATGATCAGCTCCATCCCATCCCTCTTGCAGGGCTCCTCAGGGTCTGGTAAGCTGTGTGTAGACCGGTTGTTCCCAATGCTGCGGGCTGTGGGTCTGCGGGATGGAGGGGACCCCGGAGGTGTCAGCGATGGGGGTGTACATGGGGCGCTGCGCGGGGTTCATGTAGGTGAATGTGGAGTAGAGCCCGGAGCCCTGGCCCGCCGCGTGGCTGTAGTAGGTGCCGGAGTTCTGGTGGTCTGTGTAGTCGTACTGCGAGCGCGTGATGGGCGGGTAGGAGGGGCTGTAGTGCGGGAGGTTGAAGGGGCTGTAGGCGATCTGTTGCGGCGAGTGCTGCTGTTGCTCGCTGTAGTGGCTGGGGCTCAGCTGCTCCGTCTTGATGTGCGTTCTCTGGGACTGGCCCGGCTCGCTGGTCAGGGTGGTGAGCGTGTGTGCCTGCTGCTGCTGGGGTGCCTGCTGCTGCTGCGGGGGTGCTTGCTGCTGCGGAGGCGCCTGCGGGGCTGGCGGGGCCTGCGGGGGCTGCTGTGGTGGAGGGGGAGGCGCCTGCTGCTTTGACATCCACACGTGGCCCGCGGTCGCAGGGGTAGCTGCGGTGCTGCTGATGCCGTAGCTGCCCGTGTAGGTGACCTGGCCGTGAGTGGCCGGCACCCCTGGGTGGCCGTTGGGTGGCAAGTATTGGTCGAACTCATTAACGTCAAAGGTTTCGATGTTGGAGATGACGTCGCTGCTCAGTTCACCGATGTCCACGTCACGGAAGTCGATGGGGGGCTGTCTGCCCCCCTCTGCCAGAGGGCGCCCCTCTCGCTTCAGGTCGACTTTGCCAGCTTGCACGTCAGTTTTGGGAGTGGTGGGTGGGGTCGGTGGACCCTGAGATTGCCCTGCGGGGAATAAAAGAAAAAGACAAACCGTAAAATACCAACAAGAACTGGGCAAAGCTTCTGGTTTTAGGAGCCCTCTGGGGAACCTCCTGGTTGCTAAGGTGTCCTTAGGACCCGAGCCCGCGCAGGAGGCGCACTGCACCAGCGATAAGTCGCCAAATGATTAACCCGCAGGTACACACTAAGCAAGCTCCTTTTATCAGGGGAGGGGTCTGAGGTCCCAAGGGTCCGGAAGACCAAATTGCTACCAGTAGAAGAGTGTGTGCTTAGGGGGTGAGGCGCAAAGAGAAAAGCGGGTGAGTTTCGTGAAGCCTTTAATACATGTTAACTTGCACTAAAGATTCCAGCTCAGGATTCGGGAGTTGAGTTTTGCGTGCGTGAGTGTGCGTGTGTTTGTGTGTGTAAGTGCCTTCGTGCGCGCCCATTTTCTATTTCGATGGGCCCTGTACAAGGAGGGAGTGCAGGGAATAGTATTTCTATACTCCGGGGAGCGCAAAGACCCCACCCAGATCCTCTGGAGAGGGCTAAAGGTGTACCCGGAGGGGCTCAGAGTGGCTAGGCTTCGTGGGTTACACGCGCCTTACTCACCGGAGTGCTCGCCCGGGGAGTGCACTTCGCTCATGCCGGAGGAGGAGTGCGGGGAGTCGGCTTGCAGCGCCTTGAAGATGGCGTTAGGAGAGATGTGAGTCTGTTCCGTGGCCTCCTCGGCCTCTGCCTGCCCATTCTTCACAGACTTCCTCCGCCGTGGCTGGTACTTGTAATCGGGGTGGTCTTTCTTGTGCTGCACGCGCAGCCGCTCCGCCTCTTCCACGAAGGGTCTCTTCTCGCTCTCGTTCAGCAGTCTGGGAAGAGGGGCAGAAGAAAAGAGGGAGGGGGGGGTCAGTGAAACCCCAGGAGCTGTCATGTCCCACCCCTCCTTGGCGCACTTCCCCTCCTCCCTCCATTCCGCTTGCCATCCTTCCCTGAGACTCAGAACTTTCTTTCTTCTAAGTGCTAGGACTCGACCTGAACGGTCACTCTTCGCCCCGCCCCCTCCCGGTCTCCTATTTTGGAAACCCCAAAGATGAAAATAGCTCCCTGCTGAGGCTGCTCTAAACGCCTTTGCTACCGGAGCGGCTCACCCCCTCCCAACACCCTGTAAAAACTTTCCGAAAATCCACTTAAATTGCAAGAAGCTCACTCCGTCGGTCCACGCCCCTACCGGTTCTCAGTAGCTTTCCCTAATTCCTGCCTGGGTCACCTCCAGCCCAGCTTTCTCTTCATCCCGTCTTCCCAGGAGAGAGCGCAGCTTGGGGGGTGGTTGTGGTTTGCTTCCTTTCGAGGGGACCAGGTTGGCACACCCCCTCACACCCCCCCCTTCGTTCCAAAAAGCAATCACTTACGTGCCACACAACCCCCCCTCCCGTTCCCTCCCCCCCCCCCTCCGCGCGCCGTCGCCAAGAGCAATCCCAAGAACTTTCTCAAACTCTGAACCAACTTCTCCTACCCGCCTCCCCCCTCCCCTCCACCCCGCACCCTGGCCCTTCAGATCCCAGGCTGCAACTCCTTGGCTCAGGAAGGCGGGCCGGGTTCGGCGAGTGCAGCCCCTATCCCGGTGGCCACCCAGCCCACCCTGCGATCCCCCCCCGACTCCCCCCGCGCGCGCTCACCTCCAGAGCTTGCCCAGAGTCTTGCTGAGTTCCGCGTTGTGCAGATGCGGGTACTGGTCGGCCAGCTTCCTGCGTGCAGCCTGCGCCCACACCATGAAGGCATTCATGGGCCGCTTGACATGTGGCTTGTTCTTGCTGGAGCCGTTGACCGCGCACGGGCATGGGCACCAGCGTCCAGTCGTAGCCCTTGAGCACCTGGCTGACCGCCTCGCGGATGCACACGGGAAACTTGTCTTCTTCGCTCTCCTTCTTCAGATCCGGCTCGCCCTTGGGGAACGTGTTCTCCTGGGGCCGCGTGTTCTCCGTGTCGGAGCCCGAGCCCGAGGGGCAGGGCGAGCCGGCCGAATCCTCGGACATGGTGGGGCTGGGGGCGCCGGACAGGCCCTTCTCCTGCTCGTCGGTCATCTTCATGAAGGGGTCCAGGAGATTCATACGCGAGCCCGGGGCAGGGGGCGGGTGGCTGGGAAAGGCGAGGAGCCGCGGCGGCTAGGGATCCTCTTCCCTCGGCTGCCCGATCGCGGACGCCGAGCGAGCGTCTCCCGGGGAGGTTGGCGCGTCACCGGGCTGCAGCGGTGGGCACTTAGCAGAGGCGCTGGGTGCCTGGTATTGAGCTGCCCGCTCCAGACCCGGGAAGGCGAATTGGAGAAAAGGAAAGACAGAGAAGGAAACCGGGGCCACTTGCACCCCGTCTCTCTTGCAAAGAAAAGTTCCTGGACTGGAAGTGGTAAAGTTGTCGCCACACTGAAGTTTCCAGGCAGTTCCGAGCAGCGCTCTCGGCTCTCGGACTCCCAGCCCCGGGTCTCTTTAATAAATACTCCCCCTTCACCTTAGAGACCTCCGGCCAATCACGGCTCGGCAGTCATCAGGGTTGGCAAGCCACTGATTGGATCGGATTTTGAAGAAGGGGGAGGAGGGTTGTGGCTCCGGGTTGGGTGACGAGACACGGAGGGAGGAGAAGGGAGGGCAGCGCAGCCGGAGGGTGGATGGTGGGGTGAGGGGACTTGGAGGGGAGGGGGGACCGCCGCGGGGCAGGCGGGGGACCCGGGACGTCCGAGAGTGTAAGTTTGCTCTCTGCTCTAGGAATGTTGCAGTTTTGGAACGGTCTCTCAGTGAGAATCAGGGTGTTTGCGTGCGAGTGTGTGTTATGTGTGTGTGTGTGTGTGCGTGTGTGCACGCGCACCCATGTCTAGACTAGGACCCCCCCCCCCCGGTACACACACGTCCCACTACTTTACGAAGCTGTCTCCACGGTACCCGGGGCTTCACTGTTTACAGCAGTGGAAATTGCTACAGATCCGCGGCTCAGCGCGGAGTTCGGCTTTTGCGCCGGGAGCCTGGCGGCTTCCAAAAGTGCTTAGAAATGGTCTTTTGGAAGCGAATGTTTGGGTGACTCAACGCCCGCTGTTCTTCTGTAATAATCCATATAAATAGATTAACGCGCTCTGGTTCTCCGAGGCTGGCGTGGTGGCTGGGGATTCTACTGCGCCCTCGCAGTGGGGATCAATGAAAACTAAAGCTGAGCGCCAGCGAAGGCTGGTGGCAACCGGGCAGTCCCTTGGTTCACTTGGCGGCTCCCGTGGGCCACGCCGACCTTGAACTGACAAGTCCCTTTCGGGCCCCTCCAGCGCTCGGACGCCCCTCGGTGTTAGTGTTATTTAACTCTAGAGTTTTGCTTCTTGCCTCCTGTCTGAGTCCCCAAAGTCATTAGGGTCACCAGGGAATTTGCAAAAAAAAACGGCTCCGGCGTTGAGGATGAAGTTTGCAAAGGTGGCAGCGCGGGCGACGAGGCCGAGGAGGCCCGTGTCTGCAAAACGGGCCGTTTGGCGGAGCCCTGCGGCTCTCCTTCGGGCCTTCCTTTACCTGGGAGTGCGAAGCGCTAGGCTTCTGGACTTTATGGTGTCCTTTTAGACCTGAGCACAGGTGGGCGTTCTGGGGGAGGCCACGTAGGTGTCCCTTGTACTTTTAAGAGTGCTTGGAGCCAGAGCTGGTGTTGAGAACTAACTCTTAGAGCAAGATTGGGTGAGGGAGGAATTTTCTTTTCTGGAACGAATAAAAATCAGTTGCTACCGGTGACATGCCCTCGGAACCACAAACAAACTCGCAATGGTGTAAAAAAAAAACCCACCAGCAACTCAATTTAAAATCCCCTCTTTCTGATTCTTGCAAAACCTCGATTTGAACTTATTAAATTATTAATAAAATGAATCATATCGAAGACAGATTCCCTTCTCTAATTTGCCAAATGTGGACACTTTGATGTAAACGAATCTTTTTGAGGGGATACTTTTGAGAAGCTAGTTCCCCCCTCGTTTCTCCCGAAGTGGGCATTTGTTGCACAGGGAAAGGAACCGGTGAGGCGGTAGTAAGTTACAACCTTGTTCAATCGGGTTTTCTTTTCAAACGAATGTTACTCGAATTGCAAGTCTCTAGTACTCTGTAGTCTGTTTATGATTTGAGGAGACGTGCAAACAATAGCCACGTATTCGTAGCTCTCATTATCTTCGCAATCTGAAAGAAAAAATATCACTCATTTTCCAGAGTGGGGCTCAAGTTTTGCCAGTGTGGACCTTATTTCTGTGTTCTAGGGAGGAACGTATTTGTATGACCCTTAGACACCCGGTTAAAGAGACGAGAGACTACTGGCAGATGTATTAAACCAGCGATTTGTAATTTGTTGTAATTATCACGTTTTCTGGCACAAAAGCAATGAAATTGACTGTGGCCTTAAGGCATTCTGAAATATTTTGTTAAACATTTGTTCATGAGCACATGCATTTATAAATATGTCTTTAATACAACGTATACGGTGAGATGTAATGCACTACGACATTTTAACTCACAAAGCTTCTTACATGTTTCTACCCCTCCACGCAAACGTTTTCATATTCTTGAATCTTCGGGGGAAAAAAAAATTAAACCCTTGAAATTAAAATTGAACTGCAATTTTCGGCAATATCCAGAGGGGGCGCCAAAAGCCCAGAAACTGTGTGGAACTTTATGATACTTTGGAAAACTTTCGCTGTGGTGGAGGGGCAGCGGCCCGTGTGGGGGAGGTGGCAATGGTGTAGTCCACGCAGTCACTACTGTTTCCAGGATGAAACTTATCTCTACAGGAATTCCTATTCTCTCCTGTGCAGATCAAACCGTGCGCAGAAACCTGGAAAATGCTTGTCTTCAGGGAATGGGGGTGAGGAGGGGTGGGGAAAGCGGAGCAGATGCCAGTGTTTTTCTTTAACTCACAACTTGGTGAATGAGAGTAAGGGAGAAGGCCCCCAATTCCCCAGGTACCAAGAGTTATCTGCTGTGCCAAGATCGGGCCAAGTCTAGAGGGTAGGCACCAGTTTGTGAGTGGCTGGGTCTAAATTTCTTTCAGGGCCTGGAAGCCCCCCCCTCCCCCCCCCCCCCCCCCCCCCCGCCACTGGAGCTCAGTCCACTGTGAGTTGCCCTTTTCTGTTGTCCCAATCTCTCATTCCTGACTCTGGAAGAAGCCTGTAGTCCACAAGTCTGGGGACCTTGGCTTGGGCTAGGGGAGAAAGCATCCTGGTCCAGACTAATGCTTAGATGACAGATTTGGAAATTGAGGCTCGCAGATCCGCTAGAATCAACTGCCCTTAGTGGGTGCTCTGGGGCCTGCAATCTCCTAGGCATAAGGGATGAAAAGACTAGGAACCAAGACTCTTGGGGGCTTCACGAATTACCAACATAGAGGTGTTAGTAGATCCCCAGAGAGGTCCTTGGGAAGCCCTAGCCTGGGATCTCCCCTTTTCTTCTTCTAGCAGTACCCAGTTTCTCCCGGGCTGAGGCCGCTGATCTCCCTTCTCAGGACTAGCTCAACTGGGGACTGAAGAAGGTGGAGGGCTTCTCAGGAGGGCTTAGGGGTGCTGCAGGATCATTGCTACAGAGGATCCAGCTCCTTGCAAATCTGAGGGTGTGACGGCTCACATACTCTTTCCATGTGAAGAATGAAGGGCCCAAAGCTCCCAAAGTCCTTAGCAACATGGGGGCCTTGTCTAAAGACTCTTACAGAGTCCCAGATCCTAGGAAATACCAGCTCCTGGTAAGAGATGCATCCCCCATTAAGATCTCAACATGGGGCACCGCTAGGCTCCACAGAAGGGCGCCCACTTCTGCCTTCCAGTGTCCAGACTGGGTCCACTTGAAGCAATCTTGCACGACTTCAGATTCTGGCTGGACAGGAGGTCCTGGCGCACGGGGCTCCCAGACGCCCTTTGGTGATTTCCATTTTTCGCTGAGGCATGCAATGTTTGTTCTTTGCTTTTCCAGCCACAGTTTCCTTTGGGAAGGGAGCGCCAGGTAAGCCCGAGTCTCGGGACAGGCGTTGGGCTGGATCGCAATAGCAACACAGCGGGAGAAAGAGGTAAAGCGGCAGATTGCTTTGCAGGCGCGCAATAAATATGTGAATAAATGCAGCCTTAGGAGTGTTTGCTTGTGTGATCACAATGGCCAGACCTCCCAGCAACCGGTTCCTGAATGGCCTTTACACATACATGGTAATGCGTTCGTTTCTCTCCAAATGAGACCCGTGTTACTCAAAATGGTAACTCTAAAGGGGATTTTTTTACACCCCCCACCCCATATTTGAAGAGGAAGGGTGAGCCACGGGGGAGGTATTGGATGAGTGGGTGTGGTCACCTTAGCAGCCAAGTCCTGTGACATCTCCGACCTCCAGGGAGTATGAGGTCCAGAGACTGACTATAAACTGAAACTGGAAAAGGAAAGGAGGTGTGTGTGTGTGTGGGGGGCGCCCTCCTCTCTGGGGACGCAAAACTCCTGAGAGGAGACTGATCAGACTTCGTCCTCGGTTTTTTTAAAAAAATCTATCCCTCGAGGTGGTACAGGGGAGCCACTCATCCTATTTGCGAATCCCTAGAACGCCCTGCGGTAAATTTTCTGAGACCACGTCTTAAGCCCCTACTTGCTCTTCTCTAAAGTCCCTCCTTTTAACTAAAGATGCTTTGCCTTTAATTTAAAAATAAAAATAAAGTAGGCGCTTAATGTGGAGGTACCTCCCAGAGAAGCAGGCTCTGCGGGTAGGAGCCCCACGCTCATTAGGTCCCAGGGCGCCTTGGGCAGTCGCAGATTTGATACCCCTTCTTCTGGCTCCTTGTAATCTTTCAGAGCAAAGGTGTTTAGTCCCAGAAAAGGGACCCACTAGAGGGCCAAATTCCTCAGGGCAGTTATGTGGGGTCTTCTAGGGAAGAGTGGGTCCTGTGATAACCAATCCCCCCCCCAACCAAATGATACTTTCTCCTCTACGATGCCCATAATCAGAGGGTGAGGTTTTCAGATATTTATAAAGGTCTTTATCAAACCACGGAAAGGGAGGCACATCTTTGAGACGACAATCCCAATCCCCAAATCCCTACTTCAAGTTGTCAGAGTTAGGGAACATCTGCCTCTACTCTTCCCAGACACCCCCATCTCAGCAGAACCCAGAAAGCCAGCCCCTGTAGCTAGCACCTCCTTGTCTTTTTACCCTAAGTCTAGCTTGGACCAAACTGAGGCCCCTTTTGGCTGATGTTTGCATCTGCCTTGGATTCAGGGTAGCAGGAGTGAGACCCCAGACAGACAGACACAGTTCAGCAGTCCCCTGGTCAGAGCTTCAGGGATCTACCTGGTCTTGAGGTCAGTCTGAAGTCTGAATTACCTCCCGAGTATGAGAGACATTTGGATCAAACTGGGAGAGCACTGGTCACTAGTGGTCACTTGCAAAACTTGATGTCACGAAATAGTGCTCAGATCTCACAGGGACCCTGTCTCCCCCTCTTCCTTCTCCTCCCTGCCCTTTCTCCCCCCCCTCTATGTATTGCCCTGCTCCTTCCCTCTTTCCTTACCTCCTCTTTTTGCCTCAGGGTCTTATGTATCCCAGGCTGGCCTGGTGCTCACTGTAAAGCTAACCTCAACCTTACAGTTCCCCTGCCTCTAACTCCTAAGTGCTGGCATTGCAGACCTGTGTCACCAAGTCCTGTCACTCTCTTTGGGACAAAATGTGTTTCCATCCTGTGGAAGAGACAGGTTGTCCTAGATCTGGAAGTCACTTTAGCTCTGTTTTCTGGTTGCCAGTTTGGCTGAGCCATGTTGGAGGGGTGGCTTCGAGAACACAGACCCAAGACATGGCTTCTCTGAGGGCTTGGGAAGCTCACAGGACAGTCAGCTTCTCTAAGCCGAAGAAGAAGACTCTCTTAAGTTTCACCTGCCTTAGTGGCTGGGGGCAAAGCAGTTACTGTTGATAAGCTGGGTGAAGTCATCAGAGGCTCCGGTATATGAACATTTTATCTTTCCCTTCAGACTGGCTATCCTGGAACCCTAGGCATATCTGAAAAGATGTTTCCAGAGTGGCCAGGTGCTAGATGCTACATGACTGAGGTTTTTCTCTCTGATGCCACTGAGATGGGTGAGTGGACTCCCTCAGGGAAACTACTAGGTTTTTACCTTACACTTCCAGGGTCCTCCTATCCCCAGGGGCTCCTCTGTTGAAACTCCAGAGGGAGCCCCAAATAGACCCTCATTGAAGACAGATGCTGAGCTACTAAGAGGTAACCTGAAGTGTTTGTGTATTTACAGAGCCCGGGAGAAGCAGAAATAGGAGAGTAGGGGTGAATATCTTGGAGCATTTTATCTGGGGCTTTAGAGTGTGGACCAGAAGTATTACCCGATAGACCATCCTGTCCCTTCCACCTCGCCTTCCTCTGCCATCCTTTCATTTTCTGTCATTCTGCCAGTGAGCACAGAATCAAACCGCTCTGTTTTCTTTCCCAACTAAGGATTGTCACTTATGCTTCCTGTGGATTTGAACACGGGAGTGTGGGGGTGTGGGGAGTGGGAGTGGGTGGGTGGTGGTGGCATCTGTTACGGTATCCCAAGGTCTGCTTTCCGGCAGGACTTAGCCTCTGTTTTATCTATGCCAGCATTGTCCTCAGGATATTCTGAGACTCTCTCATGGGCTCAAACACATGGGCATGGAGAAAGACCTGCCATCCCGGTGCTATCCCAGGGGCACATTGAACAGCTGGCAGAGGAAGTGATTCCCCAACTCTGATCCAGAGGTCCATCTCCTGGTCCTCCAGCCCCGGTGACACAATATCACTTGCTCTGAACCTCTTGCTTCCCCTCTCCCTTTCTCAGTCTGAGCCCAGAAATGCCTTGTCGTGTGTGGTACGCTCTCTCGCTTGCTCCACTCTCTCTATGGGGGACATTTGCCAACAGCATAGCGGTGATGACAGTTTCCAGATAGATTTCTAAAAGCAAAGAAATTGTTCAGGGGCTGGAAAGGGTGGCACAGGCCCAAGACTGAGTGGGCTGGTCTTTGCTTCCGGAAGAGGTCTGGGGAGGCAGGGTTTCTGGATACTTAGATTTTCTTTCTTTTTCATAATCTCCAAAAAGCACAATTCTCCAAATGGCTTTGTATTTTCCTTGAGTTTGACAGGATCTTTGGATCCAGGTTTTTTCTTTGGGAAATTGGGTTTTAGGACAAGGACTTGTAGTGAATATCAGCAGGGTGTTTTGCTCTGAGCTCACAGTTCTCACTTAGCCCGCCCTATTCAGTGTGATGTCATCAGACAGAGATGGAGTCAAATTCTCCTGGCCCTATTTTCCGCCCTTGGTTTTTGGCACCCTAATCCCCCTTTTGCCTGAGGTGCTTTAGGATTGAGCCCAGCCAAGGTTAGTTTGTCTATTGATTCTGGCAAATCCAGGATCATTGTATTGACTCAGCCCTTATCTTTTCTAGAGATGCTTTTCCCCCCTACTACTTTCTTAACCTTTGGGCTCACAGAAAAGGGCCTTTCCTGGATGAAAGCTCTGTTACCTACTGTTGTCATGGGAAACATGTGAGACTTAATTAGATCCAGGAGTTAAATCAGCAACAAGGCTCACCAGACCTCACTCTCTTTAACGCAGGCTGGCGATCTGAGTTAAACTGTTCATCCCTTCTATGAAGATGTAAGCACTCCCTAGCCGTAGATATTTGCTCTCATCTCTGTCTGAGGGACAAACACACAAGCTATGTTCTCTGTGTCTCTAATGAATCCAAATAGACTCTAATGACTACCTGGTCCTTGAAGGAACAAATGTCACAGTTTATCCAGAGAAGTGAGGATCTGATGGTACATTATCCAGTAGAGAGTGAAGGCCTTTGGTCAGTTAACTGCGTGTCTTGGGTCACTCTGCCATATGTGTTCAACCTTTGTTCTGGAACCTTCTGTGTTTCCTGTCCTCTGACATTTTCCTGTAATAAGTACTGTCTGATGCCCTTTTGTAGGCTGGTCGGAGTTAGGGCTATGCAGTTTTCTGAGCACAGTCTTTATATATTTCTGACTTAGATTTCCAGATTTTGAGAAAATAGTCAAAGAACAAATTGCAATCATTAGTAACACATCAGAACCTCTAACCCTCTTAGACCTTACTTACATAAATATAAACTGTTTAAAAATATTTTCTTCCTGGTTTTCTTAATTTTGTTCTAAGCACAATGATCATCCCCAGCTGAGCTGAATGGGTGGAAGTGAGGTTCTGGTGACTGGGGACAATGATACTCCACAGCCTTTCTATCAGGATAGTGGTTCCTGTCGGCTCCTGTTTACTTAGAGATGCAGAGACACGGGCATTGCATGCTTGGGTGTCCCCAGACTGTATGTGTATGTGTTTGTTTATGCTTGTGTGTGTGTATATATATAAAGATGCATATATGTATGTACTTGTTATGTTCCTGTGTGCCTGTGTGTATGGATACCTGTGCATGCGTGTGCATGTATTTATGTGTATATATCTGAAGCTACCTGGACTCTGTCAGCTAATCATTTCCAGGTGACTCCAGGGACTTCAGTCTGGTTCCCAGAGCCCCAGAGGCACTGACCTACCCTTAGCTCTTCCTGGGGAAGGGAGGGAGTGGGATTTAAAGGGAAAGCGAGGTGGAAAAATCTATGCTCAGGCGCTGGCTCATCTAGGAGCTTTGATAACTTCCAGTACATTACTCTTAGCAGGCCTGAGGCATGCTAACACCTAAGCCATCCCCTCCAACCATTTTTCCCCTCCCCCCATTTCTGAACTATGATAGAGCTGGAAGAAAAAGGCACAAGAAACCTAAGAAGCAAGAGTAGAGGAGAGAGTTGCTAGCTTTAGAACCTACTTTCCTTCGGCCTGAGTGTGGGGGAGGAATGGACGGGAGTGCATTTGAACAGAAATTTCTTTACTTACCAAACACCAATATGTTCCCAGCTTTCTACTGCTCTGGTAAAATCTGCTCAGTTGGGTGAGAGTCAGGGTTTAGTGTGTTCTCTTCTAGCCAAGGGAAGCCAACCCACAGAGGGAATGTGGGGTGCTTACTAGGAGGGGAGATGCTCTGGGCTTGGCCTCAACCTCTTTAGAGACCTTGACTTCACTTATACCTACGCTGTGGCTACTATCCTTTGCTACCCACAGTGAACCTTGCCTGGACTCACTGAAGAAATCCCTTACAAAGGGAAGTTTTACAAAGGAGTCGATTCCTGCCCACTCCCTTGCACGAACTCCATTCCAAAGCATATATACACCTTTGCTCTCTTGCTTTCTCATTTATGGCTGAAAAAAAAAATAATCCCACCGCTAATGACAATTCCTTTTCCTCGGCTTCTCTCAGCCACTTGTGAACCGCCCTCACATCCTCTCTGCTCCCCGGGTGTCTCAAGAAGGCTCCGGAGGGGAAGAAATGACTCTCTTTGCTTTTCATGTGGAAACCATAGCTCTGAAAATAGTGTGTCACTTGCTCAAGGTCACAGAGCTAATGGGAGAGGCAGATCCCTGGCTGCCCTGTTCTGGGAAGCCACACCTGCCTCCCTCCCAGCCCCAGGCACACATGGAATTCTGCAGGTTACTGTCAGCATGGAGCCAGGGGCCCCAGATCTACTCCCTCCGTGCCCTTTGTGACTTTCCATGGCTCTCGTTTGGCCACTAGCCAAATGGGTCGTATGGAAAGACAGGGATTCCAGTCTTTCGTGTGGGTCTGATTTTTATTGCCTCTCTTGCCTCCTAATCAGTGTTTGGCTGCCACTGTCAGATAGAAGAGCAGAAAAAGTGTGTCCAGAGCAACCTAAGAGGCCTCCCTTCTCACCGCCCCATGCTCACCAGCACTTCTTTGAGCTTGCAGGGCCTTTTCTTTTTGTTTGGAGACAGGGTCTCACTGTGTTGCCCTGGCTGGCCTGGAACTCACTCTAAAGACCAGACTGGCCCTGAACTCACAGAGCTCCACCTACTCCATCTACTGGCTGACTGATGAGGTTAAAGGCCATTTACTTCTTCAAACTCATTCTACCTGGCTTTCTTTATTCATCTTAATTTAAAAAATAAATGTCATTTTTTTTTTTTTCTATTTGTCTGTGTGAGCATGCACGCGGTGGTGCCACATGTGGAGGTCAGAGGACGATGTCTGGGCATTCCCCAGGAAACTGAGACTTGGGCCAGCAGGCTTGACAGTAAGTGTCTTTATGTGTGGGCTATCTGGCCAGCTCTTCTACTTCACTTTGGGCTGATGGACACTGAAGGGTTTTATCGTGTCTTGATCGGATTTATTTAGATAGTACTTTACGTTCTAGAGTAAAACTGGAATGGAGTTCCTCTCTAAAATCAGCCAAAGTTCTCACCATTTTGGAAGGTGAGAACCTACCACTCTCACTCTGGCCTTCTGTGTTCCTTGGGATGTTTATTAATTAGAGGATTGTTTGCAAGGCCCTTGGCAGATTTCTTTCATTTCGTTAGCATATTCACCCTGCTTTTGAAAATCTTTTGTGGGATTGTTCTTTTCTTCATTTTACAAATGAGAAAGCTGCTAACACACTTGTCCCAAGTCTCAAAGCCCTTTAGGGGTAAAAAACCAGTATTAACACTAACAACCAGTGAAGTAAGCCACAGTTGCCAAGTCTTGCATGCTTACCATGCAGAAACTCAGCACGGAGACCCGACGGGCAACATTGCTGGAATGTCTATTCCACCTGTGGGAATTTTTTTTTTTTTTTTTTTTTTAAACCTGTAGGCTTGTTTATTTTCTAGTCTGACCTTGTTTCTTTAGGACGATGGGTTTTGGAGAACACCCTATAGGAATGATCATCCTTAAATAAAGTTGTCAATGGAAGAAGTTGGGTTGGAAAGAAGGGGCCAGTTTGGTTTTCAGACTCTGTCTTATGTTTGGAATGGACCACAACAGGGGTTCCCTTCTATCTGTTCTCTGTATCTCCACTAATGTTTGGGTTTTTATGCCCTTGCCCTGTCTGCCCCAACTGCCAAATTGTCCCCTATATCTGAAGGACAGTATCAGAAAAGATCCGGAATTGGGATTAGAACCTTCTGGCTCAATCCAGGTCCAGTTGATAGCACATTGGTTTCAGACCTGACTCTGCATAACCAGTAGGAAGAGGATGAAGTGCTAGTTAACCATTTGAGGGACACAGATGGGCACAGTCATGACCATGTTGCAGATGCATGGCTCAGGGGAATTGCAACTCAATACTATGATTATTATTCAGGTGTTTTCTCTAAGGAAGATCCAGTTTGGTATTCACCTGCAGTCTGGAGTTGTAGCTCAGTTGGTAGAGCTCTGGGTTCAATCCCCTGTACTGCATAAACTGGGTATGATCAATTCCAGACCTTCGGAGGTTGTAGTAAGGGAATCAGAAGTTCAGGGCCATCTTTGGCTACAAAGAGAGCTCAAGGCCAGTCTGGGCTATTGGAAAGGATTGGATGAAGGCTACTATGGTGACTGTATATCTCTAGAGGATACATGCTGGCCTTCTTATTTGCAGATTTCCTGACAACCAACCATATACTGAAAATTACTGTTCATATTGGGCAGGCATAGGCTTTTCTTTTCATTATTTTAGAAGCAAAACAATATAATCACTGATTGCACAGAATCTCTATCATATCAGGTGTCGTAAGTGACAGGTGATTAACACACTTATGAGAATGTGTGTTAGCTAAGTGTACACAACACACTGTTTTATATGAGAATCTAGCATCTCTAGATTTTGGTATCCAAATCCTGGTGGATACCGAAGAACAATGGTGTACAGAATGGGCACAGAGAGTTCAAGAGGATAAGGTCATGTGACTCAGTAGCACACTGTGTGTGGACTGGCCCTGAGCTCGGATTGTTCTTAGGAAGGCTGGAGGTGGGAGATGGGGCAAGGATACTGCTGCCTCTAGAAGGGCCTGTGTGCTTTATCAAGGTCAGTTAGGCCTTTACAAAAGGGCAGTGCACTTCCGCAGTATCTGAATCCAGCCTCGCTATGTGACTGCCCACATTTATCTGCCCAAATGCAACTACATTCCAGTTTATCCTATCAATGGCCAACCCCTTTGTTACCTACACTCATGTTAGTGGGGCCTTTTGCAAAGAAATGGCACTTTGCGCTTCCATTAGAAAAAGAGAAAGTGACACATTTGTGCCACCAGACTCCATGTGTGACTTGGGGTGACTTCCAGGCTGCTGACACTTGCTCATAGCCTCCTTCTGAGTCTGTGGCAGTGGGAGTTTCCATGGAGACTCTGAAGTGCTTTGTGTGTTGGAAACTTTGAACAAAAAGGTAAGAGAGAGAAAGAGAGAGAGAGAGAAAGCCCAGCCATCAAGCTCACCCAAACTCTAAACCTCAGACTCTTGGAAAGAGTCAGCTGTAGAGCATAGTCCCAGACTGCAAACATACCCAGATGGTAAGGGAGATGTTTCTGGAAATCCTGGGGCTTCTTCCGGAATGCAAGAGGACTCTAAGAGCACTCTGGGAGTGGGGGAGCTTTTACGTTTCTGGGAGCAAGGCCCTTTCTGCCTGCCGCCCTCACCTCACACTGGAGGCTGACCCTGAGAACTCTTGAAGCCTACCTCTCTGTGCTTGGTAGTTGCCAACCCTCCAGCCACCCCTTCTCTGGAAGAGAAGAGTCATCCCTTCCTTAGCCTAGAAGTTTTTGAAGAAAGGTATTGTAATTTTGTGAAAACTACCCAGGTCAGGAACAAAGGCCAAGGCCCTATCTTTTTCAGGCCGGACAAAACTGAACTGACCTTCCTTTAAGATGGCTCTGCAATATAGCTGATTTCTGCTAACAGTTATTCAACAACAGAGAAAGGGCACCTGACTGCTTGAGGGGGTTGTGGGGTTTTCATTTTCCCCTTTCCTTCCTGTGGGGCTTGAAGGAAACTGGTATGAGGTTGGAGTTCAGATTTAGATAGAGCTAGTATATTTGTGTTTACGACACATACAGAAATCTTACTGGACAAATGCTTAGTTTATACAGGTGTGATGTGTCTGCTTTCTCAGGGTAGAGAAAATTGGGCTATCGTCTTCTCTTTTTATAATCAACTCATATGCTCTTGCAACTGCATCTTAGAAAAATTCAAGGGTGAACACATGTATTTTAGAAGCTATATATATATATACACACATACAGACATACATACAGACAGACAGAGTTATCAGGAGGTCTGGTTCCACAAGTGAATTTAGTTTATTATTATCATCATCTAACTTTAAAAAATGATTTACTAAGCAATTAGTCCTCAATGCACATTTGTTAAAAGTAATTGCACCTGTTATACTTGAGCAGGAGGAGAAATCCCAGGACATATTCCCTGTCTTCCTCACATGCTAGACTTGTTTAAATGGGAATAAAACAGTCCATTCCTCAGGGAGATGAGAGAGTTGAAGGCTGTCATGCAATCCAGTCTAAGCATATGGTCATAATATTTGTTGAAACCCAGAAGCCCATTTTTGTAGAAGCAATAAATCTTTAAATCTGTTTCAGATCATACTTTTTTTTTTTTTTTTTTTTTTTTTTTTTTTTTTTTTTTTTTTTAAGGTGTGTGTGTGGAGGTAGGGATGCAGCTCAGTTAAGTATAAAGCTACCTCATATTTAGGAAGCCCTGGGCTTCTTCCACAGCACTTTATAAACCAGATGTGGTATGGTGGATTCTTCTGTTATCCCAGCTCTCAGGAAGTGCAAGCTGCCTACATAGTGGGTTTCAGACCAACCTGGGCTATACGAAACCCCTGTGTCAAAATAGTAGTTTTTGGAGACATAGTCTCACTTCGTATCCCAGGCCAGTCTAGAACTCACTACATAGCTCCTTCTGACTTTGAACTCTGGGCAAACTTCCTGTCTCAGCCTTCTGAGAACAGGCATTACAGGTTTGAGCCACCAACCCCAGCTCTGACAGTAATCCCAAACCACAGATTTCTCAGATCAAAAACAGATCTCTGAGAGTCTCTCCCCACCAAATCCCCCCCCCCCATAGAAAAATCCTGTGGCCACATATATAATACTTTATTTCTCAACAAGTCAGTCTTCTCATGTAGAAGGTAAGAAGTAGTCTTGCCCAAGTCTATAGATATGTGAGATGTACAGGTTCAGGTGCAGGGAATTCTGATCTGTGATAATAAGATCTAGATTTTAAAAAATAATTCAAACCACACAGCTGGCGGTATCAGAGTGGACATCCCATTAGATCTATTGGGTTGCTAGACAAGCAAGGGGTGGGTCCTTCAGATACTCTTCTTTATCAAAAATAAGGTTGCTTGCTAGCAGCTCTTTCAGAGAGAACGTGTGCCAGCAGGGGTCAAGTTAACACATTCTTTTTTGTGATGTGTGCTGTCACCAAATAAACAGAATCGGGTTGGATTTTGTTTGTTTCAACCCAAACCCAGCATTACCTGCTTCTCCCCACTCTCCTCTGTTCCCACCATCCTAGCTCTCCAGACAGGGCCCACACATTGATTTGAATTTTCAACACTCATCACCTGACTTAGATCACTGACTCAAAGAACAGGAAAGGTCAGTCTGCCTCACACCTCACCCAGCGTCCCGGGGTTAGCATCCAAAACAAACAGATCAGAGATGGGATGAGGACTCCCCAAGAGAAGTTCCCACGTGTGAGAAAGCCCAGGAGATGGCATTTCTCAAGCTCCCTGATGTCACCGAGGTTCACGGTCCAAGACTTTACCTTACTGAGGTCACTGGTGTTTGGAGCCTTCCAGAAATACTGCAGAGCTGGGCCGGTGGATTAAGAAGAGTGGGGGATGGGGAGGCGAGGGGGAGGAGTCCCGCCCGCTAATCAGAGAAGAAACCAAATAAAGTCCAAGAAAAATACAATGCTATTGTTTTGGGGGCACGAGATGCTGGTGGCTTGGAGGCTTCATTGAGTAATCCAAGTTACACCCTTTCTCTGTGGGACTGAAGGAATGTTGGCTGTGTCCCTGGAGGCCAGGTGGGAGGTGGGCAGACAGGTCTATGAAGATGAGAATTTCTGGAGCCTGTAACTCTGAACATCCTCTTGGCCTCGCAGCTGGGAGGCTGGGACATGAAGAAGGAATGTGGACCAGGATTAAGGAACAGCGGCCATAGCCAGGATAGGGAAGAGGAGAAAAGGCATGCTGGAAGAAAAATGGGTGAAGAAGGCTGGGGCATTGCCACCCTCTCCTACACAGGGGCTTCTGTGTCCTCAAGAGCTCCTGGTGGCTGTGACTCTTTCTCAGGGAGCCACAGGGTGGATACCCAGGGAGAGGTGGCATGTCTGAGTCTGGGGTGTGACAGGAAGCAGGAAGTACCAGTCATTTCACAAGACACTTTGACATTGGAAGGAGAGCCAGCAAAAACTGGCAGACCCCCAAGTTGGGGTGGGAAAGTCTGGCCCAGTGTGAAGAACTCTTGGCTTCCTGTCGGGCTGTGGGTTTGTTGAAAAACAGGGCAGTCTACACAGTTAGGATGCCAGTCCACCTCAAAACTCACTTTCTCTTCCCATCCATGATTGTTTTTGTGTGATGACGTGCCTGCTGCTGCTGATGGTGAACTTCCACAACCCAAAGAAGGGTTACATGACTAGATGATGTCTTGACAGGAGTGTCTGTCCCCTAGTAAGCCCTTACATATAGTTCTTATAAATATAGGCCAGCTCATTTCCTCATTCTCCCTTAATCTTCCTCATCTTTTGATTAATTTTTTAAAAATTTATTTATGTTTTACCTGTATGCATGTCTGTGTGAGGGTTTAGGATCCTGGAGTTACAGACAGTAGTGACCTGCCATGTGGGTGCTGGGAACTGAATCTGGATCCCCCAGAAGAGCAGTCAGTGTGCTTAACCACTGAGCCATCTCTTTAGTCCCCGGTCTTTTGATTTTTCAGCTCTGGATTTCCTTGTCCTCTTTTGAGGTTTCCTGCTGGGTCAGCTGGTCCAAGCTAATCATGGACCTCCATCCCTTCCTGGGCTGAGAACCTTTTTTCCAGACTCCTACTTGTCTTAGACGACAAAAGACAAAGGCTCAGGATTTCCTCTATTCCCTCCTGGAAGTGAAGTGTGTAAGATGTGTCTACCACGTCTTGTCTTGGTGTCTCTGAGATTTCATCCCTATAAGAAAGGCAGAGATAGGAAGGTGTTTCCAAGTTTCTTCTGAAACACTGTTGGCTTTGCTTTCATTCTCAGCACTTGCTAGGTGAAAGTGACTACAGATCCCATGCAGAGCAGTATGTGAGACTCGGGATTCTTAGGTTCTCTCTTGATCCACTTAGACTGATCTCTTGGCTTCAGCTTTATGTCTTACTCAAAGCAACCTCATCAAGAGTTAGTGTTCAGAAACTGGGGGAGATAGCTTAGTCAGTGAAACAGTTGCCTTATAAGTATGAGGATCTGATTTTTATCCCAGGTACTCTCATAAAAAACAACCCAGGTGCAGTGGCATGCATCTGTGATCTCAATGGTGGAGAGGTGGAGACAGGAGGGTTCCTGGGGTTTCCTGGCTAGCCATTCTAGCCAAATCATAACTCCCAGGTTCAGTGAGAGACTGTCTCAAAATATAAGGTGTAGAGTAATTGAGGAATACATCTGACATTGGCCTCTGACTTCTACACACACGTACGCACATGACAAACACACGAACACATTTATACCACATTTACATATACACATGAACACAGATGCATGCATGGACACGATATGCCTGCCCGCCTCAAAGTTGATGTGCACTCTCTTTATACTATTTATATTATTTATTTATGTACCCTTGCATTAATTTAGGCTGGGAGATTTCCCTGAGAGATCTTAAAAATATTCCCCAATGAAGACACCTACTCAGTGATCGAGGAAGAATTTTATGTGAAAAAGGGGTTAGAAGCATTCAAAGTCTTTCTGGGTTGACAGATAGCCATTTGTTTGCCTTGAAGTAAACCAATGCTTTACCCTAGCCCCAAGGAAGAGCTAATCACAGATGGGGCTCTAGCCCCAGTCTCTAGGGTTTAGAGTTTGAATGACACCCATTATAGAAAATATCCTTGATCTGGACAGACAAGAGATGAGCCAGTCTGGAAAGACTTCCAATTATGCCAATAGTTCTGTTTATAGTTGAACATATGGACAGAGTTTGGATTTGATTAATGATTTGATTGATTTCCATCATTTGAAAAAAAAATATGATCTAGCCAGTAAAGATATATCTGAACACAGGAGTATGTCAGACTTCTTTCTATATGGTAGGATATAGAACTACTCCACTCCAGAATTTTAATATTTCCGGTGTCCTCATCATAACTAATCCATGCAGTATTCTCAGTTATAAGTTTGAGCCTACAGATGAGGCTTTGAAGACTATTCTTTTCCAAGTACTTAGATAATGGCCCTCTACTTCCATTTTTGGTTCAGAGAAGGGGATAAGATACATCCTGGGCCACATGGCTGGTAAATAAGAGCGACTGAGAATACAAGCCAGGTCTGTCTGTTGCTGAAGCCTGGGTCTTGCTCATCTCTGAAAAGAAAATTTGGGACAGCAAATGGACTAGCCACATGGTCCCGATAGTTTATGCCACAAGGTTCTCAGGACAAATACCATGAAAAGCATCACTTGGGCCTGGCAAGATGGCTAAGTAGGTAAAGGGACCTGCTGTTAAGACAGATGCTCTGAGTTCAGTCCCTAGGGCCAACACGCTAGATAAAGCGATGACTTCACATTTGTATGCCATGTACCTCCTCTCCCGATAAATGCATACATACATATATTAAAGAAAAGAAGAGTATCATTATCGTTTAGGAGGAAGGATCAGAGTTCAAGAGCCATGCAGGAGAGAGGATTATTCTTAAAGTTTATCTCAGGAGTGTTATTATATAATTCTCTCAAGTTTTCTGAATGTTGGAAGATTTCATAACAAATTTTTGGAGAGAAAAAGATTGTACAAAATATTGGAAGAAGAGAGATAATACAGCAGAGTGAGATGGGATGAGGTTCTTATGAGAACAGGCAGGGGGGCATACCCCTGGAGTCCCAACACTCAGGGAGGGGCTGAGGCCTGTCACTATGGATCCTGTGTTAGTTCTGTGTTAGCAGGACTTCACAGTGAAATGAGATGATATCTATCTATCTATCTATCTATCTATCTATCTATCTATCTATCTATCTATCCATCCATCCATCCATCTATCTATCTGTCTGCCTATCTATCTATAGATGACTAGCTGATGGGGAAGCATAGTAGTGGCTTTCAACCTTCCTAATGCTGTGACCCTTTAACACAGTTCTTCATCTTCCGGTGACCACCACTAACTATATAATTATTTCATTGCTACTTCATAACTATAATTTTATTGCTGTCATGAATTGTGATTTAAGTGCAGGGTATCTGATATGTGATCTCCAAGGGTTTATGAACAGGTTGAGAGCCACTGGCATAAGAGGGGAAAGATACTTGCTGCCAAGCCTGACATCCTCTGTTTCATCCCTGAGATTCACATGGTGGGCAGAGAAAATTGACTCTCTCAAGTTGTCCTTGAATCTCCACATGTGCTGTGACACACACACACACACACACACACACACACACACACACATGAAAGGTAAGTAAATAATACCCATATATATGCTTATGTGTTTCTTTGGGGAGAAAGAGAAGAGAGGAGAGGAGAGGAGGGGAGGAGAGGGGAGGGGAAGGGAGGGGAGGGGAAGGGAGAGGAGGGCAGAGAGAGACAACTTGTCTGGAAGCTGTAAGAAGGGGCTTTGGCCAAGAACCTAAATTCAAAGCTCAGCACTTTCTAGAAGAAAGAAGTTGATGCAGTAGCCCGACATCCCCCACTTGGGGAATGGGGGGCCTCCTCAACCTAATTCAGAGACCTCAGACCCTGAGTATAGGGATACGGGAAGGAACAAAATGCTCTTTTCTCCAGACTGTGCTGGTCTACACATTACATAGAGTTATGTGTCTGCCGCAATTCTGGCAGGAGCCTGAACGCGATATGTTCATAATACATGGAGTCTTGCAAGCAAACTTTGTTTATATGTTAGGCTCTCCCTCCGAGCACAAGGGCAGGTAGCTGGCTGCAGGTCTGCATCGAAGCTTGAAAGACTCAGTATTTTATGGCCTCTGGTGTTTATTTTTCTGTCTAACTATGTTATCCATTGTGAGCTTGGCTAAAGCGAAACACTGTAAAGAAATGGAGAAAGCATCCTTTGATACCAAAGCAACATATTTCCCTATGAGTCTACTTTGTTTAGCAGTACTCCGTCCACAGAGAAGGGCCACACATGGTCAGAACGCGGACTTTGGTTCCTTCACTGTTCTATTTATCTATCTATCTATCTATCTATCTATCTATCTATCTATCTATCTATCTATTTATTTATTTATTTCTATTTTCCTCTAAGTTTTTTTTTTTTAAATATATATAAAGGCCCACTTAAATATTCAACCAAGTTGCATGCCAAGGTTATCTCCAAGAATAGACAGCTGGTATCTCATCTTTGAGTTGTGGAAGCCACATTTCAATCTGGAACTTCCAAGCCACCAGCTTGGCATGGGGAAAGAGACCAGTCTCTTTCTGGAAGCCTTCTTCATCCCAGCCAAGAGGAAGCTAAGGCCTCAGGTTGAGGCAGGTTCCTCTGAAGCAGCCAAAAGTTTGCAAAACAAGCAGTGGGATGAGATGAGAAGGCTCAGGCTTTGGAGACATTATAAGGTTGCGACAGTCTTGGAAGGCTGAGCTGATAGAAGAGCCCTGGGGAGCCAGGACCGTGACACAGCTGCCTGGGTCCCCTTGTGCTTAATGCCTGGGTCTCAGTTCTCAGCAAGGAGGGGCTAAGTGGCTGGGATAATAGTCCTGTGTTTATATTTGAAAAGGGATACTGCATTTCCAGGATAATCCCCTCCAGCCTCCTCTTAGGCTAAGATTTCCAACTGGTCTAGAATGTTGAAGAGAAATCAGGGGCTGATTACCTGGCCGACAGGGCTGCAATCACACCTTTCAATATGAATTATGCCCTCTTTGAGTTCAATGACATTGAGCATTCAGGCTCTGGCTGGGGCAAAGCCTGTTCAATGGTTTCCATCACTGGCTTAAGACAATGATTTGAATGGACAAAGTCCCCTCACAGTGCTTGATAAGCAGGAAATGAACGCTTGTTTGCAAATAAGATTGAGAAACGTGATCAGCTTCTTGTTCGGCATCTGCCTTTGGGTAAGCAGCTCCCGATAAGACTAATGTCGAAATATGTTAGAAAACATCAGTAATGGTGAGAGCCTTCCCTCTCCTCCTCTGTCCCCACCCTATTCTCTTTGTTTGGTTTGACGGACAGGCTCAGGCTGTAGCTTAGGCTGGCTTCAAATGCATGGCAGTCCTCCTGCCTCAGCATCTCAGGTTCTAGGATTACAGAGGTGAACCATTATGTGTCTGTGCTCCAAATTTATATGTATCTGGAGCAGCAAAGGCAAAAGAAGACGTTTTAGCTTGAAGGTCTGTTTCTGTGAGGGGGTTTAATACAGCAGGGGCCGACTTGACATAACACATCTTTTCTATTACTATTGTTTTTTCATTTAAAAATTGTTTCCATTTGGGGGGCTTTAAGACAGAGTGTTGTTGCATGTATCCAGATGCATGGGAATTTTCTGTATGGGCCAGGCTGGGCCAGGCTCATAGCAATCATCATGTTTCAGCCTTGCTTTGCCTACACAGGGATTTTCTAGATTTCGATTCCTATTCTCTGATTTTTCTGGTACCTTCCCCTGGGAAGATCTCCTTTATTAAATCGAACAACACATTTTCTATGACTTGGATACAACCCAATATCACACATTTATTACATAAACAGTTTTGGTATAGCCTCAGTTTGGGGACAAGGTACTTGGGACATTGAAAGCACTGGGTGCTTGCTAGATTGGGAAGGAAAGGGCTGTGGCCCGGGGAAAGAGATTATAGGCTAGTATCTGGCCGGATGTGGTTTGCATTCTTGTATATCTTGATGTAGTACTTTTTGGAAAAAAAAATTGATATCCATAGTCTTTCATTTTGGGGAAATATTATTTTCAAATTTTGAGTTTTTGACAGTCTTTTTGTATGTGGGTATGTCTATATGCAGTGTGTGTGTGTGTGTGTGTGTGTGTGTGTGTGTGTGTGTGTGTGTGTGTGCATGTTTAGGGGGCAGAGGACACCCTCCAGTGTCATTTCTCAGCTTGCCAATCCCTATATTTTAATTAAAAATAGTTTATTTTTATGTATGTGTCTGTTTACCTGAGTATTCATACATACATACACGCACCATGTAAATGAAAGTGTCCTTGAAAGCCAGAAGAGGGCATTGGAGCTTCTGGAACTGGAATTAATAGGCAGTTGTGAACCACCTAATGCAGGTGCTGGGAACTGAACCTGGGTCTTTGATAAGAGTAAGTTCTTTTAACCACAGAACCATTTCTCATTGTCCTCCTTTTGAAGCTTTTATTTTATGTTTATTATCCATTTTACGTTTGAGTGGTTTTGCCTGCATGGACATATGTATCCCCCCCTCCGCAAAGATGCTAAAGCACATGTCATGTGACTTCAAGCAAACACACAGACAGCAATAACAAAATAAAGTCTTAATGGTTACAATGAGTTAGTAATACTGGAGTAGGATGGGAAATTTAGGGCCATTTACAGAAGGAACATCACAAGAAACTGTGTAACCTGAGCTGCATCTAAAATGGGGGATTGGTGTGGAGGTACCCATCAAGGAGCCCCTGCGATTACTGGAAGCTGGGAGAGGGCAATCCTTCTCTAGAGCCTTCAAAGAAAACTATCACCTTTGTTTTGGACTTCTAGACTCCAGATGGATGAGAGAATGCTTCGCATGCTGTTTTTCATGCACTCTGTCTGTGGTAGCTATCTGGCAGCCCAAGCATAGGAGTATGTTTAGCTTCCACAGGGACCAATAATTTGGAAAGGAGTAGCGGTTATCAGCTCACCTGAGCCAACCAGTGGTCTGTGATTTTCCAACATAACCAGTGAGAGGTTCTCAGATAGCAGGTCTGGTACCATGGGGGCCCCAAATCCTC
This sequence comes from Phyllotis vaccarum, assembly GCA_033318265.1. Taxonomy (NCBI): domain Eukaryota; kingdom Metazoa; phylum Chordata; class Mammalia; order Rodentia; family Cricetidae; genus Phyllotis; species Phyllotis vaccarum. Next base: position 9,342,047 of record JARWLC010000008.1, read on the forward strand.
TCTTAGACCAGGGGAGTTTCTGTGGCAGAGAATGTGTCAGCTGCATGCATTCCTTATGTGGCTAAGATGTCATGGAGACATCTTTTGGAATGCTGACTTTCTAATTTGTACCCTCTTCCATCTTCTCTCTCCTTAGGGACAATGGTCCACTTTGAATGGATGTTGTCAAAGACACAGATAGTATGACAGAGTGGCATGGATAGGAGCGTTCCCTCTGGTACGCCATTCAAGCTAACCCTTTAAATATGGCCCGACTCTTGGAGGACATGCAGGCTCCTTGGGCCAAGAGTAGGTCATGAACTTCATTGTCTTCTCTTTGCTACCACCAGGAGGACCACAGAGTCCACAAGATTCTAAGCTGAGGTGATTCTTTTCCTTACTTACTTGGCTTCTGCTCCAGGGGAAAAACATCCAGGGAGAAGGCCTCTTTTGTCTTGGACCTTATGTTTTGCTTAAAACCATGAAGCTGTGGGAAATGCTCTGAAAGCAATTTTGAAGCTTCCTTTTCCTTGAGGCTGCTGAGGCTCATAGAGACTGATGCTCAAGGCCCCCTCGTCTCGATGGCAGTAGACTTTGTGACCATGCCTCTTGAGTTATGTGTGGTTTCCTATCACAGCGCTCTTCCGCTCCTCAAAATGGGCTGAAGAGATGACTCGGGTGGTTAAGAACACTAGCAGCCCTTCCAGGGGACTCTGATTCCATTCCCCGAACCCACACAGGGACTCACAACTGTCTGTAACTTCAGTTCCAAGGGATCTGATGCCCTCTTTTAGCCTCCATGGGCACTCATGCGGTTCACATTTGTAGATGCAGGGAAAACACTCAAACTTGTAAAATAAAAATGAAAACACAACCCAGATGCATCCATGATTTTATGCTTTTGCCATCAGATCAACTGCGGTGTGTGTGTGTGTGTGTGTGTGTGTGTGTGTGTGTGTGTGTGTGTGTGTGTATGTCCATGTGTGTGTTTATGTAGGTGTGAGTATACATAGAAGCGACAGGATAATAACATGGGCTATTGTTACTCAGGGGCCATTCATTTAAAAATATTTCTTTTAAAGTCTCTCACTGGCTTCAAATTTATCAGTAGGCTCAGCTGGTAGGCCTAGTGAACAAAATGATTGCTTCTGTCTTTTCCCTTCTGGCTCTGGGATTACGAGCACTGATGCCATGCCTGCCTGTTTTTCATGGGTTGTAGAATATAATTCAGGCCTTCATGTTTGCACAACAAGCATTTTATTAACTGAACAATCTCCCCAGCCTCCATGGGTCACTTTTTTTTTTTTTTTTTTTGGAAGCAATGGAGAATGATGCTCATGGAGCACCTGTCTTCACATGCACCATCCTCAAAAGTGCCCTGAGTTAACAGAGAAAGAGGGCGTGGCTCAATGAACTCAAAGTCACGCACAAGATCCTGTGTCTGTGAAGCAGAGCTGGACTCCAGATTTCTCTGGGGGAGGCTCGGGAAAGGGAACCACACCCACGGTATATGCTGCAATGCTGGGGCATAGTTGTAACCAGTAAAATGACAAGACCATGCTACCTTCCAACTCAGGGCTGCTTTCTTCCAGCCCAACTGTTTCTTGTTTCCATGTCAACGGAAACATTTTTTAATGGAAATGCTTGTTATCTCTTAAAGAGTGTGTTGGTTTCTTTTCCTGCTCTGCACCTGTCTAACAAGGAGAACATACAATGGAAGAGTATGCATAAGACACCCCGTCTCCCATTTAAAGGTAGTATCAGAATCAAACCCAGTCAACAGGATGTGCATATTTAGTGGGAACCCACGATGCCCCGGGGGCCAGGAGCAATGTTTGAGCTCCTCTGTTTGGGTTGGTCACTAGTCTTGAGGGAGATGACTCAGGTGCTGCTTGGCAAAGTCAACAGGCCCAAAATAAGGATGTTCTATGAAGGAAGGAGCCACTAGCCACTCTCAGTCCACCTCCACTCCTTTCTTGTCACGTCTCTGCACTTCTGGTCTCGTCCCTTTTCTGTAGCCCTACCACATCCTGCTTCTCTCACTCATTCTGGGCTCTGGGCTGGGATTTGGCCCCACCTTTTTCTCAAATGACCCGAATTTCCCAGTGGAATGAGACAGGGTGCAGACATCTCCAGGGCTCTGCTTTAATGCAGAAGTCAGATATATGGAGTGCAGAACTCATTTTTAGTGCTTATAAATAAGATTTGTACTAAATAGCAAAACAAGCCTATCTTTCTGTTTTAAAACTTTATTTATTTTCAGATAGTATTTCATGAAGTCCGGGCTGGCCTTGTACTTACTATATATATAGTGACCTTAAACTTTGAATTCTTTCTTTTTTAAAAAATATTTCATTTATTTACTCTCTCTCTCTCTCTCTCTCTCTCTCTCTCTCTCTCTCTCTCTCTCTCTCTCTCTCTCTCTGTGTGTGGTAGAGGTGGTAGAGGGGTCTCCCTTTTTCCAGGGTAGGGGAAAAGAGCTCCTTACAACCTAACACCTGACCACTAACTTGAAGGATTAGGATGAGCGTGGGGGGAGCAAGTGTGTGTGTGTGTGTGTGTGTGTGTGTGTGTGTGTGTGAGAGAGAGAGAGAGAGAGAGAGAGAGAGAGAGAGAGAGAGAGAGAGAGAGAGAGAGAGAGAGAGAAGGCAGAGGCAAAGTACAAAAGTACAGTCCAAGGCGCTAAGGTATGGAGGATGTTGGTATTTTAGAAGAACCCACAGGCTTCTGACAACACAGGCTTGTCTAGGAACCCTTGTGCTCCACCTGGAGAATGCATATTTCAACCATACATATATAATATATAATATTCTCTCTCTCTGTATGACTGTGTACATGCAAGTGTCATGTGTCTTGGGTGAAGGTCAGAGACCAACTTTAGAAATTTACTGATTCTTTCCACCGGGCTTGGCTGAAGTTACCTTTACCGGTTGATCCATTTTTTTTTCTGGACCCACCATGCGACTATCCGACTATCTTAAGATCCAGCTCTAGCTTTCCTGACATTTCAGATGCAGATGGAGCCTGTACCATAGAGGTAGAGGATATAAAATGTACCTGTAGCAATTGGAGAACCTAGCTCTGTGCTCCTGTCTGCCTACCATGTTTTATGGCCCACAGTTGGTTCTGGTGTGTAACTGTGAAGGTCAGTCAGAATGTATCAGCTGTCAGAACTGGGGAGGCTGGGGCTCGGCTCAGCCTTCAGGATGTGGGGTGTGTGTATTTTCTGTTTATTCTTGCAGTTTACTTCCCTGAAAACACATGCCTAGCTGCCATGCTCCTCTCCCAAGGAGGCTAATGCCAGCAGCACTCCATCGCTCATGAGCAATCCTGCAAAAACAAACCCAGGTCCTCAAGGCGACTGTAGGTGCCAGGGAGTCAGGCCTGTGCTGGCTGGGCATCCCAGAGCCTAGGAACAATTTGGTCTTCAGGAAGAGAGGGAAGAAAAACAATTTCAAATTCCAGGCGCCCAGGGCCTCTTACAGATGGCCATTGTCAGGGGAAGGAAAATCTAAACTGTAAGTTAGCACGGTGGCGCCTCTGGGAAATGGGGAGGATATTGAGGTTGGGGGCCACTGTTCAGGGTGTTTGGACATTGAGGAAGGGGCTGGGTTAGCTGAAGAAAGAGCTGAATGGTTCCCTTGTATGAGCTTGGGAAGTATATGCCTCTAAATGCCTCAGTTTCCAGCACTAACATTGTGCAAAGAGAGGCATGGGTGGGATGATTCAGTGGGTAAAGATGCTTGCCTGTGAGCATGAGAACCAGAATTCAATCCTGAGAACCTGCATGGTGGAAGGAGAGACCTCTCTTCCAAAAGTTGCCCTCTGACCTCTACACATGTGCCATCACACATGACCCCCCCCCCACACACACAAAATAAAAGAATTAAAACAACTATACAATGAATATCTCCATGTGGTGGCAACATATCTATTGTCCCAGCTATTGAGGAAACTGAGGCAGGAGATTTATTTGATCCCAGAAACTCAAGGTCAGTCTGGATAACATAGAGAAACCCATGTCAAAAAAGGGAGTGGATTGGGGTGGAGCTGGAGAGATGGCAAAGTGGTTAGAAGAAGTTCCTGCTCTTCCAGAGGATCCAAATTCAATTCCCAGTGCCCACATGGCAGCTCCAAATGCTTGTAACTCCAGTTTCAGTGAAGTCTTAACAACTTCTGGTCTTCTTGGGCCACCAGATACTCATGTAAAGGGAACACTCTAAGGCTCTGGGTTGCGGGTAAATTTGAGCATTTAAGAATTTGTCTAGCATGCACAAAGCCCTGGGTTCAATCCCCAGCACTCCCTATAGGAGTCACAATGATGTATACCTGGAATCCTAGCACGTGAAAAGTGAATTCATGAGGGTTAGTAGTTCAAGGTCATCCTCAGCTACACAAAAAGATAAAGGCCATCTGGTCTCAAAATAGCAACAAGTAAAATGGAATATACTGGGCTGAAAATGTGTGTGGACTGCCATCCTCCATCCTTAACTTTTCTTGAGTCAAAGACACCAGCTTTCTCTGTTCAGTTCATTCTGAAAGATCACTGTGGAGACATAAGAAGAGACAGTGAGTGGCCCTGGATTTGTGTTTATATTGGGTGTTCTTGTCAGTTTTATGTTCCAATTGTTCTATCCACGCGGTTTGCCGAGTGCAGATTTGGTGGGGGCTGTGCTTCTGAGTCCCAGCATTTGGCTAAGAAGACCCCGGGTATTTGCTGTGTCAGGAAGTAGACCGGGGGAATTCCTTCCTGGTTACGTCATAGGTGTCATTTCTTCTTGAGGTGACAGACTCACATTTGCAGGGTGGATCTTACTGGCCCTTGTGGAGCTTGGGAAACTTCACAGCTTCATTTGGAACTCCTCTGTAAGAAGACAGAACAAACACTGGAGGTCAGTGGCTCCATCAGTCCTAGACACTTTCCATGGGAATCAAATTCCACCTCTACTCGCTCAGCCCGAACATCTGGAACCAGAACTGGCCAGGCAGACATTTGTGTGTGTGCATGTTCCTGTGGATGTGTGCGTGTGCTTGCTTGTGTGTATGAAGGGTGTGTGTGTAAAGGTTGTGTGTGTTTGTGTGCATCTTCTTGTATGTGAAGGTACATATGTGTGTGTGCACATAGCTCCCACCTTAGGAGCTGTCCACCTTTTTTGAGAGGTCTCTCAGTGAAACCTGGACTTATCAGTTGGACTCAGCTGTCTGGCCAGCCAGTGAGCCTCAGGTATCCTTTTGACTCCACCTCTTCTGGGAATACAGAGATATGCCACTGTGCTTGGCTTTTTAAAATGTGCATTTTGGACATCGAACTGAGGTCCTTATGGTTGTAAGGCAACTATTTTGCTGACTTAGCCATGACTGTGTCACTGGAAGTGGACATTTTAATAACAACTTTTTTGAGGGACTTTTTTTTTGGTGGAGCTCTGTCACCCCTTGGGCTGAAGGTACAAGGCAGAATGCATTGTATAGTTTTGACTCTACCTGGTTTAGCCATTTCTATACCACGTTTGCAAGTTGGAAATTCAAAATGTGATTATAAAACACATTTCTATTTTATTTCCTCAATTTGGATTTGTTTCAAGTTAGACCCTTGTTAAGCATCATAGTTAATTTAAGGGAAGAGGTATATATTAAGACTAAGTAAACCTGTGGAGTTCTTTTAGTGGGCTGTGTATAGCAACGGTATTTGGTTTTCTTTATAGCTCAGTCAGAAAAGATCAGTCAGATCTACAGATCATGATAGGTAGAGATGAATCATGCTTCCCATTTTCCTTAAATGTCTTATTGAGAAAATTACGTACAGGATTTGGGGAATGGGGTCTGGGGATGGGGTGGGGGGTCCTGAGGGTTCTGGGGGGCTTTCCTAAAGATCCTTTCTCATACTATTTTCACTGTTTATGGAGTTTACTGAAAAATATCATTGGAAAGTCACAGAAAAATATCACTGGAAAATCACTTACCAAGGCATTTTGTTCCAGTGTTGAGTCTTTTAAAAATTCCTTCGCACTGTCCCCCCCCACCCCGTGTGTGTGTGTGTGTGTGTGTGTGTGTGTGTGTGTGTGTGTGTGTGTGTGTGTATGTATGCTGGATTCACTTACAAACCCAGGAATTCCTGAGTATGTCTGAAGATTAGTCCTGAGGAGGGCTAGTCCTCAGCAAGGGATTTGTCCAGAGACTTCTAGGAATATATTGGCTAAAATACAATATTGACTCTTCTGTTTACTGATTTCTGTTCTTTTTTCTTAAGGTACGGTAACATTATTTATTTATGTTTTGGTGTGTGTGATGTATGTTTATACTTAGACATTTCTTCAGGTACCTGTGTTCACCAGCTTTTTATGTGGGTTCTGGATTTGAACTCAGGTCCTTATGCTTGTGAAGTAGGTATTCTTTCTATGTGTTGCTGCGCTATCTCCCAGACACAGCTCTTTTCTTTGGTCATGTTTAACTTGGATTATACGTGTTCTGTAAACATTACATCACAAAACAAACAACATTTAGAAATTGTTTGCTAAATTTACTTCTATTTTTAATATACTTCTGTGGGGACTGAAACTTCTGGAGCTTTTATTAAATCCCCACATATCCCCTTTTGTGTCAAATTAAAAAAAAAGAAGGTGATAGCTAACACAAGAAAAACCATATACAATAGGAACAATAATTATATACAATATATACAAACAATAAATGAGTAATGTCCAGTCCATTAACAATTGACAATTCCAAAAAATATTTCATTAATTATCCTATTTTGATGAGTCCAAAGGATTACACCTAATTCACTTCCTTTCTAACTAAAAGCTATTATTTTGATGTCTCTTAAACGTATACACTTTAACTTCAAAGTTTCTTTTCTAAAACGGTCACTAGAAAACTATAACTATCTCATCTTCAACTATCTCAAGAGACCCAAGAAGGAAATAATATTTACCCAAATAACCAGGAAGTGCAAGCAACTTCCAAAAACTAGAAATGACAGAGATGACACCTATCTGCCTGGACAGTCATCCAAAGTTCCTTTATAAAGTTGGGGCATCCATCTTCAGCCTACAGGTCCAGAGTCTCTTTTCATTTCAGTGAAGCAGGAAATCTGCTCTGCCTGTTTTGGTGTAGTTCAGTCACTTCTCCTCGAGTCCTGAAGATTGAACTCTCTCTTCAAAGTTCTTTTCAACTTTCCCTTGCGGTACTTGTTGGCTATTGGTCTTGAGCCGGTATTTAGCCTTAGATGGAGTTTACCACCTGCTTTGGGCTGAATTCCCAAGCAACCCTACTCTGGGAACACCCAGGTTCTCACACCGTCCACCGGCTGGGCCTTGTTGCACGAATAAATGAGACTCAGGGATAGATCTCTGAGAAAGTTGGAGATATTAGAGAGAATAAACACCACAGTCAGTCTAGGAGGATCAGAAAGTGGTGATTCACACCTTTAATCCCAGCACAGGGAGTATCCTGGGAGCGTTGATCAAAGCCCTTAATCCCAACTGAGTTTGAGGTCATTTTAGTTTACAGAAGGAATTCCAAGGTTCCAGGCAGACAGTGGTGGGGCCATGCCTTAATTTACCAAAAGAGTATTTAAGGTGGACATAGAAAGACAGAGGAGGAAGTCAAGAGAAGCCAGGCCGAGGAAGCTGGAAGACAGTTGGGTAAGACCTGACTGTGGTATTTACTCTCTCTAATATCTCTAACTTTCCCAGAGATCTATCCCTGAGTCTCATTTATTCGTGCAACATACTTCTTTATTTTTTGAATTTCCACCTCCCCCTTTCTTCCCTTCAACCCTTCCAGAGTACCCCACCTTGCTCTCTCTCCAACCCATTGCTTGTATCTTTTCAGTTTTTATTATATAAACACACATGTACATATATTCCTAAATATATAAACACAATCTTCTCAGTCCATATGTTATTACTTAAATGCATATTATTTCATAGCTGACCCCTTGGTATTGAAGAATCAATTGAGGGCTCTTCCCTGGGAAGACTATTTATCTAGCTCCCATAATTCTTTAGTTGCTTGTAGTTTCTAGGGTTGGGGTCCTGTGAGATTTCCCTGCTCCTTGTTAGCATGTCTGTGGGTGGCTCTTTTGTTCAGGTCTTTGTTCCCTTGACTCGTACAGTTTTCCTGTCCTTTGCGCTGCTATGATCCTTGAGCCTTAGGTTCAGGAAATGTATATGCATCAATTGGGGCTGAGCATCGTGTGGTCAGTTGCTCTTTATATTTTGGTTGGTTTTGGTGTTCTGTAATGGTCTCTGTTGCAACGAGACATTTCTTTGATGGGGGTTATTTTATGTCTTATATGTCCATTTATTGCCAAGCCAGGACCAGGGTGATTGAAACACAATGGGCACAAAATATGGAGTCACTTAGTCCTCCCATCCAGCGGCATGGCTGATGCTTGAGTTTTGAGTGCCTCTGACATTGTATGCTATCTCACTCAAGCTCTGGCACTGAGTAATAGAACATTCCCATTAATTATTTCAAGATAAAAACTTTTAAGAATGACTGGCATGGGGCTGGAAATACAGTTCAGAGATTAAGGGTCCTTTTGCAGAAAATTCAAGTTTAGTTTCTAGAGGCAACATGGGATGGCTCACAACTGCCTGTAACTTTATCTCCAAGGGATTTGACATCTTCTGGACTCTGAGAACAACTGCACTCACAAGTGTGAACACATGCATGCGTGTGTACACACACACACACAAATTAGAAAGAATACAAATAAGTCTTTTAAAGAGGAAATGATGAGTGTTACATGTTTTCTCCATTTCAGAAGATGTGACTCACATACATTTGCTTACTTTTTCTCACATGAAACCCTGTAAAGTGGGCACAATCCATACCATCCCTGTTTTATAGGCAAGGAAACTAAAACACAGAGTTGTTAACTGAATGTTCCATGGCTGTTTATGTAGGAAGTGCCAGACCTGAGATTTGGATTTGGGATATCTAATTTTCACCTCTTGACTTCATATTTTCCACTATATACCTCTCCAAGGATGTTGCATGCCATAGAGAGGTTACATAGCTGCTTTGCTGAACACCCAAGTCCCACACTATGTAATAGAAGAAGTCAATTGTATTACTTGAGGTTGGAAAATATCCTCAAGAATTTTCATTGCCGGGACAGAAGAGATGGTTCAGTGGTTAAGAACACTTGCCACTCTTCCAGAGGACAGGAATTTGTCTCCCCAGCAGCCACTAGAAGGGGGGCTTACAACCACTGACTCCAGCTCCCAAGGGATCACACACTCTCTTCTGGCATCCGTGGGCACCTGCAACGTATATGCAAATACACACGTAATTTTTTAAAAAAGAATTTTCATAGTAGTTCCCCCAAAGAGAAAGAGTTCAGATGGCAAACCCCAAGATGACTCATTTCCCTCAGGGTCTTTGATTTTTTTGGGTCAGTCCGCTTATACATTTATTCAACAAATATTTATGGAGTCCTTTGTATGTGCCCTGGTACAGTTCTGATCGCTGTGATCGGAGCTCTGGGGGGACACTGATGCCTTCATCCTCATTATAACAGGGAGGAGAAATCAGGCATTAATAAACAAGCAAATATGGAAGCCAATGCCAGAAAGACAGTTCAGCTTTCTAAATGACTTTGAGGGTGTGGGTGTTGGGGGATGGAGGTCAAGGAAGGCCTTTTTAAGGAAGTAGCATTTGAACAGAATCTTGAGTGATATGGACGTAGAGGACAAGTAGGAGCCTCATGTAGAAGTGTTGTAGCTATTTTATAAATAAAAATTCTTTCCAGAGTGTATTTGACTTTGCATTGAAAGAACGGCACAAGATCAACATAACCCACAAGAATGTCACTCACCAAGTCATCAAGGGCCACTTTAATCTAGTTTCTGTGGCAGGAGGGAGTAGGTCGGGGAGATGGTCCATAAAACTGTTTGCCTCATGGGCATCACGCTCTGACTGTGGGTTTGAGGACTGCTGAGTGATGCTCTGTTTGCTCTCCTGGATTAAATTAGGGTCGGGGCAGCTTCCATTTTGTATTTTTGTTCTTTAGCCTCTGGTGTACTGGAGCATCCGGCAGTTTTCATTTGTATTTGGTTCCCTTGGAGGAAAGTGCTGTGGCAGAAACTGCTCTGTGCATGCAAAATACACCCTGATTGACAGCCACGACCTCTATTTCCATTGGCTGTTCCTCCAGGCAGAGCTGTCAGGCCTCTGTTTGGAAGTGTTGTAAAATGAAGCAGTAGGTTTTCATTCTCACCAGGAGCTAGGTCAAGGGTAGAGGCTGAGAAGCCATTGCCATGAGTAATATATTGGACAAGCAAGCATCCCGGGTGAGCCTGAGTCCTTCTTCCATGAAGAGATAGGTATGATAATGTCCTCAGTTTGCTTGAGGACTTGGGACAGCCAATTTGGCCAGCATCTTTTGGTCTTAGCTCAGATTTGCTAGCAGATTCCATCTTCAGGTTATCTGTTTATTATGAAGATGGATATTGTAGATGTTCCCCAAGGTACCTTTGGTTGGAGGCAATTGTGGGATTCAGGTGTTATTTAGGGAAACCTTAGTAGCTCCGAAAAATCAAAACCCCTACGTGGCATAGTCAAAAATCAATTAAGACTGGGGGAATACCAACTTGTGCCCCCGTTTCATTCCTGCATTCTCAGAGAGTGGACCAGCAGCCCAGTGTGGGGCAGCTCCTCTCTCCAAGAATTGCCTTAAGGCTCAATTTGTATCATGAGTGTTCATACACCACTCAATAGATATTAATCCTTAGACAATATATTGCAAGTGAATCTTTCTGCAATGTCATTTTAGCTCTGTTCAGAATAAAATTTTAGGTTTTTGGATAAAAACAAACAAACCAGACATCTTTTGCAAACTCAGAACTTCTCTGTAAGCTTTGCTTTGTTAGCAGTTCCATGGAAGACTCTGGGTGTCTCAATTGTACCCCTCTTTCGGATGATCGTTCACTTAGCTGAGAACTCCAAGTTCATGGAAGTGTATGGAGTAGGGATCTGTCACAGTGGTAGTAAGACACACTGTCATAAAGGAGAAAGGAAAGATGGGGAGGATGGGTACAAAGTAAGGAAGAAAGAAGACACGTCTAATCCATCCAGGGAGAAGATGACTGTCTGTGGGGCCAATGCCAACCCAAGGAATTAGTACCAGTAGATTTAGAACACTGGGAGATTTCACACAGTGACTCAAACTTTCTGAGCCTCAGGTTTTCTTCCTCTGGGAAAGAAGAACCGAGAAACTGATTCCATTGAGATATGCCCAGTTAGATGTGGTCACATCTGCGGTGTCCAGTGAACTGCTGGATGAAAGCTAAGTTTACCAGCCTGTGAGTTACTCTATCATGACTCTAGTTGGATCTGAGACCCCGGTTGCACCACATGCCCTGAGGTGAAGCTGTCCCCTTGTGTTAGTTGGGGTTCTCTAGAGGAACAGGACAGACAGAATGAGCACAGGTTCTATCTAAGTGGGGCTGGATTACACAGGCTGGGGCATTCAACAGTGGCTGTTTGTATACTGCAGATGCTGAGTATGAAGAAAATGGAGTCTGCAACAGCAGAGATAGACACAGCAGGGACAAAGGCAGGCAACCAAGCAACCCTGCTGTTTCTTACAGCCTCTTTCATCTGGGCTGCAGCTGGAAGGTACCTCTCCTGCACAATGGTGGGTGAATCTTTTTCTCTTTGTTAATCTTTCCTGGAACTGCCTTTACAGAGCTGTCCAGAGATGTGTCTCCTAGTTGACTCCAGATCCAATCAAGCTGACAGCCCAGATTAAATATTATACCCACATATCTCAGATCTATGAAAACTGTACATAGCCAAAGCTCTTTTTTTTTTTCTTGACCAAAGAACCTTTCTCTATTTTCTACATGTATGCGGTATAAATATGTGTATACGTGTTTGGTGACACATTTATGGAAGGGTGCTTATGCATGCGTATCCACATGTACACGAAAGTCAGATGTTTAGAATCCCTTCATTATTCTTCCACCTTACTCATGAAGGCAGGTCTCTCAGTCAAACCTAGATATTACTGATATGGCTAAATTTTCTGACTAGCTTGCCTTGAGACTCTTCCATCTCTTTCCGAGGCTGGAGAACTACAGTCAGGTCACCATGACCACCAGGCATTTTACACTAGTTCTGGGGAGCAGAACTCGGCTCCTCATGCATACATAGCAAGTGTTTTAACCACTGAGCAATCTCCCCAGCCCCTGATGGAAAAAATTCACAGCAGTTTAGGTACTAGCAAAGCCACTGGATGCTACGATGTCTTCCCTTGCCTGGCATGCTGCCTTCAGTCTTTAATCGCCTATCAACCTGAAGATTGCAAGAAGATGTTTTGTGATACACTTATTTTTAAACCTATTGACATTACAATTGAGGGAAGATCTCAAATGTGGGTGGACTTCATCTAACTGATTAAAGGCCTTGAGAACAAACACAGCTTTCCCAGCGAAGAAATTCTGCATGGTAGCATCCACTTCTGCCTCAGTTTCCAGCCTTCTCTGTGGAGTTGAGACTTTTCTCACCTCTCACCATTGTATAAGCCAATTCTGGAAAGTACATAACCAAGCAAGTATTGTGTTTTCTATTGTATTATTTTTTTAGTTATTGTATTTCATGGTCACAAATTCTACTTGATATATATATATATATATAAATGTTATTGTATTATGAACTATTGTATATTCTCATATCATTTCATAGCAAATTATAGACTATTATAAGCACAAATTTATACTTTATGTATATAGAGGCCTGGTCTAGATTATGTTTCCTGGAGAACAGGAGTAGTAGAATCTTCTGGTGTATGTACATACATACACAGGCACACACACTGTGCTCACATATAATTTTAGGTAGGACAACTTTTTGTTGTTCCTGCTTTATAGGAATTCCCACTGCAGATCTTAGTGAAAAACAATGAACAGAGGTGAGACTTCTTGGCTAGATGAGCTGGATTTCCTAATCCCTTGTCGAGAAGAGGACATCGGGGTAGATTGGGTGTCTTCCCAGCTCTAGACCAGTGTCTAGTCCTTGAAAGTCTGCCCAGCCATTGGGTGGAGTACACTCTCTCCGTGTCATGTTGCTTCACATTTCTGGGCATTTTCCCACCCCAAGATTCGTGGTGATGGTTTGTTTAAAATTAGTTTTTGTTTAGCCTGTGGAGAAAAAGCAAATTGCAGAGTCTAGGTTGGATTCAGAGATTTTTGCATTTGAGGTTCTGGGTGTTGTGTTATTTGTCTATTTTGAAAATAGACACAGATCAAGAGTGCCACTGACCTAAAGTGTCCTCCTGACAAGAAGTAGTCAGAAGCCTAAGCAGTGTTGAAAGCCATCATTTGGGGAAGGGAGGGAGGCAAGGAAGAAGGGAAGGAGGGAGGGAGAGAGGGGAGAGAGAGAGGGGAGAGGAGAGAGAGATTAAAGAAAAGCTGAATATCTCCCAATTTGTTCACTGGGCCTCAGTTCAGAATGAAGCACGGTAGCCATTTGTTGACTGGTGTGCGTAGGAGGGTTACATTTACTCCACGTTCCTGAAAGAACCACACACTAAACTTGGTGGCCCTTGCCTGGGTGTACCCCTGTTTTAACTGCCAAGATCAACAACCTCTACAATTTTACTACCTGGGCTCAGTGGCTTGCGACCAACCAATCAGATTGAGCAGCTCCTGCCAATTTGCATCCTTTATTTGCATATTGGATTCTATTACTATTGCTATTCTACTCACATTTCTTTTCTTGTGAGAATGTGGATAGGGTTCTCTACGTAAAGTGATATAGTTATTAAAATCAGCCAGGAATATCAGAAAACAGAATCATCCACAGTCAAGCCATGAAGATCAGAGAGTGGTGACACATGCCTTTAATCCCATCATTCAGGAGACAGAGACCTTTCTGGATTTCTGTGAGTTCAAGGCCTAACAGTCAAGCAGTAGTACCTCACACCCTTGAGAGTCACCTTTTGTGGTCAGAAGGTTCTGGTTCAGCCTAGCTCTGAGGTTTGGATCTACTGTCCCAAATAATCACACCAAGTCTTATATTAATTAGAAGCTGTTTGGTCTATGGCTCAGGCATGTTACTTGCTAACTCTTACTCTAAACAAACCCATGATTAGCGAAGTGCCTTAGTACCTTTTCTCAGAGCATTTTCATCTCCTTACTCTGTGTCTGCCTGGCATCTCTGCTCTGTTCTTTCTCATCCAAGAATTTTCTTAGTCTGGTAGCTCTACCTGTCTGCCTTCTGGACAATCAGTGTTTTATTAAACCAGTAGGAGGGACAAATATTTACAATGTATAAGAGCATGATCCCACAGCAGTGGACATCAGGGTTACTTTATCCATCTTTAGTCCTGACACTTTTCAATATCTCTTCCTCAGAATTCTGAACTTATCCAAATAATTGGAGTACCTGATCAACCTTTGAAAGTTTGTAAATCTCTATGCATTTCGGTTTCTTAGTGAATGTTGTCCCTTTTGGATATTTTGGGAAGGAATTTTTAGAAGCATGTAAATCTTAATCATTCTATTGACATCATAGACCTTTTGGGAGGATTTTTTTTTTTTTAAAAAAAAGTTTGTTTAGTTCATGTCTTTCTATAGAAAGGAGGTGATGCTAGAATAAGACCAAGGGGCTCTGTTGTTAAGGACGTAGCCCTTCTTTTATCCATCTTTCCTGATGACTTCACTACTCTGCTCTCTAGAAGTTTCTCACATGGGCCTGGTTGCATTCTAGCACTGTCCTTCATCACATTAATTCAGTGTCTCCAATCAATCCCATGTGTATCATAAACAAATCTGTCCCCAGTATCAAAAAATTCTCTCTGGATTTTGTCTGGGATACAGCCAGAGTGGGAAACTTTATACATAAAGTCTTCATTCCATGCATCAGTCCTTGTAATATGCTCATCTTAACCACCCAAACATAACGGAAGAAGGTGGTGACTTGTGCAGAATCCCAAAACCACTTGTGGAATAGCTGTTTTATGTTGCCCAGAGGCCCCCACTCTCACATCTTGTTATCTTATGTTCCCCTCAAGAACCAACACTTTTCAGCTATCAGTCTTTAAATTCTGCTGGTTATCTGAATGACTCTGAGATCTCCCCTCCCCTCAACATCTTGACCTTCATTGATAACCTTACTGATTGCTGGTCCTGTCTATCATCTCTTGCCTACAAATTCTTTCTTGAAGAACAATGACTTAATTAGTACTTTTATAACTCCATTTATTCTAGTCTCCTCCT
This sequence comes from Phyllotis vaccarum, assembly GCA_033318265.1. Classification (NCBI taxonomy): domain Eukaryota; kingdom Metazoa; phylum Chordata; class Mammalia; order Rodentia; family Cricetidae; genus Phyllotis; species Phyllotis vaccarum. The sequence continues at coordinate 9,357,256 of JARWLC010000008.1, forward strand.
TTTATATCACCTATAAGCAAAATCTCAAGTACCTACTTACTGAATTTACCTTTGCTCCTTTACATCTACTTTATTTTTCCTTAGCCCATCCAATGAATGCATCCTGATTCTAAAGGCAACAACCCTTTACAACATGTATAAAAACATGTGAGATTTGGAACAAATGATATTTTCAACTTCTTTCTGCCCATATACTTTTTAATCTCTAGTTCCATTAAATTTTTATGAGAGACCCATCATACCTGTGAAGTTTAGCTTCAATCCTCAATTTGACATAATCCGTAATCATTTGGAAAGTGTCTCAGTGAAAGGTTGGCCTGTGGGACATGTAGAATTGTCTTAATATAATTAAGTGATGTGGGAAGACCCCGCCCACTTTAGGTGGCAACAATCCCCTGAACTAGAGGGTCCTGCACAGTGTAAATATAGAGAACTCATGCATGCAAGTGAGCAAGGATGCATTCATTTCTCTCAGCTCTTGGTTGTGGATATGGTGTGACTCAGTTGTTTGAGTTCCAGCCTTGACTTCTCCACAGTGATAGATGGAAACATGGAGCTGTGAAACAAAATAAGCCCCCCCCCCTCCAAGTTGCTTTTGTAGGGGTTTTTCATCACAGCAACAGAAAAGAAACAACAGCAAGCCCTGTGTATAGTTCACCAGGATCCCTCTGCTCTTCCGTTTTGGGCATTCCTGAACATTGCCTGTCTGATAGAATAATTTTAGCTACTCCTTCAGATTGTCCTTGATGCTAACATTTTTATTTCACTAGGTCTCACAAAAGTTTGGCCTGAGACAAAGTCTCAAACTTCCAGAATATGTCTGACTAATGAGTTCTCTCTGGTCACATCTTTGAAGTCATGATAAGTGCCCTTGGACAGTACCTACCTATGTCCCTGACAATGGAGAGGAGAATGCATAATGAGGGTTCTTAGCACCCCCTTCTACTTTTCAGTTCATAGTTTCCTTCATTATAATTGCCATCCTCTTCAATATTGCCATTGTGAATTGTCATCCTTGTCACAATCCTTCAAATTATGAGAGTGATAGCCCTGGGCATTTCTAGTTGACCAGAAGGGTCAATTCTAGGTACTGGGCTAGTTTTATAAGGGATCTTATGTGGGTATAGGTATATCCTGGGGTGAATATATGGGCATAAAAATTTATGATCTTGGTAACTGAGTTGCCAATCCATTGTCCAGGATCCAGAGGTTTTAGATACCTTGCCTAAGGGTCCTTGCTATTCAGTGTCTTTTCTGTGTCATTACAAACATCTTACAGTGCTCATCAGTTAAAACTGGAAACGTCTAACATTTTAAAGTTGGCTAAATCTTTAGCGAGGACAGTCAGAGGGAACTGATTGGTTCAACTCCCTCGTTCAGGTTCATTCAGCTGGTTACTACTCTCTGCTGTTTCCCATCACTTGCATTCTATAGTAAGTTTCTCATGGCTTGTCTGGGAGTTATACTAAGCATTTGGCTTTTCTCTAAGAGAACTCTAGCTGGTTTTAACAGACGTTTATAAGACACCCTTTGTCCCGCGCCTATCTCTCGCCCGCAAGGAAAGACGCAGTACACATTAAGGATCCTTCTGCAGTACAGCTTTAATGTATCTTGGGGGAGAGCATTTAGCTTATGGAAAATGGAGAGGGGAGGAGAAAGAGAGCCGGCAGAGGGCCGGCAGAGAGGCAGGGGCCGCTGCGCAGGAACCAGCGACGGCGGGCCCCCAGCGGGGAAAAGGAAAGCCAGAGAGAGCTAGGCCCCTGCGTGGCCCGAGCCGGGCCATCCGCCACGTGGCCTAGAGCCGGCGCCCTTGAGCCGGGCCGGCGTCTGTGCGCACGGCGGGGCGGAGCAAGAGAGAAAGAGACCACGAGGTAGGAAGCACCCGGTTTTAAGTCGACCAAACGGCCCTCGCTTTAGACGTAACATCTTCCTATAGGTTGCAGTTCAGTACCCCACATGACGCCACGGAAGAGGCTGAGAAACCAGTCTCGCGACTATAGACTCAGGCGGGTTGGCCAGCACCAGATAATAGCGCCACCTTGAGGAGCTGGAGCCAGCGGACTCCAACAACCCTTTCATCGTATTAACCCAATACAGTGGCACTGAGATGGGATGTTTTTGTTTTAACCCATCGTTAGGGATGACAGAGGATGAATTCTGATCAAAAGGTAAAACATGTGAATAAAAACAAAAAGCCGAGCATCCAAGAATGGGCCCTGGAACTAAAGAGGTCTAAATGCAGAATGGAGCCTGGTAGCATGGTTGGGGGGCACACATGTACTCTGTGTTCCTGGAAGAACCACAAACTGAACTTTGCAGCCCTTGTCCAGCATGTTCCCATCTCAACTGCCAAAACAAACAGACTTCAGAAAGTCTTATTTTGCTACCTGAACCTGATCGATGAGCTGTGATCTGCAGTCGCTCAGTCAGGACTGAATATTTCCCACAGGTTGACACTTCTCATTTTCCTAAGTGGACTGGAATGAGTGAGAACCTGGGTGGGAACTTTCTGTATACAGGATGGCTCCCCTTGTGCTATGGAGTGCGCTTTCATTTTGTACCTACAATTCTATTTCCTTACTTTGCATTTTTTTTATTTGAAAACTTCTCCTTTTCACTGTAAATTCTTTCTTAAGAATTTTTGCTGGCAATACACACACACACACACACACACACACACACACACACGCACACATACACACTTCAGACTAGTGGGTATATTTCTTCTAGCATGCATGAGGGCATACATTCTATCCTCAGCATCACATATACTGAAGGCAGGAATCTCAGATATTCAAGGTCATCCTTCACTACACAGCCAGGTGGAGTCCTTCCTGGGCTACATGAGATGTCATCTTAAAAAAAAAAAAGCAACAAACAACAAACGAACACACAAAAAATCTCAGACAGAAACGAGAGACCTTCATCTACTCCTATATATACTCCCATATCCTCTTGCATATCACACATACCTTTATTATAGTATTAGATAAATCATTTTCCTCATTTCCATTTCAGGATTGTTTGGTGTCTTCAATGCATATTAGTGGCAGAAGCAGAAGTGATGGAAGGCGATCTCTTCTAGTTACCCGAAGATAGATTTCTAGATCTTTGACTGGTTGTTCAAGTGTACTCAAGAAGGCATGGTCTTGGGGCCTGTAGAGGTTCATTTATTTGAACACTCAGTCCTCAATGGGTGGTGCTGTTTGGGGAGATTATGCAACCTTTAGGAGGTGGAGCCTTGTTGGCGAGATGTGTCACTATGGGCAGGTTTTGAGAGTTCTTCATTCACCCTATTTCTAGTTCATGCCCTCTGCTTAGGGTTTCCAATTTAAGACATGGTCTCTCACTTTCTTTCTCCGCCTGCCTGTTACTGTACCTCCCAGACATTATGGCTCTCCCTCTGTAACCATATACACTCTTTCTTCTATAAGTTGCCTCTGCCATGTATTTTATCATAGCAAGAGAAAAGTAACAAATACAGGAGGGAGTAGCTTTCAGAGAATATGTGATTTTTATGTCCCAGAATCATTAAAAAATTATAAATTGGAAAATTTGTTTTAAATTCACATTTGTTTACAAAGAAGACTTCTACATACTACTGTTATAAATAATATATTTTTATTCTAATGATTGATAGCCATGTACTTGATTATTTGGTGAACAGTGCTTAAATAGTTTATAATTAAATACATAATGTATTTATTATGTATTAAATACATCAATATGAGAAATCACCGTGGCTAGTGAATTGTGGTTTCTAATCCGGTGTGCAGGTCCTGATTTCCTTTTCCTAACCAGTTCTTTAACAGGTTGAGCTTTTGGTAGAAATATTTCAGGGAATGTGGACCTGGAAAGTCTAAATGGAGAGACTGAGTCAATCAGGATATACTTTTGCTCCCCTATGCCAATGATTGCCTTAGAGCTGATAATCCTCAGTTTGGCATGTGGATGATGATAGACAACCATTGGAGGATCTTAGGAAATATTGCACAAAATGTTTCAATGCCAACCACCCTTTCATTTTGTCTTTGAATATTGCCATCTAATAAGTAAATTTTGATGCTGTCACAGACAAATTGTGACCTTCAGGGATAGTTGCCTACTTTCAATCTTGTAGATGTTTTAAATTATTTTTTTAAATAGGATAGTCTATTGCTTGCTATTAAAAACATGCCACTGATACACTGTCACAGTAATTAAGAAAAGAGCTGAATATGAATCAAATTTTTGTCTTCATATGTATGTGTATTTGTCCTCCTGAAAGGGACATGTATGAATTCATGTTAACGGTGTGCTCGGTACCTCTTGTTTCTGTCACTGAAGAATGAAACAGCTTGGCATTTAGCACATGTTATCCCATTTGCCATCCATTGCAGAAGTTGGTGCCTTGGGCGTTTCTAGCTGTTGGTTGTATCTTAAAACTGGTGAAGGGCTGTAGACATGCATATTCAAAGTACATATTTGAATATGGGCTGGTATGTGCATGCACATGTGTATAGAGGACAGAATCACCCTCTGGTGTCACCTCTTAGGAGCCATCCACTTTCTCTTTTGAGGCAGGATGTCTCACTGGTACCTGGACTTGCTCTTTAGGCTAAAGTGGCTAGTCAGTGAGTTCCAGAGGTCTTTCTGCCTCTGTACCCTGTTGTTGGGTTTATGGGAATGCTTTACCATGCCTGAATTTTATTTTTAATTTCCTTATTATCTAGTATATGTATGGTGTATGCATGTCCATGTCCATGTATAAGTGTAGGCATATACATGTCACAGCACACATGTGGAGGTCAGGAGAAAACCTTAGGTATTCATCCAATTTTCTACTTTGTTTGAGGCAAGGTCTCATATTGTTTTTGTTTCATAGGCCAGTCTAGCTGGCCAGTAAGATTCCAAGAATTCTCTCGTCCCTGCCTCTCATCCAACCATAGGACACTGTGGTTATTGACATATGCCACTGTGCCTGGCTTTATGTAGTCCCTAAGAATCTGATGCTTGCACAGCTAACCCATTGAGCATCTCTTCAGCCTCATGACTGGCTCTTCATGTGAGTCCTGAGGCTCTGAACTTGGATCCCTTTGCTTGTGTGGCTAGAGCTTTGCCAGTTGAGCTATTTTCCAAAGCTGGGCTTTTATAACTTCTTATGTGTAATGATAAGTTGTCAGCTCATAGGTGGGGAAGGGGAGAGGTAGGGAGCTGCACCATGAGATAAGTGTGAGAGGGAAACAGTTCTTAGTTGTGCTGAGAGTCTTAGCCACAGCTTCTCACACAACTGAAAGTTAGGAGGTGGCTCAGTCAGTCAAGTGCTTGCCTGCAAGTGTGAAGAATTAAGTTTGACTCCTTCCATCTACATACAAGCGGGGCTGACTATGTGCACCAAACCCCAGAGCTTTGGAAGTAGAGAAAGGGCATCCTTGAGGCTTGTTAACAAAATTCTGTCTCAGAAACTAAGAAGATCAGTGAAGAAGACACTCTGTTGACTTCTGGTCCCCAAATGCACACAAGCACACAAGTGTACACTCATGAATACAGAGACACATAGACACATACTCAAACATACATACAGACACATTCAAACATACCATACCATACCATACCATACCATACCATACCATACCATACCATACCATACCATACCATACCATACCACACACACACACACACACACACACACACACACACACACACACACACACACACACACACACACACACACACACACTCTACAAGATAAGCAAAGTCAGGACCTGCCCAGAGGAAAGAATGGTCTGAATCCCAGTGTTCTCAGGACCGTCCTTCCTGCACATATTCCAGCTAGCTGATTCCTCTAACAGGAGTGCAGCAAGCTCTATTGTCTGCAGGCCTGTTGCCTTGCTATGGGCTGAAGGTGAACTAACCCCTGGCATTGGTGGACTTACTCAGGGTCGATCATAGGAAAGATGGTTTTCATTTCGGTTAACCCAACCATCTGGACGGCTCTGGTCCTAATTGCTCACTGTAAGAAGCTGCATTTGGAAGAGATAAATTTACTTTTGTAGTTTAGGAAAGGGGTCAAATGGGTTGCTCTTGGGGCCTTGCCAACACCAGACAGGCTGCTGCGGGAGATCCTAAGTGCAAGTGACAGGTCAGAACACCAGGCTTCCAGGTTGCTCCAGGGACACACTTCCTGGCAATCACTTCTCATTTAAAACTTTCCCCTGGAAGCTCAGGCATGAAGGCATGGCATCCATAACTTCCACCCAAAGAGCCAAAGAAACATCCAGAAGTTATCACCCCAATTCTATTCTGGTGATCACCAAGTGACTGCTCAGGGCCGAGGCAGTGTGTACAATACTGGGCTAAGAGAGGACAGAGGAACAATCTGCTTTAAGGTCGAGCATTTCTAGGGTGTGAGATGAGAACAATGTAAGGTTAGGAGGACACACACACAGACACAGACACACACACAAACACACAAAATTATCTAGGGACAGAATGAAAAAAAAAGTCTAACAGGGTCTGGGGGGATGGTTCGGTGGGTAAGACAATGCCTCTGAAAGCATGAAAACCTGAGTTCAAATTGCCAGCCTGCACCTAAGTGCCTGTAAGTCCAGTGTTGTGGGTTTTGTTTTTGTTTTGTGTGTGTGCGTGTTGTGTGTATTGGTAGAAACACAGAAAAAAGGAGATTTCTGGGGCTTGCTGGCTGCCAGCCTAGTTGCAAGTTCAGTAAGATACTCTTTCAAGGGAATGACAAGAGAGTGACAGAGTAGAACAGCCAATATCATATCTGACCTCTGTGAGCACATGTGGGTGTGTACATCAGTACGTAGGCAAATATGACACACACACACACACACACACACACACACGAGAGAGAGAGAGAGAGAGAGAGAGAGAGAGAGAGAGAGAGAGAGAGAGAGAGAGAGAGAGAGAGAGATATTTTATGAGCGCCTCCCTTTTGGTGACACTCCTCAGATGGCGGTCGCTCCTACCCCATGGTGTGCTGTTTCCTCTACCTTATAAGTTTAGATGTGTGAGAAAGGGAAAATTGGTTTTCTTTTAATTTTCAAGTGTGTGGAATCAGTTCATTTAATCACAGACGAAGCCAGCAACACTCATAGAGTACAGGAAGTGGGTGAAGGAGAAAGACCCAAGGGAAGGAGCAGGGTCATACAGGAAATGTGAGGGTACAGCTGGGAAGAAAGAGTACACAGTTGATACTTAGGCTTCTGAATCCACGGAGAAACTGTTGCTGTAAATAGTTCTGCTCTTGTTTTGTCCAAATTAATGCCTTCATTTAGGTCAGCTCTATACACCTTCCTGTGATCCTTTACTGAGATTGGCTCCCGAGGACAATGCTTTGGTTATCTTTGGAATAAATTCCAAAGTCATCAAGTGTCCCTAGACCCTGCACCTTCAGATTAATACCTGTTAGACATTATTTAGTTTCATTATGTTAGACTGAGCAGAATGAACTGAAACTTCCCATGATGCCCCTGTCTCTACAGATGCATGGCTTCCCCGATCAGCAATCCCAAAGGACGATCCGTTCCTTGGAATAGATGAGCCACAGGAGCCCAGCATTATTTCCCAGAATTCAAAGTTTTATATTTTGTTATTCAAAATTCAGCCATAAAAAACACAACTCCTGGCGTCACTGTTCCTTTCCCAAAATAGTGTTAAACATCAAAAACACTCCTTTAAAGTTTGCCCTTTTGACAAAAAAATGGCCAATTAGATTTAAAAGAAAAAAAATCAACCTGTCCTTACCTCGACTACTAACAATACACACACAATATCCAATCCAGATAAACAAAATAACAAATAAAAACTAACAAAACCTACATAAACAAAATAAAACAGTCCCTCCCAAAATGTCCTACTTCTAAAAAGATCTGTCAGATATCATAGGCCTTTAGCCAAAATAATAAATACTCCAACGGTCCGAAAAACCATAAATAATTGTCCAAATAGCTAAATGTCTCTGCCCTCTCCCAAATTTCAAAAACTACTACTCTCATGTGCTTCTGACTTTCAAATAATATATTTTCCTTCTTAAGGCTTGATAAGGTTAAAAGATAAATAATTAAAATTACTATCCTATCATCCCTTAGCAAAAAACATTCAAATATTAAATTTTCACTATCCCAAATAAACAATTTTAAAATAATGTATGCACCCCACCACCTACCAATATTATAAAAATATATAATATACCTTATATGTGTTAAGTTTTAGTTATAGTTTAACCATACTTATACTTAGCCTTTTCCTCCCCAGACATCACTTTATAATAATTCTATTATATATAATCTTAGTTTAGAACTTTCTTAGTTAGACAAAATGGGGAGATGTGGTGGGATTCAGGTGTTAGCTAATAAGGTTGGGAGGCGTGTCTCTACAGTCCTGGGAGCCTGAAGGGGGTATGGTCAGCCCCGTTCAAAAGGGGCTGCTGGGATCTTGAGCGCCCCGTTCATTCCTCCTTTCTTGGAGATTGAATTAGCATCCATCACCTGGATCATCCTATTGCCAAGGAATCGTCCTAAGGTTTAACTTATAATTGTGAGTGTTAAAACACCCTCCAATAGATATTAATCCTATATTTGATATATTACAAATAAAATTTATTGCAATAGTCAACGCTTTGTTGTGGATTCTATAGGTTTGGGCAAAGGTCGAGCATATTCCACTGTATCACACAGAGTGGAGTCACTGCTTGTCTTCTTTGTCCCTTTTACACAACCCTCCCATTTTTCAACTCTGGCAACCAATAACTTTATTGTTACTATCTTTATACTTTTCTCTTTTCCAGAGTATCATACAGTCGGGGTCAAACAGTATGTAGATATTTTAGTAATAGTCATATTAAAATATTGTATCACATTTATGTATCCACTTATTTATTATTATTAGTGGAGTGTGTGTGTGTGTGTGTGTGTGTGTGTGTGTGTGTGTGTGTGTGTACATACATTTTGTGTCAGATGTGTGGAAATGAGACGATAGCCTGCTGAATCCTTTCTTTCCATGTAGGGCCTAGGTCTCCTGTTCAGGTCATCAGGCTTGGTGGCAAGCTCATTTACCCACTGAGCCATCTCATCCGCTCCAGACATTTTTTTTTTTTAAACTTTGCTCTTCAGATTGAGACTACCTAGTACTTTTCAAAAGACTGCCTCACAAATAGATTTTTAAATCAAGGATGAGATATGATGCAGAAATAACATGAAATAGTTAATTGACAAAAACTATTCACAGGTTACTAAAACATCACCGCTGGTGAACTGGTGACCTTCCAGTTTTTTGTCTTCATTGTCCTGAGTTGTTACCTCTGTGTTCCAGCTTTTTATGTGTTTTTCTCCATAGACACCAGTTGACCGCTGCTTTCTGCTCTCAGTGACTTTCTGCACAGCTGTCATGCTCCTGTTTAAGTAAGTGATCTTCCCAGGGTCTTGTCCTTAAGAATTGATTATGCTTCACAACGAGTGTGTCAGATCTGCAAGCCATGGGCTGTAGAGAGCCATGGAGAGCTACAAATGTGCACACCCCCCCCCCACACACAAAACTGTAGGCATGCTTAACTCGTTGTCCCTCCCTCCCCCCTCCCTCCCTCCCTCCCTCTGTATGTGTGTGTATCTCAGCTTTGTAGTTCTCAAGTGTGAGCTCAAGTATAAACTTTGTAGGTTCCAACTTGGTGCTGCATTGGGAAACTGTTGAACACACCTGATTTAAAGGAAGAATCTTCTTCTCTGGATTAATAACAGAGCCTAAACATTGTGAAGCATTACAAATTTATTTTCTAAAAGTTTATGCAGCTGAATTTCAGTATGCTCCACCTTCATAGCCCTATGTATTTGAACTTACATATTGGCTTCGTTAAATTCTCAAGAGGCATGCAAGTTGTTCAGAATCTCCATTTGTTTATAGATAATAATCCAAGAAAATAGGTGTCAGATATTTCTTTCTCTGAAAACAAAACAAAATCAAAAACCACCACCACGGCCCCCACCAAAACCCAAACAAAAACCTTTCCTAGTTTCTACATAGAAGTTGGTGGGTTAAACCCCTTCCAGGTCAATACATGGACCACATGCTATGTCATTTAATTATTATTATTTTTCATTTCGGTATATTCTTCATTTTGTACTCCAGCTCTTGTGGTCTCTGAGCGCACTTCCTATTAGCCATATATGGTACATTGCTAAATTGTCATATGCCCTTTGAGTTGATGGAGAAGATGGCTCTAGAATTAAAAATGCCCTCCCTCCAGACCCAACCATACTTACCTCAAAGGTATTTTTTAGAACCTTTTGTCCTGAATTTACCCCCTCCCCTACCCCTTGTTATCAGAAAAAGAACAAACGCCAAGCAACATGATACCTTTGAGCTGCTAGAAGGTAAAGCATTTCCAACACAGGTTGCTACTCTTACGGCTTGTTAGCAAAGTCCCTGAAATGGGACAGAGATGCTGGATAGTCAGCCAAAGAGAGGCTGGAGTCCACGTGGAACTTTCTCAGTTGGGAGCTCCAGCCGTCTGCCTCAGTCTCTCTAATCCATTTCTGATGGATTACTACTGAGTGCTCAGTTTGATAATATTGGCTATTTGTGACTATCCATTTTCTGTTTTTGTTCATTTGTTTTTTTCACTTGGACACGACCCATGGGACTCAAGGATCTCATCTATCCAGGATCCTATTGAGGGAAAATCCCAGCTGGCTGCTTCATCAGGGTTTCCCTGTCAGTGTCACTCCTGCTTGCTATATGCTCAATAAACTCATTAGAGACCGAAAGCACATCTATTATAGGTCACAGTTCTTTACAAAGCTATTTGAATCCTGCCTCTCGGTGTTTAGGGACAAAACTTGTCCCTTTGTAATTTTCATTATATCAACTTGTAAGAGAAGTGACTCTCAACTTGGTGTCTCATTACTCACTTCTGTAACAGCCAATGAGAGGTGGCCAAGTTCTTCACAGTTGCTTATTTTGGTCCCAACACAGGCTCCATGCCCTGTTGGAATATCTTGCCAGATTGCCTCCAATTTATTGCAAAACCAATTGTCAGAGCAATCAGGAAATAAGTCTGGGGCCAGTTTTAGCCAATGCCGGGGCCGCCTCTTTCTCCACCCCCCAACTTTCCCTAATCCATTGAACTTCTTCCCCACCATTCTTTACAGGAAAGTAACACCATGGCGCGACTCCAAATGTATAAAGTAAAATAAGATGAAAATAATGCCCGCTTTCTTCCTCTCCTTGCCCCACTGCCGTCCCTCACTCTACCCTTCACTCCACATCTGCAACCTTCAAACTTCCCCAACACACACTTCTCTCTGGCAGAGACACAGGCCAACCTGTCATTGCGACATCAAGAATGAACCCCGGTGTGAAGTGGTGGATTCAAACCCCTTCCTGTCCAGGTGTGACCCTTTCACGAATCTCAACTACTTCCGGCGTGATTGGTGAAGGCAGGGCCAGTGGAGATTAAACTCAGGAGAATCTTCGACGGTGCGGATGCTCATTCCGTTCTCAGGCCTTCTCCACTAGGTGACCGGCAGGGGAGATGGTCTTTGGATGGGGTATTAAGTGAGGGTTCAGGCAGGAAAAGCAAAAAGTGTGCCAGTCATTTTAACAGAGGGATTTTGGCAGAGGGAGTTGAGAGGATTGGTTGTAGATGTGCTGTCTGGCTGAGAGATAACAGAGTTACAGGTGGTTGTCACAGGGAGAAGGTCACACTAGAATCGCGGAGCAAGATGAACCATTTGGGGCTCTTGGGAATCATAGGATAAGTCCTAAATCCCTGGGATCGACACTCCCAAGGGGTGGGGGAGGTGGGGGGTTCCTGTGTGGCTGCTGATACCATCTCAGAGGCTTGGAGAGAAGCTTAAGTTGCAGTTCTCACTCTGAGGAGGAAGTCATATTCCTTTTTAGAGCTTATACCTTCAAGAAAGCCCTGTGAGGGTGCCACAGGGCGATGGAGGCTGCATCTTCCTGTTGCCCCGGGAGCAGGAACTGCTGTAGGTGTAGGGGTTGTCAGTGGCATGGAGTGGGGGTTGTTGAGGATGTAAGGAGTTGCTATGAGACTGGTGAGGAAAACTGATTTTTTATGTTTGTCTTCATTTTTCATGTGTATATATTGTAAATAATGTAAACATTATTTTTGGAAACGTGGGCTCACTTATGAGGGTGCATGTGCACATATGAGGTAGAGAGTATCATTTTGCCACTCTCCAACCTTGCTTATTGAGGCAGAGTCTCTCAGGAAAGCCCAGAGCTTGTTAATATGCTGGATCTTGCTTGCCAGTTTGCTCTGGGGATCCCCTTCCACCTTGTACAGATGGAACCACAAGTGTACTACCATACCTCTTAGCATCTCAGTGGCTCTGGGGATACAAACTCCAGGGTGTATATGCACAGCAAGAGCTTTAATCACAGAGGCATCTCTCTGGGGTCCCCTTCCTGCTTTAACCCCCCCCCCCCCACCGCAATGTGCCTTATTGTCAGAATTATCAGAAAGGAGTCAGCAAAAGAAAAATAACAGTTCTCAGGATTCTTCTGGGCATCCCTAAGGAGAATCTGGGAAATTTTGGATCGGGGAAACAATTGCTTACTACCTAAGACAGGTATGCAGGACATTTGTGGTCCCTAGAGGACAGGCCAGTCATTCATGTTGACACCTAGTATCAGGAAGAGGTTGAGTTAATTCACAGTCTACAGGTCATAGAGGTATGGCCTTGAGAGGCCTGGTGAGTCACTGGGACCTGAGTTTCCTAGGCCCTGTCTTTCGTTTGCATAGCCTTCTTGCTTGGGGCAGAAAGAGTGGGTTGTGTGGGAAGGGAGATATTACAGAATGCAGAGCTGTGGGTGATGATGCCAGGGCCCCTCATCTAGCTGTGTAGGACTAGAAACTGACTGCAGAGTGCCTGGGGTGGGGTTGCAGGCAGGGGTCAAGCGAAAAAGGGAACTGGGGACTGATGCTGGAGGATGATGGCACTGTTTTCCCCTCCTCCTCCTCCTCCTGTGCAGCAGCCAGCATAGAGAGCTATAGAAACATCTGAACATGTTTATGGATCAGATTTCTGGACTTGGAAGTATAAAGAATCTTTGGGATAGTGTGTGTGTGTGTGTGTGTGTGTGTGTGTGTGTGTGTGTGTGTGTGTGTGTGATCTAGGATGTTCTTCCTCAGGTTCTGTCTACTTGGGTTTGAGCCAGGATCTCTCATGGACCTGTAACTCACCAAATAAGCTAAGCTGAGTGTCCCTAGGTGTCCTGCGAGTTTTGGGTTCCACACACACACACACATATATATATATATATATATATATATATATATATATATATATATATATATATATATATATCTTTAACATGGGTTCTTAGGGAGTGAACTCAGGTCTTTATCCTCACAAGGCAAGCATTTCAGCAGCTGAACCATCACCCAGCCCAGGAAATACCTTGATAACACGATGTCTACAGCTCTACACTCTTATCAATCGTCATGGTGTGTCTAATACATGCAACTTATGGTACCACCTGGGACCCACAGATGTGGAGACAAGTGAGGTGAAGACTAATCAGCCTCAGGGGGGGTTGGGATGTCAACAACTGATGTCTTATAGTCACAGTTGAGGGGCCACTAACTCACTAAGGTGCACGGGGGGGGGGGGGGGGGGGGGCAGCGACACAAAGTTGCTGAGCCCGGCTCCAGAAAGGGCTACTTGGCAGGTGAGAATAGCTGGGTTAGGAATGCCTTGGAAAGGTGTGAGAGAGGAGGAAGGGAGAAGGTGGGCTCTGGGGTCTTCTTCAAGGCAGCAGCTGTGGTGTCTGCTCAAGCATGGAGCAGACTGCCCGGCTTGTTCTTCACCTTCTGTTCACATCTGATGGAAGCACTTACTGTCACCACTGTCCAGAGGACAGCCAATGGAAAAGAAATGCGTGGTCTGGACAAGGCATTATTGGATAAACTGCTATTGAGAGACATTGCTGGAGTCCTTTTCAAATCTGAGTGGAGGCTGCCGGTGCCTCCTCTGAGCGAATCGACCATTAAGAGTAGTATCCCTGGAGATGTTTTGTGATTGAAGCCTTGCAGCAGACTGTCTGAACCAACCCCCTCCAGTCTTCAACCTTTGGCTTCCCTCTGACCAGCCTTGACACTCAATGTCCAAACACTGATAAAATTGATCCCTTAAGTGTGGGAAAGTCCTAGTGCATTGATTGCTTCCTCCCCCACCCCGTGCCTGGCATGAGCGCTCTCCCAGGATGTGCCTTGCTTGTTAGGTTGGTGGAGGTCAATGCTCTAATGAAAAATGAGTGGAATTCCACAAGATCAGGCCAGTCTTGATAAATGACAGCAGGGGATGGTTTGGGGAGGGAAGGAAAGATTGGGGGAAGTGAGAATAATTGGATGGCTTAACAATAATCCAACTTTATCTGGATTTAAATGTATGTATGCCTTGCGAGTGGAGGGGGACACTGGAGGGCTGAGGGGGAGGCTTAAGGGGTGGGCGGAGAAAAGAGGGTGATGGGGGATTTGGATTTAAAAGACCTTTATTCTCATACGTATAATCTATGTCTCCCTCTGTTTCTCTCTCTCTCTCTGATATGAGGCAGATGGGAGACTATTTTGGAACAGGATCATCAAGAAAAATGGGGGAAGAGGAGAGAATTTGGGATAGAATATAAGAAAGCTACAATGATACATATAGAATATATAAAACGCTACAATGATATATATTATATATAGTATATACATTTATATATATTTATCATTATATATTTATATATTTATATTATATACATGTATATTTATCATTATATATATATATACATATACATCCCCAGCCATCATAATGTTTATCATTTAGTTGGTGGACTATTTCTCCAGGACACAGGAAACCACAAAAACTGGGCATGATGGTGTATGCCTGAATCTCAGCTGGAGGCAGGAAGATTAGGAATCTAAGGTCGTTTTTGGCTATATAATAAGTTTGAGGTCAGCCTGGGCTACACAAGACCCTGTTTTAATGTTAGTGTCATAATAAAACCCACTATTTTGTATCTTCACTAAGAAAGGCAATAATAAAAAAAAACCAAGAACTCACTTTGCCTTCCCTTGTTGCAATTGCCTACTTGGTAATTTCACAGTAGACTAACTTTCTACACCAATATTTATTAAAACAAAAAGATCTATAGGACTTATTTTTTTTAATTTATGACATACAAACAAATTCTTTTGGACACTGTTATTCTTTTTCTCAGAGAACTGAAGAAGGGTTGATTGGGCTGAGTTCTGCTTGGCTTGATATGCTCCCCTTTCAACTATGGACATCCATTCTGCTCAGGTTGGGGTCTGTTGGTCAAAAGCCCTACCCAACTTGATGTAAAATGAGAGCACAGCAAACAATCTTTACTGTCCCTTTAGTACAGCTTTGCCTTTTGTGATTATTAACTCTATGGCTCCTCATTGAGTTTGCAGATTAGACCTGGCTGATTCTAGCTACAGATGAACTGTTTCCAAGTGACACCGGAGCAGGATAGAGGACTACCATTGACTCTATCTTAAACCCAGCCAATAATCAGAGTGGCAATGTATTATAGGAGATCATAGAAATGTTTATAGCCACCCTGTCATGGCTTGGCTGAAAGGCTCCTTGTGGAGAAGATAACTGACTGGATTTCGAGGCAGTCAAACTAATGTTATGGATATGTCCTTGAAAAACCACAGGTTCAAAGGACCCAATGGTTCTTGACCCCATGGCCCACTGGTCTTTTGGGGGAGGCCTCTGCCCTGCAGGTAAATTGTCTTTTTTACTGTTTAAGCTACTCTACAGACTGCAGGGTCTCGACAGAAGGGTAACTTGCTAATGTTAAGCTCTAGGCTCATAATTATGCTGTATTTTTTGGTAAGGAACTTCTTCACACAGAAGTAATTGGAAGTTGGATGGAGAACAGAACTTTTTTACTCTATTTAACATGGCAGTACTAATCTGGGGTTGGCTTGGTGAACAGACACCAGCTGTAATGTACTACCGAAACCAAGAAATGCACAAGGAACTCACCACCCCTACCAGGCAGCAGAGTGACCAGATTCTCAGTGTCATATGTGTCACTAGTTAGATATATTAGTTAATGTCTACAGGTCCCTCAGTGGTAGGATAGTTATGCTCAAGCTTTACTGATGTTTGGTGGCAGGAAACTCATATTTATGTTTCGTGTTAGCTTAGGAACAATAAGCATGCCTCACGTGTCACCGACTCACTATCTCCTTTTATTACTCTAAGGAAGACATTCTATAATCTTCATTGAGAACACATCTGGATACAGAGCAGGATGAAGTCCTTTAGATGATACAATCCTCTTGCCTACAGCTAAACTTGTCAATTTAACTGGAAATGTCCCCTTCAGGCTGCTCCAGCATACCCATCATTCATAGCTGCCAAGCTGAGTTAAATCTACTGGCATCCTACACCACTGCTCTTGTGACTCTCCTAGCATGTCACCACCTCTGACTTAGAGTCCGAGGCCACACGTGAGGCACATCTGGGTTATTTGCTGGTGCAGAGACTACAAGAGGGAAAGAAAGCTCATTTCTCTATGACTAAAGAAGGCTTGGCCTTTCAATACTGAGGAGGCATTGCTCTGTCCAATCCGCTGTCATATTCGACAGCTTTTTTATGACTTGGTTTTAGAGAAACAAAACCATGCTTCAAAGGCTTCATGCTGTCAATTTCCCCCACCATATGTTCTTATTAAAACATTTATGACACTCTTTATCTTGGGATTATTATGTTAGGATTGCCAGTGCTTAATAATACATGCTAAAGCTTAATGTTTACATCACATATTCTTAAATATAGGATCATACACACATATGATTTATATCATACTCAAAGATAGTCCCCAAATACTCTGAACAGCAATGCAAAATGTTAGCAAGTTGTATTGTTTTCATAATTGAAATAAATATTTGTAGATAGTTGGGATATATTGCTATATTCCTTTACTTATGGTTGTAAATTTCTAAAGTATATTTCATTATTATTAGCACCAGAATGCTTGATAGAATGATTTACGTGATCTACAACTGTCTGTAACTTCCTTGCCTAGTATCTCTGCCTCAGTGATTCCTTTTATGATGCTGTTTTAGTGTATGTGTGCTATGATATTAAGGTCAAAATTAAATAATAAAGAAGCTATTTCTATTAAATTATTGTGTTATCTGATTATAAAAAAATGATTTTCCTTGTAAGAAGATTTAAAAAAAAACCACAAGAAAGAAAAATATTCATAGCTCTTTCCATCCATCTACAGCACCATAGTAGAGTACATTAATAGATAGCTGCACCACACACATGCGTAGATAAGACAAAGGAATATATTTTGAGTAATTCCTTTCTGAGTACAAATTTGTACACTTCTGTTAAGGATGTGCTTTGTCTCATTCCAGTCTAGAACTTTTTCTCATGATTTTGATGGTCTGATGGGAGAGCTTTCTAAGGGTCCGGCATACAGCCTGCCATTCCCAGAAGTTTTCATTTTTTGCTACTATGAACAATGCTATAGTGACCACTGTCGTCAAATGAGTTGCCCGATGTGAGGCTCTTCAGGTGATCCAGCTCTTTCTTTCCCCTCTTCCTGTTTTAACACATTTTTCTTTTCTTCTAAAGTTTAAAAAATTGTATTTGTGTGTGTATGTGTGTATGTGACATGTGTATGTGTGCATGTGACATGTGTGTGTGTATGTGGCATGTGTGTGTGTGTTTGTGTGTGTGTGACATGTGTGCGTATATGTGTATATGATGTGTGTGTGATGTGTGTGTGTTTGTATGTGTATGTGGCATGTGTGTGTGTTTGTGTGTGTGTATGTGTGTGTGGCATGTGTGTGTTAGTTCAGGAATCGGTCCTTTCCTTCCAGCTGTGACCCAGCCATTGAACTCTGGTTAACAGGTTTATACTGTGATTACAACCTCATCAGTCTGTGTTTTATTTTCCACTGTAATAATAAGGTATTGGAATTGTGACTGCTTATACACACAATTTCTAAGAATATGCTATAGGGCCACCAGTTGATTTTCTCATATTTTACTTCATTAAGACATCATTGTTATTGCGGTTGGGACTGTGTTGCCCAAAGACACATCCATGCAAGTATATAATTTATGAAGAACATATTTTGCTCTCGTGCGTTCTGTTAATCATTTGCTCCCCTTACTCTGCTGTCTTTAGCTTCTGCTTTCACGACACATTTGCAAGCACTGTAAACCTCTACACAAAATCCAGGACTTGCAAATGGGACCAGCAATGGCTAAATTCACTTCACAGCTATCTCCATCTGTAGCCGTCTTCCTGCAAACATAACTTCATTTTTTTTTTTTTAAGCTGAAAAACAAAATTTCCCACTGTCTTTCTACCATGGTTTTCTTACCATCCCCTCTTGTTGGATGTCTGGGATGGTTCCCTAACTCAGCTGTTGTGAACAGTGCTGCGGTCACTTTGGGTGTGGGGTGTCTGTGGTGCGTTGACTTTGAGTCTCTCAGGTAAACACCCAGGAGTGATGTTGCTGGGTTATTGGCAGATCTATTTGTGATTTCCATACTGATTTCTAGTATGGACTAATTCTTTCGAAATCTGAAGCTGCTTTTACTACCATGGTAAGTACTGTGATGTGAGCCTGATTCCTGATTGGTGGGTGATGTGCCATCAGAAATCTTTAGCCTCAATCTCTGCTCAGGTTTAAATATGAGAGGGTAGGGATGAGGGTGTACCCCAGTCAGCTATCTATTGGAAAGAAGGCAGAAAGTGAACATGTTGGTAAGTCCTTGCTGGCTTCTGGCTACCTAGCTTAACCCGTTTGAGGATCAGTCCAGCTGTTTCGAGGGAAAAGCAGTCTATGACCAACTGTATGGCCCACATGGAAGCACACTTTTTAGTCTGTCTTGTCCATAGAGACCTTTGCTTGCCCTCTCAACCCACACGAGTTCTCTCCCTCAAGTATATACGGTATTTCACACCATAGGTGCATTTTCTAATCTTATTTGGAGTTTTAGCTACATCTCTTTATACAGCATTTACCATAGGGTTAAGTCAGCAGGTTGCTTAGAGCCCATCCTTCCCAGAATTCTCTGCTCTTCCTGGCATTGGTCAACACTGCCAGGTTCTCAGCCTGCTCCTGAAACAGCACCCCTCTGGTGTGCTCTGGCTATGCCATGGTCATAAGAGAAGCAGCAGCTGCCAAGAGGTATGTTAAATACACCTGGTTCCTATGGGAATCACAGAGTTAAGCATTCCCACCCTCAGGGCCACCTTTTACAAGTGAATGTGATTGAGTTATTTTTGATTGTGTGTTTGCCTGACCTGATCAGAGAGTTTGGGCAGGAGTTTCTGTTGACACTTTCTTTCACTTTGGGTAAAGTTTAAACATGGCTTATCTCAAACCTGACACATCATTTGCACCCCCCTTCCTACTTCTTCCCTTTTTGAGAGAGAAAAAAAAAGGGTGTAAAGGCATGGGCATATTGTGCATGGGAAGTAAGCTGATTATTAGGAACTTTCTGGGCTGTTTTAAGTTATAACCACTATGATATGATCCTTCTTATTCTCTCCATCTTCATAGTTATTTTACTTCCCACAGGATAGATATT
The DNA here is from genome assembly GCA_033318265.1 of Phyllotis vaccarum. Classification (NCBI taxonomy): domain Eukaryota; kingdom Metazoa; phylum Chordata; class Mammalia; order Rodentia; family Cricetidae; genus Phyllotis; species Phyllotis vaccarum. The sequence continues at coordinate 9,376,860 of JARWLC010000008.1, forward strand.
CCTCAGGAAGATGCCACCATGGACTTGAAGTCCTAAGTCTGTGTCTTTGTGAATTGAGTCAAACTTGGATGTGTACTTGTAAGTGCTACAGGGCTGTTGAGTCCCAGACTAGACAGATTGAAGCTCTTAAAGGTTAACTTCTTATGTAGGGCAGAACACCCCCCGCCCCCCATGTGTGTGTATTCGTGTACGTTAACATGCCTGTGGAGGACAGAGGGCAGCTTTGGGTATCATGCCTCAAGATGCCAATCACCCTGTCATTTTGAGATAAGACCTCTCAGTGACCTGGAAGTTGTTGTCAAAGCTAGGCTTTTTCTTGTCACTGCCTCCAAATCTCTGGGATTGTAAGCATGTGCCACCATAACTGTTTTATTTTCCCAGGTGTGTTCTAGGGATTGAACTCACATAGGCATGCTTATATAGCAATCATTTTACCAATTGAACCATCTCCTCAGACTGGCAATCCACTTTATTGTACCTCAGTACAGTGCTGGGGAGTAATCCTTTTGTACACTGTGAAAATTTGTCACTCAGATTGTTTTAATAAAGAAGCTGACTGTCCAATAGCTGAATAGGATAAAGTTAGGTGGGAGAGCCAGACTGGGAGAAAGAGGAACAGGGCAGAGGAGATGCCAGCAGGTGTAGAGGAAGCAGGACATGTAAAAAATGAGGTAACAAGCTATGAGCTACGTGGTAGAACTTAGGTAAGAAATATAGGTTAATTTAAAATGTAATTGTTAGCTAGTAATAAGCCTCAGCTATTGGCCAAGCATTTACAATTAATATTAAGCCTCTGTGTCTGTTATTTGAGAGCAGCTGCAGGCACAGGAAAACCCCACCTATAGCACAGCAAACATTGGCCTGTGTACACAGCTAGCATAATCTATTTTGGGGTTTCGTCTCATAGTTAACATCTTTTCCCTAAGTACCTCCACACTGCCCAATTTTATGTCACAAAAAAGCAAAAATATCGAAAACATCGTGTCCACACCAAGGTTTTAGAGACTGATTCCCCATCAGCAACATGGCTGGATTGTGGAATATATGGTTTGATAATTCCCAGAATTTGCCTTCAGAAATTTAGTCTCAATATGTATATCTCTAAGTGTTTAAATAGATACACATTCAAAGCAGGTTTCCTACTAACAATGACTTGTAGCCTAGAAAGTGAGGAGTAATGGTCATATAAACATCTATACATATTGTAATAATAATAATAATTATAGGAATACCTTATGTCCTTGAATGCATCTTTACATCTTTAAAGTGAATGACATAACACAGCAGTGTATTTATCCTCCTGGGCACACTGAGGTTGTCAGATACTCCACTCTTCATAACACCCTCCTTGTAATACTATTTGCCAACTATTGAGTGCCCGGTTTGCTTTTCTGTTGTTATTTTTGATTATCTGTATGTGTCCGTGTCTGTGTATAGGCATGTGGGCATCAGTGCAAGTGCCTATGGAGGCCAGAGGCATCAGATTCCCTCACGGTTGGAATCACCAGGTGGTTATGGGCTACCTGAAGTGGATGCAGAGAATCCAAATTCGGGTCCCCTGCAAGAGCAGTGTGCCCTTCACCACAGAGTCACAGAGAAACAGAGAGATATGTGCTCAGGATTATACAGCTAAGAATAAGAAGAACCAGGATGTATGCACAGACACTTTGTCCTTCAAGGTTGCAGCCTTTTCTGTCATGTTTTGTACATTTTTTTTCAAGGACCAGAGAGAAAGGGAAATGATTCATGAGAAAATGCAGACTCCCTTGTGAGTGATTCACCCTCATTTTGGGCTTTCCTTGAGTGTGGTTCCAGGTACGAAGGAGGTGTGTGTAACCACCTTAATGTATTGGCTGCCACCTGTGATTTACAGCAGGAGAGTTCACAGTCAACTGGACCTTGGTGGTAAAAATGATAATGTCATATGCTTTTGCTTTTAGCAGGTGACAATTAAAAAAATCAATGGATTATAATTATGAGATCGTGAAATTTCATGTTGCACCAGTCTATAATGAGAATTCATTTATGTTATGACACTGCAGATTAGTAATTTATCTCTCGCCAAATGGCACGGCGGTTTATGATGTTGCCGGTTTTGTTACCTCTTACAGAAGGCACAGATACTGTGTCAAATTGCCCCATGAGTAATAGCCTGGTTTTATGATGCAGGATAAATCAATCACACAGACATCTTGCGTTGGCTTAATGAGGTTAGGTCAGCAAGCACAGAGCTTGGGAAAATGTTGTCGGTCAACAGTCTCCAAGTGCTGACAAAGGACCCTTGCTGGCCTGAGTCCCCAGCAGTTTGCCTGCAGGTGAGTGGTAAGGTCTAAGTTTTGCTTTAGGAGGTAGCTCTCAAGGAATTGAGAGCTCTAGCTTGGAACCAATGGGACGGAAAGCCCCAGCAGGTTAATAGATGAGGAGTTAAATCAATAAAATCAATAGGAACCAAATGCAAAACAATATGTTTTCATTCTCCCGAGTGATGACTGTTATGTTTAGAGTTCACAGAAGGGAAACAGATGACAGAATACCACGATGTCAGATGACCTCCAGAGCCGTGTGTGGTGTACTCAGTGGGCGCCACCAGCCGGGGTACAGGTAGTTGTTTGTACTGTTTACTTTCTTCCTATCTGACCACCTCTTGCTATTGCTAGAACCTTCCTTCATTGCTTGAGCCAGGATCATGGCAAGGGAAGATATTCCGCTGGCCTGTGCGCTTTGTACCTTGTCATTTCCTCTAGATGAGTTAGAAACTCCCTCTGATCTCCCTCAGATGTTTGTCAGTAAGAAAAGATTAAACATTATCAGGAACTTCTCACCTGAGTGTGCACTCAGATCCAAGTGTCCCACGGAGCTCCCTCTATCTGCCTTCCTCTGTGTGAACTGTCAAGGAGAACACCGCACACCAGCAACTCAAGGGACCACATAGGCTGTGTTGGGGGACTATAAGAGAAAGCAGAAAGAGTCAGAGAAGTATAGGGTTGCCCGATATTTAAGTTTTTCCTTCTCAGGGCAATTGTGTCTTGCCTTTGTAGCTGCACCCACCATCTCTAAAGACACTCAAGTCCAGCTGAAGAAAAAGTTTGCCTGGCTAATGTGAGTCTGTTTCATTTTATGCTCAGCTTGTCCTTTCCACGAAGAGCCTTAAACCTACCAGCTCCAGCAAACGTTAGCTACACATATGTTAGTAACTGAGCAGAAGGTGATGGAGGAGACATCAGTATTTCCTAATAGAGGCCATGATGAGCCAGGGCTGGCTGGGTTGTGGTGTGGTAATCAACAGCTCCTAATTAAGTTAATTAAGATTTACCCTTTTAGGGTAAACACAAGGGAAGCCATATAAACTCAGCATTTGCCTCCTGACTGAATATAGAGGGAACTTTCTTCCTCTTCCTCCTCCTCTTCCTCCTTTTCCCAGCAGGGTTTCACTGTGTAGCCATGGCTGTCCTGGCATTCACTATGTGGACCAGGCTGGCCTTGAACCCCAGAGATCCACCTGCATCTGTCTCTCTGCCTCTTCAAGAAAGCCACCGCTGCCTGGCCCAGAGCAAACGCTTTTCGAACTAGCACTCAACCTGAGAGGCAGTTCAGGCAGACACCCCAGGAACCCCCTTCCACACTGACACTCTGCCGTGGTTTGCATGTGAAATGTCCCCCCCTCCCAAGACTCCCTACTGAACACTTGACCTCCAGCTGGTAGCACTATTTTGGAATGTTTAGGACCTGGGGCCTAGTTAGAAGAAGTAGTCTGCTCAACTGGGCCTTGCGTGTTCTATAACACAGGGTGAATCTGAATCTCTCTGCCTCCTGCTTACCACTGTGATGTTAACCAGTTACCCCAGGCTGCTGCAGCTGCAACCACAAGGCACTCCCACTACTGTGTTGCTCCGCCATGGTGGACTGTCTTCCCTTAACCTGTGAGTCAAGGTAACTCTTCCTTCACGTTACTTCTGTTAGATACCTGGTCACAATGTCGTCAAAGCAATTAAGACATATTCAACCACTTTTCTTCCTTCAAAACTATTTACTGGCCTTACTTTTGTAGTTTCGGCCCTCAAATCCCAATGGTTTAGGACAATAAAAAGCACATTACAAATACTATGAATCTATTATCAGAAGCTGAATGTTCTTCATTTGTCATTATTGTCTTCATTTTAGGCCAGATGCTTGCAGGACTTTCTAGAACATTGCAGAGGTGATGTTCTGGGGAAGCACATTCGCCTTTGGAGTGATACACATATTTTAGTTCATACTTGGTTGGTCAAATGGTCCCATTGGATTCCAGAGACCTAGTGTGTAATTCCACAATATTTCCAGAAGGGGGAGCTAAAAAGGGATCAAGAATCAGTGTTCTTGGAAGAATAAAAAGAATTGTTTAAAGCTTTTGGGCAGTGCCTGACAATCTTAGTATTTGCGGAGAGCTTAGAATTATGAAGAACGTTAAAACATTTTCGGTTTAGGTAAGATATTCAAGATCAACAGAGATTTCCTCCAATCACCATCTAAGATGGGACAGAGTTTAGGGATGACCTTTGTGGTCTGACCCACTATTAGCTGTTTTTGCATTGCTGTGTCTCAGAATATCTGACAGAATTAAGGTCAAGGCAGGGAAAGGATGGTTTTGGTTCCCCATTTCAGGGGGATTGCAGGGAAGATAAAGGTGATGCACCACCATCCTCATGACGGCAGAAGGAGGTGTTCAGACCATGGTGGACCAGGAAGTAGAAGGGGAAGAAAGCAACAGGGGCTAGGGGCCTAGGTAAAACCTTCAAGGGTGCTCTCTATTGACCTTCTGATAGTTAGGCTTCACTTCCTAAGCAACACCACGAGCCGAGGGACCAAGTGCTCAGTACATGATCCGAGGGGTCTGGAGCTTCACACTGGAACCCTAAAAATCCCCATGTGTAAACACAGAGGGGCAGAGCTATGGGCTCTCCTTTGATAGGATCGTGGGATCTTTCTATTTCTGCTCTGTGGTTGTCTCATCTAAGCTGGGGAGCAGAGGGAAGGGAAAGAATGGGAAGTGAGATAGGCCATTGCTGGATACCTTTGTGGTTTCTGTTTTGCCATTGTTATTATTTCGTGATGTTGCTCTTTCCCCCCTAAGTTTGGATGACAAGAAAGTGATTCATGTTCATGGGGAGGGAACCTCATTCCCCATTTCATTGACAGCACAACTCTCAAAAAGCCCATCCCTATAAACACTGACCTGGCAAATGAGACCAAGCCTCCACATGGAAAATCAAAGTCAGGGATCTGGCAGTGAGTTGAAAAGATGGTTTGAATCAGAGGCAGAGACAGCCCATGGATTTTGGGGTGGGGGGCTTGGGGGCTGTCTGCACCATCCTGCCAAGATGGCTAGGGACTTGGGCCAGTGAGTTTCCATTCTGAGGAGGAGGCAGGGCCTGTCTGTAGTGGAAGCCAGAACATGGCAGGTCTCTGGTTTAAATTTGACTCATCAGAGGGTCCTCCAAGCTAACTGGGAAGGAGCAGGCTGTGTTTTCTTTTCTGCTTAATAACAGAGGCTGGGGGTATGGGAGGGGGGAGGAGGTGAATTGCTTACAGCCCTGGACTTTATTAGGGAGAATTTGACATTGTTTTGTTGGACACAGGCTCTGTCCAGGGAGCTAATCTCTCACACCTGTTTGGCTTCGTTAAGGAGCCAGGGGCCACAGCCTATTTGCTATTGGTTGTTACAGAGACCCATACAAAGGGAATAGAGGCAGCGACCAAATAGATGCTGTGATTTCTCCCTCACTCCTAACTCTGAAATTCAAGTGCTTAAGGTAATGCTTAATGTCGGTGCTAAACCTAACGAGTATGGTCTCTGCATACAGGATAGATCTACAAAAGGGCCAAGTTCCTAAATATTCAGTCAGTAGCAATTGGGTATTTGATATTGTTCAGTGCGTTCAAGAGAGCCAGGCAGGGTTCCTATATTTTGGGAATTAATTTTTTAGAATTTTTATTTTATGTGTACATGCATGTGCAAGTGTGAGCGCGCGTATGCAGACATCTGAGTCCAAATATCTAAGAAAGCCAGAAGCATCAAGATACCCCTCGAGCTGGAGTTAGGGGCTTGATGTGGGTTCTGGGAACCCAAACTTCTACAAATATAGTTTGTGCTCTTAACTGCTGAGCCATTTCACTTGTCTCCACTTCAGGAATTTATATGTTAGTCCTTCCTTAGGAAAACTCTGGAGCATCTTTCAGGATTCCAGGAAGCGGGCACTCTGAGAAAAGGTTCCTCCTGGCGCCTGGCCTTGTTCTTTGTACTTGACTGGTGTGAATTTTAGGTTATTGCATAAGCTGGGGGAATGTGGCCTGTTATCCTTCAGGGGACATTTTACTCTCATTAAGGGTTTCTGGAATAATTGGTCAGTAGAACATGAATGGAAAACAAAGTGTATACCATGCATGGGGGGAGGGAAGGATGGAAAGTCCCTTCCACTGAGGACAAATGCAGGGCTGTGGCTATCCTGCCATGTACACCTTCCCGTCAGTTTCACGGCATCTGGCAGAAGATGTACCCAGTAGTAAGGTTTGTCTCTGAGCCAGGGCCGAGTAATTCTGCATAAATTCTGGGCCCCAGAGCAAATTGAAAATGTGAAGACCTGGCTGGGAGCTAGCATGTCAGAGACTCAGAACCTCACAAGCACTGGTGGCCTCGGAGAGATGGCTGCTTTCTCTCTGGGAAAAGTACAGAATGTGGCTGTCTCAGAGGCAGATGGCTTCTGTGTTCCCCACCTAGGGAGCCACAGGGCAGGGTCCTGTCTTTATCCTCTTGACACCTGCATTCAGGTTCCTGCTAGCAACGGAGGACATGAAAGGACACCAGATCTTTGTCAGGACCTGGCTCTTGTCCCATGTGGGGATGGCAGCAGCCATTAGAGAGAAGGATGAAGGAGGCCACAGAGCCTGGGGGCTGGGGCACAGGGGTCAAGTAGTTGAGAGACTACTTTGGGAAAGTGAGATATCAGTGGGGAGGTAGAGGCCTCAATCCTGCATCCTCTTTCTGGATTTTTACATAAACTCAACAATAATATTTTAATAAGATTTTTTTTTTTTTTTTTTTAAGATAGATGGCACCCTCTAAGAATCAAGCCCCAATCCAACTGTCAGGTGGAGTTCACCTACGTGATTGTACTCCAGAAAGCTGGCCTAAGACCTCAACTTTGCATTGGAAAAGAGCCAAATCTGGAGATGCTCAACTGGTTTCAGACCTCTCTATCCACAAGGTTATGAATGCACGAGTGCTTTTCCCAAAATGATGTAACGATACAGTTGACATGGTGACACAGTTGAAAGGCATCAAGCTTTGGCACCGAGCTCTGTCTGTCCTTATGAGCATCATTTGTATTACGGTGGTACCACATCATACCTGCTTGCTTTTCTATGGTACGAGGCATCCTTACCACTTTATCTCTTTCCACCCAAACGTACTAAGGTGCCTCTGTATTTCCTTTTTGCTATTTTGGGATGAGTGGCAGAAACTGTTAAGAGTTCTCTAGGTGTCAGGAGACCAACAATACCAACAATAGGGATATTAGCATGCCCAGGCCCAACCACCCCCACACCCTCACATCCACTCAATATGATAATTAGAGCATCTTTTCCTTTGGTGATTCTTCGAAGGCCCCTGCGAGCAGACAACATCGGTACCCAGTATCTTCATCTTACTAACATTATCTAATCACTGAACATCACCTCCTGTCCTGAGCTGTATTCCGCTGTTTCATATAGGATTTTGATTGAAGAATAAAATAGGGTTTTGGTATTGCAGATAAAATCACAGACAATGTAGCAAAGATGAGAGCCCAGACAGCTCTCGAGAGCTGGGTTCTGCCCTAGTTTCTCATTTGTTGAGTTTGATGCTTCTGACTAGGATCCTCCTAACTAAGGTGCGATGGCCAATGAACAGCACCAGTAGCCTCTGAGAGATGACCTAAACATTAAAGGTCCCTTGCACAAGGAGATATGACTGGTAAGTGTGGTCAGGTTGATAACATGGACTTCAGGTCTTTGCCCTATGAACTGTCATTTTGTCTAAACTCATGTCCAAGAGAGATGGGACTTTGTGGAGACTCTACTCCAAAAGGAGACTTCATTGTGTTTATTTCTGTGTATGTGTGTGTCTATGTGTGCATGTCTGTATGCACAGATGCACGAATGTGTGTGGAGACTTGAGGACAGCCTTGAGTGTCATTTCTTATACCACACACCACCCTCCTTTTCTGGGAATAAAAATCCCCAAGTGGGCTAGGCTGGGGATTAGTCTGTCTGTGCCTCTCCAGTGTTAGGGTTACATAGAGGGAGTATTTTGAGCTGGAACTTGCTGATTAGGCTACGCTGACTGGTCAGGGAGCCTCGAGGATCTACCTATCTCCACCAACATTAGGATGGCATGAGGCTGAGAATAAGAGACCTATGTCCTGCTCGTACCTTAGCCGTCCTCTATTGTGTGAATATGGACAAACTTTGGACTTCATCTTCTCATCCATGAAGTGGGGACTCTGTCTAGCTTGTTCTCTGCCACCAGGTCTCAATAAGGCTGATAGGATAACACTGGTGCATTCATTTTGGAAGCCATGACTCGGTGCAGATGTATGAAGGACAGGAGAATGAGCTATTGCCTCTTACCTGTCCTTGCATGAGTCTTGTGGCCATCCTGACATTGTAGCAGGGACTCACAATGCATTCTTCTTTCTGTGGTTCTCTCTCAGTGTTCTCTGACCTGCCTCTATTAGGAAAATGTTAAAGGATGTCCTTAACACCTCCACATTCCTGCCTGTATACATTCACCATCATTAAAAAGACTCCCTTTCTTTGTATGTAATTATGTTACTGGTCAGTGGTTACTGGTACATGTTTGACACCCAGTTCGCTGAAAAGATATGTACATATGTTCACTACAAGTGATGCTGACATAAAAGACGTGGGCCATGCTGCTAATAACTACCAACTATGCAGGATTCTTGATTGCAGATTGCACTTGGTTAATTGATCCTCACAAGAACCCTTTGTTGGTGTTTTTCTTGGGCAGCAGACAGAACAGTCTAGTGACAATGTAAGCGTTGGTCTGCCATTTTGATTTGCATCGAGGAAGAAGGAAAAGTGTGGAGATATTCACTGATGTTTCATTCTTTACTCGGTGGTGTAGAACTTTTGTCCTCTAAATCTGGGACTAGGTTTTAGGTGTAGAAAAACCCTTCTCTTTAATCTTAACTGTGCAATTCGTTGTAGCATCCATTGCACACGTAGGCATATATGCAATACTTTTATTTTTAATTATCACTGTTGCTTTCTTTATTACTGCCTTATATCTGGATGATTTCAAAGACACAAACTAGAGATTTATAGCATTTGTAGATTTTCCTGGCATTTCACGTCATTGACTATTTGGAAAATTTGTGGGTGCAAGTGTGCCTGCATACATTTACATGTATGAGCTTATATGTATATGTTTGTGTGTAGGGGGTGGGACGAGTTGGTGCACATGTGTGCACATCCATGTAGAGGTCAGAGGTCAACCTCTTGAAGTATTGTTCTTCAAACCCTAGGTACCTTATATTTTTGAGGCAGTGTCTCTCACTGAACCTGGAGTTTCTTGATTAGACAAAGCTGGCTGGCCAGGGAGCTTCAGGGATCCTCCTGTCTCTATATCAACAGTGTTGAGGTTACATGTGCATGCCACCATGGCTAGCTTTTTTATTTGGGGATTAGGTCATCATGTTTGCACAGCAAGCACTTTACTTACTTCCCAATCCCAGTGGCCACTGTAGGATGAATGTGGGGGAACACTGAATACCAAAATGGGAAGTCGGCAAAATAACTATTTCCAGGACAGAAGCACAGTAGATATGTTACCTCAAGAGTGTAGATAATAGCATGACCTTGTAGAAGAGAGAGAAAAGACAAGCTCATCATTTATCTTGCTCTAAGTTGATAGAATCTCATTTTGAATAGTCCTGTGTTTAATAATCGGCTTGAGAAACTCCTAAAAATGTTTCCATCTGCTCCAGGGAGTGGGTGTAGCTTTCCCCAGATCATCTTCGTACTTGGTTTTTTTTTTTTTTTTTCTTTTGTCCAGATCTGGGATTTTTTCAGTGTTCAGAGAGCCTTAGGGGTGAGGGTGTCTATGTATTAGATGCAGAGGACTCGGTGACGTGGCTCCTGTCTCATGGAGCTTACCACCTTCTTGAAAAACAAATAAATAACTGGTGACTCAGAAGTTTCCAGAGGGTGCCTTCACTTTTCTTTTTATGAGATGGTGGTAACAAGCATACATGTCTTGCCTCTGCTTCCCTGGCATTAAGCTCCAGTTTTCCAGACAGACATTCTTCCTCTTTTGCTTTGCTTGTGTATTCGTGTGTCTGTTTAGGTCAGGGGTCAATATTAGGTGTTTTCCTCTTTTTTTTTTTTTTTTTTTTTTTGAGATAGGGTCTTTCACTGAATCAATCACTTGTTGATAGCCTGACAATCCTTCTGTCTCCAACCCCTCCCCACCAGATCACAGATGCACCACCCTACTCAGGTTTTTTAAGATGGATTCTAGGGATCAACTCAAGTCCTCATGTTTGTGGATCAAGTACTTTACTCACTGAGCTGTCTCTCCAGCCCACAAATCCTTTCCTCTTGATGATGAATTTTGGCTGAGGTCCATGGAGCAAAGGAAGTTGGTATTTAAAGCCCCGTTCTATTGATGATACCTTTCTGGTGTAAAAAGAGAGTTAAAAACTTTCCAGTGTGTTGAGAGGCTTGATGCAGTCTCTGCTTCAGCATCATACCTGAGATCCTGTGTAAGAGGAATCCACGCATAAAAAAATTTAAGTTCTCACTGATTATTTAAGAGCAAATTGGACATCCTTTGGAGAGAGCTTCTGCAGTTTGTAGGCTTGCCCCACAGAGCAGGGACTTGTGAAGTCATGCTGACACCTCTGAATGCATGGAAAGATGTAGGACTGGGCGACTATTGACAATTTTGTCCAGAAGTGGATGCACATGGTGTGCAGAGGCTTGCTTACAAGGAGACCCATGCACATGAAGAGACATAGCATGTCATCGCATCTTAACGGGGATTGTTCAAAGCAAAGGCTTAGCACTGGACTCTATCATCGTGCCTCATATCTCCCAGAGTGACTTGGAAAACTTTAATTATGCCAGGGTCTTATTTTCCAGCTCTCGATAGCTTTTGAACTCATCATTGAGAGTGGGGGAGGGGTTATCACAAGCCCGAGCTTTTTCTAAAGAGCCTTTGTTTGTTCGCCCAGGTATTAAGCAGGCTGTGCAACAATCTCAGGTACCTTCAGTTCACTTTTCTCTGCCCCGCCCCCACTCCCTAAGCACCATCTTGGCCCTGAATGTGAGCCTGTGTTCTCCTGACCTGCCATCCTGCACAGGGGACTGGGGAAGAATGGGCCACAGGAATGCATGGAGAACAGAGCCAAATTGTTCAAGCTGCGTGAAGAAGAAAGGGGAAAAAAAAAATGGGAGAGGGGTGGGGAGGGAGAAGAAGAAAAGATTCCCTTGTCGGGTCGATTTCTCTGGAGATATTTGGAGGATAACACAGTCATTTTGGGGGGGGGGGTAAAAAACGAGTGAGCCGAGTTTTATCGGCACAGTGGCGCACACAGAAAGGTGACATTTCAGAGAACAATTGCGAAGTTGTTTGGCCTCCTTCGCTGTTATGAATGAAGCTTAAGAAAAGGTGTCTTTGGACCGCTCCTAACAGTCATCTTCATCAATTCTTGCTCACCCTCTCTCTCAGTTCCCTTATGAAATAAGGGCATGCAGGTAATAAACAAAGCAGTATAAAAGATCAGATCGAGGTATTCTGTAGGCTCATTCAATGTCAGGAGCACACGTTGGGCACTCCACCTCGGGTACTCCGACGCTGTGTGGAGACTGGGGGATAGGTGGTAGGATGGGACCAGACCCCTCTCTCCATTTCTGCAACCATGATGAATTTAAACAAGGCTATATCCTTGGTCAGCTACATCATACCAGATGGCCGAGAGACAGAGGAAAAAGTGGCAGGGCAGACCCCCTTGGATTTGCCCACATGGAGTTTGGATGTTTACCTGATTTCTTTGTCAAGCCTTGGGCCTGATTCAGGTGAGTAGGAGTCCAGCTTCAGAGGCAGTTTGACCTTGGATCTGACTCCCCTCCAGCTTTGACAGAGGGTCTCCTTATGGTCCTCATTTCCTTTCATTTGCTTTGGGCTAGACGCTGACTTGAAGTTCCTGGTTAACTGCCTATTGTACGAGAAGCAGGCTGATATATATAGGCAGGAATTGGGGGGGGGGGGGGATAAAAGATAGTTAAGTGGTTTTGAGGGGTACTCTGCAATGGATGATTTTACTGCCAACAGGCAAAGCCACCCTCTTGCTTTACCTCTCCTGTAACTGTCATTGCTCTCCCTCTGTATGATTTCCCATAATCAACCAAAGGAACTGTGGACGGTGGAATGTGCAACTGTGTTTGAACAAAGGCAGGAGATAAGTGTGTAATAGTGGTGTGCATATGTGCTGGATCTGATTCCCTACAGCATGTAGGTAGGTAGTGCCGATGAGCTGGGCTCCCATAGGCTAGGCCTGTAGTGATGGAAAGGGGGACCTAGGAGTTTGGGGGACTCTTTGTGAAAACCTTGCTGTTCTTTGTTCTGTTCTTTTCCCTCTGGAATAAAAAAAAAATTCTTGAAGATGCTGTGTAGTATAGACATGAATACAGTCACCCTAGTTTTGCAGAGAGAAATATAGGGCATGTGGCGGTACTGTGTTTGGGTGGGAGTGCCTGGGTCAGTGTTCAGATTCACCTGACAAAGCCTTGAATTGCCTGGATTGCTTATAGACTGTAATTATGTTACACTGGATGCTCAGTTCTAGGTGTCCAGAATAAAATTGTCCTAACAGATAACCTATTTTTTTTTCACCAGTGTATGATAGAAAAATGTCATTCAATATACACAGTATACAAGAATAAATTTTCTTACATTTACATGGTACATTTTGCTCTTTGGATTGGAGGTCTTTGCTGAATAATCTATTTACTAACTTATATTTTGTGAGTAAATAATATTTTGAGTATGGTATAGTATAGGCATTTGTGGTTTTTATCTTTCCATTTAGCTGAAGCCTTGGACTTCTGAGGTGAGAAATGGAATCCCCTCATCCCCCATGTAGGTACTACAGTGTTTCCATGAGAATATATAGTCTGAATGTTACAATGAATGGTTTACCATTTGCTCTTTTCATATGAGTGCATGAATACAAAATAGTCACTCTATTGAGTCACCATGATTTAGTGACTTAAATTCAGGCTCCAGATCTTTCCAGACAACTCTGATAGCCCTATTCTTGAGAAGAGACTGAACACCACAAAGGCGTGACACTGATTCGCAGGACCGGGGTTATGTTTACAACTCCGTAAGCGTGGTTTCTAGACACATAACTTAGATCTCTGGCTCTCTGAATTGCTCCCTCGCTTTTTTCAGAACAGAAAAATCATCTTTTTATTTGTTCAGCTTTGAGGATATTTCCTGTTTCTCTGTGTTTTCTAAATTGCACGGATTTCTCTGGATCTAACAGAAAAGCTAACTAAAAAGCAAAGCTTTCATATGACTGTTTAAGAGAAATGTCTTAAACCTCTGACACTGACTTGTGTCTGGAACTTTGTAGAGATTTAGCCCCTGTCTGGCTGTGAAAGGGAAACCTGAATAGTTCTCAGAAAATGATAGATATTGATTTATGAATCATATGCTTCTGTGTTTGTTTATATACACATCTGCTTTCTTGAGTACAAACTTAAGATTTTCGCCCAGTTAACAAATGTTTTTCTTAACATCTCATTTAATTTATCAGTGGTTGATATTTGGTCAATCAACTGATTGTTTCAATATTCGTCAAGTACCTTTGCATTTTTTCCCCAACTATCGTTCTTTGTATATCTCCAACATAATTCACAGTTAGTCTGCACACTTAGATAGTCTGTTAGAAATGGTTTCTGTCAGGCTGTATCTTGATGCACACAGGCAATGTAAATAAATATGTGAATGCCAAGTGCTAGAATAGAATTGAATTTATTTTCCTTTAATTGCTGATGAGAGGCTTAGAATGGCTGGGAGACCTATTAGTAGTCCGTGGAGCTAAGGCCCCATTATTCCTTTGAGGCAAAGGGAGGAAAAAAAAATTACAATCAACACCGTTGCAAGTCACAATCTATGGCTATGCTCAAAAGGCAGCTTTTCTTTTTAATGCTGGGTGAGGTGATTGCCAGGGATGTCCGGCCCTGGGCATCTATCCTTTGCAGACTTATAGGGGCATAGGGACCCAAGGTTTAGACATACGCGGTATTTAATGTTTCTTTCTGTGCTTATTAGCCTTGTGGGTAAGGGCAGCATTAACCGCTGGCCTAGAAGCCTTCGGGAACAACATGGCAAAATTTAGGAGAACACATAGTCTTGTGTTTGGGATTTTAAGAGACTCCGAGGCGACTTGGTGCTCAGGAGGATTTGAGAGCAGTTTGGCTTATAGCCATTACTGTTGGCTAATAACTGCACTAATCTTTTCTTTGGGAGGGGTTGTGTAGGCATCCCCCCATCCCTTGGTCCTCTAGCTAGAGAACAATGAGGACATTGTGTTTCTGCACTGTTCCATAAGATGGGTCAGGGGCTGCTACTGGGTGGATAAGGTCTTCGGTGGATGACCCACCAGGCATTAGCTCCCAGCCATAATTAAGGAACCCAAGAGCTCAGTATTACAGCTTTGGCCGGATGAGAGGAAACTGTTTTATCCGATGAGGAATCTCAACAGCAGCTGAGCTGGGGTTATCAGATCCAGCGAGCCTTGGGGGTCAGGCTCAGCAGCAGGTGCAATGCTTGCCAGATGACAATGGAAGTCCGCACACCCAGTCAAACCATCCTGCCTTCTTAGGAACAGAAGCAAAGGGTTACAAACATCAAGCAAAGATGCCTCCGCAAAATGAGCCCCGAGCCTATGATTGTGTAGAAACTGTATGTGTCTTTAATATTAAATTCAAATTGTCAGCTCTACCTGGAGGTATTAAAAAAGTCTGTGAGGGTCAGCTAAGATGGTGTAATGTCTTTGCATGCAGCTGAAGATAGTTACAATGTGGCCCACCACAGAAGCAGAAACTTACTTAAGACATCATGAGATTTTTTTTTTGCCCTATAATTTATTACTATTATCATTATCATTTTTTTTTGTGTATGTGATTCGAATGTGAAGGTCTCTAGAATAAACTCTGTAAACGACAATATCAAATTGGACACAATTGATTTAAAGCAGTGGGTGTGTAGAAGGATGTGTAGGCTATATGCAAACAGCATGTATTGTATAAGAGAATTGTGTTAGGGTTTCAGTATCCAGCTGGGTCTTGGAACGAGACTTCTGGGGTTGCTGAGGGCCACCCGTACCCTCAGATGTTCAAAGCTCTATTTGAGTATTAAAATATGATGAAGGTGCACTCTGCCAGTTAGAAAGTGTTCTGATCACACCAAGATCTGAAGAGCAGGCAAACATATGTCGTAGTTTATGCTATGTCCTGGAAGCTATGTTGTCTCTGCACTGTCCTAGAAGTGGGGTACATAACTTTTATTTAATTTAAATTTCTTTTCGTGTATGCAGGTATGTGTATGTAATGGATGTATTGATGTGTGTGTGTTTATGTATGTATATATTTTTTGCATGTATGTGTGTATGTGTGTACATGCAACTATGTGCAGGTGTGTGTATGTGTATGGATGTGTGTATGCAGGTATGTGTATAGATGTGTGTGTTTGTGTCTGTGTGTGTATGGATGTGTGTATGTGTTTGTGTATGGATGTATGGGTGTATGTGTGCACACATGTATTCATGTGAAGGCCAAAGGACAAACCTTAGTGTTGTTCTTTAGGAGCTGTTTCCCTTATTTGAGACAGACTTGCTGATTAGGCTAGCCTGTCAGACCAGAGAGCCCCAGGGATCCTTCTGTCTCTGCCTCCCCAGTGCTGTGATTACAAGCAGACTCCCTGTGTCCCTCAGTGTTCTCTATGCTCCCCATGCTCCCCATGTTCCCCATGCTCTCTGTGCTCCCTATGCTTCCCATGCTCCCCATGCTCCCTATGCTCCCTGTGCTCTCCATGCTCCCCTTGCTACCTGTGCTCCTTGTGCTCCCTATGCTCCCATGCTTCCTGTGCTCCCCGTGCTCTCCAGGCTCTGCATGCTCCCCATGGTCCCCATGCTCCCCATGCTCTCTGTGCTCCCCATGCTCCTCATGCTCTCTGTGCTCCCCATGCTCATCTGGCTCTTCATTCTCCCAGCCTCCCACATGTACTTGGCTCTGAGTTCTAAACTCAAACTCTCATACTTGCACAGCAAGTTCTTTACTGACATACCATCTCCCAGCCCAGACAGTCATTTAAACAACTAGTTCCATTCAGTGAGTTTCCGCAGGGTTGTTCAGATATCCAGGTGGGAAGGTTGTGCCACACTGCTTGAGTACCGTTGTGACTGACATTAAACATTTTCATTACGGTACCCTTTGGTCCTGTGTTCCCTAGGGGTCACGGATGCCTGTGTCTTTCTTTATTTTCTTTAGAGCTGCTGGGTTCCGTAAGGAGGAGGCAGTGGACAGAACTTACTGTTAGTATGACTTGGCTTAAAGCCGTACACTGATACAGAAGCTCAAGGAAGTAAGAGAGAGCAGAGATGCTTCTGTGGCATGGCTGGTGGAGAACAGGCATGAGGGGCTGGAAGTCAAGCCCAGGGATAGCTAATGTCCAAGGTGGAGACTGTTGAACTGAATTTGATTGACATCCTAGCAAACTCATGGTCCCTCCTCCTCAGACTCCAGGGGTTCTCCAGCCTGCATTTTCCAGTTCCCCATGAACATTTCCAAATTACAAAAATAAAATTAAAAATACGTGTGGAAAAATACAGTACAAGTGACAGGACCTCCCCAGTTTCCAATGGTTCTGTTTTGACTTCACCATCAGCCAAACTGGAGCCCCTGAGTAGCTGGCTTAATTTGTCACCTTGAGTTATTAACCATTTCCCTACCTCTCTCAGTGGGTGTCCTTCTGGCTCCTGGCCCTTGGCTGGCTGGTGAGCTGTTAATCCTGTGCCCTCTCTCTTGGGCTTATGGCTCTGTCTGCCAATGAGCTGGGCTTCCCTCATGGAGACACATCTGAAGTCACCACCCTGTCACCTCCCAAGTGGTTATTGCCTAGGAGTGGCCGAAACCCAAGGGTGCTGGGGAAGGACAAGGAAGGACCCTGGTACGGGCTTTCGCTTGGTGTAGGATGCCCTTTAGAAGTTCAGTGCCGTGGTCTGTTTCTCTTGATTGAGGGCCAAGAGGCAGAGAAAAGTTCATTTTTGAGTTGGGATGGTACAGAGGACTGTCTACAGGGAACCAGAGGAAAAATCTCTTACAGTGCATTTCATTTATGTTTTTAGTTAAAATCTCTGTGTTTCTCTCTGTTTCCCTGTGTGTGTATGTGTGTGTGTGTGTTAATGGTTGGTGCTGTGTCCATGTTTGCTCATATAGAGGCCAGTGGAGTACATCCTATGTCCTACTCTGTCTCTGTTTGCCTTATTCCCTTGAGAGAGTCTCTCATTGAACTTGGATATAGGCTTGAGGCCAAAATATCCCAACCTGCCTCTGAGCCTGACAGCCTTGAGTTAGAGGCAAGCATGTGGTCATACTCAGTGTCTTCTACAGGCACTAGGGATTTAGACCCAGGTCCCCCTCATGGTTAAATAGCGAACACTGTTACCAATGAGGTATTTCCTCAACCTAGATACTATATGCCAGAATACTTAGTCTCTGTGCAGCCCTCTTCCCCCTTTAGATAGTTTATCTCTCATCTTCCTATCATCCCTTAAGAATTGCATGCCTGGGTTGTTTTGTTTTTTTTTTTCCCCCTCATAGTGCTTAGACTATTCTTGGTTATTCCGAATATCCACAGTACTCTCCTTGCTTTCAAAATGTATGTATTCCTGGATACCATTCTCTTGGATCTTTGTAGTTTTAAGCCATGTAACTTACAGATACATGTGAGCACATTTAATGTACTCTCTCAAGAGGAATGGTTCACTGTTTTACTAAAGAAGGATGCTTCAGAACAAAGGTGTCTTTTAGAAACAAGCAGCTTAGATTAATTAGCTTTTATTCTCGACTGTGGAGACTGTCTTATGTCTAAGGAGGCTGCATAATGGCTTGATTGACAGTTCAAAATATAGAGCTGGCTATTGTGAAACTCTCTCCAGTAACTCAGGTCAGTCACTGGAGGCAACTGAACAGACCTAGTTGGTTTCTTAGTCTTCCAAAGAGAGTTTAATTACACGTAAATTCCAGGATAACTTCTAATTTTGCTTTAGTTTTTAAGACATGTTTTGCTTTAAAATATACTTTTGTGCCTCAGGAAAAATTGCCAAGATAAATTCCATCACCCACCCAAGTGTCCTATTTGCTAGCAGCCTCTTATATTTTGATGCTACACTTGGCACAGCCACAATAACAATTATTTTGATGTCGGCAAGGAACAGATAAGTGAATTTCCTAGCTTATCAGGTTTTATTAGTTCTACCACAATGTTTCTTCTCAGTCTCAGGACCCTGTTCAGGATGCTCCCTTAACTTAGCTATTGTGTGTCCATGATTTAGCCTATTCTTTTGTGTTGCTCAGACTTTTTCTTTCTTTTTTGAAAAAAGTATTTTTCACATGACAGCTATAAACTCTGCTATCTACATATTCTATATTTAGGGATTGCTCCAATGTCAGGGACTTCCATGCTCTTTATCAATTTACATTTATTTTATGGGCATGCTGATATCATAATTGACTAAACCCGTGTCCCTTTATAATAGGCACTTAGGTTTCAGCCACAATTTGGTCTTATATACAACACTGGCATGAATAACCTGGTGGATTTCAAGTATATCTGCAAGATGAATTCCAGAAAATGAATGGTTATGCAAAGATAATTGTAATTACATGAACTGTTGCATATTGCCTTCCATGGACAGTGTGCCATCTTAAGTCTACAGCGATGAACCATCAGAATGATGCTGTAGATAGTATTTCAGTTTAGTGGGAGAAATATTTTCAGATTGGCAAATCATCCAATGCTTTTGTGAATCACAAAGTCACAGTGCCAAAGAGATGCCTACAGAAAGCACAATGAAAAGCTACTTGGTCTGTGAGCTTCTGAAATGGAGTCTAGACTCCAGCTTATGACCGAGGACCTCCCCTGTGCTTCTTAACTTAGCTCATGTGGAATAATGCTCTGGTACACTATAGATGTTTGTTACTCATACTTGTATAATAAAATGCTGATTGGCCGGTATCCAGGCAGGAAGTAGAGGTGGGGCAACTATACTAGAAGGATTCTGGAAGAGAAAAGGCAGAGCAGCAGTTTCCAACCAGACAGAGAGGAAGCAAGATGAGAATGCTGAACTGAGCACAAAGTTACCAGGCCATGTGGCTAAACATAGACGTGAAATATGTTAATAATAAGCCCGAACTACTGGCCCAGGAGTAACTATAAAATTAAGCCGTTGAGTCAATTATTTTGGAAGCATCTGGTGAGTATTTGAGGGTTTTTGACGGGACAGAAACCTCTGACTCCAACCAAAGACATCACCTGTGCCCCATCTAGCTTCTTACCTATAGGTCATCCATAGGCCAACTCCAGCACACACTTGTAAAATCTTCCCATCTTTGCACGGAACGTTCTTTACTCTTCCAAGACTTGCGTTACTGTTACTTCCAAGATATGGTTACTGTCGGTCACGTCTTGTCTAGCTTTTCCTCTGAAGTTATTTCTCCATTTCACACCATGGTCTTTGGGTTAATTTTCTGACTCCTAAGGCAATGGGGTCAGGAGGCAGGGCTTTTGAGATGATATATCCATCACCCTCATAGAAAGATTTGCACTCCCATAGTAAAGGCTCTAGACCCTCTCCCACCACATGAGGAGACAATAAAATGGCGTCTGTGAAACAAAATGCTAATCTTCACCAGAAACTGCCTTGAGCTTATAGCCTCTGTACCCAGATCTGTGACTTATTCATGGCCATTTCAGCATAGCACAAGCTCCATCTATTTTATAGTTACTTAAAACTGGGTGTTGCTCTGTTCAGCCTCTTGAATGATTAAAGGATGACTTTGCTTTCTACATGTTTTATGAATGTGCCAAGCTAAAAGACTCTATTTTCTCTTTATCACAATATTCTCCCAAAGGTTCCCAACAGCCATTTTAGAATTCCTATTGCCCTCTCTCTCCCCTTTCCTTCTTCCAACACAAGCTATGGGAAAGCATGCCTGGGTGGGATATTGCATGAAACTTTTCATGGCGATGTGTGAGTAAATGTCTGCTCACTTCAGAAAGGTCTGATTTCTGACTTGGAGAACCAATGTGTGTTTTGGAGTTACTTATAGGGGTATAGGTGAGGAGTTACTCATAAATAACTTAGAGGCAGCTGCATCACCAAAAAACCTCACTATAATGTGGGCAATGATGGACAAACCTGCATCCCCAGAGCTCTTTGCATAACTTTCCCACATCTGGAGAGGTGGAGTCTCCTTCAGGGGTCTGGGCTGATTGGACCATCTTTTTTTTTTTTTTTTTCCCCCAGCAGTTACTTTAGCTTCTATATCCTTTGAAAGGAGCCTCCTGGATCTTGTTTTTCTGGAACTTGTAAGGTTTATTTATTTGCCAAATCTCACAGTCTTTTCTTCCCTCTTTTGCCTTCCAGGAGGGAAGATTTCATTATGGAGGAAACTGCTATACAAAATGGAGCGGTCTTCTTCCTTTGACTTCTTGGTGCTCGCATCTTTTCCTCAGAGTAAGACCATAGCCACAGATGTTTTTTTTGGGGGGGGGGGGACTAAGTGATGATTTCTCAGAGCTAGTAAAAAAATAGCTGCAAAGACACAGACTTATCCAACACCATTGGAAGACC
The DNA here is from genome assembly GCA_033318265.1 of Phyllotis vaccarum. Lineage (NCBI taxonomy): Eukaryota > Metazoa > Chordata > Mammalia > Rodentia > Cricetidae > Phyllotis > Phyllotis vaccarum. Next base: position 9,397,826 of record JARWLC010000008.1, read on the forward strand.
CCCCTATCCCAGTGGCTCTGGGTAACAGAGAGAATGGTGGGTGTTGGGAGTATGACTGTTCTGATGTGCTGGCAGGAGCTGCCTTGAATTTAGAAGGAGCTAGGGGAGACCCAGGTGAGGTGTGCAGAAGTAAGATGGCCTCTCGAATTTTCTATAGGAGTCTGTTGTGTGGTGATTTGGGGGCACTTGGAAAACCGTTGAATGATCCACCAGCTTGAAAATATTTCCACCATCAACCTGGAGTCCATCTACGGTATTTTTGACTAAAACTCAGTTGCCTAGAGCTGGAAGACTTCGGCTAGGCCACCCTGGCATTGCACTGAGTATTTCTAGTCTGTTTGGCATGTTTTGACAGAAATCCTATAATCCGGGTAGTTAATCACTGATCTTTCACAGTCCTGGGAGGGGAGAGTCCCAGATCAAGACACAGATAGGTTCAATTTCTGGTGAAAACTTGAACGTTCACAAATGAAGTCTTCTTTTTATGTCCTTGTGTCTCTCTAGAGCTTTTGCCGTGAGGGTGCAAATTCCAGGCTCAGGTGACGAGTGTCACATCCCAAGAGTCTTACCTCCCGACACCATCACCTGGAGGGTCAGGAATGCAATCTATGAATTTGTAGAGGACCCACATGCAGGCAATAAATAGCACCAGGCTTCTTTGGCAGAATATTCTAGTTCAGCGTAGAAGTCTTTCCTGTAATTTCTACAGATGTAGACTTCCTTAGACCAGGACATGAAACCAGTTACATCTCATATGAAGACAGGTTTTAAAAAGAAAAAAAAAATAAGTCAAATACCTCCTTTACCCCTTATTATCCTTTTTCTTTAAAAAAATTAGTATATATTGATTATATGAAGTGGGGTTCCTTCTGGCATTTTCATATATCTATAAAGTATTTTGATCATATACATCCCATCTCCCCTTCTTGTTCCTCTCTAACTCCTGAGAGTCCTTTCTCTCTCAACTACTCCCCCTTCTACCCCGACTCTCTTCCCCCAATGTGTGTATTCCAGGAAGTTTCATTAAGGTTACTTACAAGAATATGGACACCATTGAAGAAAATGTTTCTTTCCCAGCAACTACCCATGTATAATCCCCTGGCAGTTGTGGGTCTTCATAAGCTCCTCACCCCTCCAGGAGAAGATGTCAGTTGGCCAGCATGGCCTTTCTGTAGGTAACTACGGTGGTGGTGAGTATGACTTCAAGAGGGGAATGGGCACTTTCACTTTCTAATCCCATTAGTGCACATGTATACCTGTTAGCCGTGTCTCACTCTGTTGTGTTCTCATCCATTCTGTCCTTTTAGAATTTGGGATTTCAGAATTGTTGCAACTCAATGAACTGGTCAGGAAGTTGGCAGAAGCAGCCCAGTATTGGCTCCGACCGCCTTCACCTCCCATGGGGCCACTTGCTTCTGCTACTCTTTTTTTTTTTTTTTTTTTTTTTTTTTAAATTCATCAAGCATCCAACAGTGGTGGTGATGTAATAATGACAGTGCTATTTGCTGTGCAGGAAAATTATTTACTTACATTGCTTTCCTATCACACCCAACTTGAGCAACATTATCATTTCCCTTACTGAAGAGATGAGAGCGTTTAGGGAACAGTGGTCAATACTTGCCTAAGAATACGCAGCTGATAAACGGTTCAGAGAACCACCGTTGCAGAGAAGATATGCATGACCTCACAGGGAAGTATCACACACAGGCTGCAGAGAATGTGGCAGAAACTATCCTGAGTGTTCATTCCAGGGAGGAGGGAAAGTTGTGAGAGAGTGAAATTCAGGAGAACATCCTACACCCACTTATACTTGAATTAATGATAAACACTGGGTAATAATATTGTCAGATATTGGATGTGACATACTTAGACCAAAACTTCTTTTGATTGAACTTAAGTCTGACTGAATTTTACACCCCAGTTAATATTATACAATTTTATTTCATATACTATATATATGCTCAAAGGGTACATGTTACATACTTGTCCTAAGGAAATATTATGTGGGGTATGCTTATATCAAAATATTTGTACATCTCAAATTCAAAAATAACTGAATGATAAACTTTAGCTGATATCATGAGATATTTATTTATTTATTTATTTATTTATTTATTTATTTGTGTTTTAGTACGTATCAATACTCCGTGGAACGTACTTATCCTAATACTTCACAGGACATCTTTATTTTGAAAATAATATTTCCACGTTGATCTGAAATTCAGATTTCACTGTGCATCTGGATTATTTGTTTGTCACACCAGGCAAGCCCTTTTGGAAGACACTGTAAAGTGGGTGTGTGACACACTCTTCCTTTTTCTTAGCCACAGTGCCTTCTCCCCGAGTCCCTTCCCCGACCTACCTAGTTTCATTCTCTTGCTGAGGGAAAACACCTCGACTAAAGAAGACATAGACAGAGGAAACGGTTTATTTTAACTTAGAATTCCAAGTTACTACCCACTATTTTGAGGAAGTTAAGGCAGGAAATTAAGCAGCCAGTCAAATAACATCCTCAGTTAAGACCTGAGAAGAATAAACACATGGGTTCTTGCTTTCTTGCTAGATTTTTTTTTTTCATTTACTCTTATACAGATCAGGGCCAAGCCTAGGGTGTGGTGCTGCCCGCAGTGGGCTGGATCATTTAGCAGTCCAGATAACCCTTCCACCCCCCTGAATGACATACCAATATTGGCCAGGCTGATCAAGATGATTCTTTAGTTGAGACACACTTTCTGGGTGGTTATAGGTTGTGGCAAGTTGACTGACATTTAAAGCTCACCGTCACAAGCCTTTATGCTTCTCTCCCTTTGCAATGTTCACTCCATCTAGACGACATAGCTGATGACAGCAGCAGCATCTTCTAGAGCTTCCCAAGCTGCCCAGGAGTGGGCAAGGAGGTGTTTTTCTTCTCTGTCCTGGGACACACCCTGTGACTTCCAGGCTTTCTCTATTTCAAGAACACCTTCCTCCCAGTTCTCCACATTTTCTGTGCCACCCAACCCTCTACCCCACCTCAAACATACTTTGCCAATGTCCCCTCCCTACCCTGTGGCAAATACAGGTTTGTATCTGGCTACTTGATGCTCATTAGTATTCACCTAAGTCCCAGGGGTCCTTCTGGAATGAGGCAACAGAAAGTCTGGCTCCCTTGCTGTCCACTCTCAGATAGGCTTTCAGGGGATGGGTGAGCCCTTGGGGTAGGCTGGGTGGTGCCCTGAACACACTAGCTACAGTCAGAGCTCTTGTACTCTCCGGGCTGGGGGCATTCCATCAGCTATTTTAAGGCCAGACTGGTGAATTCTGGGTTCCCTGCGTTTACCTAGGCTTTGGATATTTTCCCTGGCAGACACCAAGGTGGTCACAGAATGTGGGAAACCAGGCAAGGGAAAAAATGAATGCTCTGTGATGACGCCCCTGGTAGCTGCTGCTAAATTCCATGGAAAAGCTGGGGACTTGCTATCTTGGCCTATGGGTGTCTCCTAAAGCTGGTAGCTGCATTGGCACCTGCTCAAGTCCAGAGACATGGAAAAAAGCAATCCGTCTACAAAGTTGGTACTCAGCCTGCCTGGTAGTCCAGCTCCACCCCTTCCCGTGGAATGCCTTTGCCCACCGTGAATGCCCCTTTATTGTCAGTGGACGATACTGGCTTCTCAAAAATACTATGGGGGCCTTGTATCCCAAATGCCTGCGGTGTGAAGGACCTGTTTCCTTTGCAAGGGTGCTGGCTGAAAAATGCACCTAGAAATCTGGAGCAAATAACTTTATTAGGCAGCTGAGAAGGCTGACACCAACTGCTTTCTCTTCCTTAGTCCGTGGCCACAAGTGACCAAATGGGTAGTTGTTATAGGGAAAGAGGTGACTTCAATATGGGAGTAAATATATTCATACACTCATAATCTGTCACTTTTCCATGAGAAGCTTTGCAAGGTGTCTGCTGACCTGATGCAGGGCTGGCTCTCTTGTTTAATCCTTCCTCATTAGAGCTTCACTGGAAAGCAAGCATTTCTGTGAGACTAAGCTTGGATACGGGGTTCGATATCAGCTGTTTGCATGGACCGTACATTTGCTACACACTTATGTGAACCTGTTTCAGAGAGACCCTTAGTGCATACACAATGACCCTCAGCCTAGACAACAGTGCTGTATAGTAGGAAGGCGCCATTGCATTTGCCTTATAGAGCCAGGGGAGGTAGCTTAACAGTTTCTTCTACCTTTACACTAGTTCTTTCCAGCATTTGCTTATCTGCTTGTAACTTCATCCTTTTGGCAAAAAGAGGTCACATACAGACTTGAAAACTTTGCATTCATTTGACTATGCATTCATAATGGTTCCTATTCATATCTGAGGAATTTATAACATAATTCCAATCACATACAGTTATAAATGCCTCACTCCTAAGTAGTTCTATGTCTCCGTGTCTGTCTGTCTGTCTGTCTGTCTGTCTGTCTGTCTGTCTGTCTCTGTGCATGCACATGAGTGTGGAATCTTCAAGTCAATTTCAGTCAGCCTAGCTGGTCAGAAAGCCCCAGGGATCTACCTGTCTCCACCTCACAAGCCCTGGGCTTACAAGCATATGTCAGTGCAGTATCTTCTTACATGAGTTCTGGGTCTTGAACTCAGTTCCTCCTGTTTGCAAGGCAGACACTTTACTTCCTGGACATATATAAGTTGTCTTTCTGTAGTATGATTCTGTTGGCTGAGGACCAGTTTCATATCAGCCAATCTAAAGACAGAGACATATAGGCTGAGGATCAATTTTATATCAACCAATCAAAAGGTAGAGACGTGTAGTCTCCAGGTGCCTTCACTGTGGGCCTAAAGATATCACAGGTAAACTACTGGGGGCCATTCATGTGAACTTTTGTTCCTGGGAGTACAATGTCTATAGTATCTAAGCAGTAAGTACTGTGTATTTCCTAGTTGGGAGTGAACATTGAAAACTTGTTCAAAGCCCCTGGTTGTATCAGCTAGTGTTTCTCAACTTGATACAAACCTGGACATACCTTGGAAGAAGGATTCTCAACTGAGTCATTGCCCCTATCAGTTTGGTCTGATGCTAATTAATGTAGGAGGATCTAGTCCACTGTGGACAGTGCCATCCCTAGGCAGGTGAGCCTTAGCTGTATAACAAAGAAGAGTAAGCCATGTGGAGCAAGACAGCAAGCAGTGTTTCTCCATGGTCTCTGCTTCTGTTCCTGCCTTCACATTCTTGGCTTGAATTCTCGACCTGGTTTTCCACCACAATGACTGTAATCTGTAAGCTGAAATAAACTCTTTCCTTCCCAAACTGCTTTTGGTCATGTTGTTTATCACAGAAAGAAAACTAGAACACATATATATATATATATATATATTTTTTGGATAAATCTAGACACAATGACAGATTCTATCAATTTATTGGTTCCCATGGTAATTCTAGTGTCCCCAACCATTTCCTTCCCTTGTCCTCCATGGGTGTCATACTCTGTAATTGTGGTGATTGCTTGTTTGACGTTATTCTGAATGTCCCCAGACCATTTATAAATGAGTAAAGGGGAAAAAAAAGTATAAAACAACAACTACAAACATAGCCCATCTCTGGACCAAGCCTACATTAATTACTAATACAAAGGATATTTTCTTCATTAAGATCATGCTTGGATCTCTTGATTATAATGGTTTCATTAGGGCCTCAGTGGAAAAATGCATCTTCAAGTGGGTTGGAATCTCTTTTAGTGTTTGTTTCCTGTTTTAGTGTTCCTGATTGAACTCTGGGGTTTTGTACATGCTGGGCTAGTGCTTCACCCAGGCAAAAAATTTAAAGTCCATTCTTGATAGCCTAGAAGACCCTTTTTGAGTAGTCAGACTTTCCCATTGCCTTAGATGCTGAGACAACAAAACACAGCAGAATGTACACTTTCTAGTTCTTGACATGAACCCAGTACCTTGCCAAAGAAGGGAATGTGACTCAACCCCCAAACTATCTATTGTTCTCTATCAGCCATATCTTCCTCTCTCTGTGAGCACTGAATTAGCCTCAGCATGTTTGGGACTTGATTAGCTTTAATTTATCTTATTATCTTTTCCCACTGTGACCTCTTTATATTGAGTAGCAAAGGTCATGGTTTCCTAAATTTCCCCAAGTACCTATATAAGCAAATTCCAAGGCTCAGTGTTCCAAAGGACATGGCTGAGATCAAGCATGCTGAGGGGATGTCATGACTGCACCTAAATACGCTGATTATAAAACCTAAACAAAACAACAACAGTAGAAGGTGACCACCGTGAAAACGACAATCTCCTAAGCCGTGTGCACTTCTCACCAAAGAGTCAGCTAAATTAAAACTTGTGGAAGCGAATTTGAAGAGTGTATTCACTTGCTCATTCTGATAGATACATTCCAAAATTGCTTTCTGAAGTTTTTTAATTTCCAAAGTCCTGCAGAAAGCACCAAGGGGGAAGTAGCATAGAGATTCATGGGATTCATTAGAGAACTTAGAAGTGGGTTTTGCTTGCATTTCCTTGCAGGTCATTAACAGGGAGCTTGTTGTACACTATGGAATTTAGCATTTTTGAAATGCAAGTGTCATTGGCCAGATTCAAATATATTACTGTCAAGGATTTAGTTCTTTAATTTTTCCAGAATACTTTCAATTGATTTGACAATTGCAGTGCTTTATATGTGTGTGTGTATGTGTGTGGGGGTGTGTGTGTATGTGTGTGTGTGTTTGTGGGTGTGTGTATGTGTGTGTGTGCACGCGTCCCTTCCACACACAAATGCACTTTACTAAATTTCTAGGTACTTCTTTTTGCTTGTGTTGTATGTATGTGTTCATGCATGCATCTATGCATGTATGTTCATGCATATGGAGGATAGAGGTTGATGTGGAGTGACAGTCTTAGTTGCTTTTCACGCTACTTTCTTTTTTCATGTTACTTTTTAAGACAGTCCATCACTGAACCTGGAACTCACTGATGTGGCTACACATACTGGCTGCTTCTTCCTCCTTCTTCCTCCTCCTCTTCCTCCTTCTTCCTTTCACCTTCTCTCTCTCTCACCCCCCACTGTCTCTCTCCACCTCTCTCTGTCTTTGTCTGTCTCTGCCTCTCTATCCAGCAGTGAGATAATAGGATTATAGAGAACCACCACTGCTTGCCCTTCTTCATATGAGTGTTGGGGATCTGAACTCAAGTCTTCATGCTTTGGGACAAATACTTTGATGACTGAGCCATCTCCCTAGTCCCCACTAGGCATGTCTTTATACAATCAAGTTGCCACTTGAGATTAATTATCACAGCCCTTATACAGTTCCCCTTAATGTCCACCTGAAAGTATGCCTATACATTTATTCATTGTGTGTGGTAGTGTTGGGGGAAGGGATGCAGGGATGCTTTACTGCAAGTGTGAACCTTGAAGGATAACTTTCAGAAGCCAGATCTTGCCTTCCACCATGTAGGTTCCAGGACTGACCTCATGTGCATAGGCTTGGCTGCTAGCTCACTTATGAACTGAGAGATCTTATTGTCCCTGCTAGTATATTCATAATATGAACATTTTGAAGTGGAACCTCATGGACCTGGGAAGCTCCAGTATTCTGAAAGATTCAGAGGCTGATGCTAAATTTGCCACACTCAATGCTTTTTAGATCTTGCACCTTCTTGTCTTCCTTCCAGATGTCTGGGGATATCTTCTGGGTTTTGGAAGCAGTAGAAACATATGGCCTGACTCAAGATTCCTCCAACTCTTCTGGTCATAGGAAATGCCTAGGGGCTTGTTAAAAGCATTAAGTACCCTCTACTCACAGCAACTAAATCAGATCCTTCGACAAAGGCATGGGAAGCTGCTTGGACACAGCCAGATAGATTTTGGTATAAAAAAGCAACATTCCAGGTTTTGATGTGGGTCTTTGGGTCAGTGTAATTCAGATTCATGGGAAAGTGATAGACAACCCTCACAGGGTAGATGGCTGAAAAGGATATTGAGCTGTGTTGACCTCTCCCTTGGAAAGTTTTTATACTATCCTGGATGCTGTTTTTTCATGGATACATTAGACATGCTGCACAGGATCAGGGAGCCTGGAAGAGAAATTGATAGAGAGCAGGAGCTTGAAGCAGATAAATACACTGCTGTTTTATTTCCCATTCATGAAATACACAGCCCTGTAGCTATTACAACAAAAGTGTCCCCCCCCCACCCCAGATCACATTAACTACTGACTGTGTTGCATATAGCCTATGTGCCTGACACTTTGGTATACAGCCAACCTATGTGTTTTTTGGTCTCATGGTGGTGATCTAGGGTGGGTAAGTTTTAAGACTCCTCAGAATAAAGCTTTGTGGAAATCCATACAGTCTGTTACGGGGAAAGCTAGAAGAGGAACTTGGTTCTCTTGTTGTTCTAAGATCCACAAGACCATGAATTTGCAAATGCACCGGGTCTATTTTTCAGAGTCGTATAGAAAAAGCCACAGATGAATATGGCTCACTACGGAAAGTTGATTTATTCATTTTTACCCTCCGACAGAGGAAAGACTATTTTAGGGGAGATAGATCCATCAGTAAAGTGCTTGCTGCACAAACATAATGACCCAAGTCCCATCCCCAGCACACGCGCTCATGTATTTTCAGTGCATGGGAGGTAGAGACAGGGGATCCTCGGGGCTTGCTGGCCAGCTAGTCTGGCCTGAATCTGTACGCTCCACATTTAATGAGAGATTCTATCTCAAAATTTAAGTGGCAGTGCATTGAGGAAGACCTTGATATTGGATCTTTGGCCTCCAAATGTAGACATATACATTAATACCCTGATGGCCAACTGGAGGCTCTAGACATGTAGAAGAAAAGCCGCATGATAAATACGTAGTTATTTTCAACATTTTTTAAAAACCTTATCACAGGCGAAAACTGACTAATGTTAAAGCTTCAAATAGGGTCTATAAAGCACCCTGTGTTGTCTACTGGCTAATCCGGAGCCTTAGAAATCTCACTTCATCTCTGCTTTGCATTTGCTTACTTGAAAACTTTGAGGAATACCGTGTTCTTTCAGTCACCAACATTTACCTCGCAGCTTGTACACTTAACAAGACATGCCATGAAAAATATTCGGGAGTTGAAAACAGCATGGTATCAAAACACCTAAAGCAAACATCCTTTGAATATGCAAGAGCAATTTAGGGGAAAAGAAAACACACTTGTAAACCCAAATAAGCACAAAACCGCAAAAGAAGCGAAGGGGGTGGACTTCTGTTGCTAATGGCCCCTTCATGAATATCTCTTTCCTTCCTTCCTCAGGTAAGTGTGGTGGAGCCCTTGGAGATTTGAAGGGGCAGTTGCAAGGGGCCCCCATAGAGCAGTGTTCCCTAAGGTGCAGCATTTATGCCAATCAAGAAATTTATAATGTTCCACTCTCTGCGGGGTCGAAGTGGAGAGCCATCTGCTACGGCTGAGCATAATGGTGACCCCTGTCATCCCCTGAAAGGAGACACCATGGAAAATGATGGTAGGTGTCAGATTGTTAGCACCTCATGACCGACTTCCCTTTTTAAAAATTTTTAAAATTTTATATATATATATATATATATATATATATATATATATATATATATATATATATATATATTTTTGATACAGGGCTTCTCTCTGTGTATCCCTGGCTGTCCTGATACTCTCTCTGTCTATGTAGATCAGGCTGGCCTCAAACTCACAGAGCTCCACCTGCCTTTGCCTTTCAAGTACGCCATCCCTGCCTGGCTGGCTCTTAATACTTAAAAAAAAGGTGTAGAAGTATGACAAGCAGTTCAAGGACTTAATAGAACAGAGGTACTGTCACCATGGCAAATTGATAGTGACAGAGATGATGGAAACAATGACATTTAATATGCACGTAACAACCACTGTCTCTCTGGAGGACACTAAAATGATAGTTTGCTGTTAGAGGTGACATTAGTTTTTAACCTGTGGAGCATATATGGAAATATCTGATTTTTTTTTTTTTTTTTTTGGTGTGTAATAATGGGCAAGATAGTGGTCTGTGGATGAGGTGTTGACACTACTTCGTAAACCGAATGGGTATAAGCCAGGGATGCTGGGCCTGGAGAGATAGCTCAGTGGTTAAGAGCACTGGCTTCTCTTCCAGGTTAAATCCCTAGCAACCACATGGTGACTCACAACCATCTCTAACTCTAGTACTAGGCCATCCAATGCCTTCTTCTGACCTCTGAATGTATTGTACTCAACTGGTACACATATATGCCTCAGTCCCTGTCCTATAAAATAAAACAAAAGGTAAAAATCAGGGATGCTGGTAGTAACTCTGGAGACGGGGCCTTCTGCAGAGTTGCTATGTTGTTCGTCTAGCATGTACAGAATTCTGGGCTCAGGGCCTAGCACTGGAGAAGCTCGGTGGGGTAACACATGCCTATTTTCCTGACTCTTGAGAGGTAGAGGCAGAAGAGTAGGCCTGGGATGCTTAAGATTCTGTTCTCAAAACCAAATCAAACAGAAAAACAACTTTTAGTGCACAGTACAGAGTCACTCCCAAGTGTCCAGTGAAGAATTATCCTTCCCAAAATATCATGGTTTGAAAGCGTGGGCAACTTTAACCTTCAATGGAAATGTCAGGCCATAACATCGTCATTCCCATTTCATAAAGCATATTTAAGTTTAAGGACATTAGCTAGAATTGTTTCAGCTTTGGGCACACTTAATGATTTCTTAAGATGTTTTTGATCCCATGGTCATTGCAAGCATTTCAGATTTGTTCAGTGTCTAGGGAATAGTTCGCTTTAAATGTCCACATGGAAGTTATTCAGCTGAGGCTGACCGATCCAACCCCCATTCTATTGTGGAATGGGGCTGGCTAATGGCTGGTGGCTGGAGCATGGGCCACAGATATATTCTGTCTACAGAAGTAATGAAAAGTTGACTTAACCATGAGATAAGCAACCAGTGAGACAGAATGGGACTCTATACTGATTGAAAAATATTTTTTCCATGCATGGTCGCTAGGCTGTTTTCCCACATCCTGTGTTCTTCCTGGTGTCTGATAGTGGTGTGGTACACACTACTGAGAAAGCAGGGGCGCTGATGCCATGAGAATCAGACAGAAGCAGTCCCCCCTACCACAATTTTAGACAGGATTAGGTCATAGAATTCCAAGAGTGTTGGGTCCTTTGGAAGACAGTTTCTGTTTTTCTTTCTTCTGTTCTGATAAGTGCCAAACTCCTTGTCAAAATGTTTGTGACTAGACAGCTAAATTAGATTGTGTTTTCTGAGTCATTTCTTCACTTCTGGCCTGGACATTTGGTTTAAATTTTGGAAAAATTATGTGTATGTGTTGGGGAGTTGGTTCTCTTCTACTGTGGGATCTAGGACTTGAACTCAGGTCATCAGCTTGTAAGCACTCTACCCACTGAGCCATGCTTTTGGCCCAGAGTTGGAGACTTGACTAGGTCCTTTTCTTTTGCTCTATCACTTTCTATCTGGATATTTTTTTTATTATTTTTGATTTCTTGAAAGTCCTTTCTGTCTGCATCCCTCTCTCTTATATCTCCTACATTCTCTACCAAAGGAAAAATGTGGGAGGAGGAACATTCATGAAAATGGTTTAAATAATTAGATCCTTCACTGGACAAATCTATGCATATGTTCCAAAAGATGTGATGCAAAGATGTCTTCAGTACAGTGAAGAGAGATGGATTTTGAAGTCTTTTGTAATCGAGTGGAAGTTTCCTAAAAGTTCTTGAATCATAAAGAGATCCCAACCAAGGTCAATTCCAACTATTATTTTTCCTTCTTCACAATAAAACAAAGCCTTCCTGTTTTCAATAGCTACTTGCTTTACCCTACTGTGAATATTTTAAAACATTACTATTATTTAAAATAATTGAGTCAGTGGATCTCATAGGCATTAGTTATCATGAATCTGAAGCCAATTTGTTTGTTATTGTGAAAGATACCAAAGTGTTGTCTCTGTCAAAGTTGAACTTGACATTTTGTTCAAAAGTGATGACTAGATATCTTATTATCCTGACACAAAGATGTATCAGCAATCTGTCACTGTGTAAGAAGTTACCCTGAAGTTTGGAGGCTTAAGCTCATACCTGTTAATCATTTTATGACTTCTGTAAGCAAGGAATCTGAACTTGTTTCCTGTTGTCCTGTGTGACAAGATTTCTTACAAGACTGAAGTCAGGGTCCAGGTTCTCTATTTCCATCTGAGGCTTCAACTAAAGGAAAAAAAAATACACTTCTGATGTCATCCATGTGGCGGCTGGCAGGGAACAGTTTTGTGACAGTTTTGGTCAGTGGGTCTTGCAGTCTCGCTGACCTTCTTGGTTTGAGCCACCCTTGGTTCCTGTCATGTGGTTCTCAACACTCTAGACTGCTTCCTGAAAAAGGACCTCTGAGAAGGCAGCTGAGAGAGTTGGTAACAAAATGAAAGGTATGTCAGACTATCTCAGCAGGTAAAAGTGCTTGCTGCCATGTCTGAGGTTCTGAGTTTGAGTTCTAGGACCCACATGTTGGAAAGAAAAAAACTGACTCTTTCAAGTTTCCTCTGACCTTCACATATGCACTGTAGTACAATCATGTGCTGTGGCATGTACACACACACACACACACACACACACACACACACACACACATGCACGCATGCACGCACACACACAGCTATACAAATACATGTAAAAAGTTATAGTTATATAAACTGATTTTGAAAGTAGCAGCTTGATCACCTCTGTGTAGATTGCCTTTCTTAGCAAAGAGCCATTCTATCCAGCTAACACTCCAATTGCATTCTCCCAGGACCTGGGTACAAGAAGATTTGGGAGCTGGATCACAAGCTGCCTCCTACATGGGGCTTAAGGGGGTGTAGAAGAGGGGACAAGAAGCTGTGATTCCCTAAGCTCAGGGAATGGTAAAGGAATCTGCTGGCAGAGGCTGGCAGTCCCAGCTGTTTAGGAGTTGAGGCGTAAGGATAGCAAGTTCAAGGCCATCCTTGTCAACTTTTCAAAACCGTCTCCAAATTCCGAAAAAGAAAAGGGAATATGGAGTAAGGGTAGAATGCTTTCCCAGCATGCATGAGGTCCTAGAGTCAATCCCTAGTACTGAAAAAAAAATAGAGTGATTTAAAGAATTATTTTCTGACTATCCTGGGAATGGATTGATCTAGAAGGGCTTGAAACGTACTCTGAGATTTGTCGAAAACTCAGACTTGGAGTCTTGGAAGGCTAACCCCTTCACGTATAATGCTTTAATTGTGATGACAGATGGAGGCTTGCTTCCTCAGCCACTCCAGCCACATGCTAATAGTCTTTGTTATAGAAAATATTTTGAGTCTAAAAGTCAATGAATTATTTATAAATGTACTCATTTTATGTACCTGTCGATACAAAGCAGTGAAGCTCAAAGGTAATTTGTCTTTGAGGGGCTAGATAAGAAAACTACTTCAGGAGTAAGAGATACCTTTATGACCCTCCCCTCAGTGGGGAACCTGAGTGGTTAGTTAAGTGCAGAGTTAGGCAGGGTGTTTAAATCCTCAACCATCTATTTTTGTATAACCTAAGGAATAAAGAACTTGATTTTAATATTTTATTAACAAGGACAAAAGAAGAGAAATATTTCGCGACTTATGAAATAAAAGGAGATTTAAATTTTAGTTTCTATCAAGTGATATAGAAAGGCAGCCACATCTGCTTCTATTCTGCTCACTGTTGTAAGAATAGTGGCCATTCATACGTAGGTGCTTAATTCCTAATATGTCTGGGCGGGGGAGGTGCTATCAGAGCTTATTAGATAATGAGGATGGGGCCCTCGTGAATGGTGTTAGTGTACTTACAAGAGACCTTCAGACTTTGAAGGCTTTTCAAAAGCAGGAGGAGAAAGAAAGTACGTGGTATTTCAAAGTTTGGGAGCTATTCATCTTTTCTCTTATGGACTTGGAACTCACAAAATAGGCAAGGCTTGCTGGCTAGTTAGATCTACCTGTCCTCACACTCCCAGAACTGGGATTCCAAGTGTGTACCACCAAGCCTGTCCTTTTGCAATCCAGGTTAGGTTTTTCTGTTTATATAGCAAGCAGTCTACTGAGTCTTCCCTCCAGCATCTCTGGTTAGGGGGATCATCACTGTGGGTCATCATGGTAATCCACAGAGAGCCACAAAAGTATAATTGAGACTTAGACACTTGTGTTGATGGTGGTGAGAACAAGAAATGTATTTTGTGGTCAATATATGAAAATATAGCTACAATGAATGTTCTAGAACAGTGGTTCTCAACCTTTCTTATGCTACAACTCTTTAATACAGTTCCTTAGCTTGTGGTGATCCCCAACTATAAAATTATTCGTTGCTATTTTATAACTGCAGTTTTGCTACTGTTAAGAATCATAATGTAAATATCTGTGTTTTCCAATGGTCTTAGGTGACCCCTGTGAAAAGGTTGTTTAAACCCCCTTTGTGACTCACAGGCTGAGACACTGTTAGAGAGATGATCAAAGCTGAGATGGATGTGAGATCTGGGACTGACTCCGTACAGGGTACAGCACAAATGAGGCCAAGGATGCTGACCTGAGCCAAACATAACAGGTCGAGTCTTTGCTATCAAGGGACCTGCTCCATCAAAATAGCACCCAGCACAAAGAGGAGTTTCTTTGACAATGGGTAAGAACACACACACACATGCATATACAAATACATGTGTAGTTAAGCAGCTGATAGGGAGGCATGCAAGCTATTAGCCCACAGAGCTGATGGCCTGGCACTTTACTATGCTAAAGTGACAAGATGGGAGAAACCACGAATAAATCTTTGATCAAAATCATATCCCATACCCCAGTTCAAACTCAAACAACATGGGCTAACTCTGCCTCTGCTTCTAGAAACATCTGGCCGAGCAACCAAGATCCATCTTAAAGGCCCAGCTTCTTCTTCTGTGTGGATTGAGCCTTTCTCCTACATTATGCTGAGGACATGCAGTCTCTGGAATTCACTAGGAAAGGGGTCTCTGGTCGCGGAACATGTGGGGAGGTGGGCAGAGAGGTAATGGTTTTCACTGGATTTCTTTTCATATTTTATTTACATTAAGTACTTCTCAGCAGGGTGATTTCTTAATTAGAGCCGCCCAGCCAGGCAGCCCTCTAGCTTGGACCCTCCACTGCCTTCTAAGGTTTCATGAGGGACCTTGTCCAGCCTTATTTCCTGAGTTCTAATATTTGAATAGTATGCAGTGGATTTCAATGGGAGGAAAAGACATGTAATTTAATCATCTTTATTAGATTTTGCCTGTGGATGGGGAGAGGAGGAGGAAGGAGAAGGGACACGAGTCTTCCCTGAATTTTCTTTTCTTTTCTTTTCTTTTTTTTTTTGTACCTTTCTTTCAGTAGTCAAGGAAGGAAGAAAATCAGCACCTCCCTCCAGCCTTCTTTTTGAAGATGGAGATGCTAAATGGGAAAATTAAGGCAGAACTAGAAGTCCATAGGAGGCAGGATGTTTCAAAGTCTGATGGAAGCGTTTATATAAACAGATCATTCAGCTTCATTGCTGGTGACCTGAATGGTGCATGTGATGGTCCTGAAGTCCCTCTTCAGTATAGCAGAAGCTCTATGCAGACTGAACTCAGCAAGTGTAATGATCCCACATGCCCAACCTGTGGCCTGTGGGCTGCGTGACCCCCAGGACAGCTGTCAATGTAACCCAACACAAAATCACAGACTTACTTAAACCATGAAACATGAAAAAAGTATTTTTGCTCCCTCCCCTCCCTCCCTCCTCTTCTTATTTTTTGTTCTTAAGCTGATTGCATGATGTGCCTGAGCTTTGTAGATGACTATTGTGTCATAATGTCCCAAAGTGAGACTCCGTAGGGCGTGCTGTTTTGCCTGATCATAACGGACACGGGTCTAGCCACTTTCAAAGGGAGAGAACCAGCTGGTAGTAACAGAGAAAGACAAGATGGGAAGTTAGTATACTGTCCCCGAGAAGCATAAAATACCTTAACCAAAAGCAAAACTAAACAAAACAAAACAACAACAACCCCCCCCCCAAACCCCAAAAACCCAAAACAAACAATTTAGGGGACAAACAGTTTATTTCATTCCTAACTGTAGGTTACAGTACATCATTGTGAAGAAGTCAAAAGATTGAAGCTGCTGGCCATCCACCATCAAGGGCAGAGAGACTGAATGTGTGCTTGCCTGGACCCAGCAGGGTTTCCCTATTCTTATATAGTTCAGAGCTTCATGACAGGAGTGGTGGTACCCACTGTCAGGCTGACTCTTCCTACATCAGTGAAGATATGACAGTCCCTCACAGACATGCCCACAAGGCAGCCTGCTCTAGATGGCTTCTCCCTGAGATGCTCAGTGGTTGATGGTTAAGTTGATAATTAAAAGTAACCACAGCAGTCTGGGATATGATCTTTGATTTAAAAAACTCTAATGGCAAATTCAAAGACAAATTACTCTGTAGATCCTAGGAGATCTCTCCTCGTTTCTAGAACACTCTGCTTTGTTTGCCAGGCTGTCCCATTAATGACATCATTGGTAAAGAGGTACCTGGATCTTGTTCTGGTCTCCATCTGCTTCCCTGATTTTCCTAGAGTCTGAGGCAGATTGGGTTAACGTTTTAGTTAGGAGTAGGAAGAGAGTGGGATTTTGATCAAAGATTGATTTAATAGGTCAATGAATCAATCTTGGTATGTTTGGATATTTTATATACTGAATATATATGATATTTGAATGAAAATTAATTCATTTTTTTCTGTATTTAAAAAAAATCAGAAGGGTTTTAAGATTCTATTTTAAAACCCTTCTGATTTTTTTTAACTTCTTGTGTTTGATCCACACCTTATTTAAAAAGGCCAGAAATGATGATACAAAGTAGTAACACACCACCTGTCAGTGAACACTAGCTGACCTCTGGGGACTTGCTGGCCTGCCTAGTCTACTTGGCAAGCTCTAAGGCAGTGAGACATACATACTGTTTCAAAAGCAGTGGATAGTGCCTAAGGGACAGTGCCCAAGGTTGTTCCCTAGTCTCTACATACATATGTGCACACATACCACACACAGTGTACATAAAAACATGTATAGACAACCACACTTGCAAAAGAGTTTACATGTGAAATAAGACACAATGGCTTTGCCTGAAAGAAACCTGAGGATTTGCCAACAGGTTTCAGCAGAGATGACATGGATGTGGTTGATGTCAGAGGCAGGGGAACCCATTCCAAGCTTAACCCTATGGATAGACTGGAAAAAAACGCTTTTAGCCTTTCAGAGTCTGTTAACCCAAATTGTCTTTATCTGCCCCTTCAGTGTGACTCAGTACTGAATATAATCATTAAGAACTTACCATGTTAAAAAGAAAGCTTTGGGATCAGGGTGAATTGTCTCTGTTCATTTGAATGGTAGCTAGGTTGCACCCACAGCCCTGTATTATGCAAGGTCTGGCTTAGATTAGCCCCTGGCTGAGAGGCTCAGCTAATTTAGTGCCTGCAATTATGTCTGTTCCTGATGGCATTCTGCTCTCTCCAGGACATTCCCTTCTAGTTGTTTTTCTCAGATAGAAGCCACGACTATGTTGGGCCATCTTTATTTTCTTGCCCCAGGCCTCTTCATGACGCAAATTGGTGAGACAACTGGCTGGGATTAGGGATATGATCTATGACCTTGAAAAATATGAAGTTAACTGACATGGAGGATTCCAACCTAGGAAAATTGTAAGTAAAGGAACGTATGACCCCCAACTGTACCAGTGTGGGCTCACTACCAGAATCAGAAAGACAGACAAACAAACAAATACACAAACCTTTTATAAGTGCACTGCTTTTCTTGGGGTACTGCCCAGCCTCGGGGTTCAGAGTAGCAGCATTCATACCTTGTGAGAACTGAGGGACTAGCCTGGGATTTCATTCTTCAGAGGCTGGTCAGCTGCCTGCTAAAACAAACCACTGTGTATTTATAAATAAGAGTGAGTTGAGGCCGGAGTTGGTAAAGTGTTTGCTCTGCACGCATGAGGAACTGAGTTTGATATCCAGCATGCATGTTTGAATAACGAACCAAAATGGAACATAGTAGTGTAATTCGCCTGTAAGTATAACCTTGGTGAGGCGGAGACAGAACCAGCAACCGAGGCTAGCTGACACATTGAGCTCCTGTTTCAGTGTTCTGACTACAGTCTCTGTAGTCAGAAGTTTCTGGTCCAGCCTAGCCCCGAGGTCTGGACCAGCAGTCCCAAGTAATCACACAAAGGCTTATATTAATTACATGCTGTTTGATCTATGGCTCAGGCTTATTACTTGCTAACTCTCACTCTTAAACTGACCCATGATTCTTATCTTGTTTAGCCACCTGGCTTGGTACCTTTTCCCAGAGCAGCATTCTCGCCTTCTTTCCTCTGCGTCTCTTGGCATCTTTCTCTTTGGCTTCACAGAATTCTCATAGTCTCATTGCCCGGCCTCTACTTCCTGTACCTACTTGACCAATCAGCATTTTATTAAACTAATATTTAGAATGACAAATATTTACAGTGCATAAAAGCATAATCCCACAAGAGATCCCCTCAGTTTCTGCAAGACTGAAATTACATCAAAATAAATGTTTTTAAAAAGTAAGATTTAGAAGGTTGATGTAGACATTTCTTGTTTACTTCTGGCCTCTGCATGAAGAAGCACACACACTACTACACATGTACACACTCCCATACATGTACACACCCAAATAGAATAGGTACACACATTTAATACCAGAATGGGGGGTAGAGGTGGGCAGATTACTCTGAGTTTGAGGCCAGTCTGGTCTACAAAGCTAGTCTCAGGACAGCCAGAACTGTTACACAAAGAAACCTTGACTTCAGGTTGTCCCTCCCAAGCCCCCACAAAAAGAGTATGTAGCTCTGTCAGGAGATTGGTGAGGGAATGGGATTGGTGAGGGGATGGCTTTTTTTCTGTGTTGCTGTGAATTCCCAGGTTTGGGGTTATGTTAATGTTTGACTCCAGAGAACCACAGAAGAGATGGCACATCAAGACTAAATCAATCCCAAACAATATATTACAAAAATCTTTTCTGCTAAGGTGTCTGGATTTTTTTTTTTTTTTTTTTAATCAGCAGAGAGAGACATATGCCATGGCTGTTTTGAAGCCAGTCTGTGCCTTTAGGTTTACAAATGATACGTGCTAGGCAGCTGGTGTGTGTGTGTGTGTGTGTGTGTGTGTGTGTGTGTGTGTGTGTGTGTGTGTGTGTGTGTGTGTGTGTGTTTGGGAGTTCGGGGTCTGCAGAAGGAGGGCTGGCCGCTCATCATTAGTGAGTACCATTTCTCTCTTCCTGAGTCTGGAAGCTCAGCTGTGAAGCCACAGGAGGCTGGAGGTTGAAACAGGAAGAGGAGGAAGTGAACTGTGGGCTGATGCCCAGGAGGGCTCCAGGAGAGTAACCAATCCCATAAGTAGGGTCAGGTGGAAGTCTCCCGTGTGGCTAGGTGACTCTGGGATGGCCTTGCAAAGAGAAGGGAGAAAAGGTGATGTCTGCCAGTCTCAGGCATCCCCTCCTGCCTGCTTCCTTCCTTCCCTTAGCTGCTATTGTCAAGAAATAATTCAAAAGAAGGTATTAAACCTCAAGAAGAAAGGACCCTGCCAGCCTCCCTCATGACTCTCAACTCCAGTCCTGCCAGGGCTGTTTTTCTTTAACATAACTGACTGAGGTGCAGGTCCCATATCAAAGGGCAGGAATAACAGCAGGTCCTGTGCTGCTGGGCAAGGGGTTTAAGTCCCCACAGATGTCAATCAAACACCAGCTAAGATTCCCTACCTCCTTTACTTGGCCCTTCTGAGGAAAAGCAAAATGCATAATTAGAAATCTCTTAGTAGTCAGTGGCTGCTGTTCATTGCATGATTTATTATAGATATTAACTATATGATATCTATAACTATAGATACTAACTATATTTGATCAGATTATCCCCTGAGCGTTAAAGAGTTTCTGCTTGTTAATGTGTTAGAACATATGCTTTTAGGAGCTGGAGAGATGGCTCAGTGACTAACAGCACTTTTGTTGTCTAGAGGATTTAAGTTTGGTTGCCAGCACACCTGTCTGACCACTTGTATCATCCTGTGACTCCAGGGAATCTGATACTGACTTCTGGACCCAATGTGCACTCACACCGCATGAGACATATACTTACACAGTTACATGTACATTTAAATATATGTACTCTTTATATATTAAAAGATAAGCCGTTATATTTATAATAAGTTATTTCAATATTTCTAATAAAGTTCATTGAAAAACAAAAGAATACGTACGCTCTGCCTCCTACAATTAGTACAGGGGAGGGCTGAGTTAGCAGGAAGGGTCAACATTCTCCAAGTGACTGATTATCTTACGGATCTGAAAGTGTAACACTTTTGTTCTGTTTGCCATTTGCTTTTACAGAACATAGATGCAGAGAGTTGACTCTTTGCTAGCACTGGGGATGAAAGTGGGGGTGGTGACCTGCAAGCAGAAAGCTTCTCAATTTGTTAGGAATAAAGGATAGGTCTCAGATTTGCACAGAATAGAGGCACCTTGATACCCATGGTGGCTACATGCTTTTGTTCTTATTTATAACTATTACAGACTTAAGAAAAGGCAAATATCTTTATCCTCTTTATTTCCAAGTGAAAGAAGAGAAGCCTGGTGAGAGAAGTCTTTCCTCTTGATTGTTTGGGGGAAAAGGGCATCTGCTTGTTTTACAAATATGTATCTTTTATTACAGTGTATATGTGAGGTGATGAGTGTATATGTGTGTGTGTGTGTGTGTGTGTGTGTGTGTGTGTGTGTGTGTGTATGCTTGGCAAGGTGATGTCTGGAAGGCAGAGGATAACTTTGCAGAGTTAATTCTTTCTGTTCATCTTTACATGGATTCTGCAGATCCAACTCAGGATGCCAGATTTGTGAGGAAAATTTCTTGACCTGCTGAGCTATCTTACTGATCCCTCCAATTTTTTTTTCATGCTCTTGACGTGAACCTTAGAAATGTCTGAGATGGCTGGATGGAAATTGAATGTTTCTGATGTTTCCCTGGTTCCTGACTTGGTCGGCAACATTTTCTTCAATTTTCAGAGCTTCCTGGGAGATCCAAAGGTGGTCAGCAGACATCTGTGTTTCTGAGTTCTTCTGGTTTTACTTGCTCACATTAACCTATTCCTTTGAAAAGGCCCAGAAGCTCCAAAGAATTGGGTGCCTCCAGAATGGGTAAAACCCAAAGCCAACTGAAGCAAAGGCACCTTTAGCTTGTATTCCTTTTGATGTCTTGATGATGAGTTGCTATTCTTCTTTTTTACCAAATCTTGGTGGTTTTATGTGGAGAAAATGGAATCAGTGGCCAGTGAACTTTTGGAGGTGGAGGAAATTTACAAGATTCCTGTTCCAGTCTTTACTGTTACATTCATCTTTGCAAGCTTTCTGCAAAACAACCTTTAGTATATATTAATTCATTGGCTGGCCCACTTAGCCATCCAACCGTGTATCCATGAGTAGAATTAGAGGGAATGTTATCCTGACAAGGTACTTTGTTCTCGTCTGTCTGCCTCCCCTTTGGTAGGTCTTGCCAGCCCTTTGAGAGAGTGTGGCTTTGAGAAAGTTTAAGCAAGGTACAGTCGCCCTTTCATAGACTCTCCTATGACCATCAGAACACAGAGATATTTATATTGTGATTCATAATAGTAGCAACATTACAGTTTTGAAGTAGCAATGAGAATAATGTTGTGGCTGGGGGTCACCACAACATGAGGAGCTGTATTAAGCGGTTACAGTATTAGGAAGGTCGAGAACCGCTCAAGTGCTTTCTGTGCTAGTATGTCATCATAGCAACAACAACAAAAAAAACATTACACCCCACCTTTACGCTTATATGGTGATAGCTTTTGACTGTTCACAGAGATCTTTCACGTGATATAGCAGAGCAAGACCTGGCCTGATGATGGGAACACATGAGTCCAGTGGTGATTTCTGAGGCCTTGGACATGTGACATGTTCGCCATAAAGTTCACCATGTTCACAGTGATAAATGTCTGTGACCCTGTCCCTGACATGACAGCTGAGGAGAGTACTGGGCTCCTGCTCACTTGGCTCATTTTTTTTTCCATTGTGTCATTCCATTTGGAGCTTGAATGGCCCCTTAGCCCTATAAGTGATGAAGGCTTCATTGGCAGCCTGTATTATGATTGGGAGGTAATATGCCCCAGAACCACCATCACCTCCTCATCCTCCTCTTCTTCCTACTCCTCCTTGCCCCCCTCCCTCCACCACCACCAACAATAACAACCAATGGAGTCTGTTTGTTGGGTGCAAACCTCTGCAGCTGTAAGCCAAATAAACCCTTTTTAAAAAAATTGATTCTGATAAGGTATTTTATTACAGAGAAAGAAATATGACTGACATGGTTTCTCATTTGGTTGACTCTGTGTTCAGAAAAGCAAACCAAACAAACAGTAGCTTAAAGTTAGAAAACGTGCTGGAATGACCTGGTCCTGCTGTCAACATGGGCAGCTGCTTCTGTTCCTGTGGGTATTTGATTCAAAATTAATGTTCAATACACACAGAAGTACTCTCCAGGTCCGCAAGTCTTGACCCTTGTATAATTTATCATCTGATGTCATGGGATTCTTAACTGAGTCTATGTTCAGGGGACAAATTGTGCCTTATTCTGTTTTCAAGGGCCCCTTCAAACCCAAGTAACTTTGTGAGTGATGCATGCTCTTCTGTGGATGTCTGTTTACTTTCCTCCTAAAACGAAAAGACAGTTACAGTGAAAGACAGAACACATTCACAGCTTCAGCCTGCTTTAGCTGAAGACCTGCTGAGACCTAATCATAATGAACAGGCATGTGACATCTCCCAGCTAAGTTGGTCACAGGCTGGGAATATTACTCACTCTTTGATATGCATCCACATGTACACATTCTGGGTTTGAAAAAAGCCCAGAGAACTTTTTCCATTAACTTTTAAAACCCAGTGTTCATGTTAAAGGAAATTTAATACCTAGGGTTCTGAGTCATTTACAGTTAAATCTTCAAAATATGATTCTCTAAGAAGCAACTAGTCTCTAAGAAATCTTAAGACATACACACACACACACACACACACACACACAAACACACATATGTATGCATCTATATGTATGCACGCTTGTAAATTTTCCTTAAAACATTAAGAAACAGATGTTGCAGATTCCACAGTGTAAATAGGACAGAACCCCACCCATTTCCAATGCAGAGGGAAGACATGAAGATGGAGGCCGAAGAGTCCAGGTCTCCACTTAGTTAACAACATCTCACAGTCAAGGGGCAATGGGTTTCTGCAACTTTTCCACTATGATGGTGTACTGAGGTTGGCAGAGAAAACTTGCCAGCTTTCTGCAGAGAAGGTCTGCTCATGCAAGACCACCCCTCCGCTCCCCTCCTGCCCCCCTTTTCCCATTTAAAGAAAGTGGTCATAATGTGTCCTTTCATTTATAATTTTATGGCGGTCTCAATTGAACGTGTAAAGAAAGTGGAAAAATGCTAAGTTGCCGTGAATGTTTGGCTTTCTGCCCAATGTGCTAGTTCTCTCCTCAAGAGCAAAATGATTTCAGAGGTTCTGATAGGAAGAATGGAGCACAGAGAGACTGGTAGTCGAGAGTCGGGGCCTTCAGGAAAAATACTTATTTTTAAATATGATAGGTTTAGCTTTTCACAGGGTGAAAAGAGAATCTTGTTGCATCCCATCATGCCTGTAATTCCTGTAAGAAAATGCTCTCCTCTGCTGGCTTAGTGAACTAATGGGTTTGCAAAATGCTGAATATGCAGTCAGGCATCTCTTCTGTGGCTTGCATGTGCGTGTGTGTGTGTGTGTGTGTGTGTGTGTGTGTGTGTGTGTGTGTGTGTGTGTGTGTGTATGCATGTCTGTGCACACATGGGCACATGTGTGTGAGGGGGAGTATGCACGTGGTAGAGGAATGTCAGGAATCATCCTCAATAGCTCTGATTCATTGAGGCAAGGTCCATCAATCCAAAAATAGTCAATTCAGCTGAATGGCTGGCCTTGCTGGCCAACTTGATCTGTGGGTTCCATCCCCTCTTTCTAAGGCTGGGATGACAGGTGACAGCCATAGTCACCAGTGTTTCCATGGTCCCTAGGGAACTGGGTTCTGGTCCTCCACTTCCTGTTCTTTCCCTCTCTCTGAGGAAGAAAAAGAGAACAAAATAAGCAAACAAAAATATTCCTCTGCCTCAAAAAACCTAAAACCATAGAATCTGATATTTGCTGTCTGTTAACTTGCCAAAACATTTAATGTGTTTATTTATTTATTTATTGTGTAGGTAGGAGGGCAGCTGCATGTGTATCTGTTATGTGGTGGTGTGTGAATTATTGTGGGGGCCTGATTTTGACATGGAGTCACCTTTAACTGTGTTCCCATCTTTTTTGAGTCAGGGTCTCTCACTGAGCCCAGTTCTCACTGATTCTGGTAACCAGTGAGGTCCCAGGAGCCTCCTGTCTCTGCCTCTGCAATGGCCAGGTTACAACTGACACACTTTTTTTTTTTTTTCTTGTGGATGGAGGGATATGCACTCAGATCTTCCTGCTTTCACAGCAAGGACTTTAGCCACTGAGCATGATTAAAAAAAAAAAAAAAAAAAAAAATCCCTGGCTCTGCATAGTCATTTTTAAAGCTCTCCGAGTAATTTGCATATAGATAGAGGTACATTTTCTTCTCATCAGTGTTTATAAATATTTCTTGTTATTTGTTTATGGTGTGCTTGCTTAATGAATGCTAACTCTGGACTGGATAAGGCTAGAAACAGAGGGAGAAAAGATATGGAGTGCCTCATTTGACTAACTTAGTCAGAAAGCACTAGCAGAGAAAGCCCCAGAAATCTATGTCAGAGTAGTTAAAAACATACTTCACGAGCAGCGTTTAGCTTTACCACATCACTTGCATCTTGGGCTTAATGTTCTGTAGGGAACACTGAAAGGGAGGTCCTTCACACACACAGACACCTTTTGTCATCCCTATACACTTCTCTGGTTTTTGCCACAAAGCATCAGATTAGTTCGATTCATGCTGTAATTTGAAATTCTGGTAATAAATATGTGAATGATGTAAGAATGCCCAATTCTAGTTTTGGTTCCCTTCTGGCCTCAAGCGCCAAAAGAGGGGAGAATCCATTCCCAATTTGCCTTTGTTTATAACATTTTAAGAAGGTTTACTTTCGTATTATGCCAAATTACATAGTTTTTTTTTTTTTAAAAATCATTTTATACGATATATATTTTCATCATTTTCCCCAATCCTCAACTTGTTTTTAATAATTCCAGTTATATGCACAAACATATATATCTCAGTTTATTGGAAATTCCACTGTCCCCATGGTCCTCTGTCTGGACAGTAAAAACCAAGAATACACTAATTAGCTGATTATTATCAGGAAGGTGAAAGATCACGCTTATATTACATGTTGCCTTCTTGTTCAAAGAACAGAGTCAGCATCCTTTAATTAATCCATCGGCAAAGAAGGCTTCCAGCGTGACTCCATTATTAGCCACTCCCCAAAAGAAGCAAGAAAGCTGCCCCTGGCATCAGATGGTTTCAAATGCCTCTATGTCAGTCATTTTCATCCAACAGGGAAAGTGGCCAGATCTGAATCCAATTTCCAACCCATTACTTTTATTTACAAGTAAATTCTTATTTTATGAAACAGACCAAAGTTATGTAACAGACTGGGTGATGGACATAAAAACAAATTAATAACCAGAACCTTTAGGCCTTTAACTTCAGCCTTTTGGGTTTAAAAAAAAAAAAAACAACAACTTTATTTCTCATAAACATTGAATTTAAGCATGTTTGTTTTATGATGCAAAGTAGGTTGTTCCATTTTAAAAACTGACTTTTACCAATGTATTTCTGTTTCTACAAGTTGTATGTGTGTGTATCCGTCTGTGTCTGTGTGTATCTATGTGTGTCAGGGCCAGAGAATTAATGATTCCCTTCAGGCTGTGGCTTTCTGTATATCAAAATACTTCTGTATATCAAATAATTAACTGAGAATCGGAAGCTTGTCAAGAAGTTTAGGGAAGAACATGTTTGCATCCATAAGAATCATTCAGTCATCATTTATATGATTTGGGAAATTTTTTTTTGTAGTGATGGGTATAATGAACAGATATATGTTTAAATTTGTGGGGAAATTCTAAAAATTCAAAACAAACAAAGATGGCATTTTAAAAATGAGGACAATCTGGGGTTGGAGAGATGACTCAGCAGATAAGAAGAGGTTCTGTTCTTATGAAGAACCAGAGTCTAAGCCCCAGAACTACAACAGATGCTTCACAACTGCCTGCAATTCTAGCTCTAGGCTGTCCAGTACTTTCTGGTATCCTTAGGTACCTGCATTCATATGCATACACCATGTCTACCCCTTTCTATGAGTGTATGTGGGCATACACACACACACACACACACACACACACACACACACACACACACACACACACACCACACACACACACACACACACACACACTTACCCATAAGAGAAAATGAAAACCAATCTTATAAAAAAAAAATAAAAAAGGAAAGAAAGAAAGAAAACGGACTGTTGAACATCCAGCCTCTAAATTCAAGTGGTTATTTACTATCTTTTCTCTGAAGCACAGCCAGTCTCCCTAGCCTCAAAAGATAGACAAACAGGAAATTTAAATTTACGTTTTGGGATTGGCTTCAATCATGCTTGTATTCAATGACAAACATCTCCTCAATTCAGTAAAACTAGATAGTCTATGGAACTTGTTTGTGGGGCTCATTTCTTCCCATTCACTTTATTAAAAATCTGTAGCTCAGCTCTGATTTCTATCAACTTTCCTTCTGCCCTTTAATTAATCACAGTCAATGAAGGCCAGGGTGTGTTTTTAAATTAGAACTTAGTAGGTTCATATTTTTCACTGTGAGTGGGCAGAGTCCACTGCCTTCTGAGAGTACAGCTAAAGAAGCACAGATCACACTAACTGATAGAGATAAACAGAAAACACACTTAAAAAAGAAAATGAAATCAGAGATGCAATGAGCTAATGGAACTAAACCTAGATGGCCAGAGAAGCCAGAGTGGAAAATCACAGCCTGAATCGCCACTGACACTCAAGAGTGCTACTCTGTCCAAGATCCCTGTCCTTTGATGGCTGTGGAAGCCCCCTTAGGAGAACATCTATTCCTAGGATTCTAAAAGAAAGTCTAGAATCTTCAACACAGTGTGGCTTCCATCCACTGTTAATGTGATTTCTTTTCTTCAATAAACTTATTTAAAGTTTTTATCTTCTCACACCTAGGGATTTCTATGTTTGGGCTCATTTTGCTGGCATGTGCACTACAGACAACATGAATGATGTCCTACTACACCTCAGCAGCCTCTCTTCCTTCATCACATCAAGAGGATATTTCCCTTGGGATTTTAGAGTGGCCCTCACCACCCTGTAAGTCCACTCTGTTCTTACAGCCGTACTTAGTGGCTCATTTGGAAAGGTACTTAGGCTCTTGACTAAATAAATTCATTCAAAGACAATTATTGGGGACACTGGGATCTGCTTTTCCATGCATGAGTCTTTCTTTCCTTTCAAGGCCTCTGCCTAATGAGTTGGTGACTCCTCTGGTTCACACAGCGATAGATATCTGATTCATTCTATGAGTGTATTTTATAAGCTAGTATAACAGGTGATGTGTAGCCTTAAAATAACTTGGAATGTATATAGGAGCTAAGAAAATGAGCTTTAGAACCACTGGTACCTTTGAAATTATAATTAATAGATAGTCACTTGATAGCTAAAATTTCTTACTAAAAGAGAAGCATCATGAAGGTTGAGTATCTTCTTTCTATTCCTTAGGTTCAGGACCAAAGTGCTTCAGATCTTAGAGGTTTTTCAAGGTTTCTTTTTTTTGTTTGTGTAGTCTTTACTAGTTTGAATTTCAGTACATTCAAAGTGTTAGCATTCAGAGTAGAGTGTCTTGGAGTTTTCATTTTCAGTTTAGAGATAGTCAACCTGGAATAAAAAATTGAAGGAAGCAAGTCTTGACTATCTTAGGTTGATAATGCTGATACCATTCATCTCTCCAAAAGATAGACTAGAAAATATAAAAGCTTAAGGATGAACAATTCAGAGTATACCCCCAGATCCCATAGAAGAATAGCAATTATAAAACATGAAAAAAGCCCCAAATTACTAAAATGAAAAACCAAAGTAAATAATTTCCCAATTGTACTTTCCCCCCCCATAGGAAAAAGCTCCAGCTAGTATTGTCTATGGCTTAAAAGCCCACATTGAACAATCTCACCTAGCTTGGCCAGCTGTGAGAACTTTATTCCCCAGACTAACTAAAATCTTTTTATTTGCAAAAATAAGACTAATCTAGACTAATTTTGGAGGTTGACCAGATGGCTGGGTATTCCTTGGTCTTTCTTGATTCTAGTTTTTGAGAGAACAACATTCTACATAACCCCTGAGTCCTGAGAGAACTAGTATTCGTTTTTCTTTCTTTTTTAAAAGAAAAACATGAGTAAACAAGTCAAGATTATAAGACCATACCCTACATACATGAGATCTCAAGGTGTGGTGATAAGTGGGCAGGTTTTAGCCTCTAATCCTTCTATCTCTCTTTCTTTACACATCTGCATGTGTCTTTGTAGAACAAGAAGGAAATTGAACCCTCTGCAACCAGTTGTCAACCTGAGTAACAGATACCCTTTTTGGTGGCCTTGAGGAGCCTTGGGGCAATATAGCATGTACCTTCCTGAGGACAGAGTAGAGATTTCCCAGTGTTCCCTGTGACTGTGTATTAGCAAACCCACTTAAGCCAAAGCCTCAATTGCTTCAGGGAATGAGAGGTGGAGTTTGACATGAAGATGAGATAGGCACTGAGCACACACATACCAAGGCTTGTTATAGTTCTGTTCACTGTGCTGGGATCCTCTGGACTCATCTGAGTGCCTTTTCCTGCCAACAGATATTTTCAGTTCTAAATTTTCAACTTTTGTCTTTTCTCAAAGTTACAGCAGCAAATGCTTGTAAACACTCTCATATATTAGAGGATCTGTCAGTGCTTTTGCATCATTAGATATCTTATTACCTCATGAACCCCAACAGTGGCACATGTTGTCCTTCCCATTTGTTGGATGAGTGCACAAAGACACAGGATGGAGAGATTTGCTTGGGATTTGAGTATGGGTTGGCAGGATTCAGGACTTCAATGAAGGTTAGTTGGTTGTATAGCAGCTCTTCACCAAGCTCATGAGTCTACTGGGCTCACAGGCGTGCAGTGATTTGGTGCATGAAGAAGGTTGTGCACCTTCAACTGGAAGCCATCGGATGCTCTCGTTACTCCTTGACCACCACTTCTCCTTCTTGTCCTGTTGCCTCAAACTACAAATGTTTTGAGAGATAATACATCTGCCCTGAGTAAGTAGGTCTTCTCTTTAGTCAAGTAAACAAAACCACATTTCCCTGAAGATTCAATTTAGAGCAAAGAATTCTCCCCAGTTTCTCAGGTCAGCTATGGTTCTCTCCTTTCTTCCTTTTCTAAAGAGGTTTCCTGCCTCCCTATGCAGTGCAAATGTGGACCCCATAGCTTTGAAAGTAGGAAGCAGATGATAAAGGTTAGTTTAGGATTGGATTACCATTATACATGCTCAAAATGCAGATTAATGAGCATTCAGGCCTGTTTCTCAAAAGCCTGACTAAACAGGGATGCTCTTAGACTAAATAGAAGGAGCCGAGCATTCAAGCATTCAAGCCAGGGTTTTCTTTGGATTAGAAAGCTTACAGAGTGTGTACATTCACCTTCAACGTTTCCCAATTATCTGGACTTGACTGCTGATTAATGGAGGCTGTAGACTCAAAATGACATCCTCATCAGGGGTGCAGAAGTGGCAGAAACTTCACCAGGTGTGGCTAGTTTATGTTCAGGTGTGGACAGGACAGTCATTGAAAGCAGAGCCCAATTTCATCTCCTACCTAAACTCAACACCTCCACCGCCCCACCCCTGGCAGCATTTCCTTGCCTGCACAACCCTTTATTCCTTGTTGGGCATGCAAACCTTTCACTCATCAGAGGCCCAGAGCACTTTGGAAGGCTTGGATGTGTCAGTATCAGTAAGCTAATGGGAGCCATATGTTCCCAGAGTGGAAAAAAGCTGGCCTCTTAAGCACCCAGACATGGTTGCTAAAGGAGAGACTGTCTGCTGGAGTTTATTCTTTTCTTGGTAGTTGTTAGCCACTCTGAAGATGCTTTCTGATGCTCTGACTAATGACCCCATTAACACAAAGGACTCATTCAATAAGGGCTGGGAAAGCAGCTAAGACGTATCAAATAGATATCAAGGCTATGCAGTTAAATGATGTAATGATAATCAGAACCATTATTCTATTTTGCTGTGTGTTTAGTGCACACACCTGCCTACTAAGAGTCCTGTGTTGATGACCCTATGTAATCCTGACCCCAAGTTGGGAACTAGGCATTGCCACTTCCATACCACACACTGATGCCTTTGCAAAGGAGGTTGGAGGAATGTCTCTGACTGTGGACACAGTGGCATGGGACTGTCAATTTAGTCTTTTATTCTTTCTCCATATGGCACAATAGCCTGGGAAGGGGACTTGTGATATTAGTGTTCTA
Source organism: Phyllotis vaccarum (assembly GCA_033318265.1). Classification (NCBI taxonomy): domain Eukaryota; kingdom Metazoa; phylum Chordata; class Mammalia; order Rodentia; family Cricetidae; genus Phyllotis; species Phyllotis vaccarum. Next base: position 9,428,477 of record JARWLC010000008.1, read on the forward strand.
AGTAAGAAATATGAAATGTAGGCATTGCTAAAATTTCAAAGGATACAGGATATGACAACAGACCTATGTTAATATAGGGTCAAAACTTCAGTCAGTGTAGCCTGTCTTGCCAAGAGTAGTAAGGTAAAGAGGGATGGAGTTCCCAACAGGCTGACAAGATATGGGCTTAATATACCCCATAATGAGACTGATACAAAAGGAAGGAAAGACACTTTGGGGAGAAGGTTTAGTTATTTGATGGACATCTTCATTTAATTTCCACTGCTGTGACCAATACCTGAGAAAAGACACTTAGGAGAGAAAGAATGTGTTTCAGTTTGCAATTCCTGGGTACAGTCTGTATGAGTCACTTTCTGCTGCTGCGATAAAAATACCGTGACTTCCAGGAGGATGAGGGTCTGTGGGCTTGTGGTTCCAGAGGGAGAGTCTCTAGTAGTTGGGAGCAGGAACCTGAGAGTTCACATCTTCAACCGCAAATGAGGAGGCAGAGGGAGCAAACTGCAAGTTGAGAGAGGCTATACCTTACATTTTCAATGCCTGCCCCCAGTGACATCCTCCCCCTAGCAAGGCGCTACCTATTAAAGGATCCATGACCTCCCCAAACAGAGACCGGATATTCCGTGACTTGAGTCTGTGAGAGACAATTTTGTTTTGTTTGTTCGTTTCCTTCAAGCCACCACACCAGCCACCATTGCTGGGAAAATCAAGACGACAGGATGTTGAAGCAGCTCATCATGCCCATGATCAAAAGCAGAGGGAATTATCTTTGCAGGCTGCTTGCTTCTCCACTCAGACAGTCCAGGATCCAGTGGTGCTCCCCCACAGTCTTCCCACAACGATTATTACGAATGCAATCAAGGCAATGGCCCAGTTTGCTGGGTGTTTTTCCAAAGCCAGGAGAAAACAAATTCATCTAAGACCTTCTCTGAAGGAGAGAGGCTAGAACTCACTCCTCAGATTCTGATAGATGAAGGAAATATAGTTCTTTCTCCTCCTTCAGATCTCAAAGTCCCCACTCCCCTCTCTGCTTCCTACCTCAACTCTACTGAGGCTTTGGAGTCTCGTGCAGGAGAAGCTGGGTTCCTGCCCCTTCCCCACAGATACACTGACTGGGACCTTTCCTAAGGGAGCCTTTTAGACAGCTCATCATCTGGATTGTAGGAGTCCCCCCTGCCTCCTTCCCTCTCTCCATCCCTCCCTCCCATCCTTCCCATTCCCCCTCCCTCCCTCTTCCCTCCCTCCCTCTCTTGTTCCCTTCCTTCCCTCCCTTTTTCTAAACTGACACTAGAAACATTTCACTGTACCTTGCCAAATGATTTCTTCACAGTGGGAAGAAATCCCCCCCAAACCTGAATTTGCCATTTCCTGAAAATCCTCCAGCCCTTCCCACCCTCTTCTAAAAATATATTTTGTGCTGGAGAATCAAAGTCAGGGAACTTGATAAGGAGTTAATGGAAACACATTGATTCTGTCTCATTTGAAAGAGGGACAGCCCTGGCCACCATGTAAGATCTCTCATTTGCTTCCTTAAACATGGCATTTCCTCCATATAACATAGGTCTTTGAGGAAATAAACAGGAGTGTACCAGGGGAAAGTGGTTATCTGTGTGTGAATATTTCCGGTTATTTTGGGAGGCTGAGTAGGAGAGATTTTACTCTGTCACATCTGACTAATTGCAAATCAGTACTCATCCTGATCCTCTGTTATGTGGGAAAAAATGGCCTTAAATGCCAGGATAGAGGGTTGAGTAGCATTGGTGTGATAGCTTCAGACATATTTTCATCTTGTTTGGTCCCTTTTCTGGGACAGTAGAGAGGCACAGGGGAGCTCCCATCTTTCTTCCCTTTCTCTCTTGTGCCTCCAAGGTTAGACCTTGTAGTCAGAAGTTTCTGACCTGTCTGGGCCCATGGTCCGGACAAAGCTTTACTGCTATCCTGCAGCTGCTTATAAAATAATTACTCAGATGCTTATGTTCGTTACAAGCCGATTGGTCTATGGTTCAGATTTATTACTTACTAACTCTTACTCTGAAACTAAACTCCATGATTTTTTATCTTGTTTTGCCACCTGGTCTTGTATCTTTTCTCAAAGCAGCATTCTGGTCTTCTTCCTCTGTGTCTGCTGGTGTCTCTGCTCGGCTCTTCTGCTTCCCAGCATTCCTCTAGTCTGTTAGCCTCACCTATACTTCCTACTGGCCAATCAGAGCTCTATTAAACTAATACTTACAATGACAAATATTTACAGTGTACAAAAGCATAATCCTACAGCAAGACCTTGTTCCCTCTGTAGACGTTCTGGTTTGGGAAAATATGTATCTTTCAAGGCTGACCGCTTTTCATATTTTTGTAAAGTACTGAATTGTGCTTCTCTAAAAAATGACAAAAAAGAACACTACCAAAAGGTGGTAGTGTGGGGAACAAAAAGAATCTTCCTTTTGTATCTCATCGTGGTTGCTTATTTAGTGATGTATGTGTGTGTTGGAAGTGGAGGGTGTGTTTGTGTGTGTGTGTGTGTGTGTGCGCGCGCGCGCGCGCGCGCGCGTGCGTGCGCGTGAAGGAAGAATCCTTTCTGTGTTCTAGAGCTAACTGATGTTGGTAGTATGTTGGGAGGGAGATAGTTGGAGGTTTGGGCCTGCCATTGTCATTGCTGGGAAGCGTTCTTAGTATCAGTTTCCAACGGTTATCTATTGTACTGTAGACAAGATGGTGGCTGGTGATAGCTTGGATCCCAGGAGCCTTGTGAGTCCCACTGGCCAAAAACAACTAAATAAATACAAAGCCATTTCCCCCTGCTTTTTAAAATCTCCATCAGTGATTTCTTCTAGTTGATAGAGGATGAGCAGTGGTGAAGGAATTGGAAGGGGTACTGGGAAGTTGGATGTGTGCCAGCTGCTGCTCTGTTTCTGACCAAGTGTATCTCTCTTTTCTCTACGTGCTTCTTCTTGGAGAAAGAGGCTATGTCTTTTCTCCATTACTCATGCATCCTATGACCTTCTTCACTTACACTTCCTCTACTTCATTGTTGTCTGGAATCCATGGAATTGTACTTCCTCCCAAGACAGGGGAACATAGTCCCTACTTTTCAGAGGGGACATAAAAGAGAATCTTATGGTTGGTGAACTAAGTAAGGTGCCTTATCTGGAAGAAATGACTTTCTATTGGGATGGATAAAAATGTTAACAGACTCCAGGCCAGGCTGAGTCTTCCTTGATTCTAATATGTCTCTATAGGAGCTAGTTATGCTTCTGGAAATAGCATTTACATATATGAGGTGTGAGAGTTCTCACAAAGAGGGTGTTTCAGGAATCCTCCTGAGCAACCTTAAGGATTACAGAAACATTCACTGGAAGTCAAAGAGAGTGAATGGCAGCAGAAGCGAGTCTAGAGTAGTACTCCTTTGAACCCAGGATCCTAGTGTCGCTGACCCTGAGAAGTGAGGGGTTGAGACTCTAGGGCTTTGACTGTGTTCTCTCCACAGTCATAGGGATTGTTCTCTCCTCTCTCTGCCCATCTCTCATCCCTTTGAGCTTAGCTTTGAGATTATTTAATAAATACCCAAGACATTGATGTTCAGCTGTTCTAAGAATATGTTCTACCCTTGCATTGGACCTTGAGTTCTGTGCCTACCACCCACAAAGGACATCCCACAGTCACCTCTAACTCAAGTTCCAGAAGATCTGACACCGTCTTTTGACTTCTTCTGACACTTGTACACTTCTCTCTCTCTCTCTGTGTATGTGTGTATGTGTGTGCGTATACACACCCACACACGTCGTTAAAAATAAAATTCCATTCTTAGTGAGTCTTTCCTCGAGACTGAAAAAAGTGATAATTTATTTAAATGGTTTTAATGTATTTATTCATTATTAATTATCAAGTAATGTTTGTATAGTGGCTCATTTGTATATGGGCCCAGTGGCTCATAACTGCAACCCGTGCATTCAGGAGGTAGAGAGGCAAATAAGGCTTGAAGCTTGCCTGAGTTACACACTGCGACCATATCAAGGGCACAAACAACAATATCACAAGGAAAATGGAACTACATTTGTGTGTAAAGAAGTCTGAGTTGTCCTGGTCAGTGTTACCCTAAGCACACAGAGAGATGTACAGGCTCCCATAGACCACTATTCAGTTGGTAAGCCACAGCCTAAATATGAAAAGGGATTATTGTTGTTATTCTGTTTTTATTTGTGTGCATATCTTTGTCTCTGTATATATGTATATACCATGTGTATGCTGTTATCCACAAAGACCAGAGACAACATCACATATGATGGATCTGAAGTTGGAGGTGGCTGTGATCTGTTGGAGTGGATGCTGAGAGCTGAATCCCAGTCCTATGAGAAGTATCAAGCACTCTAAACCACTGAGTCTGCAGGTCCCCCAAAGAAATTCTCAAAGCAGGCACTGCATGTCCTGTGGGTTCTGGGGTTGCTATGCAGGTGACTCTGCTTCTTGATTCTCATTCCCTAATGTGGAGGGCGTGAATTCCCCATTTTAATCAACTGAGGTAAGATGCTGTATAAATAATCTCCCCCCATTTTCAGAGCTCTCTGCCTGTGCCAGGGAACTGTCCATATAAAATGCTCCAGCAGCAGAGGCCTGGGTTGCCCAAGCTTTGGGTTTTCTGATGAGGTGACTTGGAATGGGGATGGATGTGTGGTTTGGTCCCAGTAGACAGCATCAGTTCTTTTGCCTTGAGACTGAGGCATTTGGCTCTTGGTTGAGAATGATGGGCATAGGGGAATCCAAGAGCAAAGAGATGGTGTAGCAGCACCATTGGAATTCATGAGTGTGGATGGGGAGGATGCTAACATCCTCCAAGTAAAGCGCTTAGAAAGAAACTGGATTCTATTCTCAACATGCAGCCTGAGTCACCCTGTCTTCTTCCCAGAGTTTTCAATCTACCTTCCAGGATTATGTATTACTTCATCTGCCAAGGCAAACTAGGGTCTGTTGGTATCAGGGTTCCCGAACATTAACAAGTGGCCATGAGATCTTGGAAAAAACACAGCAATAATAAAGCATTTATTTAGGCAACCAAAACTCCTTGTCTCAGGTATCCATCTCTCTCTCTCTCTCTCTCTCTCTCTCTCTCTCTCTCTCTCTCTCTCTCTCTCTCTCTCTCTCTGTCTCTCTCTCTCTGAGTTACTAAGGAGTCAGGTATTCAGCATTGCCTACTGATGACGTTAAGCTACAAATGATGCAGGTGACTAGTCCTCCTTTTACATGTACTAACGCAACACACTTTTGGTTGCTGTGTGTTAACTGTGTTTTCTCTGAATTCCAGCCAGCTTCTATGATAAACGGAGATTAAAGGTAATGCCGTGGAAATATTAGGATAATGCAGGAGGGACTAGTGTTAAAATTTCTGAGGTATCACTCACCAAGGGTGTTATCTTAGCAAAGCTGGCCAACTTCTGTGAAGTCAAAGGTGCTCAGTGGAAATTGGGCTAATACCATGACAGACCACACAGGAAAAGCACAAGTAGGGGCTTCTGATAGCTGTTGCCTGTAGGTCACCCTTGGACAGTTGTTCCTCTCAATAGCATTTATATTACAAAAGAATGAACTGACCTGTATCTATGCATTCTTTTGTACATGCATGCATGTGAGTGTACATGTTATTATGGAGGCTTGAGGTTGACTTTGGGTGACTTCTTCTTTGGGTACACTCTACCTTTTTCATTTAAAAAGTCATCTCCCTCAATGTATTTCCCTGCTCCCCCTCCTCTCCCACCTCCCAATCCCTTCCAGCCAGCCCTCAGTCTTGTCCTTCCCCATCCAGAAGTCCCAAGCTGGGCCAGCCCAGTGTAGCACATCCACTCCAGGCACATCCAGTTCACTCATCCCAAAGTCAATGCTGGGCTGGGTGTTCCTCTATAGGGAATGGGCTCCAAGATGTCAGCCCATGAACAAGAACACAGTCCGATCCCACCCCTTGTGACTCCATACACTCATGGCAGTTGAAAGCTGCCCACCCCGGGAGGGTCCAGCTCTCCTTCTTGATGGATCTCTAGAGGCAATTCCGGATTCAGTGAGCTCCCTAGAGCTCCAGCCAGCCATCACCATGGGAACCTTCCTCCTAATCTCTATCCCCCTGCTCATACAGACCCTCCTCCCCTGCTCTCAGCTGGACCAGGACCTTTACCCAGTGCTCAGCCTTGGATCTCTGCCTCCACATCCATTCCCTGTTGGATGTAGGTTCTGCAATGACACCTGGGGTGTTTACTCATTTGATTATAGGGGAAGTCCCATTTACCCCCCCCCCCCCACTATTGTTTGGAGACTGGACCAGGGACATCCTGCGAGTTCCTGGACATTTTCTTAGCACTCAGTCTCTTTCCAACCCCACATTGGCTTCCTCTGCTGAGATATCCATCTCCCTCCATCTCCCTCTTTGCTCCTCTCACTTAACCATCTCCTTATTTCAAGATTTGTTCCCAACTCTTCTTGGTTGCAACTCATTATGACCTCAATTTGCTAAGGTGATCTTCTCTATTTTCTCTTCTTAGGGAAATATCTAGATGTCTCTCAAAAATTCTTTCTAATCCCAAGATGTTCAGGGGTTGTGGTTTGCAGCTTTTTTTTTTTTTTTTTTTTTTGTCTAAAATCCACTTATGAGTGAGTACATCCCATGCCTATCTTTCTGGGCTTGTGATACCTTGCTCAGGAGGATATTCTCCAAGTCCATCCATTTGCCTGAAAATTTTAGGTTGTAATTTTTTTTTTTCTGCTGAGTCCGTACTCCATTGTGTAGATGTACCACAGTTTGTTAATGCCTTCTTCAGTTGAGGGGCATCTAGGTTGTTTCCAGGTTCTTCCTATTACGAACAATGCTGCTGTGAACATAGTTGAGCTAATGCCTTTGGGGTACCATTATGCATCCTTTGGGTCTATGCCCAATAGTGGTATTGCTGGATCCTTAGGGAGATTGATTCCCAGTTTTCTGAGGAATAGCCACACTGCATTCCAGAGTGGCTGTACAAGCTTACACTTGCACCAACAATGGTAGTTGATTATAAATGCCAGCAGGGTGCAGATAGGGTTTTAAGTTGTCTTATTTCCCAAGCCCTGAGCACTGTCTCATCCTTTTCTTGGGCTTTTCTGCAATCTTTCCTGAGATTTACTCATTTTCCTTAAGTATTTTTTTTTCTAAGTCCTTGGTGTTTGTCCCTTTTAGGTGGTGCTATGATGACTTATAAACCGAGTGGTCTGAAGAAAAGAGATGTGTATTATCATTTCTGGTGGAAAAAGTTTCACTAGGCTAACATGAAGACATTGGCTGGGGTGTTTCTTACTGGAGGCTCTGGGGAGGGAAAGGTCACTTCCCAAGTTCATTAAGGTTTTCCAATTCAGTTGCTGTAATAAGTCTTTGGATTGCCAGCTCCTGAATAATGACATGAAGACTTCTTTTTAAGTTTGAAACCTTGGCCTTAGCTCAGGCTTGTTCCCCAACTAGCTCTTGAAACTTAAATTAACCTGTTTATATTAATCTACATTCTGCCACGTGTTTATTGCTTCTCCTCCATACAGTATGTTTGACTTTCTCTGAGTCTGGCTGGTGAATCCCCTACCTCTCAAATTCCTTCCCAGAGTTCCTATCCTTTCTTGCCTGGCTACTGGCTGTTCAGATTTTTATTAAGCCAATCAGAAGTTGCCCTAGGCAGATGAAGTAAAACAGAGACACATCTTCACAGGGTACAAAAATTATCCCGCAACACTCTTTGAATAACGCCTGCATCTCACCGCAAAGTTCCTTATAGGTAGGATGGAGATTCACTTGCTAGCTTTAGCCAGGTCATCTGAACGCTCATTCCCCTAACCTTCTTCTTTAGCCCTAGCCAAACATGTTATAATTTATATTTTCACCTTTCCTTTGCCTTCCTCCTTTTACTTTTTACAATGCTGATGTCAGCTTAGTTTTACTTTTTAAAAAATGATTATTTCAGAATTTCATGTATGTATACAATGAGATATGGGTACAACTGCCCCTCCACCTCCCTCCTTTAACTTCCCTAGGTCCAATCCAGCACAGCCTCTTTCTAATCCTCCCTCCTCCTCCTCCCTTCTCCTCCTTTGATTTCTGGCCTCCTTCTTATAAAATAACCCAGCATCCAATTAGTATTGTCTCTATGTGCACAGATGTGGGGCCGTCTATTGGAGTATGAGTAACCCACCAATGGCCACATTCCCGAAGAACAATGGCTTCTTCTCCCAGCAGTCATCAAGTGCCGATAATTTTTCTCTTTGGGGTGAGGCCTCATGAGCTCCTGTGATTTATTGTACATATGTGAGTCATCCAGGCTACTTTCCCTGCCTTGAGGCCAGCTGATTAGGAAATCAGATTGCATCTTATCGACAATACCTAGGTTAGTACTTGATAGGGCAGTCAGAAGGGGAATTTTGAAGGTAGGGGAAAGTATCTTTGTAATTCTTTGTATGGCATCCTCCCACAAGGTAACACAGGAAGCTAATATCAGTCATCAACTCCTCTGGGATATGTTTTCTTTTTAAATGCTTCATAAGACTTTAAAGGGCTAGGGCTGGGGCTTTTTAGATGTATGGGATCAAGGGTTAGTGGTTTTTGTGGAAAACAATTTTTGAGAGTGTGTTTGAAGGTGAGAACTATCTCCTGATTGCTACATAATAAAACATCTTAGAAATACATGTGGTCCTTATTAGTAAAATAAATGAAAAACATTTAAATATCTTGAAAACATTTGAAGAGATTTACATAACCAAAAATGGGGCACTGGAGAGATGGCTCTGCTGCTAAGATCATGTACTGCTTTTGAAGAAGACCCAAGTTCAGTCCTCAGCATCCATTGCAGGTGGTTGTGAGGGCAGCTCACAACCACCTTTAACTCCAGTTTCTTCAGATTTGAGTCCTCTGGCCTTATCAAGAACCTGTTCTCACAAGAAAATACTCAGACACAGGCACAGACATATAGTTAAAATAAAATAAATCTTAAAAACAAAACAAAACAAAACACCTAGATATGGAAGAAATATCCCCTCCTTATTTATTTGTTTTTTTGAGTTATGGCATTTACCATTTAAGCCATGTGAAATGAACTCTGTAGTTACTATGTTAGCAGTTTGAGACATTATATCGAAATCAATTTAAGGATAATACATGTTAGTTCAAAATATGAAAACCATGAGATAAGATTCTATTGCTTTGCTTGATGGCATAATACAATATAGTACCTATGTCTATATATCTGTGTCTACAAGTACCTTGCTACTATATATTCATGGGGCTTGGTCACCTCCACAGGAAGTCCACAAATGCCCAAGCCACTTCCTTAAGATGCTGTGGTACTTGCATATAAGCTAAGCACATCCTCCTGTATCCCTTAATCTCTAGACTATACATAACGAACAATGTGTCGACACTGTGTAAGTAGTTGCTGCCCTGAATTTCTTAGCAATAAGACCTTAATCTTAAGAAAACAAGTCTGTGTATGTTCACAGCACAAACATATTTTGTACAAGCACAAATATATTTTGGGATATATTCAGTCGTTAACTAGAAGAGTCCATGAACATGAAGGGATGTTTACATGAGTATGTATAGATATACAACAATAAATAGGGTCAAATGTAAGTGATGTAATATATTCTTTCTCATCACCATTTGGCATGTATACAAGTCTCTGCTCTTGTAGCAACTGTAGTACTGCATAAGGAAAAGAAATGGTTATTATCAATTTTGTTTCCACCCACATTCTATTGTTACATGATTCTTTTTATCTTTCAGGCACCCTTGGGTGTGTGTTCTCTCATCCAAATATCCACAAGAATTGTTTCTTATTGCCAGGACTTTTCCTTTGCGCATTCACATTCACTCTGAGGTCATCGGTTTCCTTGCGTGGTCTTTCTGTGAATTCCCTTTGTCTTGGCTCAAGTTTATAGGAAGGACCAGAAGACAGCTAAGCTTTTGATAACGGCCTATCATTTCATCAGGTCTGACACATTCAGAATTCCACCCACCTTTGACATGAAACCCAGGCCCTTTCAAATCACACATTAATCTGTGTCAAGTTGACCATTGTCTGGTGTTCAGGCCTCTGACTGGAAGTACCATACTGAAGGAGAAAGAAAATCATATCCTGTCAATAAGCGCTAAAAATATTTAGTGTGGCAGGCTGTGTGTTTTCTTTCTTATGAAAAGCTGATTAATATTCAGTGGTTGGAGGTTAATGCCCCATTCATTTTATTCGCTTTACATCCTGCACACAGCAGTGGTTGTTCCAATTTCAGCTCCTAATTCATACAAGTCTGTTTCCAATCAGGAGATTAGTAACTTACAGCCTAAGTAAAGACAAACCACACAATTGCTCAGCTTACCTCTCTTCCCTGCCCAGGCATGCATGCGCTCTTAAAATGGACTTATTCTGGCTGGGTGTGCATGTTCTAAGACCAGCAAAGTTTCTTCAATGTGAGTGTATTATATCTAGGAAATTTTATTTATGTTGTAAATGTAAGAGAGACATAATTAGATGAAAGCAATGGGGCGGGGGGGGGGGGGAGTTGTCTAAATACATCCCCAGGCACCAAGGTCTTCAGCCTTCCTCACAAGCTATATATTCTTCATGTTTTCTCACAAATACTCTTCCATTGAATTCTATTTCAACTTTATTAGGATGAGCCAAGACCGAGAAGATTCTTTCTGCTTTGTCCCTTTGCAGAGCATTGCATCATTTTCTAAGTTTATCACAGCATAATTTATCTATATACTCTTTATTACTGTTTTCATTTTTGAGGCAGGGTCCCACTCACTGTGTAGACCAGGATGATGTCCAGTTGTCCAGTTCACAGAGATTTGCTTTTCTCTTCCTGACATGTACTGGGCTTCAAAGTGTAAACCATTACGTACACTGATTTTTATCTTATAAGATCTTTGATCAAATTAGAGCCCCCTCCTCCACTGTTTTCTCCAAGATAGTAAAATTGCAGGTAGATGAACTCAAGAGGAATGATAATGAAGGATTTTCTGGTCATGCAAGGAAAGCCTTTGAATGGGTCGGCAAAGCAGAGCACGATTGCCATTTTCAGTTTTGAAATCTCCTATCATGTTTATCTAGAAAGGATTCAGAGTAGAGCTGCAGACTCGCCTGCTTGGTTTACAATTATTTAGGCACTGTAGAAAAGGTATTTGCACTCAAGATAGGGGAGGCACCATTACAAGGAATTTGCATTTTAGGAGTGCATGTGTAGGATGGTTGGCTAGAAGAATTCACCATTACAGTGGTTGTTTGCATTGGTATTAGGTGTGTTTTTGATTGCATTTATTTATTATAGAGTCATATTGTGCTTTTAAAAATGGGACACAATTTGAGAATGAGAATGCTGGAATTATAGCTCATCTGGTACAGTGCTCTCCTAGTGTGCGTGAAATCATGAGTTTGATTCCAGCCTGACATATACTGGGCATGATTGGACATACCAGTAATCCCAACATCGAGGAGATGGAGACCTGCCTCCACTGCACAGTGAGTGGGAGGCCAGCCTGGGAAACATGAGACTCGGTCTCAAAATGAAAATGAAATTTTAAAGAAAAGAGACCAAGAAGAAAATGTTAGCTTGAATGGTGTATTCAGAGATGTTGAGTTTGGTTTTGACTTCTTGCCCAACGGGTGTTTCCCAAAGATGTTAATCTAGTTTATTTCCAGGCTTGATATTCACCTCTATCACATAGGTGCCACAGGGTACCATCTTTTCCGTTCTTCTTTGGTTGATGTTTTAGTAAAAAGGCAAAGGTTATTATTTGGAATAAAGCACAAACCAATCAATCCGCTACTGAAAACATTCACCCATTCTTGGGTTGGAATTGACTCTGTTTTAGTTACTAATGTAATGGCCCTGGTCTCATGTCTCTAAGCCTCATAATCTTTTAATAGGCTTATGATAAAATAATTTGATGTATAAAGGCAACAACAGGGGGCTGGCACAGTGAGAAAAGGGTGTTTGCTGTGCAAGCATGAGGATCTGAGTTCAAATCCTTGACAGTCATGTGAAAACCCAGACTGTCTTGTGAGGGGCTGAGCCAGGAGGATGTTTGGGGCTTGCTAGCTATTAGCCTAGCTTCAGATTCAATTAGATTCTCTTTCTCAAAAGAATGAAGTAGAGAGTGATAGACAAGGACACTCATGGCTTCCAATGATCCACAACTGCGCACGAATACAGTTTATCTGCTCTTACAAGGATGTCTATGCTATACACATAGCTCCCCACACAACTGGCATATCCCAGGCTACAATAGTGTCAGTTCATCAGAGGTTTATTGTGAGGACTGTATGATTTGTATCGATGAGAATACTCATAATTCTATGTACCACTAAACAAATTAGTAGTCACAGCTAGTTCTCTGTGCTGTTTTTAATCTACTCCTGTCTACTGACTTCCCAACTACCCATTCAACTTCAGTCAACTACCTTCTGTGTTCTTTTGGAATTTGGAGAAAAACAACCACCTTAACTTTTCAGCTAGGTCTCTAACATCTATCTACCCCACTACTAAAGGGCTGGGTTAGCAAAAGCCCAAGGAATTTTGGGCAATATTTTTACCAACTAGAACTGTACTTCTCATAGAATGCATAATGTCCTGTCAAAATGCTTGAGCATCTGTAGCCTTGGGTCTAAGCACCAACCTCCGGAAGCTACATGTGAGAAAGTTCTTGGAGTTTTATCTGGGAGCTTCCTCATCCCTTTTTGACCTGATGTCTCTTTCTTTAAATGACAGTGTAAACCACAAAGTTATCATCCTCATCACTTCCAAACATTATCTTCATTGCTCTGTGACTGCCCCCACCCTGTACCTTTAGAATTCTTCATCTGATAACATCAAAACAGTGTCCCCGTCAAACATCAATACTCTTTGGTCCCCTTTCATCTTCTTCTAGGCCCCAACGCCCATATCACTCCTTCATCTATGAATCCTGTCTCTCTGGGTATCTCTTATAAGTTGCATTATCTTGTAGTCCTTTTGTGACAGGCCCATTTCACCAAGCAACTTGTCTTTAAAGTTCATCCCTGAAGTTCATCACCCACACTCCCCTTTTGTGTGAGGAAGGGTGGTAGCTAAAGTCTTCAGAGACATCCGGAGGTTGTTGGGGAACTAATCTGCTTGGAGACTCCACAAGCCTTTGGATATTGGCCACAATCCAAGGTGTGGTAGTAACATTAGCCTTAGTCTTAATTGATGCTGATAAAAACACCCAGTGACTGGGCTTCCTTGAGTCTCTGGGAAGAACTCCAGGGGTCCAGCACTCTCTGCAGCTCTTAGGAGGAGGCCATGGCTTCCTGGACACCAGAAAAGCCTCGTGATAGAGTTTCTCAGCACAGCGAGGTTTGCCTTTGAACTCTTTTCATTTTTTATTTCACAGATGCCACCAGGACGGATTCCTTGGCTTGTGAAAGTACTGTTTTCTCTTCCTGCCTTTGGGTGACCATTTAAAAAAAAAAAAAAATCCGGAGCTTGAGCAGAGCTCCACACGGGGTGTCTGGCCAAAATGCAAAGCTGCACGGCAGTTTGCAGGCAGACACTGTTTTTCAAGAGCCGGAGCAGAGTGCCGTGCCTTTCAGCACCTCTTCTGCCACTTCTTTAAAAGATGATTTAAATTTGAGGCAATGGGCCCGAATGCTGAACATCTGACACCCAGACAAGACCTAATGAATCATACCCTTGACCAGCATTGGCTCCCTCTGGCCACTTCACTTGAAGTCTATGGTAGTATTTTGTTTTGTTTTTCCTCCCCACAAAAACATTTTTTTTTTCTTCTTCCACAGACCATGCGCTTGTTAGCAGTGGCCCTGGCAACTCTTTGTATTTGTGGTGGTGTGGAGAAGACATCCAGTGGAGCCTGCAGACCAAGGGCATGCTTCTTATCCATGGGTGTCTGACTTCCACAGGGGAAGGATGGTGGTGAGATTTAATTTGGAACCACTTTCCTACGCAGCTTTATTGTGTAATATGTAACCTCCACAGCCGGATGATCCCAACTCTATAGCATCTAGCTTTGGCATGATATAAGTGACTCAAAAGGACAAAATGTTAGCAACTATGTGTAAATGAAAAGGCTGGTACTGGGACAATGGCCCTAGTTCTAAGTATTCAGTAGGAGCAATAATCTCCTATGTGAGAAATTTCTCCATGAGGGGATGTGTGATGACAGACTAATGGATAGCTTGCCTGAAAACTGAAAGACTACCATGTGACATTGATTCTGGAGAGGTGTGAATAAATATCTATTTATCCCAGGTAGGGGTCCTACAACAGATCAAAGTAACCATACCACTGTAGCTCAACTTGGTGAATCAGTGATTTGTTATAGTTACTTACAAGAGTATGGAGAGGGGCTATGTACAGGAGTGTGGATGACTCAGAGATAGCTGTACCTTTGAAAACATGCATGACAACTCAAGAAAGCTGGAACCTCGGAGCTCTCTCTGTGTGGCTTTCAGAGATTTCAGTAAGTCTGAGAGTCTCCTCTCCCCAACTGCCTTTATTGCTTATATATCCTTGGAGAGGAAAGGGCTTTGCATATCTAGTAAATTTTAGGAACTTCCTAAGACTCGTAAGTTGTTGACTTCCTGAGTCTTATTGGGAACTTTCTTTCTAGATGGAATATTTCAATACAGAGAAATTGCTATATACAAGGACACAGGTTGAATAAACCCAGGCTTTCTGTCTTCTATATGGATCCTGCATTGGGCCTCACTTGCCTCTGTGAGGGCTCAGTGTTTGAGTGTTCTGATGATTCCTGTCTGGTTGTTATTTTCCAGTTATCCAGAACCATACGTACAGAGAGTTGGCAGGGCTCTTCTCTCAGTGGCTGTAGCATATGCAAACAATTTAATCTTCAGGTCCAATCTTTAATGTAAATGTTTAATATAAACCTGTTGTTAACATGATGTACATGAAGTTCTGGCAGGAAAAGCAGGGATTTACATTGTTCTGAAAATCAGATATTCTCAGCTGCAGGGGCAGTGATGGCCTTTAAGGAAGTCAGGGTTTTCCTTCACAGTGACAGGTGCATCCCAAAATGTAAATCCCTAATGTATCATAGGGGAGTCAGTTCCGCATACTTTCTCACTGAGGTCTAAATGTTCAAAAACCCAAGGTTTATCATTGGAATTTAGCTGATGTCAAATGAGTGAGGTAGACAAAAAGCGGACAGTCCTAGCTGTGACAGACACCCCATTACTAATGGCTCCAGAAACAGCAACTTCATCTTTCTGTATCTGAAAAACTAAGGGTTTTATACAAAACTGGTGTCAGAGTTTGTTTTTGTCCAACCTGAAGCTAAGAATGGCACATATAAGTTGACTGTACAATTGCATATATATACACACATACACTTTCATATCACAGTACATGTTTGGAGTTTGGAGAATTACTTGAATGAATCTGGCCTCTACTTTCACATAGGACTCGGGGATTAAACTCAATATCCTTGCTTGGCAGCAATTCCCTTCACCCAATGAGCCATGCAGCCTTTATGACTTATTTTGAAGCACCGTGTGTTCAGCTGTTAACTCCTAGTTATCCTCCTGCCTCCACCTTTCAAACTTTTGGATTATATACATGTGTTTGCATGCCAGGCCATTGGTCTTATATTTTCTTAATGATTGGAGAAAACATCTTTATGGCATGTAGAAGTGATATGATTATTTCAATTTCATCCTTTATAGATTTGTATTAGAACGTGGCCACAGTTGTTCATTAACCATCTACTCCTCTCTGGTGAACCATGTTACTACATTAGCAGACCTTGTTTGGATTGTGACTACAGGATCCATACAATCTAAATATATATTTTCTTTTTTAATAGAACATGTTTCTCAGCTTGGCTTATGACACCATTTTGTCTAATTTTTAATGGCAGCATACTCACTATTCCATCGGCACATGGCATATCCTGTAGTATGAGGTTTCTGGCCCGGACTTTCCAGCCTAACCTCAAGGTCTAGGCCCACAGACCCGTAGACCTGCAGACCCACAGTCCTACAGTCCCACAGAGACACACAGATGCTTTCATTTGTTTTAGGCTGATCGGCTTCAAGCCCCGGCATATAGCTTGCTAGCTCTCTACCCTTCATCTAACCCATGTCTCTTGTTCAGCCATGCGGCTCGGTACCTTTCTTTAGAGCATCATAGCTGTCCTCTGCTTCTTCCAGGTCTCTCTCTGGAATTCCCTCTGGCATTCTGTTCTCAGAGTTTTTAGTCTGGTAGCCCCGCCTACACTTCCTGTCTGCCTTTGGCCAATCAGCTCTTTTTATTAAACCAGTGGTTGGGACAATTATTTAAAATGAAACAACACAACCTCCCACAATATCCTACATTCATTTTCTCCTGCAAAAGGATTTGCTGATGTGGCTGTCCCACTTAGAGCTGACCACTCCGAAATCTCTTGTTCTTTCACAGTTCCCCCCAAAGTTCAAGTATCATCAAGGAAGAGGGGGTGGCAAGACAGGAGGAGGCAGAGGTGGTGGTGAGTACGCAACAGTACTCTTCAGTCCCCATAAGGAGACGATACATGTGTGGACTCAGAGCTTGTAATGGCATGCACAAGACCTGGGCAAGCTCAAACTAGACAAATCAGCAACATGGACAGGAAGCTACTGCATCACACCACCAGCTGAGGACATGTTAGCATTTGATAGCTGCTGGAAGGCCATTTTCTGTAAGGGTGTTCCCCCATTGTAGGTCAACCATGCTCGAGGGAATGAGTTTGTACTCAGAGTGTTTGGAAGACATAAATTGACTTCTTGGTGGGTTAGTGGAGAGAGTAAGAAGAAAGGGGAGAGGGGAGGGGAACAGGAGGGAAGAAGAGAAAGAGAGAGAGAGAGAGAGAGAGAGAGAGAGAGAGAGAGAGAGAGAGAGAGAGAGAGAGAGAGAGAGAGAGAGAGAGAGAATGAGGTTTTGTGAGTAGTGTAGGTGGTGGTGATGGACCTGGGAGGAGTTGGGAAAGAGGGAAAGAATCTGATCGAAATGCATTATATGAAATTCTCATAGGATTAATAAAAAATGGAATTGTTTAATATTTGTGTCATTGTCCTCTATTTTTTTCTGCTTTAGGCTTTTTTATCATGTTAGTGGTTATTTATAAAGCAAATTAAAATATCCACATTGCCATATGTCTGATGCTTTATACAGTAGATAAGGGTCAGAATGCAGTTCAGTGGGTAGAGGACCCAGTTAGCATGCACAAGTCCCTGGATTGTATCTCTAGAGCGAGATGAGTACAATTGTCACCCCAACACTCAGGTGGTAGAGGCAGAAGGATCAAGCAAACCTCTTATAAAAAGATTTGCACACACACACACACACACACACACACACACACACACACACACACACACACACACGATCACCTGCTCTCAAGACATGGAAGTAGGAGCAAGCCATAGGCATGCTGGGAAGAAGAAAGGAACAATGTGAATGGAATAGAAGGGGATGAGAAATGCTTTCAGGACAGAATATGTTCACAACATATGTCTGAGCTTGTAAAAAAAAATCATATTTAAAAAATATTAATAAAAGGAAATAAAATAGGTATATAATGAAACTGGCTGATCAGCAGTGTTTCCACTCAGGCTCACCAAGTACCTG
The DNA here is from genome assembly GCA_033318265.1 of Phyllotis vaccarum. NCBI lineage: Eukaryota > Metazoa > Chordata > Mammalia > Rodentia > Cricetidae > Phyllotis > Phyllotis vaccarum. The sequence goes on from JARWLC010000008.1 coordinate 9,446,099, forward strand.
TGCTCGACAAAGTAGCCTGGGGATGAAGCCAGAGTTTTCATGTATTTGGGTTTTTCTTTACCGCCCACCCCCACAGTAAAGCTCACATTGATTTGACAACAACCAGCCAGGGTAATTACTTGATTTTACACTTTTTTTTTCTTTCTGAGAGACACTGTATTTTACAGATAACACCTGACTTGGCTTTCCTTCAAAGCAATTCCGACTTCCCTTATCCTTGACATCTCTCACACTCCCCTCCTCCCATCTCCCGCCCCCGCCCTGTTCCATATAGCAAATGGACCTTGTACCGTACAGAAGTGTCTAAACCTTGGCACCTAAATGCTAGATAGCTAAGTTCATGATAATACGAGCTGCCTCCCTCCCTCTCCTTGGGAAAGAATGTCCTCATGAAATTGCACTGAATTCCTAGACGAAATATATTGAGGAGTCTGGGATTGGCCAGGTGACAGCAACCCTTTTGTTCCCAGCCAAATATTTACAATGGGGCCAGATTGACATTAATTGTGACCGAACATTCCTGACCCTGCTGTAACCTTCTCAGAAGGTGAGGAGAAACGATTTAATCTCAGTGCTTTTATGGTGGTATCTTAATTTTTTTCCTCCAAGCTTGGAATTAATTTCCCTAGTTTACAGGCTGTATGGGAATGTCCCAAGGTCCCCTTGGCCCCTCTGGATGAAATAATTAGCTGCATATGCTGTCCAATATTCTTGTATACACGGGCCCCTCATTAGTTTCAAATCTTGGTTTAATTTCCAGCAGAAACAGTTCAGGGTTTCCTGAGACTCAGCAACCAAACCTGACCAACCACAGGGGGTCTCCTACCCAGACTGCCCCTTTCCTGGTTCTTTGCCCACCCCTCACCATCCTTCCTGAGAGTCAGATCTGAAGGTGCCTTGTTGCTGCTTCTGCATTAGTGAACTGTCCAGATCAGAAATCATCCCCGGAAAATTTAGTACTTCCCTTACCCAGCTGCTCATTTTGATTCATCCCTTAGCTTTCTGGAATAGGTTTACTTGAGTCTACTCACGGCATGTGGAGGCCACTGTAGATTGGAGCCTCAGTTCTTCCCAAAGAGAAAAACTCTTATGTTTGGATTACAGGAAAGGAAATGGAGCCATGAACAAAATACTTGCAGGAAAATACTTGCCTGGGTTGGTTGAGAGGGATGGTTCACAGGAGCAATGAAGAAGGATGTATGCTGTGTAGAACAAATACATTGGAAGCAGCTGATGTAATGTTTTCCTCCAGATCCCATACAGAACCCTCCTGCTGGAGGATGCTCAGATTCAGTGGACTTCAAAGTTGGTGGAGTCTTGACCTGAAATACTCAGCTGTGTATCTAGACAAGTAGATTCAGAAGTCAATAATATTTTTTTTCCAGCTCTCTTTCTCTTTAGATTATGTCTCATGTGATTCTCTAGTCAATATTGCAGGAGGTGATGCTGGAATTGTCTGATTTGATCATTGCTACGGAATCGGAATCTTGTGTTCTTTATATACCTCCCACCCCCGGAGACTGAACTCCAATAGGAGAAGCAAGAATGGCCTGCTTTGGGAGTAAAATTTGATTATGCCAGATCCTTAAACAGAAAGAGAAAGAGCAAGAGAGAGAAGAATTGAGAAAATGGAGGTATTCAGACTTTTAACCCTCATCTGAGTTGTTTTTATTGGATGGAGTAACACTCTGATTATTCCCCTCCGCCTGGAACAGAACACGACCCTGCATTTCTTTACAATTAAATTAGGGCTAAAGAATGGCAAAGACGTTATTGTTCATATGATATGTCTGAGAGATACTGGTTTTGGTCTATTGGAGCAGAGTGCATGAACCCTTCACTCAGTTGCTCTCTGAATTGCCAGGTTTTCTGGGCAAATCCCATTAAGTGGTTTTATGTAGCTTATGCCTTTTTGCTTTTCTTTGTTGTATGGAGATGACTCAAGGATGGTTCATGCCAAACTTGAACTTAATTTAGACACTGGAAACACTAAAATGGGGATCTCTGTCTGGTCATTATTTCTGTTATCTATCCTGCAAGAGTATATCTATAATAATTTCATTATAGTCGCTTGGTCAGTTGTCAATTCTCCTCACTAATCTGGTTTATGGAAAAATTTGTTATGGATTGTAATTATGTTGTTTTCTCAGCTTTCTCAACACGTAGATCAATATTTTTTACCATGTTGGAAAAATGCTTGAGCGGTTTTTTTTTTTTTTTTTTTTTTGAGATGGATTCTTGTGTATCCCAGGCTGTCTTTGATCTTGTAGTGTAACCAAAGCTGGCCTTGAACTTCTGATCCTCTTGGTTCCACCTTCCAAATGCTGGGATGTCAGATTCCTGCAGCTGGGATGTCAGATTCCTGCAACCATATCTGGCCTCTGCACATTTTTTTTTCTTCATTACTTTTTATGATTCCTGTGCTGTGTTCTGTTTTCAAGGTATCATTTTGATATTCTTGAGGTGTTTCCAAAAATCATATAGGTTCTGTTTTCCTCTTCTTTTTTCAGAGATTTGTTTATTTATGTTGTCTATGTGTTCATGTTTGCCTGCATGTATGTGAGTATACCACAAGTATGCAGTGCCCGTAGAGGGCAGAAGAGGCCATTTGAGTCTTGGCAAGTTACAGATGGTTGTGAGCTACCATATGAGAGCTGGGAACCTAACCTGGCTCTCTGCTGCAAGATGCCAAGCCACCTGCTCTCTACCTTGCTTGTTTTTTCTTAACAGTCTCCTTTGGTTTCCTTAGTTCTTCCATATGGATCTTATTTATCTTTGTTTAAAGTATCTCTCTCTCTCTTTTGTTTAAAGTATCTCTCTTTTCTTCCCCTCCCCCCTCTCCCTCCCTAATTAACTCTTCTAGTACATCACAACTTTCCACTTCTCCATTTTTTTTTTTTTTTCAGCTCTGGGAAGTCAGGTTGTTGTGACTTCTGTTTCCCTGAAAACATTCAGGTAACTGTTCATTAAAACTCTCATATTCTTCCAAGATCTTGACAAATTGAAACAACTGTAAGTCTCCTCTACAGCTGATGCCCACAATTTCCTTCACATGGGAGATCCAGGCTTGTTTATAGTGTCTGTTTCCTCCTGTGAGTGGTTATGGGTCATATTTTCCTTCTGTGAATTCTTAATTTTTTACTTATCGGAGACAGAGGCTTTCTATGTAGCCCAGGCAGGCCATAAACTATGATCCTCCTGCCTCACCCTCCTTTAAGGATTATAATCATTTGCCATCATGCCTTGTACAAGTTAAGTGTTTTCTGACTGACCAGTTAATAGAATGATGAATGGTAAGGTGTCTAGAGTTGGCTGTCTTACCTGAAGGGAGGTTATATCCTGGGAAACAGAGCATGTCACTGATTCATTCTCCTTGAGCCCATTAAACTTTTGTTTTAGGTTTGGTTGTGATACCCTGGAGTATTATTTACTTTAGATCACAGTTTCCCCAACTGTTCTTCAAGGGCACAGTAGTAAATATTTTAGGCCTTAGGATGGATTTTCCTCTTGAATTAGTCATATCTTTCACTGTAACCATGACAACAGCCATAGAGATCTATAAGGAAAAAGACATGCTTATGTACCAGAAAAATACGATTTATAGAAACAGATGATCAGGTAACGGGCCACAGTTGGCTGATCCTGAGCTAGGCATTGCATCTTATTCCTAAGTAATGGCTTCTTTAATGTGTAGTTTGCAGGCTTAGGATGTTAACAACATCTTTCTCTTCTAGATGGGACAAAGGCCCGATGTCTCCCAGTCTCGTGCTTCTATTCCATTCTTAGACTTAATGGCTTTCTTTCTCCCACACAGTCATAGGGAGGATGATGAGCACATTTACACCCCAGCCCTTGGTTGCTGTCTTACATCAAGCCCCACCAGACTCGCTTTTGTCAACTTGACACAAGACAGAATCACCCTGGGAAGAGGGAACTTCAAGTGAGGAATGGCTTCCATCAGATCAGCTTGAAGGCAGATCATTAAGGGGCATTTCCTTTACTAATGACTGGGAGGACCCATCCCACTGTGGAACCGCTGGGCAGGTGATTCTTGGTGTATGTAAGCCTTGGGAAGCAGGCCAACAAGCAGCAGTCTTCCATTGTCTCCTTTTTCCATTTCCTTCCACCAGTTTCTTCTTAAGTAGCTTCCCCTGACTTCTCTCAGTGTTGGACTGTGACATGGAAGTGTGAGCCAAATAAATCTTTCACTCCCCAGGTTTCTTTCCATCAGAATGTCTTGTCATAACAATAGAAAGTAAACCGGGCTAGTGTCCCTGAGCTTTGACCTCTGTTTCTTACATTAAGAAGGACAGGTACACACTTTGAGTGCTATTCTGCAGAGTGCCACTATTGGGAAGTGATCCCAGGAGAACATCCCAGTGAACACAGAGCTAACTTCACACATCTCCCTCATCTCCAAAATTTCAGGGGATGGAGAGCTGGCTCAGCAATTAGGAATTCATACTAGTCTTGTAGAAGACTGGAGTTGGTCTCAAGTACTCAACTCACACTGGGTGGCTCACAACTAACTCCAGCTCCAGGAGACTCAATGCCTTCTCTGGTTTACGTGGACAGCTAGCTGCACTCGTGTCCACATACCCTAACAGAGACATATCAAAGATAAAAATAAATCTTGTTTTAAAAAAGGAATATACAAGCTAGCACTGCTAATAATTCCCCCAGATAAGACCCTTATATGTTCTGTGTAGATTTATCATCCTTTACAGAAGATAGTAATAAATTCTAGGCAACAGGGCTCAAAGCAGAAGTCTCTTCATTGTGTTTTAAAAAGCAATTGGCTATGTAGTCTTAGGCTGCCTGAGCACAGTCAAGATCTTCTTTAAATGTCTACCTGCAAGAAATTCCAGAGGATTGTAATAGATTAAATCTCACCACAATTTATTTAAATTTTTTTCATACAATATATTTTAATCACATTCTTTTCCCATATTAACCCTACCTTCCCATCTGACCAACGTTGTATTACTCTCTGTCAAAAATAGAAGAAGAACAAAAATAATAATAAATAAACACCCTCCAAAGCCAACAGGATAAAAAATATCAAAACAAAAAGCACACAAGAACATGGAGTCTATTTTGGGTTGGCCAGCTGCTTCTGGGCATGGGGCGTGTTCCCTAAAGTATAGTTAGTATTCTCGGTGATACTTCATTATAGAAAACAACCAAAAAAAAAAAAAAAAAAAAAAAAAAAAAAAAAAAAAAAAAAAAAAAAAAAACCCAAAAAGAAAACTTTTCCCAGGAGGTGTTAGTTGCAATTAGTTTTTTGGCTAGGGGTGGGACTTTGTGCTCTCTCCCTTCTCTGTTCCAGCGTTTTGTCTTGTTTTGTCTTCGGTAGCATGAAGCTGTGCGTGTCTGGCACATACTGCCCCAGTCTCTGTGAACTCATATGTGTATCAGCCCTGTTGTGCCTAGAAGATGCTGTTTCCTTGTAAGAACCACCACCTCTGGATCTTACACTCTTTCCTTCTCTTCCACATAGATCCCTAATCCTTGGGAGAAGGGTGTTGATCAAGAAATTTTATTTAGGGCCGAATGCTCCGAAGTCTGTCCCTATCTGCACCTTTTCTATTTGTGAGTTTTTGTATTAATTATCATTTACTGCAAGAAACTTCTTCTCTGGTGAAGGCTGAGAAAGGCACAGATCTACCAGTATAGTAATATTTATTGGGAGTCACTTTATTATTGCTATGTTTTCTTTTGGGGGGGGGCAGAAGTACAATAGTTAGGCATTGTGGTGTGCCTGGTTCAGGGTCAGATGTTGTGGTCATTCTATGTTCAGGGCCCTATTAGTTCCCCTTGGGAGAGGGGGCAAGAATGTGGGGAGAACAGCAATACAGTCTCCGGGGATAAACTGAGACAAATCCAATTTGATTAAGGAAAGGGAAAGACTTTGACACCCCCAGACCCTCTGCCCAGGCAGGCAAATGAACTTTGGTTTGCTAGTATCTGCGGCTGTGGTGTGGTGATCTTTCCCTCGTTTAGGTCACCTTGTATTAGGATTAGCAGACCCCAGGATGGCTTATGAGGAGGTGCTAGGAACACATGTTTTAAGGTACCAGTTATAACCACTTCGTACTGGCTGAGGCCAGGTTGGTCTCTAGCCTCCTAGAAGCCTCTAGGGCCTATGTATTCTACAGTTGGTGTCTCTCTAAGGCCCACAGCTTACATAGTCTCTAGTTCTTAGCCTCTTTAATAGTGTCAAGTGTCGGTTCTGTCTCGTGCAGCAGGTTTGAAATCTGAACTCACAGACTGGATGGTTACTTCTACAACTTTTGTGCCACTATTGTACCAGTTCATGTGTGTAGCTGAGTGATAGTGATGATAGCTTTTCTCCTTCGGTAGCATGAAGAATACTTTCTATCACCATGAATGCTAGTCAGTAGGAGTGAAACATCTGTCTAGGTACCAGCTCAACTTCTCTGTGTTGGATGATATCAGTAAGTAGTGTCTTCACTAATAGGGCTGTAGGATAACCGATTACTTTGGCAACAGTCTGTGATATTTGGGCAACTCTCTGAGACCCCTTTGATCAACAGCTCAACAAGAGTTATGGCATTACTGGGGTTTTTACTTGGTGGCATAAGATGCCTACTTAGGTTCATTCTCTCCCCCGTTATATGGTGACTACATTTAATGAAGTTAACATTTCTTTCACGTGTACTTTAGAAAGTTTCTAAAATAGTGAGTTCTCATATAGCTTTTCAAAAGGCTTCTAGTATGACTTGTCCCCTGCCCATTTCCGCCCTTCCCTTGTGCTATCCCACACCCTCCCCGCTTAATCCTCCTGCTCCAGTTTCCCTTTATCTCTTTGTTACACTATATTGGAGTTCCCTTTCCTTGAAAGATCCTTCCTGCCCCAGTCCCTTACTAGCTACCCAAGCCTGTAGGTATTCTAATTGGAACACACATATCTAAAGCTTAAAAGCTAACGTCTGCATACAAGAGAAAAATATGACATGTTTGTCCTTCTGGGTCTGAGTTACCTCATTCATGAGGATTGTTTCTAGCTCCACCCATTTACCTGAAAATTTCATATGTTTTTTTAATATGCATTAGTGTTTTGCCATGGGTGTTGGATCCCCTGGAACTGGATTACAGACAGTTGTGAGCTGCCATGTGGGTGCTGAGAATTGAACCTGAGTGTTTTGGAAGAACAGTCCATGCTCTTAACCACTGAACCATATCTTCCAATCCTGAAAATTTCACAATTGATGTGTAAATGTACCACAATTTTACTATATATTTAATGTCTGGGGGGCATTTAGGTTGTTTTTAATTTCTGGCTATTACGAACAGAGCAGTAGTAAACATGGATGAGCAAGTATCTCTGTGGTAAGATGTAGAGTCCTTTGGGTACACGTACAGCAGTGGTGTATCTGGATCTAGTGCTCTATCGATTTTTAGCTTTTTGAAGATCTGTCACGCTGATACCCATAAGGGCTGTGGGCAGTTAGTACTCTTCAGCAGTGAATAAGCATTTCCCTTTCCTACATCCATGTCAGCACGTGCTGGATTTTTTTTTTTTTTATATTGAATGCAATCATTCTGACTGGCATAAAATGAAATCTCAGAGTGGTTTTGATCTGCATTTCTCTGATGGCTAATGATTGCTGAACATTTTTTACCTGTTTCTCAACTCTCTGTGTTTCATCTTTTGAGAGTGCTCTGTGTAATCCTATATGCCATTTTTGAACTGAGGTATTTGTTTTTTTAATGTTTAGATTTTAAAGTTTTCTATATATTCTGCATACTAATACCCTGCCGTAACCCCCCCCACACACACATAAAATTGATCAAGATTTTTTTCCCATTACATAGGCTGTCACTTTGCTTGAATGATAGTGTCTTCACTATACAGAGTGTTTTATTATCATGGGGCCCAACTTATCAACTGTTGGTCTTAAAAATCTATGTTTTTGGTGTTCTATTCTGAAAATTTCCTTCCTGTGCCGAGGAGTTCAAGACATTCTCTACTTTTTCTTCCCTCAGATTCAGGGTATCTTGTCTAGTCTAATGTTTTTGTCCAGGAGATATATGTCAGTTTCTTCTACACACAGCCATCCAGTTGGACAAGACTGTTCAAAATGTTATTTTTTTCTCTATTGTGTAATTTTTACTCCTTTGTCCATAATCTTGTGGAATTATGTCCGAGTCTTCAATTCTGTCCCTATGATTAACGTGTTTTTATTATGTCAATGCCATATCGTTCTTATTATTATAGCTTTGTAGTAAGACTTGAAATCTGAGATATCGATTCAGTTCTTTTATTATTCAGAGTTGTCATGGGTTTTCTCTCTTTGTGTGTTTCCATATGCAGTTTTTTTTTAAACTTCTGTGAAGACTTGTGTTGGGATTTCGATGGGGATTGTATTCAATCTATAGCTTTCTTTTTGTTGAATGACCATTTTTATAATGCTAATCTTACTGATACGTGAGCATAGGTGATCTTTCCATTTTCTGGTAGCTTCTTCAGTATTGTCCTGGTTAAGTTTTATTTTTCTGTAAGCTTGACATAAGCTAGAGTCACCGGAAAGGAAGGAACCTCACTTGAGGAAATTCCTCCATAAGCTACAGCTGTAGAGTATTTTCACAGCCCATTGTGGGTGGCTATCTCTGGGATGGTGGTCCTGGGTTCTATAAGAAAGTAGGTTGAGCAGGCCACAACAAGCAAGCACGTAAGCAGCACCTTCCATGGCCTCTATATCAGCTTCTGCCTTCGGGTTCCTGCCATGTTTAAGTTCTTGTCTTATTCTCCCCTAAGGAGGGCCTACATTGTAGAAGTATAAGCCAAATAAATTATTCATTTCAAACTTGCTTTTTGGTTATGTTGCTTCAAAGCAGCAATAGTAACCCTGACTAAAGTTGGGACCAGGATATTGGGGAATTGCTGTGATGGACCTGACCGTCTTAATTTGGAGAGGGTTATGGAAGGACTTTGGAACTTTAGGCTACAAAATCCATTGAGTAGCTGAGAGCTCACTGAGAGCTTGGAGTAGTGGAGATGATGGAGGCCTGGACTGTGAAGCTTCAGAGGAAGCTAAGACCCTACCAGGTCATTTGTGTGAAGAATCTGTGGCATCTGGTGAAACGGAGATGAAGAATCAGCTGTGATTGACAAGAGTCCCGAACCACTAAAGTAAAACCTTTGCTTTGCTGGGACAATGGATGGTGGTCATCTGGGGATGAAGGCTCATCTGTGATTAAGAAGAGAGCAGCATGACTTTGAGGTGAAGTCTCTGGAAAGTGTTCCCTCAGGGTCCGCACACAGAAGAAGTGGTTGTGAAGTGGCCAAGGTTGTACCTCATGCTGGCAGCCAAACTTGATAGTGTAGGTGGTCACCCAAGGTGGTACTGGTTTTGAAAGTATAAAAACATCATGGGGAGCAGCTGGGGCTTGGTACTGAGCGGCAGGTCTGAAGAAAGACCAGGGCATGCATTGGGTGAACGTGCAGTCCGGTTGCTGTAAGGGACCCCAGAAGTTTTGGAGATGCTATAGAAACAAGAACAGCAGCAGCAGTGGAGTGGAGCCATCAGGAGCCTAGAAGACAAGCTGTGTGTGCTGCAGAGGGCGGAGCTGGAGACGTGACCCAGGCCCCTTATAGGAGCCCAGAAGATTGTGTTGGAATCCTAGACAACTGGAAATTGAGTTATTTACACTTTTTGGAGTTTGATTTTGCCTCATTCAGATTGTAACTGTGCCTTTGTTCTTCGCTCTTGAAGTATTTAACTTATTTTCAGTTTTATTGGAACTCAAATGGAGAGAGTGAGTGAATTTGCAAAGATACTTTTGCTTTTAAAAGCGTCTTCAGATTTTTAAAGATACTGAATTTTAAAGTGTTTGAATTTGTGAAGAATGTGGGACATTTAACATTTATAAAATGTTTATAGTGTGGCGCTCATCTTAATGTGTGATCTTGGAGATGAACAAGAAAGCAAAGACCATGGCTTAATGGTGACATGTTTACCTGTCAAAGTGATAAGGGGTCAGTCATCTTGCCTAGTTTTATGTCTACGTGGCATACGTTAGAGCATCTGAAAGGAGGGGACCTCAATTGAGAATATGCTTCCATAAGAGTCAGCTGCAGGGCATTTTTAAAGTTTGTAATTGATGGGGGAGGGCTCAGCTTTTTGTGGGTGGTGCTATTCCTGTGTGCATGGTTCTAGGTTATGTAAGAAACAGACCGAGGAAGCCATGATGAACAAGCCAGAAGCAGCAGCCCCCTCCATGGTCTCTGCGTCAGTTCCTGCCTCCAGGTTCCTGCTGCGTTTGAATTTGTATCTTGGCTTCCTTCGGTGATGAATTACAGTGTGCAAGTGTGGACCAAATAAGCCTTTTCTTCCTCAACTTACTTTCGGCCATGGTGTTTCATAGCAGCAATAGAAACTGTAGCTAAGACGAATGTCTTAACATTTTTATTATCATCTAAGCCTTTCACTTATTTGGTTAAAATTATCCTAAGATACGTTTTAGAAACTGTTATAAATGGCACTGTTTGTCTTGTTTATTTATTACTATATTTGTCATTTGTATATAGAAAAGGCACTGATTTTTATGTTAGTCATGTGTGATGCTACTTCCCTGAAAGTGTTATCAGTTGTAGGAGTTTACTGGTTGAGTATTTAGGGTCTTTTATCTATAAAATCATATCATCTACAAGTAAAGATACTATGACATTTTTCTATATCCTCTTAATCTCCTTCACTTGTGTTATCACTCAGGCTAAGACTGAATGCTATTTTTAATCGGTATGGAGAGAGGACATTCTTCTCTTATTTCTGGTTTTAGTTTTGATTTATAGTATTAAAATGGTTAAATTTTTGATAATAGAGCTAGGATTAATTCGAAGTGTCCATTGGGAAATGTTTGGGATGGTGTTGGCTTGCTGTAAATTGCCTTTATTACACTGAGATATGCTCCTTGTAGTCCTAGTCTCTCCAAGACGTTTGGAGGGATATTGGATCTTGTCTAAGGCGTTTTCTGCATCTAGTGAGATGATCATGTGGTTTTTGTCTTTTAGTCTGTTTATGTGGTGGATTATGTTTACTTGTTTACGTACATTGAACCATTCCGGGGGTGGGGGGACAACTCGATAATGGCAGATAATCTTTCTGACATGTTTGAGAGTTCAGTTAGCAAACATTTTCTTGAGAAAAATTACATCTATGTTCATAAGGGGTAGTGCTCTATAATTTTTCTTTTTTTATTCAGTTTGTGTGATTTTGGTATCAGAGTAATAGTGGCTTTCCAAGAATAATTTATAAGTGTTTCTTCAGTTTCTATTTTGTTAAATAATTTGAGAAGCACTGGAATTCTGTGCTGAGTCCATTTGGCTCTGAGATTTGTGGGTGGGGTAGTAGATTTTAATTATTGTTTCTGCTTCTGTTTCACTAGGGGTTACAGGTCTGTTTAAATTGCTTATTTGATTTGGATTTAACTTTGGTAGGTTGTATATAACAATAAATTCATCAATTCTGTTAGATTTTCCAATTTGGTGGGCTATACATTTTTAAAGTATGTCTTTGTGATTCACTAACTTCCCTCAGCATCTCTTATAATCTTTTTTCATCTCTAATTGTATTAATTTAGATCTTTGTCTTTGGGCTAATTTAGCTAAAGAAATGGCAATTGTGTTGATTTTCTCAAAGAACCAACTGTTCATTCTATTTAGCCTTTGTGGCTTTTTAAAATTTTTCTATTACATTGATTTTAGCCTAGTTGATTATTTTTTTCTGTTTACTCAATTAAAGTATTATTAATATTTGCTTTTCTATACTTTCCAACTGTATTATTAAGTCATTAATGTGCGGTATCTCCATTAAAAAATAGTATAGGCACTTGGACTATGAACTTGCCTCTTAGAACTGCCTTCATTGTGTTCCATGTGTGTATTTGTCCTGTCTTGACACCCATCTACTTCTTAATTGATTAGGAATGAAGATTCCCAAGTACCTTAGAAGTTTATCTCTTAGAGTAAGTGCCGACTACACAAATTTGAAGGAAACACAGTTTCTTTAATACCTCATTCCTAAGAGGAGAAAATAGAAATGGAAAATATTACATATAGTAATAAAAACCAAAACATAATAGAAGAGTGTGACGGTTGATATTGTCAATTTGACAGGATCTAGACTCACTTAGAAGATAAAACCATTGAGCACACCTATGAAGAAGTGTTCAGATTAGATCAGTTGAAGTGAGAAGGCTCACTTTGAAGGTGAGTGGTACCATTCTCTGTCTGGGATCCTAGATTGAGTAAAAGAAAAAAGTGAGCTGAACAATAAAATTCATCTTTCTTCCTCCTGATTATGGACACAATGTGACCAACTGCCTCCTTCATCTGTAGCCATGACTCCTTTACCATGATAGACTATTCTTTCAATATGTCAGCCAAACTAAACTCTTCTTCATAAACTGGGTCTTGCAACAACAATGAAAATAGTAACTAATGCAAGGGAGATTGGATAAGGCATATGTACGTGTATCTAGAGAAGTTAGTTAGCAAGTCCTTGAGCTCAGCTTCAACGTGATAGTTAGCTAGAAATTTGCCACTTTGAAGGTCGTGTGTGTGTGTGTGTGTGTGTGTGTGTGTGTGTGTGTGTGTGTGTGTGTGTGTATGTGAAGGGTACTTGAGGAGGAAAGAAAAATCACCTGTTCAGAATGAGCCAGGCAGTACTAGCACAGGTATTATATGCTTGGGATTAATAGGCAAGAGGTGGCAAGGGAAGAAGGTGGACTAGCAGGCTGGAGTTGGCTTAGGAAAGCCCTTACTGCACACCGTAGAGAGTCTACATGGGTTCCTTAGACCATGAGAAGTTACTGAAGTATTGTCAGGGAGGACAAAGAAATGGTCCTACTAGGCTTCAGCAAGATGTAGGTGGCCAACTAAAAAGAATTAAAGGGCAGGAGTGGAATTTAAAATTAACCAGAGAGCTCGGAGGATGGTGTACAAAGAGGCATCCTTCCATCGGAGCAAGGAATCTGAGCTAAGGAGAGTTAGATTTGAGAAATATTATGGAAGATAAATTTTTATGGCTAATCCAATGATAGGTTTTAAGTTCAAACGAGGTATGTAGGGTTAACTTTAGCAGTGGCATTTTTGAAGGAATCTAAAATAGGCTAAGAATATGGAGAATAGTGATTGGCAAGTTTAATCCTTATTCATTTATTCAAGAAGCGTTTAGCGGATGCTTACCGCATGCCAAATATTGCCACAGCTAAGTTGATACTCTCTCAAGGGTAATACAACTCTTTTTAAGTACTTACGAATTTTAAATCCAGATGATAATAAAGAGTAATTGAAAATGAAAGTGGATCAAGAAGAGCTCTTTATCCTAGGAAAATCTTCTTAAAGTCTCTTACATTTGAACTGAGACGTGCATGGTTAATAGAGCTGCAAAGATTACAGAAGCATCTAGAAGGAATCAACAGCAAGAACAAAACCCATGTGTCAGAATGAATTGAGATTGTTAAAATAAGGTCTGGAGAGTGGTCAAATGCACTGGATGCTCTTATGGAAAACTAGCATTCAGCCTTAGCACTCATAAGGTGGCGACTGATGAGCCATTATGGAGGCTCCAGGGGATCCAACACATTGTTCTGAGGTCTTCAATGAGCACCTGCACACACCACACCCAGAGAGAGAGAGAGAGAGAGAGAGAGAGAGAGAGAGAGAGAGAGAGAGAGAGAGAGAGAGAGGTGTGGTGGTGATATATTGTATAGTTATCTGTAATATCAGAGCGCAGAATCACCCACAGCCAAGCCATGAAGGTCACAGAGTGGTGACTCATGGCAACTCACACCTTCAATCTCATCACTAAGGAGACAGAGATCTGTCTGGATCTCTGTAAGTTCAAGGTCTAACAGCCAGACAGTGGTAGCTCACATCTTTAATCCTAGCTCTAGCAGAGTTGAACCAGGAAGTAAAATAGTTGAGAGGGGAAAGAAATATAATGCAGCAGAAGGCATTATTCTGTCTGAGCAACCAGTCGAGTGAGGACCTATGAAGACAGCATTTACCCTTTCAGCCTGAGAAGTTGGGTGAGAATTGGCTGTGCTCTCTCTATCTCTCTCTTATTTCAGCTTTCCCCCAATAATCTGGCTCTGGGTTTTTAGTATAATACTAAATAGAATTTGGGCTATACAAAGGCAGAGACACAGACATGCACACAGACTACATAAAAATTTTATCCAAAAGATTATTAAAATAATCACATGCTTGCGGTTGATAAGTGTAAGAGGGTAGGGGGAAATAACATAGATTTTGGAGGGTGTAGGGAGAGTTGGGAGAGGGGAAATAATGTGATAAAATATAATGTGTAAAAGTGTTTTTTAAAAAATAGGGGGACATAAGTGTTTGGAAGTCATCAGAATAGCAGACTTTTCTGTACTGCATGTCACAGGCTCCATTTCCCCTTAGCAGCCCTCATTACGGCTTTAGAGATAATTGAGTTTGAAAGGATTTCAGGCACCTGAGTCTCATGCTTGCCAGATGGTCATCAGAAAAAAAAAAAAAAAAAAAAGCTAGTTTATCAACCAATGGAATCCAGCTGACAGTTGATAATTTAAGGGTGTGGAAACATTTTCCTAGCATGAGTGTGCAGAAGCAGAGTCTCAAATTAGCTGTCTCCCTTGTATGTTGAGAAGATAGGCTTGTCTTGGGTGATACAGGCAATAATACTAGATAGCATAGCATCTTTGCTAACAGTCTGCACAACCAGCTTCCCCTCTTGGGCCTGGCTTGCTCTATGCTTTTAGAAAGCACACGGCATCCTCCCTGAGTTGGGTGAAACACAAATACCAGAAAAGAGGATTTAAAATAGAATCCTTTAACATATTTAAGAGAAATATAAAAAAATTAAGAAAAATATAAATATCTCAGACTCACCAGGCTGTTCGTGATAACCACAGGCACACAGTTCACTCATTGTAATTTGATTTTTCTGCATTATTTCACTGAAATAATAGATTTCCCCCTCTGTTTTACCTTGTCAAATGAAGCATTTTATGGTGAGAACGAGGTTGGTTTATAAATGCTAGCAATATATGAATCTCCCACTGGGCATCAACTTCAGCAGAGAATTTTCCTTTATTTTTATTCCACAGAACTTAAAGTTTAATTACAAGTGTACCCTGGGTCTTAAGACTATCCAAGTCGATTAATTAGCATAAATGCTTGCTTTAATTATATGCGTATGTGAAAATGCCTGTGTGTGTCTATATACTCACATGTGTAAGTACCCACAGAAAGCAGAAGATGATGTCAGGTTCCTTGGAACTGGAGTTACAGGTAGCTGTGCCTCTCTTGGTAAAGGGTACTAGGAACTGAACTCTGGTCCTCTGTAAGAGCAGCAAGCATTTTTAATAACTGAACCATTTTCCCCAGTGTGCTCTCTCTCTCCTCCCTCCCTCCATCCCTCTCTCCCTCCCTCCATCCCTCTCTCCCTCCTTCTCCCCCTCTCTCTCATCATGGAATAATCATTTTGTACACTGTGAAGATGTGTCACTCTGATTAGTTTCATAAAAAGCTGGATGGCCAATATCTAGGCAGGATTTCCGGGCACAGAGGGCACTGGAATAAGGAAGGCAGAGATGTCAGGAGACTCTTGCAGCATGGGCAGTACAGAGTAAAAGTAACAGAGCTATGTAAAAGGACTATGTCAGGATCATGAGGGAAACCCATGGACACAGTGGACCCAAGCTACTGGGAGCTCACTGACTCTGGACTGACAGTTGGGGAGCCTGTGTGGAACAGAGGTAGGCCCTCTGAATGTGGGTGACAGTTGTGTGACTTGGGCAGTGGGACTAGGATTTATTCCAGGTGCATGAGCTAGCTTTTTGGAGCCCATATTCTATAGAGAGATACTTTGCCAAGCTCGATGCAGGGGGAGGGGATAGTTCCTGTGCCAGACTTTGTTGACTCCCTGTGGGAGGCCTTCCTCTCTGAGGAGTGGAGGGGGATGGGGAGAGGAATCTGGGAGGTAAATGGAAGGAGGGGAGAATTGTGTTAGTATGTAAAAATTAAAAAAAAAAAAACCTTTAAAAATAACAAATTAAAAGATAAAAACATTTAAGTTATAAGAAGCTAGTTAAAAACAAGCCTAAGCTATCAGCAGAAATTTCATAATTAATAATGTCTTTATGTTATTATTGGGAGCCGAAGTTCCCAACAGAACAGTCTGACTACAAATTTTTTCATTATATTTTGAGACAGGGTCTCACTATGTAGTTCAGGTTAGCCTGGAGTTCCTGGATATTTCCTTGCCCCTGCCTTTCAAGTACTGTGAAGAAAGGCCTGCACCACTGCATCCAACTGATGTGGGAATGTCTTTCTATATGCTGTGAATATCAATCTTTAAATAAAGGAGCTGTTTTGGCCCATGACATGCACCATAGTAAAGGTAGGCGGGGAAATCACAACATAGGTAGGAGGAGGGTGGAGTCAGACACACCAAGCCAGCTGCCCAAGAAGAAGCATGTAAGGAACACAGGTGAGCCATGGGCCATGTGGCAAGAAAGGTGAATGGAAAGGGGTTGAGTTAAGATGTAAAAGCTAGCTAGCAAGGTGCCTAAGCCACAGACCAAAAGCCATAGACCAAATATAAGTGTTTGAGTCATTTCTGGGGGCCTCCTCAGCTGCGGGCGGCTAAGGGGTCTGGAGCTGCAGGTCTGTGGGTCTGGATCTCAGGCAGCCCAGGGCCAAGAAACCATATTGTAACATCCAACCCTTTTTTATTTATTTTTAATGTCCCTTCTCTTTCTAGCATTAATGATGTTTCATATCCTGATATCACCATCCCATCATGGTGTGTACATGTATATATCACAAAAATTTCCCTGCTTATATGATTTAGATTTTGATATTATAAAAACAGTTGCAGATACTAAAGAGGAAGTGGTTCTATTCAGCTCCATCCTTACATCTTTCTACAAAGGCAGTGGGAGCTAAATAAATAGCATAGTGACCCTGACCCAGAAGGATATTTCTCCATCAATTCTCTGCCTGACTTGTGTCTCCAACTCATTCCAACTAAAGAACACATTTCTCATCTATTAAAACCACATAATGCACCAAATTAGCACAATTCTTTTCTGTATTAAAAGTTGCCTATAAGTTGGTGGTAGCATTTTGGATTTCATGAACTTCCCTAAACATTGATGGTCAAGGTAAAGTGAATAAGATGTCATGCTCCACTGAGGAAGGCAGATGGTAAGGGCAATGCTTCCAAGCCTGCTATGGATGAGAGGGGTAGATTTTTCCCATCTTCAAAATAAAAGATCTTTGGAGATGACAGAGTCTGATGGCAGGTAGAGCACTTTTACTGGACCTTGACTGACATGCCTCAGGAAGTTCTTCTTAGACCAGGTGGATTGGCCAGTCTAAGGGAAGTCCTGAGCTTCCCAAGGAGGCCTTTGTTGACTCTGGCATTTAGGCAAATTCCAGTGGCATTTCAAGTCCCAGTGTCTGGGAACAGGATTCCTGCAGGGACTCTCTCTGCCTTTGGCTATGGCACACCCTTTGGCAGATACTCTCAGAAGTTCTCAATCTTAGTCTCAATGTGGAAATAGATGATTTATCATCCCTTGACGATTGGTGGTGGTGGTGATGGCAAGAAAGACTTTCATGGACAGCTCCCATTACATGTAAGGATATAGAGTGTTCCATGAGTGAGGACACTAGCCTTTGGCTTGCTTTACTTCAGGGGAAGAGAAGACAGATTGAAATAGTATTGTCTGGAGAACATCTAAGAATATCTGGACATTTTGGAACATAATAAGTGCTTGACATATGATACTTAATTCAAGATTTTAAAAATAATTCTTTGAAAATTTCATGCAATGAGTTTTGATCATGTCGACCTCCTCCCAATTCTTCTCAGGTATACTCCTCACTTCCCTACCCATCCGACATTGCAGCCTCCATCCTTCCAAGCCTGTCAAGTCCAATTTGTCTTGCCCATATGCTCTTGGAGGCATGGCTATCCACTGGAGCATGGTAGGATTACGAAGGGCCACACCCCCCAAGAAAACACTCTTCTCTCAGAAGCTCATAACTGCCAAGAGCTCTTTAGCCAGGGGTGGGACTGCATGTCCACACTTTCCTATCTTTATGCTGGGATTTTGTCTGGCTTGACAGTGTTTGAACAAGGATACAGATAATCTCAATGAGACAGATTTTTTTTCCTGTGCATAAATATATTATTCCTTGAATAAGTAACACCGTATCTGGAAGAGTTCAATGTAGTTAATGGTTGCATAGAAATGCCTTCTCTAGGCATGAATTATCTAGCAGGGGCCTTAGCTATAAAACTGCATAAAAGAAGGTTCAGGGAAGGAGTAACAGTCAAGCACTTGTTGGACTAGACGATAGAGCCATCCTTAGGAATGGCAGTTTCCATCAGCGGAGGTTGGTTATTTAGGATTTTTAAGTGAGTTAAGTGAATTACAGGAATCCATGTCAGGCATTTAACCCTAGATAAATAATACTGAGTCAGGATTTTTACTGTCTCTGAGACATATTCTCTGAGGTTCATTGTAGAATGCTGAGTGGATAGTTGCAAGTTGGTGAACAATGTTCAGGCCATCTGAATGTCATTCAAATTTAGGATTGTTGGACTTTATAATTGGAAAGTACATTATAGACCATCTATTCCTATTGTATTTAGTTTAGCTTTGTGTGTGTGTAAACATGTAAATGTATGTGTAGCTATGTGGCATGGATGTGCATGTAGGTATTTATAGAATCAGAAGTCAACTTTGTGCGTCATTCCTCAGGACACTACTTACCTTGGATGTTTGCATTAGAGTTCCTGTGTGGGCTTGGAACTTGCCAGTTCAGCTGTGAACCTGGCCAGTTAGTATCAGGGGCCCTCTGTCCCCCTCCCTTACTGCTGGTATTCTAAGCATGTGCTAACATGCCCCACTTTTCTCTGTGTATTGTGTGATTGAACTGGCATCCTTAGGCTTTCATGGAAAGCACTTTGCCGACTCCATCATCTCTCCAGGCCTATAGAAGCTTCTTGAAGGCATCATAGATCAGGCAGAAATTAAGGGTTGTGAGGACAGGCTGCAGTATATACTGTGCCATCCTGCCTCTTCTTTATGATGTCCATGGACTTTCTTGTGGGGCTGGTGGATCAGAGGTACTAAAATAGAAGGCAAGTGTCACTATGCCTTTGTAGATGGCTCAAGATGGATGTTTCAGTCATCCACCTTCTTCCTCTGACGGAAGACAAGCAACCCCAAGAGATGACATACACAGGTAGCCAATGAGTCAACTTCTCAGGTCTTTCAGTCTCTAATGTCTCACTGAAACTGGGCTTGAAATGGAGTGGAAAGGCCATGGCTGGAAGTTTCATGGTCTTGTCCAGTGAGCTTTTCCACCTTGATTCAGACTGTCTAAAAGTCGTCATCTCCTCTACGTGTTCTTCTGGAGATGAGGGTGTCTGAATACAGGTTGACAAGGTTTCAAGTAGGATGGAGGGTAGGGGAGACGACAAACCTTCAAACCAACATTCGACATCAGTGTTTATAGAATCAGGATGACAGGTACGCATTACTTGTTGCATCCTTTGTGTGGAAAGTTCCAAACTATGTTGCCCTCCACTAAGTGGCTGCTATGGGTCAGTCTGGGCCTTTGCTTCCTACTCTGTCACTTTGAGTGACCTGTTAGCACAGCTTTGTTTAATCTATCTGTCTACAATCTATTTATCTACTACATATCAACTATTCAATTATCTATGTAGCTATGTATCTATCTAATCTATAGTCATCTATATACATATCAATTACCTATCTACGTATATATCAACCATCTGTCACTTATCAATCATTTGTCTATCATATATCTGCCAGTCATCCATCCATCCGTCCGTCCGTCCATCCATCCATCCATCCATCCATCCATCCATCCATCCATCCATCCATCCATCCATCTATCTATCTATATATCTATCTATCTATCTATCTATCTGACTTTACCCTCAGCTCCCTGAATTGGCTCAGTCTTTTTTGATTTTTAATGAAGCTTGGATATTGGTTTAGGAGAAGGTAATGATAACACAGCTGGACATAGGAGTTTCTGGTATTTTTCTGGGGGCGCTAGATTGGCATTTGGGATAAGCTAGACTTGCTTTTGATTTTATTCCCAGGAAAAGTGGACTGAGTTCTGAGTTTTCTTATGACTCCCCGGCCACAGACAGGGTACTTCATGATATTCAGAGACATGGATGCCCCCATTGCATGGCTATACTGAGACCACCTGAGCAGTGCCTCAGAAAGCTCGTTATTCTGTTGTGATGTTAGGAGGCACCCAGCAGCCTGGCACAAAACCTCCCTCTGCCACTGTGCTGGGCAGTTTTGCAGCTCTTTGTTATTATATTTGAGCTGTAGAGGTGTTAAGCCTACTCAAGAAGCATACCTGGGCCAGGGGAATGCTTGAAGGTTTTCTAGGAGTTACTCACATCAGTCTATTAGGAGAGTAGGGGATGTCACTAAATCTGTCTCTAGGAGCCCTGCTACTGCATATTTCTCTTAATACTCTTGATGAGAATGTTGTGCTGATGAGGCTTACTTAGAAGACACCAGATGGGTGGAGTGATACTTACCTAACCATACCTCTGGTATGCTGAAACATCCCAAGGAGAGTGTGTGTATAGAGAGGCCCTCAGGGAAACCACACCCTAAGTCGGCTTCCCTCCCTCCTGTGAGAAACTAAGGAGAGCTTCTAGACAGCACCCTTACTTTCCCAGTGCACAACTGCCATCCCCAGATCGGTCAGACAGGGAGAAGGTATCGATCAGGTGAGAAAAACTGTTCTGAGGGGCCATGTTCTCCTCAAATGTTTATCTGAAAATAAAAGCTACCAGCTTACGCAGGGGCTCTCAAGGCCCCTAGAACACATTGGCATCCTAGACATAGACAAATAAAATGTTGGCTGTTTTGACTTGAATCCCATAAATTGTCCTGTAAATATAAATAAATAAATAGATAAATAGATAAATAAATAAATAAGTAAATGTATATATATTTCAAAAATCTTTCTCTCTTCTCTGTCCCTTCCCCTTCTCTTGCTTCCCATCTCTTCTTCTAACTTTCCTCCCTATCTCCCTTCATCTTCTCTCTTGTCTTCTCCCGTTTCTTCCAGTCTTCTTTTCTTCTCTCTCTCCATCCTTCCCTTCCTCCCCATCCCCTCCTCTCAGACGTAAGCTGAGATTTCCTGCCATGCCAACTGCCACTTTGCTTCGTATTATCTGGATAAGGAAAGCAGACCGAGGAATGATCTACAAGGTACATATTACATGGTAGTCTCTTTGGGAAGCACTTTACAGGCAGTCTATCTCCAAAATTTCCCTTTATAAAGTTAGGGCTGCGAATGAGGAAATAAATACCCGGGGTTAGGGAGCGTGTCTTGACTACTTTGGCTAAGAGACTGTATTTGTAAGAATAATCTCAGGGGCTGGAGGGATGCCGAGCAGCTAAGAAACCTCCTTTTCTTCCAGAGGACCTCAGTTTGGTTTCCAGCATGTACATCAGGTGGAGACTGTAACTCCAGCTCCAGGAGATCTAACATTCTCTTCTAGCCCCTGGCCACACCTGGTGCGGACACACACACACACACACACACACACACACACACACACACACACACACACACACACCACCATCACCACCACCACCACAAATCTTTAAAAAATAATAAGTGAATAATCTGAGTCATGCCATAATAGTCAAAGCCCACCAGTAGCTACCCGACTCTATGTGTGTATTCATTTTGTTTTTTTTTTTAAAATACTACAGGTAACATGAGTCCCCAGTTGAGGATAAGGAAGGGAGAGTACTGGAGAGATTCTCATTCCCAGTTCTATTCTGAACGTGACATGTGTCACTTCAGCTCATGCCCAAATAGCAAGCCGGTGAGCTACTCATCCCCTTCCCTGCACCTTATTAAGAAGTGAAGCCCAGTAGCTGACTAATAGAAGAAGCTGACTCAGAGGTTAGACACTAGGCTCTTACCTCTGCGATAGATACCGCTCTTCAGAAGAATGGCTGAGGCTGAGCTAGAACCTAAAAGGTCCTTGTTTAGCTTCCCATTTAACTCCATTTCTATCCATTTTAACGCCGTCACGCCTATTCCTAAGTCCCAAAGATGCATAGTCTTAGAACCCATCTCAGGGCTTCTTCTGTGCTTGCCTCAGCTCCTGTGTGCTCCAGACCAATACTCAAAGCCCTGTGTCCCATGCTTAACCTTTGCGATGCATATAATCAGCACCCACACAGCTGGGAATCACTGAGTCACGGGCTCAGTTAGTGCTTGCATGCTTTGCGCCTGGAAATGAGATTTATAGGGTAGAGTGTCCTTGCCTCCCACACTGCTGGAAGGTTCCCTGTGCGTTCCTGCTGCAGAACCATCCGAGCTTATCTATCACATCTCAAAGAGAAGCCTTTAACATGGGTCCGTATCCACAGGTAACAGAGTATATAGTAGATTTAGGCCTGAAAGGCACAGCACACAGCAACTAAATGCCTTGGAAGGCCACACTCCCTCACAGTTCTGCACAAGTGAATTAGGGAATGTGCTCATTCATCTGTTCATTTCCTTTTTACCTTCTCAACTTACCCTTCAGGTAAGATGTGTTAAGTGAGGAATGGGAAGAGCCAAAAAGAACTTGAATACAGGAGTTAATTGCAATGCTGTTTTGCAGGTCTAACTCCTTTAAGAACATGAAGAGGGGAAGGAGGAGAGTTGGAGGGAGGGAGATAATGAGAGAGAGAGAGAGAGAGAGAGAGAGAGAGAGAGAGAGAGAGAGAGAGAGAGAGAGAGAGAGAGAGAGAGAGAGAGCTAATATGAAGAACATGTAGTTGTATCCTGAAAACAGAAAGCATACCTCTGAAAAGGATTTCTTCGAGTTATCAGTATAATTTAAAACAAAATTACAAAGGCCTTTCATTCCTCTTCCCTTTGTTGACCATCTTCTCTGTTCTTGGCTCTTCTTCTATTTCACAGGATACCAGTTGCTCCTGTGTCCTGGGATTGAAGAGAAATACGATACCTGTACAGATACAGTGTGTAATATGAGAAAGAGCGTCAGTAGCAGAGAGGGAGAGAGAACAGAATTGATGCTGTAAGCAGGGGCACCCATGGAAGGGGGAGATGACTCTAACGATAGACCTTTGCAAACATGGGGTTCTGAGTTCGAGTCCCAGAGCACATGGGAAAATCCCATGTGCAACAGTGTGCACTTGTAACCTCAAAGATGGAGGATAGGTAGATCTTGGGGTTTGTTGGCCAGCCAGCCTGGCCTACTTGGAGTGAGCCAGGCAAGTGAGAGAGTCTCTTTCAAAGGGGGAAATATTGCTTGGTGGTACCTGATAAATGCCACCCAAGGTTTTCTAGTGGCATGTACACAGACTACATTCATACAAACACACGTGGCCTTATACCTGC
This sequence comes from Phyllotis vaccarum, assembly GCA_033318265.1. Lineage (NCBI taxonomy): Eukaryota > Metazoa > Chordata > Mammalia > Rodentia > Cricetidae > Phyllotis > Phyllotis vaccarum. Next base: position 9,469,563 of record JARWLC010000008.1, read on the forward strand.
ATATGCCTGTGTGCATGCGGGGGCACACACACACACACACACACACACACACACACACACACACAATTGGGACTATAGTACGGTATCAGTGGGACAGAGCAATCCATAGAAACTCCTAGAATACAAAGAGAATGAAGAGAGATGCAAAAGGAAAATGCGTGTCGGAGAAGAGAGAGAAAAGAGATACAAGAGAAATGTAGACATTCCTAATGGGAAGAGATTAATGCCTTTCAAGACTGCTGATGTAAAACCACACATGGAATCATGGCAATGGCACATATGAGCTTTACAGTGACTGTGACAGCATGCACAAGCTCCAGCCAGGCACCCACCCTAGCTGAGGCACCTGTGGCATTTGATAGCTGCTGGGAGACAGTTTTCTTTAATAGTATGACCGCTGGTAGGTTGACCACAGGCCAGGCCCACCTAAAAGTAGTTGTACAACTCAAGCTGGACTTGGTAGGGAAGGAAAAGAGAAGAAAACTCAAGGTTGGATGGGTAGGGAGGGGACAGCATAGAAGGAGGGTATGGGATGACTCAGGGATATAATCAAGGTACTGTGTGTGGAATTCTCAAAAAAATGAATAAAAATACTCCTTAAAAAAAGAGAATCATGGCAAAAAACTGTTCTTGTGGTATCAGTTGCTGACACATTTTGAAATTTTTAATTCAGACAGAAAGCCTAGATGTGAAAATCATCATGATACCCACGAATAGCCCTGCTTTCCAAATCCCAGCAACAGACTAAACTCACCCGTGTATTCTCCTATGTGAAAATTGGTTAGAAAGAGGATTCTTGTTCTGTCTATATTCTAGTTTGACTTGAATGATTTCAGTAAACTCCTACTACTCTAAGTTAAAGGGGCAGCCAAAGAAGTACACTTAGCCCTTATTAAGAAAAATAGAGGATACAAAGTAGCCAGGAAGCATTTTAAAAGACGGTGATGATAGTGTTTAATCAAAACAGCATGGTGATGGGGAAAGTTGCTGGGCAGAGGAACACATTCAGTGCAGATGACCCACTGTTACTTAGTGATTCTCCTTTGATTTCAAGTACCAAAGTTAATCACAAACCAGCTCTCCACATATCCTAGGGTCTATTTTTAGGATATTTGAAATAAAGTTGGCATCTTTTCCTGAATTCTTCCACACCACAATATAGGGACCAAAGGGGCCAAATAAGTAGCCAGATGCACAAAAGAAGGAGAAGAGAATAAGGGTCAAGGGCTAGAGAGAGTCTCCCATCTTGAGTTTGGATTGGTCTCCCCTTGTATAATGAGTCAGAGAAATTACAATTCTATAATTCTACTTCTACTTATAAATGGAACTCATCAGTTGCAGCAGCTTCCTGGAGAAGAGGAGGCAGAAACAGGGTCTGTGTGTAATAAACATCACTCTTCTGGAGAGAAGGAAGAAGTTTACCTCATAGTCTCACAAGGAAGGGAACAATGGTGATTAGAAAACAATTGAAGACACTATGTTTGTGGGGGAGAGACAAGAGAGCTATGTTCATGGAACTCAACATACTTTATTTCTTTTAGCTTCTAGGCTATAACGGCAGTGTGGGCTAGTAGTTAAAGAGAATATGTGACCCACAAGTCTCTCAGCCTGACCCTAGGATCGCTGTCTTCCTATCTGATGACTTTCTCCCACATGTGCTTCTGTCATGTGACACCATTGACCAGGAGACCTTCAGCAGACTCAACCCCTGATACCTCGGATTCTAAGAGAACCTCTTTTCTCGATAAACTTCTCAGGGTCTGGTATTTCATTATAATAACCAAGACTGGCTCATCCATGCTAATTTTTAAGAGGTGAAATAGTAAAGTGAATTTTGTTATGTCCTAATTACCAGCCATTAATTACCATTATTATTATTATTATTGTTATTATTATTACTATTATCAGTTAATTACCATTCGTGAGCTTCAAGTACATTTACAATATAGAAAAAAAAACTCAGAGTGGTAATAGATCTGGGCATAAAACTGCATATGCAAAATGATACCAATATAGAATAGAAAATTTCATGTGCAGATACATAAATATATGAAAATACTAAGGGTAATTTGAACTTAAAGGAATAAGATTACATTATTCTTTTTCCCATTCAACAAAAAATTAACCCTATTTACTGATACCAAGTAGGAGAGGTAGGAAGTCAGGAAAAACCTGCAAGTATCATATTGAGTTATTTTTGAGACATAAGTTACTTGCACCCATTGGAGAAATTTGCCAATTACCTAATTTCACACCAGTCTCCTGTTTGAGGTTATGTATGTGAATTTAAAAGATGGCTGGAGGTGAAGGACCCATGTTTCTCTTATTTCTCACATTGTGGGATTCTTAGTGCCTAGACTTCTTCCCTTTGTCCGAACCATGGTCTTAACCATGCCTCCAGGGTACTCCCAGCTAAATCCACCTGCTTCCTCCACTGCACCTTAGCACAGTCCTTCCACACACCTGTTGGGCAAAGTGCATCCTCCCCTCTAGCAAACCAGCCTTCTCATCTTACACTAGGGCATCTGCTTAGATCTCAGCCCTTCCTAGCCGACTGTCAATCTAACCAGGAGGAAATGAGGAAGCTGTTGTCAAGGAGGCTGCCCTACACACTGTCTCCATGAATGACTATGGTGTATGGTGATAAACATTATCTATACTATGGACTTGTCTGGACTCAATAGCTCCTTTTACATCACTGGAGTCTGGTCATATAATCCTTTAACTTGAAGTAACTTTCTGAGTGTGGCCTCTAGAGTGTGGGTGATTGGGCCCTGGGTTTTCTCTGGCTATTGAAATATTCCAGGCCTATGTGCATTTCATGGTCTCTGCCTGATATCTTCTCTTCTTCACATGGTGGCCACTGCTCTGCAATCAGCTCCTGCCCCATCACAGCTTCCGAGTTAACTGCCTGTCTCCTGCTATTCAAGTGCGAGCTATATGTCCCTTCTGCCTTTCTTCCCACGACCGAGCCCAGAGTACTACTTAGTAAGTATTCATCCACAGGTCGTTATTTCTAGCCATCATACCTCATCGAGGGTTAACAGCTAGTGTTTGGAGAGAGAACCCACTGACTAATACCCAGATACAATGACTTTGTAGGGGCTCCTGTACTTCTTTCCTAATGTCTCCATCAGCCATGTGATGGTTCAGAAGGTGAGTGGCACTTGTTGCTAAGCCTGATGTGTATGCCCACACATACACAAAGATACACATATAAGAAAAAAATTAATGTTATGTATGTATTAATATTCATGTATATTAATAAAGGAACCAACATGATATCAGAAATAGAGAACTGGGGTAAACCATACAGGTCATTTGATCTTGCCCAAGACATTTTGTAGAGGAGAGCCTAAGACCAAGCAGAAACTTCAAAGAAAGATGAAGAGAACCATTCCCTCAAGCTAAGCCTGTGGTGACATGGAGGACCCTCACAGGGTCTGAAGTCTACAGCACCTCTTCTCTGCCCATTCCTTCCTTCCGCTGCTGGTGCTGGGAGTACTTGAGAATGTATCACTACAAAGGGCCTTTAGTTTCTGTGCTGGGTCACGAGCCCAGTCCTCATCCCTACCCACTGTGGTAAGGTGTAGGGAACTAGAAGGAATGACCTACTAGGGCCCTGCCAAAGCTTTGGGTTTCTGCCTCCCAGGCCAGCAAACATTTTATCAGATGTGAATGACATGGAGTCATCTGACCTGGCTCATGTTTGAGATACAGAAGCACAACCGTGAATGTTTCTGGAACATACCTGGCTAATGAAGCCATCATGACATCCTTCAGACCTGTGGGTGGACAGGGAAGGAGCATGATGCAGGCACTTGGTGAATGAGTCTTTTCCACACATGATACTGAATGTGAAGATGTTAATGCCTGGTCACTAGCAATTTGGTCACAAATGAAGAGCCCCCATAGCAGCATCCGCTGGATCTGGAGGATGCAGTCATTGGCATTACAAGAACTGCATTATTTGTGGGAAGGTGGTAGGTGTCTATTCATGTCACTGTTGCTGGAGACAGAGGGAAGACAGACAGGCTTGAGATCTGGGGGAAAGGGGCCGTGAGAAACTGTAGAAACCATGTAATAAGGCTTTAAATTCCAAAACACGCTAGTTTCTCTGACCTGGGAAAGTTCATGATCGTTTTTGAAGGCAGATGGTGAGAATGATGCCAGTTCCAGGATCAGGACCATCTACCGATAACAAACCATATTGTAATGTATGCAAGAAGGGCAAAGAGGGAAAATAACTCCCCAGTGATTGTGCATGGGATGGTCGCATGCAAGCATTTCCAATCCTACACCTATTTTCTGAGCCATACCATGCATTTGGTGATATTATCTCCTCCATTTCCAAGAATGTAAATGGGACTTGGGGGGAATCAGGAGACGCATCACCAGGAAAAGGGAGAGAAGGGAAGGACTTACTGCTGAGAACAGAAACTGCCCCACCTCAAAGGCTATAGATGCATGCACGCACTATGTCTTAAAGGGCCCGGGGGTGAGAGGAGGAAAGAAGGAAGGGATGATAAAAAAAGAGAAAGGAAGGGACCCCCTCGGGTGCAGCTCCCTGCTAATGACCACTGTTATGATTTGAATGTGAAACATTCTGTACAGGCTCATGTTTTGAGCACTTGGTCCTCAGCTGTTTGGGCTTTGGGAGACTGTGGAAACTTTGGGACATGGGGCATGGCTAATAGATTCAGGTCACCTTGGTGGGTCTTTGAGGATTATAGTTCAGCCTTTTTTTTTTCTGGTTTCTGTTTCTGTTTTCTGATGTACTGTGATGAAGCAAAGCACTGGTGCAATGCTCAACGCCACAGACAGAGCCACTTTGCAGAGACCATTCCATGTCTTCCCTTGTGATGGACTGATGTCCTCTGAATCCCGAGCCCGAAATAAATCCCGCCTCCCTTAAATTGCTGCTGTCAGCCACTTTGTCCCAATGGTAAGACAAGCAAGGTAGTCTGAGTCCTTTTATGGTTATGACTTATGAGGTACTTCTAGGGACTTTCAGACAGAATCTGGGGCATGTTCCGATCTTCATCCCCATTTCCCATTGAGCTCCACAGACCTGCTCCTCATGTCTTTACTTCCCAGTAATGTCACACCAGGAAAGCCATTTATTAATTTGAGTTGGCAAAGTCACATGTGAGGAATTTGTGAAGGTCCCAGCAAACCTTCCTATGTGATGCCTGTGGTTCTGATCTCCTCATGGGGCTCCAGGGGCCCAGTGTTACTAAGTGAAGTTGCATTGTAACCATAAAGTTGAACCGTAAGGCTACTAGTACTGCACAGCTAGCACTCGGATGATGGAGCCCACTGTTGGGCCTGTAACCTGGATCTGGCATCCTCAGGAGCAACTATTAACTAAGAGGGGGTGACACAGTAAAGTGTCCAGATTCATTGATGCTGACATGACCATGGCCCAGAGTGACCCTATGAGGGACCTTGGGGAATTAGCTATGCAGACATAATCCTGGCTGTTATTTGATCTTTTGTGGGTAGACATACACATGGGTGTGGACAAAGAAGCTCAAGCAGGGTTGTTGAGACTGAAGTTCCTCCATTGTCTTAGTTTTGTATGGATGCTGTGACAGATAATGGCAGATAAGATGGCTTGAAATGCATAGACTGGTTACGGTACAGTTCTGGCAACCGGAAATCGATACCAGGTTTCACAAGACTAAAAATTCAAAGTTCAGGCAGCTCTAGGATACTGTCTAGATGCTCTGGTATGAATGTATTTCCTTGCCTTTTCCATCTGAAGGCTGCCTGCGTTCATGAGCTCCTGGCTTTTCTGTATTCAGAGCCCCCAACAGTGAACCTGGCTTATCTTTCTATTGCCATATCTCTGGCTTTCAGTGTAATCTTCATTAAAAGCTCCGCCTTTTACAATGCTCTTTTATGCCTACCCAAGGAAGTAATTAAAAAAGAAAAATAGTTGAATGGTGGAATAAGATATTTTTTCTATTAAAAAAATGATTACATGTGCATTTGTGTTTACAGGTGTAAGGACTTATGTGTGAGTACATGTGCGAATGTGGTGCCCAGAGCTTTGTATTAGGAGTTGCCTTTAATCACTCTCCACTTTATTTACTGAAGTAGGCTCCCTCACTGAGCCCGGGTCTTAGCCATGTGGATTTCTTAGTTATCCAGAATGCTCCCAGGATCCTCAATCTCTCACCAGCTGAGCACAAGGATTCATGGTCAGCCGCCATGCCTGCAGGGATCTGACCTGAACTACATTCCTCACACCTTAGAGGTAAATTCTTTGCCCACAGAGCCATCTTCTGCAGTCTGCCCTCCTGCCTGGCTTGGGCCATACCATTGTTATTCAGTGCTGGGATTAAGCCCGGGGGTTCCCATGACCCAGGAATACAGCAGAGCTACTTCCCCAACTTCAAATGAACTTTCGTTGGTCTACTCTAGGCACTGAGTCCAAGAGAGAGCTTCCTTTCCTGGTATGCGTTTGATCGCTAAAATGCCAGTGCTCAGCCATATTTCAGACTTCATCGCTCTTCATGGCGGACAAAAGTCACTTGGTCCAACCTCTTAGCGACAACTGTGATAGACAATATGAGATAATGAAAAGAGCTTTAAAAGGATGTCGTTTAATCAAGCAGTTTCTATGAGCTCACCCAGCCAAATAGAAGATGGACCTGAGTATGTTCCCACCCACAGCGCAGCATCCATGACCCAATCCACTCACTTCTCCACTGGCCCTGTGAGTTACTCCGTTGTTAGAGGACTTCGTTTCCCTTTTCCGTGCTGCGGTTTTACATGTGTGGTACTCAGTAATGCTCCATAACATGGAGGATATCAACACACCATTGCAAACAGTACTGGGAATTTATTTATTTTTTAATGTGCTGAAGGGGAGGGAGAAAGAAAAAGGTGGCTTTGCAGACTCCCTCCTCATTGCTTTCAGTGGAGGAAGCGGTGTGTCTGAGATCATTTTCTGTGGCGAGAGAACACAATCCCCAAGACTTGATGACTTACGAAGAACAGAAGTCAGGCTGGGGATGGCTCAGTGACTAAGAGCACTTGTTGCTCATCCAGAAGACCTGGGTTCCGTTCCCAGCATCCATAGGTCACAACCATCCACAACTCCAGTTCCAGAGGCTCGGATCCTCTTCTGGTCTCTGTGCATGTAATGTACAGACACACTCCACACGGTAAAAAGAAATGAGGTCCTGACGCTTGAGAGTTCAAGATCAGAGCTGTGGTGTCTCCTTGACCTCTTGTTGCACAAAACATACAGAGCACAGAAAGCAGCCACACACCATAACAACCCACTTCGCGGCAACTAACCCAGTCTTAGTTACCTGATTAATCGTACTTCTAGAAGTACTATTACGAGAAGTACTATTAATCTATCCTAATGGCTTGATCATTCCTTACAGGCCTCATTGCTACTTTCAGTCGTTCTTACCCTGTGGCTAGTCAGATTTCAACATGAGCTTCAGATGGAATGAGCCATATTCAAATCATGGCATTTTGATTGTATTTTCCCGGAAGAATGAGCCCCTTCTTTCTCGCTTCTCTTTCTTCCTCCGACTTCTTCCCCTTCTTTCCTTCCTTGGCCTGTCTCCCTCCCTTCCTTCCTCCATTGTTTTGAGACAGCCTTGCAACGCAGCTCATGCTGTCTTCGAACTGGTGGCAAAGCAACCTTCTTTGCGCAGCTTCCTAGGTGCTGGGACTACAGAACTGCACCACTGCATCTGGCTTTCTTAGGAACTCTTTGGAAGCGGATCTCGATGTGGACTCTCATGAGAGAGACCTTGACAGTGCTGAAGGAACCAAATGCATCCCAAACACAGGCCATGCCTGCCACAGGCCCATTTCTGATACCCATGTTCCTGTAATATAGGGGAAGGCCAATTTCACAACTCTTTCTCTGCTCCGGATTAATCCATAAAACAGTAGCCATGCCACGCTCACTACATGCCTTTCTGCCACTAGGTAACTCATACTCCATGCACAGTAGGCCCTGAAGGCCTACATTTGGTAAGAGAACGCATGAATGAGAACCAAGGAAATGTGTTAAAGGGCCGCACAAAGAAGCATTACAGCATGTTCACATGATGGATGATTTGGGAACTTGGGGCCACGCGGCAGAATTTCCCTGGGGTTTTACTCTAGTCCTGTTCTGCTGACCTTGCAGCCCGGCCAAAGAAAGGAAGGAGCAGGGCAGGAGAATCAGTTAGGTGTGATGGGAGCTTCTTGATGGCCAGAGCCCAGGGCTTCTGAAACCTTTTCAGATCTTCCCCTAAGCAAGCCCTCCTGGAGTAAGGCCTCCCTCCCTCCCTCCCTCCCTCCCTCCCCGTGGCGCCTGCTTCTGCCTCTGCCCTCCTGGGCTCCCTTCCATTTCTCCTCTCCTCTGGCCTCTCCCTGGAGCTGGGCAGCCTCGCTCCTGGCCAGCACAAAGGTACCTCCTCTGAGTCAGGGCTGAGTGAGCAGAAGTTGCTTCACGCCAAACCCCCAGGGCTTGGAGAGCGACTAGCTTTGTCCACACAAAAAACTACAGGGCTGAGGCCAGTGCAATGGACTGCTCTGAAGTGAATAAGCAAAAGAAAAAAAAAAAAATCAGATTTAATGGAAAATAACTATCGAGTCCAAAACCATTTTCATTTCGGGGGGCAATTCTACAGTCCAGGGGTAAGGGAGGTGTCTGCTTGTGAGTCAGACACTGCAGCCCTTCCCCCCAGCCTCCAAGTGGGGGGCTTAGGGTGGCAGGCGTGTGTGGGCGGTGCAGGGTGTGGGGCGCAGGGCAGCCAAACAGGAGGGAGCAGGCTCCCCAGCCGGGCAGACAGCAGCAGAGCCTGGGCTTCCAAGTATTGCACAGAGTCTCCATGGAGGAAAGGCTCTTGCCTTGGAGCCAGGAAGGCAGCGCCTAGCTGCTGCTGGCACTGGCCAGGCTCGGCTGGAGTGGGAATCCCATCTGCTCTGACCTCACGGATGAAAAAAAAGCAACTATGGCCCCTTCCAAGTTTGAGGCAGTCCCGCCCGAGCTCAGGCCCCGCCAGCTGGACCCTCCCAAAACGGGTTCTCTTTTGTCAGCTGCCTTTTATAGAACTATAAAACCTGAAGTTCAAGTGCGAAGCCTTAGACCAGTCATTTTTTTTTTCAAAAAAGGGGTCAGGCTTCGCCTCCAGGATTCTTCCTGCCTTGCTAGGCTGCTGGCGTCCACCTCTCCGACCCTGACACCCCTCCAACATTCATGGTAAACGGCCCAGGACTGTTCTAGGCTCAGCTACGGAATCAGGATAGACAGAACAGGAAAAAGGAGAAGGAAGGAAAACTCTCTGAGAGAGTGAAGCAAACGAGGCTGGCAGTGGGGAGCTAGTTCAGTGAGTCGAGTGCTTACAGAGAAAGCTGGAGAACCAGACTTCCAGCACCTGGTACCTGGTACAGAGAGCGGCAGGCCTCTGTGGCTCCAGCTATCCAGGAAGACCAACATAGGCCCATCTTTGGAGTTCATTAGGCCGCCAGTGCAGCCAATTGAGCAGTTTTCACATTCAGGGGACAACCCAGCTGCAAAATAAACAAATAAATAAATAAATAAAAATGTGGAGGGCTGCACAGATGTCTCAGCAGTTATGAGCATTGCCAGAGGACCTGGGTTTGGTACCCAGCACCTTGAAGGAGGCACACAGCCATCGGTGCATCCAGTTCCAGGGGATTTGCTACCCTCTTCTGAAGGAGACCAGGCATGCATGTGGTACAGGGACATAAATGCAGGTAAATTGTCCGTACAAATTAAAGGAAAAAAAAAATCTTAAAACACAGTAACAACAACAGAGAGATACTGACCCTCTGGTCTGTGCACACACATGTGCACATGCTCGGGTGAATATGTGTATACACAAAGTTATAATTTTGCCCCAGATCAATGTCACTTCATGTTTCCAGAAGAATTTTCAGTCACCAGACTTGGAAAGAGATAAGTAGGCCTGTAGGAGCTTGAGAAAGCTTAATTTTCACCATAGCTCAAGACCTGGGATATAGCTGTCCGAGATTCATGATTTTGGAAGAAGTGCCACGTGAACCCAGTTATTATTTTCAAGTTCTTAAAAAGAATCTTGAGTAATATCAGTTAATAAAAGTCTTCTTGATTCTTAGGAGAAACCACTTCGACAGTTTGGAAACTTCTGTGCACCCTTTTAGTGTATAAGAAGAAAAACCAGAACCAAATCCAAGATGGTGGTCTTCAGCACAGCTGCACCTGTGGGTCTGCCCATCTCATTTACTCACTTTTCATATTAAAAACTGACTTAGATGTCCTAGAACTGGAGTTATAGCAGTCAGTCACGAGCCACTTGACAAGTGTGCTGGTTAAGTTGCTTATGTCAACTCAACACAAGCTAGGGTCATCTTGGAAGAGGGAACCTCGACTGAGAAAATGCCTCCATCAGATTGGCCTGTGGGAGAGAGTTAAGAAACCAGCTGTGAAGAGCTTGGAGAGACTTCCCAAGCAGTGGGATTGTATGAGGAGAGCCTCTGGGCATAAAACAACCCAGGTCTTTTTTGAGGTCTGGTTAGTGCAGTGTAACTTGAGTAGAGTGAGTGGTGATCGAGTAGCAGGAAGACTCACTGTCTGGCCACAGCCCACCCATAGCAATCTATAAAGCAGGCTGGCAAACTTCGCAGACTGCCCTACACTAATGGAGCTAGCATATTGTTGTGAGACCACTTCTCTTTTTCATGATGTCTCTCGTCTCACTCATACTTAGAGAACAATTTCAGGACACAGGCTGATTGTCTAACCAAGAAAACTCCAGAACTCACTCCATCCTGTATCAACTGTAGATGACCATGGGAAGTCCAAGCCTATGTAAGCATCTACTATCAGGCTGACCTCATTGTGGGTTGGATCATGTTACCTCAAAAGATATGCTAACATCCTCAACCCTGAGAAGCCCAGAATGTTAGGACATAGGATAGTTGTGAATTATTATGATCGTATGTTAAAATCTGATCCCCAATGTAATACAAGGAAAAATTACCCATGGAGAACTCTCATGGGGAGGAGTTGCAGTTTTGGGACCAGAGGAGAAGGGTAAAGAAGGTTGTCTGCCTTTCCCATGAAAACATCATTTAGAAGGTGCTATCTATCAGCCTTTGCCAGCTCCCAGACTGTTGATGCTTTGGTTTTAAATGTCCCAGCCCAAGAACTGTAAGACACAAATGTCTGTTGCTTGTAAGTGACCGATTTTATAGTGTTTTTATTATAACAGCTCAAGTGGACTAGCACACAGATTTAATCAAGTTAAGATGAGATCATTAGGGTGGGCCCCCATCCAACATGAGTGGTATCCTTATAAAAAAGGAGAAATTTGGACCCAGGGACGGCCAGACACAGAGCAAAGACTGTGTGAGGGACAGACCATACAATATCCTGTGGAGACTGACAGTGCCATAAGCCAACTAGGGCTGCAGAAGCTGGAATTGGCAAGAAGACTCTTTTCCTGTGGGTCACAGAGGTCATGTGGCACAGCTGACACCCATGTCACAGACGCAGGACATCAGAGTGGTGACACTGTACCCTTCTGTTTATATAAGCAACATGGACTGCTATACTTTGCTATACCTTGTGCTGGAAGTCCCTGGGAAACAGGCATAGATAGACCTTTCTCATCTTACAACTCTGTATATCCTTGAATCCAGCAAAACCACTCACTAGGTGATCTTTAAAGCTCACTTACCATGCCTATACTAATATGACCCACATTCTCACACCCCCTGAGAATGATGGGCTCAGATTCCTGTTGTACCTTGAGGGTCATCTCTGAAGCCCTTGGCTTTCCTTTCAGCCTTCTACAGTGGCAGCTGCTCCTCAGTTTCCTCGGAAACAGCATCTTTCTAAGGTGTCTGTGCATCTCACTAGTTCCATACTCCATCCTCAGGCTGTTTCTCCATTCTTTCTACCTTCTTCAAGTTCTGCTCCTTAGATGCTCATTGCATTAGGTACCTGCCACTAGCTGCTCTTTCTGTGACCAACCTCCCAACCTTCACTCTCTTACATTCTTTAAGGCTTTGCACACACCATGGGTATCATACCTATTATAATTATGAATATGTCAAAAATGACAACAGATGTCTATCTCTTTCCCCCATTCCCTTCCTTTCTTTAGTTTTTCCTCTTTTAAGGATGCTATCATGTTCCTTTTAACAGCCTGGTTCCTTCCATAACTCCATACAGTCACTCTGGGTCACCTTGTCTGCTTCTCAGTATTTAAAGATCCCACTCTCCACTTGCCATCTTCTAGGTAAACACGACTGTGACCCTGACCTCAGAAAATTTGACACTTCTAGTCCTTGAACATTTTGAACCCTGTAAATGGATTGATTCCCCCATCCACCCATGTCTCCATTATCTCCTTTATCATCATAATCATGGCATAAGCACTCAGTCTCCACAACTCCCTCAAGTCCAGAGAGTTGAACATCTCCCCCTAGTTAGAGCATAGACTGATCCCACTCATAAGTCTGGACCAGAGCTTCTGAGGCTAGCTGGAGAAACATATGGGGCAGGACTCCATGGTCCTCTCTTAATGTCTGACTGTTGGCATCTCATGGGCCCTTGGCAATCCCTGGACATCTTTCTATATTTCCTTGGTCAACTCAGCTCTTCCATCCAAGGCCACCGTGTGACATCTCCTCTCCTGACATCCACCCCCTCACTCTCAGTTGATGAGCTCACCTTGTACTCACTGAGAAAACAAGCAGATAGCCACCTAAAAATGAGTCACCTCTTCTAGCCCCACACCTTATCCTTTCCCTGCACTCAGTACCCAGGTCCCAGGAGACGTCTGGTCCATCTACATCCACCCCAAGGTGCCTGTGAAAACCTTCTCCCCATCAGCGATCCATCTCCATTGTGACACCATCTTTTCAGTCTAGCATCCTTCCCCTCCACGTCTGAGTGCAGTAGAATGCCTTCCCTCCTGGATCCCTGCCCCCTTTTCCTCTTAGCTCCCTTCAGCTCTGGCTTTATTCTTTCAGTGAGGTTAAGTTAGCTCTGAATTTTGCCCGTAGCTCTGCTTTCCCTGTTACCTATGGGCCTGTGCTTACTCTATAGCACAGAGTCTTTGTCTCTATTATCTTGGGCCCTGGACAGATCTAAGCACACATTCCTCAGCATTCAGAATGACATCCTTTCATCTCCTGCTCTTCTGCTTTCCTTGTCTCCTTGACAGATCCTCTTCTTCTCCCCCTCTCTCTGAATATGACCCAGTTGGTTTCCCAGCCTGTAAATATTCACTCATCCCAGGGCTTAGCTCCTGGGGCTTTTCTGTATCCCCACTTCTTACTTAGCAAATCTTGCCATGGATCATGGCTTAAAATACCATTTAAATATGGATGACTCATTTTTTTTTTTTTTAATCTTCAAACTCAATCTTGCAGGTGAAATCCAACTTGTATGTCTAATTGACTGTGAGATATCTCCACCCTGACAGCTGATAAAAATGGAATTCATAAGTCTCCTTCTGCCTTCTCTCACACATATGTGCTTATCACAGGTGTTCCCATTTCAGCTTTCAATGTGACCATTCCCTAGCTGTCTGTGTCTTGTGCCTAAGAAATACTATTGACCCTTTTTTTTTTTTTAGATGCACAGGCAAGTCCATCATAAAACGGATTATTCTGCTGTGTATATTAGCAGATGAATGTAGGACAAACCCTAAATTATGGATTCCTGGAACCAAGAAGTGTCATTTTATAATCATGACCAATAATGGAGTCTGAGAGAATGACATTCAACCAAAGTACTCTTATCATTTTAACCTTTCTTATTGAGGTAAAAAACTATGGACAAAAAGTACTTTAAAAAGAAAAGGTGCATCCTGATTTATGGTTTGAAGTGATATAGTCCATCCTGGTGGGACGGCATAGCAACAGGAGCACAGGGCAGCTGGTCACATTGCAACCACAGTTGGGAGGGAAACAGAAAGGCATTGTGACACTCAGCTGTCTTCCTCTAATCCAGTCTGGGACCCTAATCCATGTGATGACATGACTCCCATTCAGGTAAACACCCTCAAGGGTACTCCCAGGAGGATGTCACCGAGGTGCTTGTAAACACAGTCAAGTTCACAATAGCTAATTATCGTTGCTATTTCTTGCACTCTAGGAAGTCCCAGCTGCAGCAGGATCCAGGGGAAGAGCACTCCATCAGAGCAAACATCAGACAACCAGGGACATGTCATCCCGAAGACAACAATGTCACAGTGCCAGAGGTAGAGAGAGATTTTAGATCAGGCTGTCGTAACAAAATCCAGAGACTGGGTGTTTTGGACAATACCAATTCATTTTTCTCCCCATTTTGAAGTCTGGAAGCCCATGGTGAAGACACTGCCCAGTTCTGTTTCTGGTGGTGGGTCTTGTCCTAGCTTGCAGATGAATATCTTTTTGCTGCTTCCTCCCATTCTATTTCCTGGTGCATGCAAGAGAAAGGCTGTTTTCCCCCTTTCTTTTTCTCTTCTTAGATGTCCAAGAGGCCTATTGGATCAAGGACCCATCCTTACAACTTTAGTTGGCCTTTACTGCCTTCCATAGAGCTATCTCTGCATACAGAGGCACTGGGTGTTAGGGCTTTAGTGTATGGTTTTGAGAGATGACAATTCCCTATGTCAAGGGATTTGAGAGGAGTCAGAGGCCAGACTGTGGGGTATTCTTGGCCTGGAGAGTAAAGTTTGCATTTTATTCTTATTGTAATGGCAGCTAACTAACAGACAGTTTTGAACAGTCATATTTTATCCTGGTGTGACTTACATTCGACAATGCTGCCTGCCTGGCAGAAAGTGGATTGCAGGAGATTAAGAGAAGAAAGAAGACCCAGCCAAGAGCCAATCAAACATCCTAGTGTTGTGTCTGGCTTGTCCTGTAAAGGTTTGCATAGGAAACCCTTTAGACTTTTTAAGGCCCATTGTCTGTCACCAAAACCATATTCTACCATCAAAGTCAACTCATCCATGGAGAGCATGTAGGTCAGTGTTTTAATACCTCATTCTAACATACACTGGGCTGAATTTGGTGATTGAGTTGTGGTTTGTAGACCTCTGTTGTAATCCAGAAATGGCCAAGATTTAGTCCAGGTTATAAAGGGATAGAGAGATATAATGAGCCACAGCAGAATTCTGGGCTATGCAAGAGGAACCCTGAGCCTTCTGCTAATGAACTAAATATGAGAATAAGAGTGAGCACAAGAGCCACCTGCCTTCTTGCTGAGAGCTACTTTATGTGTGTGGATGTGTGTATGTGTGTGTGTGTGCATGTGTGCACTTATGTGTATGCGTGTATACATGTATGCATGCATGTATGTGTGCATATACGTATCTGCACTGTGTATGCATGTGTATACACTTGTGCCTGTGTGTGTATAACATATGTATGTGTTAGCCCATGCATTTGGAAGTCAGAGGACAGTTGCAGGTGTCATGTTTCAAACACCAATTACCTTTTTTTTTTTTTTTAATTGATACCTGGACTCTCACCTCTCTGGCACTCACTCAGTAGGCGAATGTAACTAACTAGTGGGCCCCAGGCGTCTGCTTGCCCCTACGCTTGCTCTCAGTGTAAGTGCCTAGCACAATACCTAGTTATCTACTTTGATATGTATGCTGTGGACAGAGCCTAAGGGCTCATTCTTGCAAGGTGTGGCGTTATGTCTTTAACCCAAGATCTCTTCTTAAACATTCCAGTTCATTACAGGGACTTTTTACTCCTCATTGCTCAGAAGGTACTAACATTTATGTTCCTGTTATGGCAAACGGGAAAAAAAATCATACTGCCACCAAAGAAAATAGAACCAATGAGCCAAATTAGTAGGGAACAAGATAAACTTTAATCCTTATTCTCCAAATCCAGCCCTACAACTCTCTTAATGCGCAGTTCTTGGGGCAAAGTGGGAAGAATTGGCAGGGGTGTTTTTTTCAAAGGGGAAGAAATCTTCTACCCCTGATATTGTTTCGAATCGCCAATGCAAGGCACCATGAGAAAAACAGGTCCTTTCCTAATTACTTCCCTAATTGCTTTTATATTCTCAACTTCACCTTTTTATTGCCTGTGCCCAAGGCAGGTGTGCCCACTGTCTCCCATTTCTTCCCAAGGAAAACACTGAAGGCCTTTGACTAACACCTTTCCATTGAAACAGTGAGACCGACAGTCCCAGTGCCCCCATATATGTTCAGTGTCATCTGCAGAAGTCTTCTCCTACCCCAATGAAAAAGGGATCAGAGAGGTGAGGGAGTAAAAGCAATACTAATCATGCAGGGAATCGGTGGAAGTATCACTGAGAATCTAGCAATTTTCCAATTGCAGTGACTGGTTAATGTAGAGGATGAAGTCGCAGCCATTGGGACATTTTTCCACACTGTGGCCAAGAACCTGAAGCACAGGGGGAGTCTAGCAGGGCAGGGCTTGTCCCCAGAACCTTCCACACCCCCGTTTCCGTGCATGGTATCTGCGGGAACATGCTGTGCTGGGTCAGGCTGCAGGACCTTCTTGCTGTGGTGACAAAGGGCACACTTGTAATGTTGGGCCGAATGACAAGAACAACATGAAATAGCCCTCTACCCACCCACTGAGAAAACCGAGTGTGTCACACTTCTCTGTGTCATGGTTTTAAAAATATCTCTGCCGATGCTCGGTCCCAGGCTTAGGCAGGGTTTGAGGAGTGCTTGGGCAGAATGGCACCCAGGTGGAAAACACTTCACCAGACACCCATGGACCCCAGGAAAGGCTATCTGCAGGCCTTATGTGTGTTTGCACTTGTAAGAGTGAATGTTTAGAAATGTGAGAAGGAGCGGGTGGCAATTTCTTTGCCCTCTGCTCGTGTTTGAGATTTTGTTTAATTGCATGTTCCTGACAAAGAGGTGTGGTCCCTGGCACTGGGGCCCAGACTCTCCTCCACCTCTAACCACACTGGGAGAGGGATACTGAGGGCTTCTCAGCCCTCAGGACAGATGGAAACATCCACACAGGGGACAGCCCAGACCTCAGGTTTCTCCCCATTGAGGTTTGAGCATTTCAGAAGCATCAGGAGGAAGAAAGTGGCTTTTCCATATGGTTCATTCCTTAATGTCCCCTACCGTGCCTCCTTGTTTATGAAGAACATACCCAAACCTGTGTGTCTTGGGAATTTTTTTTCCCCCTGAGCATGGGGTGAGAGTTCAAACAACAGCAAGAACCTTGTAAAACTCCCTTGGGATTATTATTTGCACTTGGTTAGGAGTCTCCAGTGCTTACCAGCGGGACAAGTTCCTTAACCTTTAAGCCCATGTTTCCTGACTTGTAAAATGAGGTAATAATGGTACCTGCTTCTGAAGGTTGTTGTGGAGTGTGAGTTAAAATGAATCAAGGCCAGCTCTTGTGCAGAACCAGACACCCTAGAACACCCCTAGGAATGGTCCTATTTTTGTAACATCAGAGCTGTGATCATTGCAAATGCAAGGAATAAATGTTTCATTTCATTGATACAAAAGAAAATGCACAGGGACCCTGTGTTCTCTAGATCTGACCTTCCCTGACCCTGTGGATCCTCTTGGTTGTACTGCCAGAAGGAAGCTCTTCATCCATGCATCTGCTGATTCCTTTGCCTGGAATAGCTGACTCCATAGCATTACTATTGCTGGCTCCACCATAATACTCTCTCTCATTCACTCATCCTCCCCTCCCCCCCCCTCTCTCTCTCTCTCTCTCTCTCTATGTGTGTGCATGTATGCATGTGGCGGTGTATGTGGAAGCCTGAGCATAATCTTCAATGTGTGGTCGCAATCTTTTTTTTTTTTTTTTTTTTTTTTTTTTTTTTTTTTTTTTTTTTTTTGAGAGGAGGTATCTCTCTGTGAGACCTAAGTCTTGCTGAATAAATTAGCTTGAGTGGTCAAAGAACCCCGATATCTGTCTTTCTCTACCTTCCCAATACTGATATTGCAAGTGCTGGTCAAGACACCCAGCTTTCCTTGTGTCCATTCTTGTGCAGGTCACAGGCCCTTGTTGAGAGAAGTCAAGGCAAGAACTTTAGCAGGAGTCTGTATATGAAACTGTGGAGGAACACTTCTTGCTGGCTCTCTTCCAGTTTTATGCTTGGCTAACTTTCCTATTTAATTCAGAGCCACCTGCCTAAAGAATAGGGCTGCCCACAGTGCGATGGCCCTCCTACATCAATGAACAAACCAGACAACTTTCTAAAGACATACCATGAGCTAATCTGGACAATCACTGAACCGAGACTCTCTTCTTAGGTGACTGGAATGTAGATGACATTGACATCGATTATTACAAACAATCAGAACAGTGAACTTGCATCCATTATCAACTACATTAATGAACAAATAGTTTATTTTGATTTTAAAGATGAATAATCAGGAGCTTAGAAAGGCCTTTGATTCTTCCTTTACATATGAGCATTCAGGTACTCGATAATTCTACCAGCATAGCTACACAACTAACACATAACTAAGTCAACTCTGCAAATTGTACCTATAGTTTTTTTTTTTTTTTTTAGTTTATGGAAAACTTGAAGAAAAATGATGAGACCCAGATCATCAGAAATATTCTGACCCTTCACTGAGCCATCTATTGAGCAAATTGATCTTGATATCTATACACTTCTCAATGGTCTCCAGAAACTGTAGAACTCACAGTAATTATTCCTAATTCCTCTGAGACTCTGCCTTCAGACTTGTTGAAAGTCACTTTATTAAAACACTAAGAGATCTGCTGTCTGTCACTACCACCGTGTTCATTCTTGTGTAATATTTTTTCTTGCGGGGTGATGTAGTAACCCTTAAACCACACTTTTAGATAGAGCTACTAATCTTTTAAAATTTATTTACAAAGGAACTCATGAAATTTCTTTACTTGTGTGTGTGTGTGCGTGTGTGTGTGTGTGTGTGTGTGTGTGTGCTTATTTATGTGTACTTGTGTGCATTCACATGTGACAGTCATAAGTAAACCTCAAGAGATACTCTTCAGGTTTCATCCACCTTGCTTTTGGAGACGGAGGCACTGGCCGGAAACTTGCTGATTAGACTAGGCTGGGTGGCTAGCAAACCTAGGGATCCATGTGCTTCCCTTCTTCCCCCAGTGCCGGGATTGTAAGTGTTCTTCCCTATACTCAATATTTTGACATGCTTTCAAGGAGTCTCACTCAGTAGCTCCTGCATATATGGAAATCCTTTTACAAATGAAATTATTCCCTCAATCTCCCTACCTATCTCTTAAGTCTTAGAAACATCATTAGAGTGAATCTGGGGCTGTGAAAGTAAGGCATTGGGAGACCAGATGAGTGGGTGAAGACATCGGCTTGATCTTTTGGAAGACATAAGAGAGCTGTAACACTATTTTTTTTTCCTTTTCAGTGTGAAGATTCCCAAGTCAATTGAGTCTGGTCCTTATGAAACTTAAATATCAAAACACAAATCCAAGGTCATCACTGAGAGGGCTAATAGGAAGCTGGCTAAATATTCACTGACCCATAAAAAATTCCACAATGTTACCAGGGGTAGAAGAGTGGAACTCTGGTCTCTCCTTCATCACTGACATAGCTTTACTGACACATACTATGTCTAGTTCCCAGAAGCCCTGAGTTCAACGTCAGGTGCTTTCGGTTTGCATTTGATTTTGTGATTATTTTCTTAGTATAGAAAAAGTTTCTTGACTCCTCTCCTCAAGGCCCAAGTGTTCTCCGGCCTGTCAGGACCTAGTAATAGAAGACTTACTTTGGCTGGCTGCTGCAGTCCACTTTGAACACAGTAATTTTCTCTTTAGATATGAAACAGAAGCCCGATTGTTTGTGTCTGGTCAAGGGAATCTGTGATCCTTCAGCAGCTTGGCTCTTTCCAGTGACCTCCAGCATTTTCCTCTGCCATGTCACTCGTGGTTTAGGAACCAAGTCTAGAATTCCACTCCCTAGGTTGTATCTCTTCCTGCTGTTGAAAGACTTTCACTTGTTGAGTTAAAGAAGAATGAAGGGCACCTGGTGCTCTCGGAACCCAAGAGTCCAATCAAGAAAGCTTCCCTACTGTGCTGCTCATGCTGTGAATTCCCCACTTGAGATCTCACCCATCTCCCAAAGTTCACCAAGGTGTCTCTTAGATCCCCAAAGAGTCTACCCCTCAGTAATGATGATGGCTCAAGAGGCTGCCATCAAATGACTTCAGACTCATTGGCAGTAACTACCGTGACACTTCTGATAATAAGCCAAAAGTTCTAGGTGCCAGGCATGAGGTAGATAGTTCAAATAACCATCCCTTCTCAAGCTTCTCTCAGTTGGGACAACCCACTATTAGTTAAAGGACATCTGTTGAAAGCATACAGACCATCCTGCCAGAAGCAGCCTGATGCCAACACAGCACCAGTCCATGGCCTCTCTCAGGATATTAATATGAACTATGTATGGGTGGGCTGGGGTGATTGCCATATATGAGTCTCCTTTCTGATATAATTCATATATAGTGTGTACATCTATATGCATATTATGGAAGTAATATTTATTTGAAGTCATGCCAAGTTTCAAACCTACATGTTCTATCATGATGTTCTGGGTCTGACTCAATAACTTATGGAATATCCTACAATCTCATTTCTCTTTTTGCATGGATTCTACCTAAGAACATATATGAATACTATCATCATAGGGAATTCCTGGCTGGAACTCTTCTTTGAGCGAGGAAGGGATGGCGAGCGAGCACTTTTTTAAACATTTTTTTTTTTTTTTATTGATTCTTTGGAAATTTCACATCATGATCCCCAATCCTGCTCAGTTCTCAGTTCCTCCATATTTGTTCCTTATCCCCACAAGAAAAATTAAAAAACAAATCATTAAAAACAACAACAAAAACAAATAAATGAACAAAACCCATTTCCTTCCTCTGTCCTTCCCACATCTCTACCACCCCTTCCTATGTCTTAGTGGCACTGGGAGTTGTGGTGTGGCATATCACACAGCGTACCCTTTTGTCCACTCAGCTTTACTTGTAAATGATCATTGCAATGAGTTGTTTGCCTGGTTCAAAGACTCTGGCTTCTGGTACACCTCCAATACTAGATCTTGACTAAAACTCCCCTCTCTGAGTCATAGAGATTCTGTGGCTCTATGATTACACAGGACCAGTCACTTCACACACTCCATTAGGATCACAACAGGCCAGACTGGACTTGAACTCAGAGATCTGCCTGCCTTTGCCTCTGAGTGCTGGGATTAAGGGCATGGGCTAGCCCCCACCCTGCCACAGCAGGAATGGAGTTTGTTATTATGACTCTCCATGGAGTATCTTCATTTTGAGTTGCAAGTAGAAATGTTTGACTCGCCTAAGCTCCTCTAGTTAGGTTCCCCCAGACATAGAAAGAAAGGTAGAATGAACATAGGACTAAAAGTCCCAGAGCTGAGTTTTGATCTACCGTAGGAATGTCTAAAAATTTCCTAATTTTCCAAAGTCTCAGCCTGCTGTTCCGTACGTTATAAGCTACACTGATTACATAGAATGCATGATGGTATTTAATTCTAAACTCAAAATAAACATTATTAAAACTATATAACAACTTGTGTTTGTAGTGTGTGAAATGTGGAACAAATTTCCCAGGAAAAATTGACTCTTCATTAATCTAAAATATTCGTGTTATTATCAATGTGCTACTTGACCTTAGTGGATGGTATTACATGCAAGCACATGAAGTTCTGATTGTATATATTTAACAGAGGGCTGTGCTAGTTCAACATGCGTCATTTCTTTATCCCTCATTTTGTCCTTATATGTTCTCTCTGTTCTACTAATGGCCAAGAGTCCCGAACTTTATTTTTGCAATTCTCTACCCTCATCACTCAATAGCTAGATATTATTAGATCTTTTAGGCTGATGCCTTTCACCTTAGCTATAACCACCTCCAGAAACAGTTTGGAATGGCTGTTGTGCACATTCTTGTGGTTATGAACTTTGAGGCCTTGAATATATGGGAGTAGATGATATTGTTTGTTCTACAATGCTGTTGTGGTCAGTATTTCACAGTAAAAAAAAAATGCCTGGAGTTCCATGTTACCATACAAATATTTAATTGAACCCATGAATACTGTCAATGATTATCTGAGCCTAGATGCTAATTCTATCTTATGCATAATTGTGGTTCTTTGTTCTAATAATTATTTAAGGAAAGCAACTCCATGGAAATTAAAGAAAGTATACTTTGAACTATTTGAAAAATTCCCCAAGAGCTATTTGCCATTGGGGGAAAATAATATGAAAAATGGAAATTCTACCAGGGTGCTTGAGCTACGGATAAAGCTCATTTGTATTGGTCATTCCCCAGGGCTGGCAGTGGGCATGCTTGCCATGGTCTGCAGTTGCAGCTGGTGTATGTACAAACACACGTCTAGATACCTCATTAAATGTGAGCATTGAAAAGCCAATAGGGCAAATGATTAGGCATCTCCAAAAAAGAGACTCATACTGGAACCCATGCTCTTTGGGTCCTTTCCATGCCTTTCCTCATTTTCTGTCTTGTTTAACTTCCCTATTGTATTGGAAATGCCTCAGAAGCAGAGAATCTATGTTACTTTAGATTCTACATGGATTGGATTATAATATTTATCAACCTGGGAAGCAAGCCTTGAGATTTACCTCTTGGCTACATAGCTGACCTTCACCTCCCTGCTCAATTGACATCTAGCATGCTTGATGCCACAAGTGTTTAATTCAATGGATCTCTTTTCTGAACACCAGATGGATGATATACAATCTGATGTTTGTCCCTACACCCTACATACCTCCATCTCAAGGGCACTTTAAATAAATCCTTAAAATACAGGATGACCTGCTGAAATGTGGATATTCAGATAACTAGAATTGATAGGTCCAATTAAAAATGTGTCCCTCATATTAATGGCCTTCCTTAAGTCATGAGGCCAAAGGAGAGGCCCATGCTTTCCTATGGATCAAGAGAGCAGGGTATTCCACTAAATCCACCATTAGAGGAGTGGTCCTCATCACTAAGAGATATTGAGTCTGAAGAGCAGATCAAGCTTGAAAAATTCAATTCCATATTCCTTTCCTAGAATCTGTCCTATCTCTATTTCTCCCTGAAGAAATTAATATATTTCTTATTTTTATTTTAATTGTTTTTTGACATTTCTATTATTTATAGAGAAACTGATCTTTGTGTGGTTGCTGTTCCTCAGCAAATCACTCCCAAAAGTTCATCTCTTATTGCCAACCTGTAGACCACAAGTTTATTTTCCGTAGAATAGAAAGGACAAATCTGTTGTTTGTAAATATGGAGTCTCCAACTAACATCCTGTCTTGGGAACTAGGCAAGCTTCTCTGAACACAGCAGTAGAAGAACTTTCCCCTACTACTGGGCAGGCTGTTCCAAGATTAAATGCCGACATGAGTTTTAGAATGTAGAAACCTGGTATTAACATCAAAAGCCCCATCTTGCTTTTTCCTCTATCCTCTCTTTCTTCATACTTCTTTATTCTTTCTTTTCCTCTCTCAGTTTAAAGTTAGACATTGTAGTTACATAGGGCTTTATGCTTGCTAAATGGGATGGCCAGATAGGATTGGTTATGTGTGACATGGAGGGGGCTAGGAGACGGATGCCCCTAGAGCTATGCCTGTGGCCATCCAGACTGGCATTTCAAGACAAAGAATTGTTATTATGAACTGAGAACTTGTCATGTTACACTATTCACATGCTTTATTTATTTTTTTGTTTACTATCTCTCAAAAACGTTGTACACTAGGCAGAGAAAGAACTAAGACCCAGACAATGAGTTCCAGAGGTCAAATAGATGGTTAGCTTGGTGAGATAATGTTTAGCTGATATTATTTCAAAGATGATTTTTTCAGGGCTACAGCCTTCAGATCAG
This sequence comes from Phyllotis vaccarum, assembly GCA_033318265.1. Taxonomy (NCBI): domain Eukaryota; kingdom Metazoa; phylum Chordata; class Mammalia; order Rodentia; family Cricetidae; genus Phyllotis; species Phyllotis vaccarum. The sequence goes on from JARWLC010000008.1 coordinate 9,493,429, forward strand.
GGACTCTGTATATGTACGCTCCTGTGTATATGGGTGTGCAGGTGTATATCTGCCCACAGACACAACTGGAGGCTAGAGTACAATCTCAGGTATCATTCCTCAGAAACCATCCACTATGCTTTTAGACAAGGTCTTATATGGCTTGGAACTCAGTAGTTATGGTAGGCTGGCTGGCCAGCAAGGCCTCGGAATCTTTATGTTCCTACTTCTTAGTGGTTAGATTGCAAGCGTGAACCACTTGCTTGGGGGTTTTACGTGGATTCTAGAGATTGAAGTCCAGTCTTTATGCTTATAAGACAAATACTGAGCCAGTTGTCCTGCCCTGGGTCTGGGTTTGAATAGTTTCTATTACAGCCATCAAAGTCTTGTATAGATTTTTTTTTCCTAACACTTAACACATACACACTCCTTCTCAAAACATCCTCCATAGGTAAGCGTAGTCACTTCCAGATGATGAAATAGGGGTAATCAAAAGTATAAGTATCCCTGAGATCACACATCATTGAAGAGCTGTTCTTAGAGACTCCAGCTGCTTACCTGTTACAGAACTCCATGACCTTTGTCTCCTGGACCTTCTAGGTAAATGATAAAGATGCCACACGGTTTTCTTTCAGCACAAAGGACTGCGTAGATTAATGTCCTAAGAGTGACAACAGGAAATGAGAATCTATCTTAGGCTAGGAGATCTTTCCATAGTGTAAACATGGGTATCTCATACTCTCATCTACAAGGTGAACTTGTGTCAAAGAGAGAAAAAAGGAAAATATCCCAGAGGTTGCTTTAAACAGAAAGCCCCCATCCAGCATAGGTATTTTTGTTTCTTACTTTGTGCAGCAGGTACTTTTGAGGGGTTTTGAGAACAGACATCCCAGGAGCCTGGGATTTTAACTCTATGGGGTGAGGCATCAGTAGGATAACTGCAACGATTTCTTCTAAATGATAGACATCTACACAGTGTCCTGGGCATGACTCGGTAGGAAGTCCCGATCCTTATTATCTTTCTTGCTTGACTTTAGACTCCAGCATTACAAATGGTCTGTCTAAAAGCCAATATTTATAGATATGTCACATACTTGTGTGTTTTCTGTCTCTTTAACCAGCTTTGTAAATGAGAGTCCATTTACTGGACTCAATCCTCACTGAGCAATTTTGGAAAACACAGCCCTTGTATTTATGATCACATCTCTTTTATATTTGGGACATTAATCTTTTTTTTATGGTTGCAGCTCTTATATTTGGGACATTAATCTATTTTGAATAAAGCTTTGTATATGGCATGAGGTAGGGGTATAACCCCTGCCCCATTTTTGCATTTAAGGATCCAGCTGTCCAATCACTGCTCATTGGAGTATTATTCTTTCCTCATTGAAAGATCTTGGCACCCTTTTCAAGGATTAAGTGGCCATTAAGGAATGGGTGTTGATAGCCATTTTTAATGTGTATGAAATGTAGGAATTACACATGAATTTTCTGTATCCCACTTGAACCTCAAGTTTCACTATAAAGACATTTTGATTCTTCTGTAGTCTTCTGAGAAAAGAGAAAAAACTGACCCTCTATACAAACTTTAACAACTTCACTTAGCCCGCATTTGTGACTGTTTACTAAGTGAAAGGTAATATACTTGATTCTGGAGGCTGAACTGTGACAAGTACATATGAGTATCATAGCCCAACTGGGAGGAAAATGCATGCAAATAACTATGCCTGGTTTTCACAAAAGTGGCAAGGGAAAAATGATTCATTTCAGCTCCACTTTGGGTATTGGGAAGGACAGCGTGAAACAGCAAGTGTGTTGTAGTAAACTTTATAGCATGACCTATCTTAGGTATATATATATATATATATATATATATATATATATATATATATATATATATATATATGTATGTATGTAAGCATTTTCTGATGACAGTATTCTAAATTCTAAAACAGGCCACATTATGTTCCCTCTGATCTTAGATCCCATTAAAATGGCCAAGACACTAAATATTCCAATTATTGCACACAGATTATAATTATTTTATTGAGGTACAAGCAGAGAAGTGTTCCAAGGTGTTTTTTTTTTCTATTTGGACTATTACAGAATAAAATGCTTTGGCATAAAAACAAAACTTTTATTCCTCATAAACACAATGAGGCCATTGCATATATGCGCTTAGCAAGGTTGTGAAAACATATTCAATACTTTTGCAAGCTTAAGTCAGATAAGATGAGGAGGTGGACAAGGTGTCCCACTCCTGTCTGAGGAGTTATTGACAATTGATAACAGATGGGAGAAAAGAGGTCTGTTTTCTTTAAAGGTGTGAAGAACACTTGTAGGTGAATCAAGCCCTAGAGGCTGGTCCAATACCTAAGAATAGTTGAACAGCACAAATTGGACTCAGGAGAGAGAGAGAGAGAGAGAGAGAGAGAGAGAGAGAGAGAGAGAGAGAGAGAGAGAGAGAGAGAGAGAGAGAGAGAGAGAGAGAGAGAGAGAGAGAGAGAGAGAGAGAATGCCATGCCATGCCAATGTGGAAAATACACAGAAGCCAGCATAAAGCTCAGTCAAAAGGCGTACTTCATTGTGAAGGAGACAGTAGGAGTTAGTCTCAACCCTCAAGGTGAAAAGAATGAAATTTGGAATCTGAAATCTACACAGCACCAATCTATTCTCCATGAGAACTCTGTGAGATGAGACCAGTATACAGTTTTAAATGGCTGCATTTTACATGGTTAAATAAATACGTATACGCATAATGACCTCAATTTTGCCTCTTGGGTTATGTGCTACTAAAATATTTACCACTAGTATTTTACAAAAAAGTTTTGTAAAAAGCTCTATATCGGAGACTTATCTCCCCCTCCCCAAATTTGTCTTCATTGAAACCACAGTACAGCTTCTGCAAAACCCATGTTGACTCAGGTTTACTACGACCTAATCACAGTGGTCTGTGGCCAAGTGCTGGGCAGCATGAGTTCCTTTGGTAAAGCAAGTTAGCCTAGTAGACTGTGCTCACTGCCCTCAGGGATGAGTTCTATTATAAAAGAACACTAGAAATAGTCTGCTTGTCTTAAAGTAATTAATGTTATCCAGTTGCCTCCACAGTAGTACTAATCTTTGCAGTGTTAGTACTGGCCCATTCTCCCGAAGACATCATGCTTATCTGAGTAGATGGTCAAGAAATAGCCAGTGTACCAGTGGCTTTGCTCAGACCTATGTGGTCTATAGGGAACGACAGCACCAGGAAATCTTTGAGGGTCTCACAGGAAGCATTTGTCTAAGAGGTCCAGAAGACCTCTGATCATTTTTGCTTCAGGTTCCCAAGGGCCACCACACTTGGTTACACTTAAATTATAAATTTGTCCCACCCAGCTTCCGTTCTTCTACATTGTCTATCAAGGTTAGCAGTGGACACTCAACTACACTCTTCCTGATGGCACTTTCCACTTCGTGTGTGCGTGTGTGTGTTTGTGTGTGTGTGTGTGTGTGTGTGTGTGTATGTATTATATACTTGTGTGTATTCTCCCATGAATCTGTGTGTAGGAGCCAGGGGTTTACTCGTGTATCTTTATCTCTTTCTACATTATTTTCTTAAGGCAGGATCCCTCAGTGAACGTGGAGCACACCATTTCAACCTCACATTGACTTGCCAATGGGTGCCCAGGATCTACCTGTCTTTGCCTCCAAGTTCTGGGGTTACAGAAACCCAATATATGTTCAGATCTGATGTGGATGCTGGGGATCTGAACCCAGATCTTCAGATTTGAATAATAGGTACTTTACCCACTGAGCTGTCTACACAAAACCATCCTACTGCTGGCATGTCCCTGTCTACTGGTGTATTTCTACTGTCTACCAGTGATGAGAGTCTGTTAGTCATATGTCTTCAGTGACAGTGGAATCATGTCTCGAGTCTCTCCGGCTGTGCTCCTGATGTGAGCTGAGCATCTCCTTGGCATTTCACATGTGGAGCTTTGGTCTCAGTATGGTTTTGGAGTGGTAGACCCTGTAAAATGTGGGTCCCAGTAAAAGGCAATTAGGTTATAAGGGATGAATGCTGATCCCAGAGGGAATGGGTTCTCTTGAGAGTAGGTTGCGACAATGCAAGATCTTTCATGTACTTGATTTCTACATCCAGCCATTTTCCATATTGCTTCTCTGTCATGTTGTAATGTTATCTACCATGATGTCATCATCAGAGATATGTGTATATCAGTGCCATGCTCTTGAATCTCTAAGATCAATATCCCTCCTTCAGTATTATTATATGTACATTACTTTTCTTTTTTAAAGTACCCAAACTCAGTTATAGCAGAAAACAAATTAATTCATCATTTTTGCACCCGATTTCTTGGTATGAACTGTCACAAGCTAGCATTTCTTGGAAGCAGACATCATGCATGAAAAATATAGGTATTGGGGTCTGATGTTACTAGGAGCTCTCAAGATCCACATCTCCTGACGGAATTGAAGGGAGAAGAATCAGACAGGTGTACAATGGGCTGCGGAACCAATAGATGCCACAGGAAACTCTGAAGCTATAATTACCCCTCGATTGTCTCAGTCAAGGTGACAAGGCTGGGCCTCTGTACCCATGTTGGTCAGTCACAGGTAGGTACAACCTTGGAAGAAAGCAGCCACACTGGAGCAAGTGTCTTTCATGGAAGCAATTATTAACAAGGCTGGAATGTGGGGTCTGTCTCAGTGCATCCAGCAGCTGTAGAATTCAGCCTTCTGTTTATTCCTGAATGGGAACTGGGTGGCCCATTGTAGTGTCCATTCAGATGACACTCACTCATTCTTCAATGAAAATCTGAGTTTAGTTGATGAGCCTCTAATTTGAACACTGTCCAGTGCAATTAGCAAGCTTTGTCTTTGAGGGGGAAGAAATGTTTTGAGCAAAATTATTCCCATTGACAGAGTCTAGGCAGGTCTTGGAGAACTCCTGTCAACTGGACAAAAGAAGAGGAGGTGTGGAGAAGAGGCAGGAGCATGGGTATGAGGGAGTGAGGGAGGGATTTTGCCTGTGGCAAACCACTATAAAGAAACAAAATTCTTTTACAGCAGCCCTAGGAAGCTTACTGAGACCTCATAAAATAAAGAGAACCAAGGAAACACCCCCCTACTTTGTGTCTCCTTTGCCTGTTTTACAGACTGGAGTACGATTTTATGAGCTGTTGGGCTTTGCCTTTGTGTAGCTCTTTAGAAGACGTTCCCGGGTCTTCAGCCAGTTACTCTAACTCTTGGCCAGGGAGTAAGAAGATTCCAAAGTAGGATAATAACTATGTGGACTTTCTGGCTATATTATCCAGATGCTGACCAAAGCAATCACTTAACGGACTCATAAAGAATGTGTGAATTTGCCAACACAAGACACCTTCCCATGGGTCCCCATAGATGGTCTGGTGGATACTGGAACTTGACCTTGAGTGGGTGGGTCCTTTGATTCCTTCCATGGGAGGAGTGCTGAAGAGCTTTGTGTTGGAATAGTTTAGAAGACTTTTCTAAGTTTCTTAGATGCTGAGTCAGCCTTAGGATGCTATACCAATCTTTCTCAAGGCCAGATCCCAAGTTCTGCAATGGATGGCTAACACAAAACGAACTCAGTGGTATTCTTGAAGGTTCTTTGTCTCATAATGCTATAATTCTTTGTCAAGGACTTCTTTCTTTTTTTCTTTCTCTTTCTTCCTTTCTTTTTTGACCTTTACAGGTCCTTTGTATATATGTGATGGTCTCCAGTTTTGTGTTTTTACAGGATTTCTATGTGAGTGAATATGTATGTCTTTGCATCTATATGTGTTTCTGAAGCATTTTATTTTGGTCCATTTGTTTGTTATGTCTTATCCTGGTTGGTTGGTTAGTTTTTACTTTCTTATTTTATCATCATTTTAATTTTTTAGATGCCTGTTTGTATTTTAATGAGAGAGAGAAAAAAATGTATGGATTTGGGTGGATGGGGAAGTGGGAAGGATCTGGAAGGAGTTGGGTGGAGGGAAAACATGATCAGAATATGTATGAAAAAAATCCATTTTTGATAAAAGTAAAGAAGAAAATCACGTTGTAGAAAACTCTTCATTGCCAAATGATTTGGCCATGGAAAGGGGTGAATTTAATCAGTGAGTCAGGGAGGCAAGAAGAAAGAGAGGCACTAAGCCAGTTTTGTTTTGTGTGTGTGTGTGGTCTTTTTTTGTTTTGCTTTGCTTTTGTTTTAATCTACACAGGAGAAGAAAGCAATGATCTTCGTGACTAATATTTTGTTTGCTCTGATGTCGAGAAATTACCAAATCATTAGTTATGAGAAAAAGCAAGAGGTAAATGCATGTCCCAACACAAGCCTTACACCCCGGAATGTCTGACCTCTCATGCCAGTAGGATTATATAAAGGCCGAGGAACTCTGACATATAGAGAAAACAAAAGTTCACCTTGTACTTATACTCAGCTCTCATTGGCTAAGGAGCTGGCACCTGAGCTCTCAGGGGTGATCCCAAGCTCTCTGAGGGGTCAAACTTGGTTCTGTTCTTTGTTTACCTTGCAGAGAAAAATTTTTAAAAATGATGCAAATCAAACCAAGCCAAAATTGTGTGGATATAATATAAAAATCTCCCAATTCATTATCCTCCAGCAAGTAATTTGTATATAGTTTTATTCCATTAATATAAATTATCTATTTTGATCTTGGTGACCTTAGAGATTTGAATCCAAATCATATGCAAGAATTAATTATAAAAACTCATAAGAAGAATCCAACAGATGTAGTTTTCAAAAAAATAGACTCTTCCATATCCCATGTGTGAATGATTTCAGGCAGAATAAGTTACACAGATGTTGTTTCCTGCGGCTAACAGCGCTGAGTCCTGTGGGGTTTACATGGGATGTATTAGTATCACAGTATATCTGTAGGAAATACTGAAATTGGTGTGTGTGTGTGTGTGTGTGTGTGTGTGTGTGTGTGCGTGTTGAGTATGTGGGTACATGTGTGCCCACATGTGGAAACCAAAAGCTGACATTGGGCGTCTCTCTTGATGATTGAATGAGGTCTTCAGGCTTGTGTGATAACCACTTTACTCGTCATCTCCCTGAAATAGTATGATTATAAAGACTGCTTTTTGTCCAACCTTGAGTAACTCTGACTATCTTCTCGTCATGAAGATATAAGACAAAAATATACAGAGAGTGTATGGGAAGGCGTGAGGATGGAATCGAAAGGAGAATCCTGTAGTCAGGGCATACCAGAAAAGAATGTCTAGTTCCTGGATGGAAGGAGACTATAGGTTCCTCAGTATTTCCCGAGAGAAGCCCTGGCTGGGTTGGCAGTGGCGTCACTCTCAAACTGGAAACTCTTTTTTATTCTTTTTTTTTTTTTCAGCTCATTTAGGTCATTATTTGAGTTTTCATGAATATTTTAATAAGTACTGGTGAAAGCCTAGTGCAAAAGGCTACCTGGGCTTAATGAAGACCCCCCCCCCCCATTATGTGTATGTATCTGTGTGTCTGCATGTAGGTATGTACGTGTACAGGGGGTTGAAGGTGACAGTAATTATCAGGTTCTCTACAAGAGCAGTATCCCCTTCAACAGCTAGGCCATATCTTTAGTGGTGCCTAGCTGTCTTTATTTTAACCGTAAATCACGTGTTTAACAATTATGCTTTGTTTAATTCTTGGTTTTAGTGATTCCATCATCTGTTTGCTTTAAAATGATTGGCACACTCTTACGGCTTTTCAAACATTTTTCTGGGTGTCCAATAAGCCAGTCCTACCTTTTACAGATAACAAGAGTCGATGGACAGAAGCAAACCTTTTAAACCCTAGAAGAGTATTCCAGTTTGGTAAGATGGGAGCCGTTTATCTGTGGCTGTCCTGAAAGCGTGTTTAACGCCAGAGGAGTTTTTAGTAGTGAGTGTAGAGTAAGTTCACCTTGAAGCTTAAGAGGGAAAAGCAAATGTTGAAGGAGCTTCCTTGCTCCAGCTTTCTCTCTGCTCGCATGGAGATGTGATGAGTTTACACATAGCAGTCCTATTAAGCCGCAAAACCTTGAGAAACAGGTCAGTAAAAAGTAATGAAATGCAATACCCAGAATACATGGAAAAGCAATGATTGACTTTAATCCCAGGGACCAGGAATAATACACCTGCTTTGGAACAGCACATGGCATAATGTTGGCATAACACTGGAGGTTTAATAATTTCTTACCACATTTTATAGACCCTTTCCTGTAATTAATGCTAAATAAAGTCAACATCTTCTCCACCTGCTGCTTGATTTGAGCCTTGCCTTGCTCACCCTCATTACCCCAAGTTGTCACTCTTCTTGTTGAATTTTTCATTTTTATTTTTTCATCCCTCCCCCCCCCCCCCCGGTGATAATCCCTAAGCCTATCACACACATGGCATGCAGAATGTGTGTTTGTTTTTTTCCCCCCAATTCTTTTTTGAAAGAATTGAGCTAATTGAATTCAGGACCACTAACCAGCTCCAATGCTGGAATCACCAGGCAACCTCTGCCAAGCTGGCGTGTGTGTGTGTGTGTGTGTGTGTGTGTGTGTGTGTGTGTGTGTGTGTATGTGAATGCTTGTATGTGCATGCACATGTGCATACATGCATACAAGCTTGCTCATACATCAAGGATAAGTGAGTATGAGTGCTCAGCTATAAATGGGACATCTGTACCCATCTCTAATACCCTGAGGCTCAGGTACCATGGCACCAGAGGATGTGGACATAATGTAAGAACTAGAAAATGATGAAGAGGGCTGTGACATGTTGTCTTCTAGACATTGTATGGTTGTTGCATTCTTGAAAGCATGACAGCTCTGGTATGTACTAAGATCAAGCCAGTTAAAATGCATGTTTGGGGCTGGAAAAATGGCTTAATGGTTAAGAGCACTCTTGTCTCTTCCAGAAGACCCAAGTTTGATTCCCAGCACCTCTGGAGAGCACCTCACAGTGTCAAAACTACTTGTAAATCCATCTCTAGGGGAGCTGACACCCTCTTCTGGCCTCCCAGGGCACCTGCACACAAGTGACATTCATGCTCACACATATACATGAACAAAACGATAAACAAGCCCTTTAAAAATTCCAGTATGTGTAGGAGGAGGGGAGGCTCTTCATGCCCAACCTCTAGGAAAGGAGCTGAGAAATTATTGACAAAAGCAGCTGGGAAAGGAAGTCAGTTACCTAGATTCCAGAGACTAGGTCCACACTCACACAGATAGTGCTAATTAGTAGGTTATTAAAAAAGAGAAAGGACATGAAGTCGGAAAGGAGATGTTTTAGGGGAAGACAGGCAGATTTGCAGAGTGGGGTGTGTATGATCCAGATGCATCATATATATCTATAAAACTTCAAAGCGTAGTAAAATAGTAATAACAATATGGACTATAATTTTTCTTCCATCTATTTTGAAATGAAAATAAATAAACATGTCTGGATGAGGTGGAGGGGGATGCAGATATGTTAAGAAAAGGGACGAAGATTCACTTAGACTACATAGAGGAGTTATGGAGCTGTGTGGTATATAGCAGGGTAGCTATAGTTAAAAGGAGAGCAGGTACTATTACCTTAACCGAGAGGCATGGCCTCTTGACCAGCATAGATCTGAGATTCACCTATCACTTTGAGGCACTAGATTAGGGGCGTGGTTGAAGGGCAGCTTAAGGTCTGGGTGCAGGTATTCACAAGCCCATTCTTCCTGTTCTCTCTCATGCTCTTAAATGAAGGAACTGATCCCCCCCCCACCCCCCAAGCTTCAGCCTCATGGACCAGTCCAGCTTTCCAGGAACCACACAACTGTTTAATCTCTTGCATCAGTGAAGCTGAATTGCACACTGAAAATTTGCATCAAAATGAACAAAAAAAGAGGTAATAAAAGCATGAATTAATTTGACTTAGTCATTTCACAACATATTCCTGCATGAAGTCTCATATTATATAGTTGTAGAAACATGCATGGGCTTTTGTCAATGAAACATCAAATTAAGGAAATAATGACTTAAAAATAAATAGTATGAATAACTACCTCTCCCATCATGTTGCTGTGGTGATATATTGTATATTTAATACAAATAGCCTGGAATATCAGATGACAGAATCACCCACAGCCAAGCCTGGAAGGTCAGGGAGTGGTGTCCCACACCTTAAATCCCATCACTCAGGAGACAGAGGTCTGTCTGGATCTCTGTGAGTTCAAGGCCTAACAGCCAATCACTGGTAGCACATGCTATTAGTCCCAGCACTTGGGAGGCAGAGGCAGGAGGATCTCTGTGAGTTTGAGGCCAGCCTGGTTTACAAAGCGAGTTCCAGAACAGGCAGGGCTACACAGAGAAACCCTCTCTCAACAAACAAGCAGGAAAAAGCAAAAGCTAGAGAGATGGCTCTGTCCTCTGGTATTCCATATTAATTTTATTAAATATACAATATATCACCGCACCCTGCTCTCCTTCATTTGCATCTCTCTCCTCAATTTGTTTAGCTAAAATATTTAAAAATATTTGCAGTTTATATTGTGAATATCTCTACTTTTTCTGCAGATTTTCCAGATTCTAAAATTCTTTAGCCATCTTCATGAAAATTGTAGTTTTTTCAAATTGATGGATTTTCTTTTTCCTGGTGGTGGGAAGGGGATCTTATTTGACAGTGTTTTGAATCTTGTGGTATAAGATCTTATGAAAAACTGAAAAGTGGCATTTTATAAAACATTGAAAAGAAGTATTACCCTAATTTTAACCTTAGTGTTTCTTAGTGTGTTGGGATGCTGAGAAGAGGTTGACGTAAAACTTCAGTACTGTACAGCATCCTGTGTGTGTGTGTGTGTGTATGTATGTGTGTGCGAGCACACTATATCTGTATATTACCTTTGCAAGAGGAAACTTGAAGTATTAGCTATACGAACAGCTAGCATCTGTCCAAATCTGCTTTAATGTCTCAGAATCCTACTTTGGTTCTTGTATGATTTCAGCCTGTACCAAGGTGAGTAACCCAGGTAGCCGATTGTGTAAGAGCAGTGAGGGTATGTAAAGTCAATGTACTGTCTACATAGCCTTGCCTTTCCACATCCAAAAATGGTAAATGGCAAAGGGGGCGGGGAGGGGGGGGACACTTGGTAAGTTTTATGGGTTTGTGAATTAGTTTAGTTCAAAAGCACTTTGCCTTGTTCATTTGAGAGCCATTGGGGGTGGGGTGGGGTTGGAGCCCGGGGGGGGGGGGGGGGGGGAAGCAGGGCAGGGTTTGTTAGCCTGCACTAATCGGTCTTGGCCTCTAGCAGATCTCTGTGTTGGAATAAAGGGAAGAGATAATTATTCCCCTTAATCACAGCATCAATGACCGCATTTAGAGCCCTCCGCTTAAAGGCTGGCCAAATTTCCCAGAGAATTTTTTCAACCTTCCACTTGTTAGATGTTGAAGTGAGTGAATATTTGGAAAGGTATCCACTTGTGAGTCTCTCTTGTGTGCCTGGGGTTCTCAGGAGACAAGAAAGCTCCGGTGGCTGCAGATGGGTGACCTTTCTCATATCTGTCACCAGCCTGCTAATAAGAACGGGTTTTCAGATCTTTCTGGTTTATAGTCAGGGCACGTTCATCAGGACATGGTTCCTGAAACCTAGTTACCTTTAGTGTTCTCTCTCTCTGTCTGTCTCTCTTCTGTCTCTCTCTCCATTCTTCCCTCTTCCTCTCTTTTTTACCCTCCACCCCCCTTTCTTCCAGCCTTCTGATATCTGCTGGGCCAGTTTCATCTGAAACCATAAACCTGGGACTGGAGCCAGGGATGTGAGGACTTAACGAAGATGACAATACAGCAGTCGCCATTTTCCCGAAAGGAATTCCGAGTCTCTGCATGCATACCAAAATACAAGCCAAGAAAATGTGTAGTTCTGCTCCTTCATTTTTCTTCCGTTTTGCTTTTTCACGAAAGAAACCGACATCTTGAGGATATGGAGAAATCTGGTGAATTTGAACACACCTGTAGCCCAGGTTTTCAAGGCAAGGTTTGTCAGTCTGAAAAATGAGTGGACTCATAATGCCTGTTTGCTGAGGTATTGTGTACTCCTCCTCCCCCTCCATGGTTCAATGTGCTTCTCCAGTGGTAGTCTTCTATGAAGCCCTCCTGACTGACTCTGTCTCCACCACAGTAATATCCTCCCTTGAGTCTCACTGAGTGGACCCCAATTTTATCCTGTCTTGCTGATTTTCATTAAAAATGACTTAGTTTTTCTTCTGATTACAAATATATATATAAACATATAAACATATGAGACTGGAGACTCCCTGAAGGTATAAAGAATTTTTAGATTCATTAAAAACCCTCTCTTTATTATGTTACCTGGAGATAATATGGAAAGGGGCTAGTGATCTTATGAAAATGGCGGCTAGAGCTTAGTTTAATACTATTACACAGCATCTATTTCAGTTACTTTGCTGTTTCTGTGATGAAATCCCAATGAAAAGAACAAAGGCAACTCGAAGAAGAGAGAGATTGTTTTAGCTTATGGCTCTAGAGGGGTAAGAGTCCGCCACCACAGGGCCAAGGCACAGCAGCAAGCACCGGGCATAGGAAATTGAGAAATCACACCTTTAACAGCCGGCAGGAAACACAGAGTGAACTAAAAGCCAAGAGAGGCTGTACATTCTCAAAGCTTGTCCCCAGAAACATGCTTCCTCCAGCAAGGCTATATGGCCTAAACTTCCACCAACACCGTCACCAGTTGGGAACTAAGTGTTCAAATGCCTGAGCCTATGGGGCCATTTTTCATTCAACCAACCATAACATTAGCAACTCATGGGACCACAGCTTGAGTTTTGACCACCTGTTGTCTGTTTCTCTGCTGCTAGGTTAGGGATAAGAACAGTAATTACTCCAGGAAGTTAGATGAGCATGTAAAATTCTTCAAGCATTGCCTACCAGTTTACTTAATAAGCTCTTAACTAAGCAGGGAGTACTATCATCATGGTCTTGGTAACTGCAGTTTACAGCCCAGTCTGTCTCTATCTCTCCTTATCTAGTACCTTCTCTTTCTTCTAGCTGATATGATTCTAAGAATGGGAAGTATTTTACTGCAAGAATCTGGTGTACTGCCCCCACTCCAGCCCTGAAATGTGCATGTATCTGACACTCATCAGAGTTGCTTTTCCAGATCCTTTCCATGTACTATTTTGTGTTACGTGCAATTTTCTAAGCTTCTGTAAATGCTTTGGAAACAAGGAAAGGTACAATATATAATAAGTGCTTTTACATTCAAATATCCTTTACTGGCCGTGCTTTCTCTCTCTCTCTCTCTCTCTCTCTCTCTCTCTCTCTCTCTCTCTCTCTCTCTCTCTCTCTCTCTCTCTCTCTCTCCCCATGTTGGCAATTCTAAACCAGGGAACTATGTCTCAGCTTTGTTCTAACTCCAACAGCTCTTTGAAACTTCTCTCAAACATGATAAGATTTCAGGAGTCATTTGTGTGAGGCTTCTGAGCAGTTTTCGTGTTTGTGAATTTGTATACCAGGTCTCTAGAGTTTGGCACAAGGATGAAGAGAGAAAGTTGCATCTTGCATTTTGCCTTACTCTAGATTCGTTAGGACTGCTAACAGAGAGGTGAAGGGCTGTGATAGATTTCAGGCCTAGTCTGATGTTCCTTCCAGAAAACCGTTGCTGTAACACGCATGTGAGACATCCTGCATGTAAGACATCTGCATGCACCCAGACAGAGTCTTGCAGCTTATCTCACTCATTTCTCAACACAAACAAAAGCAGAGGCCCCCAGACTGTCTCCTTTCTTTTAAGCTATGGTTGACATCAGCCAAAGCTAGATTTCAGTTGTCATTTTTACTCTACTCTTCTTGCCAGTTAATTATTAGTCCCCAAACCTTTGTTTTTAGTCCCATCCCAGAACTTTTAAAAAAACATATTTCTAGAGCTTGCTCAAGGAAAGTTTTCACTTAGGTTAAAATAGCTTTTTATGTAATTTGTCTAATATTTGGAAAATACATTGTTCTAGTTTCTTTTATTAACTGCAAAGAGGCAAAAGTTGCATGTATGTACTGTGCTGCTTTGCAGATCCATGCAAGAGAGAGAAATTAGAATCATGGAAATGTCTAGAAAGAAGGACGAGCAACAAAGAAATCATCTTGCATTTGCAAATACAATAGATGCCTCTTCTGTAGTTAAGAAGGAGGGCATGCATTTACAGGCACAAATCCTAGGATGCTAGCTCCTGTTTCCATGGTGCTTTCTCACTGGACTTGGGTATTAGAAGCCTGGCATTTCACTACAACTCAGGACTACCCCATGCTTTGTATTGTTCCCGGGGCTTAGGGATCCTGGGAACTTTCCCCCTTCAACTCCCAAACGGATCCTAAGAAATCATACATTTCCATTCTTACATTATCCCAACTTTCAGAGAAACATGTCTACGATATGTGACTATGAAAGCCAAAATAATGCCAGGTGCTAAGTGTTTTAAACACTTGGGGTGTCTCTCTGTGTGGTGCCAGTCTATGCGACAGTGTGTAGATACCACCATTGAGAAAGCATGTACTCCAAAACCATTAGCCTACCATGTGCTGGTGAACTTATGATAGATGGCTTGATTTTATTCCTACCCCAACAGTAACACTGTCCTTTAGTTATTTTATCTCCAGACATACGTACATTTGCACAATTTTTAATGCTAAAATATTCAAGTTAAGCAACTACTAGCATTGAAACACCGATGAGCCTGGCAGTCAGAAAGGGGAAACCACTAAGGCATGTCCTTCAAAGCACCCTAAAAGCTTGACTTCAGAATCCATATTCTATTTTCTTTTCTACTTTTCAAAGTAGCCACGCAGATAAACACAATTTTGATCACCTTCCAGATGACACCTGGCCAGTCAAATATAGTGGGGAGGCAGATGAAGGAGAGGCTTCTAGACTCCAACGCAGACCCAGTTTCCAAGGTACTCCTGTGACCCGGGTTCAACCTGCCTTGATTTTTCCACAGGAAAGCTGATGTGAAAACTACTCTTTTTGGAAAGGGGTTTTCAAAGTCGACCTCATTCAAACTGAGCAAATAATTAACTTTTCATCCTCTCGTAAAATCGAGACTGTGGCTGGTTCAAAGCCCAGGACCCCGGGCCTTAATTGAATTAACTCGGTTTTCCAGCCTTGCGCTGGATCATTCCAAACCATAACATTTAGCAATGCTGACCTTCCTGGCGAGAACATAAGCGCCCATTGAAGGAAGATAGCAGAGTCAGGGCTGCGGCACGCAAATTGGGGCTGAGTGGAAAATGGGACACTCTCCGAAGGGGACAAAACTCTTTCTGTTTCTCACACTTGAGAGGTCGGTATGAATGCAGTTCCTCCGTACAGCCTTATCTCCGCCAAAGCAAAGAGAGCCCTGGCCCACTCCCTTGAGCAGCCACAGCTCCCACCTGGCGGCTTGGGACTCCGTGCCTTTGCATCTATTACCTACCTCGCTTGGAAGGCCTTCTTCCTAGTCTCCAGCCACTCCCTGCCCGGGTCCCTCCCTTCAGGTCTAACGAACTACTCACGGCTCAGCCAGTTCCCTTTCTTTAGCTTCGTTTACTGATGTCAGCATCACCCATGGGCTCCCAGACGTATTTGGGACCCTTATCTTATGAACCAAATGTGTACACAAACTTCCCTGGAAAAAGTCGCACGGCTGCAGCTGAAGTCCCAGGTTTTGCTGAGCAAGTCATTGTATTAAAAACTGACATGAGTTGATCTATCTCATCCTTTAGTTCTTTGGACAGTTTGGACAATTGGATACCCAGGGTAGATAATGATGGTGGTGGTGATGGTGGTGGTGGTAATGATGATGATGAGGAGGGAGGTAGGGAGGAGGAGGAGGAGGAGGAGGAGGAGAAGGAGGAGGGGGACGAGGAGGAGAACAAAGGGATCCTAATTACATCGTAATTACAAGAGGGCAGGGAGCTGACTCTTCCATGCTTTCTCTAACTCCCTTTACACATTGCTATGTGTGACTCAAGAACTCAATAAATACTTGGCTAATGATGCATCCTGTGTAAAGCCAGGGCAGCCATCTCCCATGCCTGGGACCTGGCACCATTTTGGTAGCAAAATATGTTTTGAGTAATTTGAATTTCGTGAAGGTTAAATTGTAAAGCGGTAGGGAGTTTCATTTTCCTTTCAAAATATTTTTGGTCTTGTAGGGAGAGACTTCTGCATTTGAGGCAATCTCCTAAAGACCACTAAAATCCACCCAACCGCAGAACATTTAGGCACACTGAACCTTGGAATTAGTGATCTGCCTAAGGAAATGTAAAATTAAATTCTAATATTGAAGCTGACACTTTAGCGTCGTCCCTGGGACTGCATGGGGAAGTCTCAGCGTGTGGAAGAAGAAATATAATTTGCGATTCAAGGTCAGCAGCGGAAACCCCCTGGGTTTATTTGATTTGGATGATGCTCCTGTAAAGCCATTGCTGATTCAAAAAAAATTTTTTTTATTGGTGGTGGCTTATGCTGTCTGCCTCTATGAACCCAATTTGAAAGATGCTGTCTAGATGTATGAACTCTTTGGAGGTAGTTCTCCAGTTTGTGCAGATGTATCCAAGAAGGTTGTGTTTTTCAGTTTCTAACACTGTGATTACGGCCCTTGTCAAAGCAACATGGTTTCACCTCCTGAGACTGGACGCAGGCTCATAGAATCAGATAGTCCCTTATACCTCCCAACCTGTAGGAAGCCTTTTTCTCGGCACGTGTTCCTACAACCAGGATCTGTTTCTCACAATCATTCCAAATCAAACAACTTTATTCCTAGCTCTAATTCTTAATTCATTTTCTGGGAGTGCATTGCCTCTCACTCAACAACACGAACAACTGATTTTAGGGCAAATCACAGAGCAACAGTGAGAACTGTCTGAGTTTGCTCTAGGCTCTGTGTTGTATGAGATTTGGCCCTGCCTTGGTTAACTGTGTTTTATGAAGAAATTCTAGATATGTGGCACATTGTTGCTATATTATGTAGTTGTTATTAATACTATTTCCAGTCAAGGTCAAGGGCTGTATGTAGAACCACAAGATGGTACATGCTTTCCTAAGCAAGCTGACCAACTTGGAGAATAATTTTGCACAGGAATATGAAAGTGAGCTGTTACCAGGTATGTATTTCCCATCTAAGGGGCAGCTTTGTGGATCCCACCTGGTCACCCTGTAGAATTCAGTCCGGTTTTCATGTGACAAATGTATGTTCAGACTGGTGGCAAATGACCAGGTCCTTTCCCAGAATCAGTTTCAAGTTTACAAAATCACTACAGTTCAGTCCTTAACCTCTTGCTAATCTTCCCCCACATAGCCAATTTTAGCTTTCCCTTCGACTTTTATTTTCTGGGGTTGATTATTTTGAGCAGATGGATGGGGTGTCTGCGGCAAAGCATTGCTCACTGCACCCACAGCTCATATTTCACTAGATAAATATACTGCATGTGGTAATCCAGAATACTGGTAGGCGCTCCATTCTGGAAGAGGCTTTGAAGGTAGGAGGGGATCAACTCTGAGGGAGGGAGACTGGTAGACACTGGCTTTAGTGTTGTGAATAAGTGTATCGCAGGAAAAGGTCTTTGTTTATTTGTTCAGATATTAGACATGGGGAGAGGCAGGCTCTCTGCTTAGCTACATGTGTATTCGAGGGTATCTTTGACTCTGCATGGGAATGACCCTCAGAGAGAATAAAGCAGGGTGTTTGTTTTTTAAATTTATCAGGACGGATCAGAGAAAGACTGAACAAAAAGAGCAAATGTTGTGTATTTCGAAGGATTTCTTCAAAGAGGCACATATTTTTCAGACGTCCTAGAGTTGACATTTTACAAGCAATATGGGATTTCTCCTCACAGAAGAAAGCCATATCACAGAGACATGGCTTATCAAGTGTATGACCTGACAGACAAAGGGACAAGAACAAGTGTGTGATGAAAATCTTTGACCTAATTTGGTTTGGTTTGATATTCTGTTTCTGTCCATTGGTGGTCTTTAAATGATTTCTTAGCATTGATTTTCATCTCAGGCTGGCTGGTGTGAGATCATCAGTTTCCCAATGTGGCATGACTAGTACCTAGTTTTGAAGTTTGTTTACGGGATATGTATGTATATATATGTATATATGCATGCATACATACATACATACAGGGGGATGTTTGTTTGGTTTTTGGTTTTCAAGACAGGGTTTCTCTGTGTAGCTCTGGCTGTTCTGGAACTCACTCTGTAGACCAGACTAGCCTCAAACTCAGAGGTCCAACTGCCTCTTCAGGGATCAAAGACATGCCACTACCACCACTGTCAGCTGGGATATGTTATTTCTAAAGGTTATCTCCTTACATTATTAGTATTTCTCTTTCA
Organism: Phyllotis vaccarum; assembly: GCA_033318265.1. Taxonomy (NCBI): domain Eukaryota; kingdom Metazoa; phylum Chordata; class Mammalia; order Rodentia; family Cricetidae; genus Phyllotis; species Phyllotis vaccarum. Next base: position 9,511,751 of record JARWLC010000008.1, read on the forward strand.
AAAGTGAATTTGTTATTTTATTTACATTTCACACAGGAAAGACACGAAGCATCAGTCTTCCAAGTTGTAAAGTGCATCTTTGGTGTTGTGGTTAGTCAAGCATTTGTGTGGATATGAGCATGTGGGCAAAGGACAGACACCTAGGAAAAGCCACTGAAGCTGGAGTTATAGCTTGTTGGGAGCTGTCTAATCTGTGTGTGAGGAATTGACAGGTTCTCTGCTTAGATATTTCTTGCATTTGACTGCTGAGCTATCCCAGCTTGGATAGACAAGTCTTAACTATATAGAATCACCTACAAGGTAATGACATATTTATAATGTTGCTATCCATCTTTCCAATCATCTTGGTTTTTTGTATGTGCTTAGCCCTGTACTCCTTATGCATCCAGAAGAGGGGTCATGTTGGGGACAGGAGTGTTTAAGTGGTGTGAGCACATTGTTAATGGGTGTCAGTCAAATAAAAAGCAACAGCAATCCATGTTTCAATTGTGTTACAGTCCAGCTTCATCCAGATTCTCGGTTCCGATGTCTTTCAGGGATGTGGGCTCTTTTCTTTCTGTTTTGGCTTCAGACAATCTCACACACTTTGGGATGTGACACTTACTGTCTCTTTTGGCAAGATCTCATCCCTCTGGTTTCTCTGTCCGCAGAAAACTTCACTTGTCTGTTTCTTGTGTGATTATTAGTCCTCAGCTCAGGGGTTCTTCCTCCAAAAAACATTTATACATCTCACGGCTAAAATTTAATCTGTCTTCCACTTCTTGTTACGTGTTCGCATATAAGTAAGCATTCTTGTGTGACATGCTCTCTGACAACCTTCCAGAGCAGAACCTATTCTATTCATGGTTTTCTCTCCACTGTAGACGGTAGAGCAAGGTACATTCTGAGTACTTGGGTGCTTGTCAATCCAGTGGTTTGCTGTGTGAGTTTTGCTTTGGCTCTGTGCACCTTATTTATATGATGGATGATTGATTTCTTTATTTGGTGGTCCCGTGAAATGTTGCACCGTGCTTTTGATGGTGAGTCTGTTCTCTATGTAAAATTTGGATGGGAAATTTTTATTCTTTGGGTGCTTTTCTGCATCACAGATTTTCAGACTGAAGGTTATCTGAGGAGCGACGTAGGAGAACTGAGATCCCTGTGTCTGATAAACACCTGATAAAGGGTTGGGCTGGATGACACAGTCCACGTCTAAGATTTATGACTCCATATCATATGCTGTGAGTGCTTGAGGGCTGCTTAATGAAACGAGCCCATTTTCCACTTGCTGCATACATTAGATTAAATGCATCCAAGTAACTCTTATAATGGCAACCAACCTCACTTTTCCCCCCTAATGCTCAGTAGGAATGCTGTGATATCAAATACTGGAAATGCATTTGAACCTGCCTTGTGACTGTTTGATGCCATGCCGTGCATTTTTACCAGTCATTTAATGTGGTCAGTTTTTAATAATACAAGTATATAAAGCAACTCTGTAGTTTAAGCAAGGACACATAATAATTCACAAGCCTCGAATTTGATAAAGAGAAATTGCTCCCCCCCTTCTTCTATTTTATAAAAAGTATATGAACATAAAGACTCCGGGAAGGATTTGGGGAAGGGACCAGGAAGTCTGATTTGTATTCTTGTTTCAGGGACAAAATGAGCTGGGAGTTTTTTAACCCACAGGTACAGAAAGTCAGAGTTCAAAGCAGTATGATCATGCTCTAACAGGCCTCTGAAGCTGGCCCCTTGTACAATGCTGTCCCTAGGAGATCTGGATGCATCAAGAGACTGCTGTGATCATTCCCAGCCCAGCACAGAGCTAGAGGCAAAACTCCCACTTGGTCTGGCTGTGCAGAGGAGTTTAGAGCATGGGAGAAAACAAGATGTGGGCTTCTGGGAATTGTCATAAAGACTGAAAGCATTTGCCTCTGGCTTCAGGGTTTCTGGGTGAGGCTGTGTCTCTCTCACCAGATATATTTTTACCATGCCACGAGCAGGGAGAATTCTCCCAATCTAACGATGGAAACTGAATGAAAATTGTTTTGTAGCTCTATGGTAGATGCCTCAGTTTCCTTTCCAGTTCCACATGTCTTTGTCTCACTTTTCATTGATTCTTTTCTCTCAAACAAATTCCACTTCTTGTCTACACACACACACACACACACACACACACACACACACACACACACACACACACACACACATATTCTTTCAGAAAAAGATGAAAGTTAAAATCTTAATGAAACTACCTACCTTTACCCTTCTGCTCATCCACCTCATCTGTTATGCCGCATATACTTGATTACGAGTAAGGATTGAGAAATAAGTTTTTTTTTACAACCACTCATAAACCAGTGAGTACCCTCTTCATCCATTGTCTAGAAAACAGCTGAACATGGCGGCTAAGACAAGGCACTTGGGAAACTAGTCTACACACATATCCAGCGGCCATTATCATGAACTATTCATAGTACTGTGGGGAAAACACATTATTCTTTTCTCACAGGTCAGTGTGATGGGGTTGACATAATTTATTTCCTATGTGGTATCACCCTCTCCCTCTATCTTATGTAGATTAAGGCTGTGTGCTCTAAGCTCTCCTGACTCTCAGCACTTTTTTTTTTTTTTTTTTTTTTTAAAATAGGACTTGACACAATCTGGATGGTCACTTTCTGATTGGCCCTTTCCTATTCTGATCATAAAATACATAAAACCAAGGTGGGTGCCTGGTCTATCTTCCTGAGAATCTCACACTCCCCAGAACCATAGTCTAATGCTTTGACAATAGACTCCCAGGGAACAGCTGATTTAGAGAGTCTTCTAGCTCCTTCTTTATTCAATAGAGTTATATATAGTGTTGGCCTGGGTATCATCATTGCTATGTCTTGCGCAATGTGGCCTATATCTGTGCAAGTCCTGGATCAGTTGGGAGCCCCATATTTCTCTCACTGACTTCCTGATACAAATAAAGAGCAATCCTCTTAGAATTCTTATTATGAAACTTCTCTGCTAACATGAAATGAAGTTTTCTATTTCTTATACAGGCAAATGCATCAGAGGAAAACAACACACAGAATGAGTTTTTGGACATAGATGACCTCAACAGGATGAACTAGTTAGACTTTTCAATCCCCAGTTGAATAACCAGACTGGCAGTTAATTTTTTCTTTCTTTAATTTTATTTCATTTAATGTAAGTGAAGGTAACCACCATACTAAACTAATTACATCATTTCCCAATGTCTGATTTGTATATTTTCAGAGTTATATATGTATGCATCTCTATCTATACTTTCAAAGAAAATGAAGTCAGGAGACATCAGTTGTTTAAACGTCAAGTCTTTCTAAATGTAGCAGACTCTTTTTAAATGCCTAAGAATCCAATAAGGGCAGATTTGAGTGCTCCGAGGATCTGATTTTATAGCTCACTTACTTTGCTCACTTTACCTCTATCTCAGGGTCGGATCATACCTGATAAGGCACTTGAGCAACTGGTTCGGGTTTCAACTTAAATCTTTCAGTCTTACTTGATTTATGTAGCCAAACATCACAGTCACTGCTAAAGCCAAATTCCAAGAGGAGACTTAGATTTCCCATTTCTCCTTGCATCAGACTCCCAATCTTTCTTTTTTTAATGTTGTGTAGTTTGATATGGGGGAGCCAGATTGAAGTGGGTGCTATCTGCATCACTGGTCAATACAGTGATAGATGCCAAGGAAAGACTGGCAGGAGACACTTGATCACGGCATCCTGAAAGTATCTCTGATTGGTCCAGCCTGAAGTATGCTTTTCGAAGTTTTTCAAAGATTCAGACACTGAAGATTCTGAAGAACAAAGCTGCTTTCCTATGATATCCAATTCAGATGGTAGAATGCTTGTCTAGCACTCCTGAAGCTCTGAGTTTGGGTAGTCATCTGTAATCCTAACATCCAAGAAAGAGGCAGTAGGAGCAGACGTTCAAGGACATTGTTCAACTCAAATTCAAAGTTTTGGGGGTTCACGTAGGAGACTGACATCTCTCCAGGGGATGGCCAACCTTTACTAGATCCTAAGAAAGCCCCTATATGCCATAGCCATTAATCCTTCCCCATCTCTAATTCTCTCTCTCTCTCTCTCTCTCTCTCTCTCTCTCTCTCTCTCTCTCTCTCTCTGTCTCTCTCTCTTTCTCTCTCTCTCCCTCATCTTCATCACAATGAAGACAAAGGAAATCTGCATGCCTCAATCAGATTGGAACTTAGTAAACCAGAAGAAACACAAGTCTCCCACAGTAAAATGTATATTTTTTTCTAAGCTATAATGCCAAGTGGGTTTCTGTTTTTCCTTCTCAATGGCAACAGTATGGATGAAGTGCATTGGCCTTGTGGTCAGGAGCAGACCTTGCTCAACTCCTGGTCAGAGTGAAATGGAGCCTTAGAAAACAGTGACTTTTGCATGGATTGGCTGAAGCCCAACATCTTAATCAGAGGCTGAGTTCAGCTGCTCTTCCCATCATCCTTCCCCCTCTCCTGTCCATGCCTATTGGCTCCATTGGTGTTCTCTGTCTAATATCTCCATGACGCAATCATCAGTCATCTAGTCTGGGGGAACATAAGAACAGAGCACAAAGAATGGTGGTTTTTGTTTTGTTTTTTGAGAGCCCTACCATGATAAAGCCAACAAAGACTTTCTTACCTTGAGGGAATGGATGGGCCACAGAGATCTTGCATTGCCATGATTTTAAATTGACTTCCAAGATGCTCCCCACTCACACCTTTCTAGGAAGCCATCTGGGAGCCTTGGCATCTGAAGTTGACAAGGCTTTGCATCTTAAACACGATGGGTCTTGTCAAAACACCTGTCCCACATACGACACCAAGCCATGTTTCCAGTTTCTTTGCATTAACGGGGCTGGCTATGGGAAGCCAAGCAGGCCTAGTTGGTACTGGTGAAATATAGAGTATGCACTTACCTTGTTGACAGGAATTAGAACATCAAGAATAGCACAGGCTCGACACCTCTTCTGGAAATCAATCAAACAAAACAATTCATGGGAGTGTTACCATGGTGCTTAAGAAAGTTACCTCAATACTGCAGACAAATTCAAGACTGCACATAGCATGATTTACTGGGGACTTCCAGACAGAAGTGTGGTCCTGGGTGGTATCAAGACACCTGGAGTGCCGTGTAGTGATAAGTTTCTGGCCCAACCCTTCCAGCCTAGCCCTGAGTTTCTGACCTGCAGACCCGCAGTCCTAGAGAAACAAACAGATGCTTACGTTAATCTTATGCTGATCGGCCTACAGCCCAGGCATATAACTTGCTAACCAACCCATGATTCTTTTCTTGTTCCTGTGGCTCAGTACTTTTTCTCAGAGCAACACATTTCAACTTCTTTTCTCTGCACCTGCTGGTGTTTCATCATGGTGTCTCCCTGGTGTCTCTCTAGCTTCTCTGCTCTGTTCTTCCTGTTCCCAGAATTTTCTTAGTCTGGTAGCCCCGCCAATACTTCCTGTCTGCCTTCAGCCAATCATCATTTTTATTAAACCAGTAGGCAGGACAATTATTTACAATGTAACAACATAATCCCACTATAGTACTGTAATTTGGTTGAGAAGCAAAAGGCTTATACAATGAGCAGATGATAATTGACTTTATCCAAGTCAGAATGAACTTGCTTCATCTGAAGCTAACATAATGAATGATATGAAGTGCTGCTGAGCTGTCTCATAAGATAAAACATTCACCACACAAGTGTGAGGTACTTGAGTTCAGATCCCTAGAAGCCAAGTAAGGATGGATAGGATGATGCACAGCTGTAATCATAACATTCCTACGGTGAGAAGGAATGTAGAGAGAAGAGGCTTCTCATAAGCTCATGGGCCAGCTAGATGGGAAACACTCAAAAAGTACTCTGTCTCAAGCAAAGGAAGGTGAGGACCAACGTCTCAGGGTATCCTCTGACTTCTATATGTATTCTATGGCAGTGTGTGCCTGCACTCACATACATACACACACATAACACATATACACATACACAAACAAGCACATACACAGAAGCATACATATAAGCACACAAACACAAGTGTACACACACAGATGGGTTGACACCCCCCTCCCCAACACACTAAAAACATCCATGGTACTGGGACACAAGGATCTGGCTTAGAAAGCTCCATATAAAACCTTGATGGTTTGTGTATTGAGAGTTTTTAGAATCAATATAGGAAGTGAAAAGATTAAGGTTACTTAGAAGCTATCATGGCTGCTTTAAGTCAATATGGCTGCCACCTGGTCATCAAGCTGGACCAAGCACAACCAAGCCTCCAACAGTTTGGTGACTAATCACAGAATATTAATATGTAAAGACAGTACCATTTTTGTAATGTCTAAAGTGATAAATCCTTGAACTGGATTTCTTAAGCTCCAGAACACCAAAATCTAATTCTCTATTGTGGGTAGTTGCTGATACAAGATGGAACAGAGATATGTACCATTAAGAACTTTTAAGTACGAAATCTAGAGAATAAACATCTTTGTAATTATTCCTGTGTGATAGTCAGTACTTACCAGCTCTTGAAGTGTCAGGGACAGGACTCTGGCACACTTTTGGGAACCTTTCATAGATTACACCCATTGAGTTAGGAAGACTGTACACAGCACCTTTCCATGGTTTGGGTTCCTGGAGCAAACAAAGAAGAGAAATTGAGATGAACACTGACACTCAGTCCTCTTTATCAATTTTGCTGCAGCATGGCCAGCTTCCTCAATTTTTTGTCACCATACCTTTCATGCCACAATGTCCCCATCTCCCTAGTAACTGGTAGGCAAAAAAAAAAAAAAAAAAAAAAAAATTCTCTCTGTCCTAGGTTGCCTTTTTCAGGCCATTTCATTATAGCAACACAGGCATAGCCAATATATCCAGCCTACTGAAATTTAGCCAAATCATTATAGCTGGATAGTAACGCAGGTTTTTTTTTTAAGAGTTATGTAATGAATCTTTGGTTATACTTTAGAAATGCCTTTGAATGTTAAATTCTTGGTTTTTAATAGTATATTTTTCTTCTTTCTAACTGAAACATCTTACACTTTAACACATTAATTTTCCTTTTAAAACTGACTGATCACAGCTGATGAACTAGCCTTCCAAAATGCTAACAGAACATTACCCTCTTCCTTTTAGCCATCAGCCAGGCTGCGTCAAATTTTTCCAGTTGATAATTTCTAGTTCCAAGTCTTTGGATCCAGTCTTTTCAACTTGTCATCACCTAAAATTTTAGCCTTCAATCAGACTATGAAGATACCACACATCTCTACAGAAGGTAGAAAGGATAGCACCTCATAGAGTGGTTTTGGCTTTATCTGGGATGGCCTTAAGAGACTTTTCAAAAATATACACTTACCCCAGACCTCAAAACTTAGATGCAGTAAGTCTCCCAAGATGACCAGAGTCAATTTTAGTAAAATAAATTTTGTCTCACTTTATGGATATATGTCTTTAAGATGTATGGATGTATCTGTGTGGGTGCAGGGTAGACTTTTCACAGGGCATATGTAAAGGTCAGATGTCAGTCCTTGTCTTTCTGCCTTGCTTGAAATGGGATCTCTATGCTACTGTGTAAAACAGGCCAGTTGACCTTATGAACTTCTAGAGATTCTCCATTCTCTGTTGCTCATTTCCCATAGGGATCCATGGGGATTATATACGGAGTTATGCCATTCAGCTTGTTTGTGGGTTCTGGGAATTCAAACTCAAGTCATCAGGCTTATGTGGCAATCATTCCCCCCCCCCATGGAGCCATCTCTTCAGCCTGTGTTAAATATTCTAATCTGATATCATAAAACAGAGTCTCACTGGCATTTAGTTCCTTTATTTTAACTCTCAATTGAACATTTTGTGTCAGAGGTGAAGATCTGTGTTATATTAGTAATCCATCTATCCACTCATTCAGTGACCATTAGATAATCTATACATCTTCTGCTCGGGGATAGCTTTGTATTGGAATGTAGATCAAGCATGCGAATGTTGCTCACAGACAAATCAAGCCATGAATAGGGACAAGAAGTGAGCTGGCTGCTGGGCAAAATACAGGAAACTGGCCATTGAAGTTTGGACAAACAGCTAATAATTCAGTGTGACTATATCTCAAATACTGCATATATTTTTGGGTGCTATATTGACCCACTTCTCTGTCTCTCTTATTTCTATTTTATTCATTTTTTGCTTTGAGGCAGGATTTCTATAGCTCAGCCTGACCTGGAACTTATAGTCAAGAATACCTTCGGACTCCCGATCTTCCTGCCTCCAGCTCCCAAGTGCTGAGATGACAGGAGGTGACAGCAATTCTTTTTTGTTCTTCCTTTTATTTCCAATGTCACTGCTAGGAATGGCGGATGGACTGTGTGAGAATCTCAGGCAAACTCTCTTCTCCATGGCAGAAGATGAGAGATCTTTCTAAGTCTCTTCAGGTCAATTTCTAGAGCAAAACTCTGAGGTGACAAGTGACTGTCTCTTCCCCAACGTTGAACCACTACCACTGCCAATCAAGAGGAAACATTTTCTTAAAATAAAACTTCTAATCACTGCATAAGTTTCCTTTGGGAAACTGGGTGGGATCTGCATGGTCTATATGAAGAAAGTCAGCAAGGCTTTTATATATGCATTTATCACTCCCAGAGGTTAACACCTAGACACACACACACATATATGTATATATATGTGATATAACTATGCATATATGTACGTGCCTGTATATCTGCATATACTACATAGTATTTCTTCTTTGTTGAAACAATTGCTTACTAACTTCGAAGCAGTGCGGACTTGGCTGATGCATCTGCTGCCATCCTGAAGGTCTTGTACCTGAGTGTGTGTGCTCTTTTGGGATCTAGCAGAATCCTCCCAGACTGGGTGGTTTCCTGTCTGGGCTGAACCTTCAAAACAAGGAAACTGTTGGAGCCGGGAATAGCAGTTGGCCTGATGGCTCTGACATTGACTGAACCTGGAAAAGTTCTAGATTAGTGGGAGGAGAGGACACCCCAACACTAACACTGAGCTTAATGGAGTGACTAATGACATCACAAGCCTGGATTGCTAACATTTCTGTGGTCTCATTTCTTAAATTATTGTGTGAGTCTTCCAACCCCAATGCCTAACTCGCTGCCACCCATTTCCAATATTCTTAGTCTTGTGGCACTCCAAGAAAAAAAATTACCTGACTAGATAGTTCTGGGAAGTGGGATGCCTGAAGTAGAACTGAGTGAGATGTGAGGACAGTGTTGGCTATCATTGCTACTCATTGTTGGCCAATGTTGGATATTATACACATGAGAAAAATACCATCCAGTATTTTAAATGCCAGTGGGATGGGTATCGCTTAACCCATGCTTTCCAAGGAGAAAAATTTTGGGACACATATTGTAAATCTGTCAGATCTGCTGCTTCACCACATGGCTTAAATGAACAAGCTCTCCGTCACGTGTATAAACACACTTTATCTATTATAAAGTTCATCTTTCCTCTCAGTGTGGCTTACTCCAATACTCTCCCCTAAATGGCACACCCCAAGAAATGACTCAGCTCAGCTATGTGATAAAAATGCCTAATGCATGTGTTGTGGGTTCTAATTATTTGGCTCTTGAAAAATAATCTGTATTCTGAACAAGAAATTCCATAATGTATGCATATTCCCTTAAACACTTTTCTCCACTGAGTTGACTGCCTTTTCATTTTGGTGGGGCCACTGGTCAGTGTGGAAAGGAGAAGCTCAGGCCCAGTTCGGTTTTATTATTACCGTCTCCATCTGTTCTCATTTCCTTTTAAGATACATCAGGCTGCATATTTTTTGGTGCAACTGTTACAAAACACTATGCTGTTATTTTTTCTTTTACTTCCCGGGGGCCTTTTCTTTTTCCCCTTTTGGCAGAAGCTAACGTTTTGCATCATGGTACAGTAGGTGGCCAGTGATTAGGAAGCAGGCCAAGAGAACAATAGCTGATGGCCTAGTGATTAAGAGCCTTTGTGCCCAACAGAGGACCCAAGCTTTGGTTCTCATGCCTGGCGGCTCACAACTGCCTATAACTCCAGCTCCAGGGATCAGATGTCTCTGTCCTCCTGTAGTACCACACGTCTATACCCACAAATAAGCACACACAGACACAAAAAATAAAAACAAAATGACTCTTTAAAATGATAAAGCAAGTGACAGAATGTAACTGGGGAACTTTTGATGCCCTGATAGGAATAATTATTGAATTCTGAGAGAGTTTCAAGTTTGCACGTAGTGCTAGTAATTTATCAATCGTGTTTTCAAAATATTTATTTGTGCTGGGTAGTGGTAGCATGCCTTTAATCCCAGCCCTCAGGGATTTATTTATTTGTCTTTGTACAGTGTGCATGCGCATCACAATGTACATGTTTAGGTAAGAGACAACTTGTACTTGGTTTGTTCCATGTGGGTTCCAGGGATCAGATTTAGGTTGTCAGCCTTAGTAAGTGCCTTTACCCACTGAGACATCGTGAAGGATTACCAACAGCATCTATTTCCTGCTGTACTTATTTGTTTGTATGAAGAATATCATCTAGGTTCCCAAACCTCCAAAGCTAAGATGAGTTTCAGAACTCTTGCCTGAATAATAAAGACAGAGATAATTAAGAACTAGGAGGATGTAGGGATGTATGGAATCTCCACATCACAGAGCAGAATCCAAAGTAATCCAGCCTTTTGCAAAAGTAATTTGTCTCTTTTAAAAACATGAACATAGATTTGCTACCGATCCAATTTCTCCTTTAAGTATTTACTCGGGAGAAATGAAAACATTTATTTATATGAAGTTTATTTGTGAATATAGTAGCATTACTTCAAATGGCCAATAAAAAAATTCAAAAATTCAAATGACCATGATTGATGTCTAGACCAAGAAAACATGAAGAGTTTCACATAATAGGATTTATTCAGCACTTTGTCAACTAGACTTTCTCAAAATCATGGTAACACACCTAGCAAACAAGGGAAGACAGCATTATGTGGATTCATACATGGTTTCGTGGCATTCAGTTCCTAGTCTGGGACTTCACTGATTTTTGGGCTGTGGTAAGACAGGACATCTTGGCGACAGAAACATGTGGCTGAGGCTGTTCTCTTCATAGTGAACATGGAAGAGTTAGAAACACAAGAAGACCTAGGACAAGATACAGTCTCCAAACATAGGCCCCCAGTGACAAGCTTTTTCCTACTTGGCTTCGGTATAAGTTTTCTAGAACATTCCACAGCACTACCGGGTACATTTGATGCCTTCAGTAGCTGTTTTTTTAAGGGGTAGGTATATCATGCAGAAACCATGACAGCACCAGACAGGAACAAAACACTAATACATGCTATAATACAAATAAATTAGAAATATTATGCAAATTCAAATGAGTCATATACAAATTATTAATATTTCTATAATCTGGTGATGAATCTGTTGGTGTTGACCAGTCAGGGTACTTCCATTCATAGATTTCTAACTTAACGAGATTCTTTAGGTATCCATGTTTCAGAGAGCTTCAGTGGGACAATTCTCAACAACCAGTTTGCCTGAGATACCTAGACCCGGATGAGATTTACTAATAGGACAGGAAAAATATTACATCACTTCCTGTATAAGTCCCTAAACAAACAGCCTTTATTATGGTCTGACCCAGCTTTAGAGCTGATGGACAGGTGGCTTGGGTGATACCAACTACCTTCTGTAGGCAGAGGATGTACAACCCACAAAGAATGGTGACCGGCAGGTTTTTCTAGGGGCAGTTAGGCAGTGTCTCCATCAACAGCTCCCTAGACAATTTCTTTCTTTAGGATAAATTCACTAAAACAGCAACAACAAAAAGGCTTATTATTATCAGAGTAGTTAAATAACATTGGGGATCCTTTGGGAGGGGAGGGTAGTAGATTTCCTTCTCTGTATCATTGTTACTATGACCTGGACCTATGGGTTCAACATCTTGATGAACATTCCAACTGACATCTTAACTCACTCCTTACAAGATGCTAGGGGATGACATAGTGTGATCTAAGGGGTATGGTTGCTTTACTGGCATACCTCCGCTGTCACAATGCCATGTGGGTGTTGTCACCTTGAGGGATATTCTAAATGTCACTGCTTTCAAGGTGGGAGTCAAATGAGAAGGGAGAGCCTTGACTCCAAGCTTTCTGATTCCTCAGAGAAATGACAGACTTTTTCTTTTAATCCTTGTACAGACTTAGATACACTGACTCTTGTTCTTTGTCTAGTACAAGTACCTACTAAAATAGTAGATGGGGATTCTATGAATTATGAAGGCTTCAACACAGAAGTTCCTTGATTTTTTTTCTGCCTTTTCTTCATACAGTTGTGGGTGTTGAAGCCCCAGAGTGATATGTTGGTTACTCATATTCTCTCTCTCTCTTTCTCTCTCTCCCTGTCTCTCCCAATGGGCTTATATTCCTTTTTCTGGAAACCCTACTTCCTAGTCTTGACTGCACATGCTAGCGTGCGAGAAGTATGCATGCATCACAGTGCACATGCAGTCAGAGACTCTCACTTATACCTTGTTTCTGATAGAGGTCTCTCTTGGTTGATGCCAAGGTAGCTGGCCCACAGGCTTATCTTGTGGGGATTCATCTCTTTCCCATCTTGTCATTGGAAAGCTGGGATTATATACACACTTGCTACCATGTCTAGCTTTCCATGGGATCCTTGTGAACCAACCTTAAATTCTTTTTGTTTTGAGCAACTGACTTCTCCACTGGGCCATCTTTATGGCCCATGCCTTGAATATTTTTGTTTTTCTGAGGTAGCATCTTGTTGACACTATCTTATAAGCATAGACTTTCAGGTGATCTTCATGTTTCTAACCTGTCAACTACTTCAGTGGCATCAGTCATATGGATGAGCAGAGGACTTGTCTCATGAACAGAAAATTAGGTCACAAATCTGTAAATTTTGAAGACTACACTGACTATTGAAGTTCTGTACATAAGATCTCTGGCTTGCATTATAAAGTAAACGGTCTTCCAGAAAAGAATAAAGTCTTCCAAGATTATGGCATCTGAATTGCAAAACACCTAACATTTCTAGCGTTCTTACAATGAGAAGTTTGCTAAACATGATATTATTATTTTATGTTTACGAATGTCTTGCCTACATGTATGTCTGTGTATCACTTACATACCTGATACCAGTGGAGGTCAGAAAAGGGCATCGGATTCTTCTAGAACTGGAGTTACAGATGGTTGTGAGCAGCTGTGTGGGTGTTAGGAATCGAACCTACATTCTCTGGAAGGGCAACCAGTGCTCTTAAGAGTACAAGCTGCCAAGGGTACTCTCACTGAGAGCAACCTGAGTGCTCGACTGCCATCAGTGATGAGAGCAACTTAATTAATTCTCATGTTCACCAAACACTTGAAGGACAGATATTCTTTATCAAAGGGGAATGTGTTTGAGGGAACACGAGGTGAGGTGAGAAGATCTGAGGGGTGAGGCAGCTGCAAATGAGGGTGACCAGACAATTTGAAACTTATTCGCCAGAAGGTTCAGGGGACCTTGGCTTCTTGCACTGACGGCTTCATTTGAAGGCTGTGTACATAAAGGAGCGAGTGAGTCAGAAGGAAGCCACTACAGGAGATTCAAGAGATCCCTCAGAGTAATGATAGAAGGGGAAATGATACAATTGTATTTTAATTCACGAAATCCATGAATGGAAGAGATGTGCTGGAGGTATATATAACATGAAGGAGGTAAGGAGAGAAATGTCACAACCTTGTCTGAAAATTGAGACGGCCTTCTTAGAGGAGCTGTCAACTGAAGGATTCAAAATGAGAATCCTAAGAGAGTGAGGGTTCTAAGCCAAGCAAGAGAAACAGGACAGAGAAAGTTTATACAATTTATAAGACATTTACAAATTCTTTGAACTAAGCTAGAATGTGCACTTATTAATGAAAGAGATAAAACACAGAGTAGAATAAGATTATACTTTTAAAAAAGTTGATTATGCTAAAGTGTGAATGATTTCATATTCTTGACTAAGGAGAGTGGAATTCAAGAGTTTAGCACAAGGAATATCTACAGGTTTGTTTTTAATTGTCTGATTTTTTAATTCTTTGTGCTAGACCCTGTCCTAAATAGGACTGGAGTATTTTAATAAACAGAATAGAAAGAGATCTCTTTCCTCATGCAATAAAATCAGGCAATAATATCTATATGCAACCTCCTATTTATTATTTCAGTTTATTGCATAATATGGAATTCTAGTAAGTGTAAACAATCATATAATAGAAAGGAAGAAAAAAATTCTACGGATAAATATGCACAACAATGCATGGAACATGGGAATGCTGGGTGTAGAGGGATAGGATGTCACTGAAGTAAAAATGTCCCAGTGGGAGATGAAATTGAGAAGAAAGTGGTAGCTGAGAAAATCTTGAAAGAGTTGAGAAAAAGAGCCTGGATGTTTCAGGACAAAAGAACATTCTAGGCAGGAAGAAGTCAAGAGAAGATTGAAGCCTACCTATTGTAGATTGGGGTGGTCTGCAGATGTGGGAGATGACAGCTCAGGTGTCCAGTGACATTGCCAATGGTTGTTTGTACCCTTGTCAGAATGATGCCGCCCCTCCCCCCGCAATGCATTCAGTTTTTATGTCTCAATACATTTAAGTTGGTCATCCTAATAGTTTGGCTCTTAAAACAATCCTGGGAGTTTAGGAGGAGCTGGTAAAATTCTTCCCTGTTTATAGATTCAGAAACAGTCTCGAGACTTTATGTGACTTGCCCAAGGTTATAGTATAGAGTCTGGGAGTCAATGCGGTCAGCTCAGAACAACACCCCTCTGTTGCACTGTGGGGCCTCTTTAACAGAGGGAATAATAAATTTCTGACACAAAGAGTGGGAGGGCTCATTAAAAGGTATCCTGTGACATCAAGACTCCAGGAAATGCCATCCCCACCCCATTCCATGCTCTGTGCATGAGCGTCTTGAAACTGCTCACACCATACTTAGGAGCCTCATGCTTTCTCCTGGTGTCCCAAGTAGGAGCACTCATCACAACTCCCCGCCTCCACCCCCCAAAGCAGGCCCTTGTTTCCTAATGTTGATGTGTGGTGAGAGGCATGGATGTGCTTCTCTTTCTGAGCCCTGGACTTGGTGTTTCTTCTACATGGGGTGAATGTTGATTCAGACAGCAGGGTGGGGGTGAATCTGTCCTTGTCCAAGGGACATATCTGATCCTGTCTGAAGGACCTAGGGAGATTACAGGTCATCTGGGAGAATATGCAGCAATAAGTAGAATTATCTGGAAACAGCGTGAGGACTGGGGAGATGGCTCAATCAAGAAAGTGCTTGGCTTGCAAGTATGATAACCTGGGTCTAGTCCTCAGAATTGGACATTGTTTTTTAAAGGTTGGATAAAGTGTCATCCCAGGGACCAGGGATGCCATTCAGCCAGCTTAGCCTACTTGGTCAGCTCTAGGCCAGTGAGATACCCCTTCTTCAAAAGAAAAGGCAGGTGGTACCCGTTGAACAACACCCATGGACTCCCATGTGCATTAACATACATGTGTACCAGCACCCATACACATGTATACCTGCACATACTAGAATACATGCAAAGTACAAACTCCAAACACTACACACAACACACACACACACACACAGAGAGAGAGAGAGAGAGAGAGAGAGAGAGAGAGAGAGAGAGAGAGAGAGAGAGACAGGCAGGCAGACAGACAGACAGACAGACAGACAGACAAACAGAGAGACAGAGAGGATTGCCGGGAAGTTGCTGTCAGGCTGCCTTTGGGCATTCAGGCACTCCTCCATCCATCCTGAGGTGAGCTCCTGTGGCATTATTCCAAGGATCATGATTCGATTAAGGATGTGAAACAATTGCCCTAACAGTGTCACTGCCTAGAACACTGCCAGGGCCTGGGTCCTGAGGTTGGTAATGGGTACTCTTCAGCAGGGGGAAGGGACGCCGTTACTCTCACTAAAACTTGATCTAAAGGAGCCACCTCATTTGTGCGAAAATTGAAACGCTTCTTGAAGAATGGATTTCCAGTGGCTTCCCTTTGTAGGAAGCCATTGGTAGAGCAGAATGATTTGCATGGTTTATGATCACTCTTCTCTGTATTACAACATCCTGTTCATCACTAAGTCCCCACTAGAGGGCTGCTGATGTGCTGTTGACTCTTTAAGGTCTCTTTTCCTACATGCTGTTCCCACATTCTCAGGGATACCTGTCTAACAACCCACATTCTCTGACCTGCCCAGAGGGCTTCTGAGAGAGTAACCCAAGGTCAAGAAATGGGATGTTCTTAATGACTGATGTCAGAGGGTGGAAAATGGGTTAGGAGGCTAAACAAAAATAGATGTGTGGGCTAAAATAAAGCCTGTGTGTGTGTGTGTGTGTGTGTGTGTGTGTGTGTGTGTGTGTGTGTGTGTGTTCACTCTTCCTGCTTTCTAGAAGCTTTTGAAATGCACAATCCGTGAAGTTTCGGGGTGATTTTGAGGTCCTCTCAAGAATGAAGGTTACTATAACTACTGATTTAACAAACAAAATGGATAATAAAAGGAAGTTAATTTAGAATTTTAAATAAGCAACTTATAAAATATATAAGTATGTTCCTGGCAATGTTTGAGAGATATTTATACTTGAAAATTCATAGTGTATTTGGGATTTTTAGTTCAGTCGGACATCCTATATTTCATCATGTGACTCTGAGCCAAACCCCATATAAATGTGTGTGAATAATTTAATATTACCTGTCTAAGATGCCATTTTCTGTTCCTTGGGAATTCTGAAATGCCACGTGAGTTCTCCATAAGGAACACACATTTATGCTTCCCTTCCAGTCAGACATTTCTTAGTCTTCTGTAGCCACCTTTGCAGTGGGTATGCTCATAGAGGAACAGGAACCATGATGGATGGTGTAGAGGAACCCTATGTATACTCCGTACTTGGGTATTATTATGAAAAGTCCCCATTTGCTCATGTGTTTAAATGCTTGGTCTCTGTTGGTGGTGCTGTTTTGAGAAGTTGTGGACCCTTTGGAGGTGGAGACTTAATGAATAAAATAGATCGTTGGGGGTAGGTCTGAGATTTTATATAAAGTGTCTGAGACTCTTTAGGGAGAGTCTAGGTGAGTCTCATTCAGATCATCTGTCTCTATCTCTTGGCTTCCCTGGTTGGAGTCTATCTAAATCTATTTTTTTCTTCACAGTTGATATGGCAGGCTTCTTTATCCTCACCTCTCTCCACATTAGTGACCAGAACACCCAGAAGGTAAGAGACCTGGGTGGACAGGCAGTCAGCATATAAGAATCTTCCAGACAGAGTGGAAGGGAGATGTGACCACACTATTTATTAGCCATGTGCCTGTGTCTCTGGGGTCACTTGGGGTTCCTGACAGCCCTAATTAATTGTGTGAAACATCCTTGCAAACCCCTGTCTATAGAGTTTTGAGGGAAGACTTCATCCTTGCTACTGAGTGATTTGGAAATGAGGATCTCTGGGACCAGAATCTTTTGGCAAAAAGAGAAGGTATCCTGAAGGTCACATTGATATTTCTCTACCTGGAAAAGAGTATTTCCATGAAAGAGAGTCAGATCTGTGAAGAAAAATGCCACCAACCTATCATTCTTTTAACAAGTCTATATTCTTAAAAGCAGATAATCTTTTCAAACTCAACCTTGGGTAAACTCAGTGGCTGACTACTGGACTAGCACATACTAGGGCCTGTGCATGGAAATAAAAGTAACAAATAAAATGATTATCTAATTAGGATAATGAAGATCTAGTCTCTTTGGAAAAGAATATCATACTTAATAAAATAAGCTTGTGAAAAATAGCTTTATTTAGTTTAAGTAATCACAGATAGTCTTAATATGTTATATCTTTATATATTTTGACTAACTTATTAAAGAAAAAAAATATCACCCAAGCAGAGTTTTCTCATTACTTAGGAGACTAAGGCAGGAGAATTGCAAGCCTAAGTGACACATACCCTGTCTAAAGAAATATAATAATATGGAATAAAAACAAATTAAAAATAAAGTCTCCTTCAGGAAATCTTTGCTAAGTTCTGATTATGGCAAAAGTCAACCTAAGTGTTTAGAAAACTCTTCCCTTATGGATGTTAAGGTTCCTGGGTTTTTACTTCATCATTATTATTTTTTAGAAATCTACACTTAACTCATCTTCAGTAACAAATGAATCCCTAAAGACTTTGTATGCACGAGACACCTGTAGCTGCAGCAACTTGGGAGGCTGAGGAAGGAAACTCACTTGGGTAATAAGGAAAAAAAAAATCTCTTTTCCAAAAAAAAAAAAAAAGAGATGTATGTAAATGGACATTTATAGAATCTATTTAATGAGATAGGTAGAAAATAATTCAATTTGCCAAGATGTGAATTGTCCCTTAGTGAATTAATGAGGTAAGTAATTAATTAGGTAAAGACTGCCCAGGAGGATTCTCCAGGCACTCCTGGCACTTTTGATTGAAAAGCTTTTTGCCTGGAAATGGAAGATGAGTAATTTGGGGAGGTGCCCCCTTTCTCTACCAATAGCAACTTCCCACCGGTTGTGAAAATCAGAATGTCCTCAAGCCTTGCCAAATGTCCCCTGGGAGAGAAAATGGGCTCCCAATGTAAGGTACAACTATTGAAAAAAAATACATCAAATTCAAAAACAAATATTCTTTTAGTGTCTGAAGAAGTGAAATTATTCTTCATTAGAAAAGTTGACTTTCTATTCTAATTACTTCTATACTTCTTCCTTTGGGAACAATTTTAATGATAGCAGATATTTTTATTATTTTCTATTAATGGTTATGTTATTGGCATGACATGCCAGTTTAATAAATGGTGATTTCTCTAACAAATGACATCAAGGTCCAAGATTTTATTGTCCAATAAAAAAGTGTAGTGTCTCTACATCCATTATTAATTATATAGTTGTGACTACATTATGTGAAATAATGAATTTTAATCTTTTTTACTTTGCAAATTTCAAAGACACAGAGATCATGGATTTACCCTGAAACTAGGGTCTGGGCAGGGAAACTGTGTGTCCTATCTTCCCCTCCCCCACATTAGCATTCAATCCTTCTTCACAAGAACTTCCTTGTCCCTAAGAAAACAATATTTTTCCTTAGGATTGTTTGATGAAGGGACATCTGGGTAATTCACCAAAACCCAGCCACCGTTTGAATTTGAAGTCATCTTTGATTATCGGAGATCTGTTGATAGAGTTTTGTCCCCTAAACAAACACACAGCTACTCAGGACATCTGGTAAGGCACCTTCCATGTTTACCACAGTCAGTCAACGGTAAAGCTTAATTCAAGCTCACATCAGGCTGCGCAGCCTGATGGAGCCCATGGCGGAAGCTCAGCTAATAAACCAACACATTCCAATAGTTTCATATTAGAAATTGTTGAGAGTGTGACTTTTTAAAAAGTCATTTAATTACATACCCTGATGTCTTCACCCAGCTATTTTCTAAAATATATTTTCCCAATTTCAGCATGTCCCCCTTCTCAATTCTCAATTAGCTATTGCATTGGGCCTTTGCTTCCAAGCCTCATAAGTAATAGTAACTTAATTTTCCAAACCATAAATCAAGGAAACCCGTACTCTATAGCACATGTTCCATTTGTTTTTAATCAAGGGCAGCCCTGTGCTTGGAGTCGGAAGCTTTAATTCAGAGGGCTCCTAGGCCTTTTTGGACTGGGAAACCTTTCAGCTTCCGAGAATTCCCTTTGTGAATGTTTTAAGTATCCTTTTGGCAAGAGATTGAAAATATAAAATATCTCAAACTGGATCCTTTAATTCACTAACCTATATGTACGCCCTTTACTTCAGTTCTGAAATGAGGAAAAAACACTTGGCTACATCCTTACACATATGTGTTCTCCTGTTTTCCTTCTGTGTTTTAAGAAGAGTGTAAATTCCAGGAGAAAGGGCATGAACAGAGGGAGTTGAAAGACATGTAATTTCTAGAAATAACTGAAATGGAATAGCTTTCTCAACAGCAATAGTGTTGGGATAGTTTAGAGCAAAAATTATCCATTTTAAAATGTGTTGGTGTGTGTGTGTGTGTGTGTGTGTGTGTGTGTGCAGACATGTACATATATTGCAGCATGCATGTGGAGGTCAGAGGACAACCTCAGGAGTCTGGGTTTGCCTTCCATTTTGCTTGAGACTGGATCTTTTGCAGTTTGTTGCTATGTCACCAGACTTGCTGGCCTGCACAACCTCTGGGGTTCTCCTGTCTCCACACAGGAGTGGGGATTACAGCTGGGTGCTACTGATTTGTCTTTATGTCAGTTCTGGGGATCCTAACTTATGCACACTAGCATGGCAGACACTTTCCTTGCTGAGCCATCTCCCCACCCAAGACTCACTGTCATCTTGAGGAAGAATAAAGAACTATGTAAATGCCTTTACAGTTTTCAGACGCTCAGTTCCTAGCACACTTTCACAACTGAAAAATGTTTAGCAGACACCTTCTATTGACCTATGTGTTACAGAAGGGGAGGACACATGTCCAGAGACATTTTGAACTCAGGTCATGGCATCAGTTCATGTCTGCTAATACTAGGGTTCCCTTATTCTCTATCATCCCATGTTGTCTTGAAAGAGACAGCAAGTATTTGGTCATTGAGATGGCTTATCTACCTGATAGAAAACAGCCAAGCCACTAGAATTTCTTACCTGAATTTACCAGCATTTACTGTTTCATTTGGATGTGGTGCAATGAAGTGGTAGAATACCACGAAGTAAGAGAATCATCTGGAAAGTTGCAGAGGACAAGCCAGAGGGTGACCTGTTACAGAAGGAAAGTCATGTTGATGATTAAGAACTTGTAAAATTTAACATTCCAGAGAGGAACCGATCTCAGTATATGTCATTCTATACCCTGGGCTGTCTTTAAAGCCTGGAATTGTATAAAAATGTTTCAACTTACAGTGTCCTATGGGACAGTTGAACACTGTAACTGTCCTCAAAGAGTCACAAAGTACTGTGTAGCTACCAACTCAACAAAAACCACGAATCCAGAGTGGGAGATAGAAGTGGAGAGAAGCAACATTATAAAAATAGTTTAATGCTGCAGTTAATAAACAGGCGTTGGGAAAATACATATGTAACTACATTTTTGGATGGTATCGACATTTCCCTCTAGTGATGGGGATGAAAGAGGAGACAGAAACATAAAAAGTAAAAAGAAAAGCCATCCAGTGTAGAGGTGATAACAGTAAATGCCAATTCTTCATGGCAATGATTGGTCCTAATAAAGGAATAAATTCAAAATCAGAAGCCAGATTTCCACCAATGCGGTAACTGAGTTAGCAACAGCAAAATCTTGACAATAGGGCTACAGAATCCAAAACATAAATTGGAAAATCAAAAAGAAAAAAAACAAAAGAAACAGAGAACCTATTCCGAAAGACCTTCATCAAGTAGCATGTAGCGGATAAAACACAGATGTACCGGATTCTATGTGTCTTTGTATGTTGAGTTTTACACGTCTCTGTACTCATATGTGGAAGCAGATTATTAACCAGGGGTAAAACATGATCTTGTGACAACCAAATCAGTGTCTCTGAATGACTTCTTAGCTGTTTTTTTTTTTTCCCCTTTAGACACATATCATGTGCATGTTGGCTAAATACTTCATAGATATTCTTTAGATGCATCTTGAAAAGGCAGGAGATACCGAAATCCTAACCTTAGCTCTTTAAACAGTATATGGGGACATACAAACTTACTCTATTATATCAGAGCCAAGATGAAGACAGTGTATAACAGGTTATTCTTGAAGACCAGACGTTAAAAAGTAAGAGAAATATTAGGTAGGCGAATTGGCTCTGCAGTCCTCAGCTGATAAACTGAGTTTAATTCCTAAGTTGTATTTAAGAGAAGGAGACTCCTGATCTGAGAGCTATTTTTTAATCATCCCTGGGTTGTGGTAGAATTTTCTCTCCCCAATGCGCGTGCACACACACACACACTCACACATGCCCACTCACACACACACTCACACACACATACACACTCACACACATGCACACACATTCTCACACTCACATACACCCCCACACACTCACACATACACACTTACTCACACACATGTACACACACACATACTCACTCACACATATGCATACACACTCTCACACACATACTCCACACACACACACTCACGTGCACTCACACACACTCACACACATACATATACTCTCACACACACAAATATTACAAAAAATAAAAAACCCAGAAGGTAGGGAGAATTAGACATATTTGAAAAGTTTCAGCTGACCTTGAAGAGAAAAAGGAATGTTGGTTAGCCTTTGAAATTGAACACCTTGCTAATAAAGGGTATAGAAAACACTCTGGAAGGGGTAATAAGAAGTATGATGTAATCAATTTTAAAAGATTTTTATTTTTAATTATATGTGTATCTGTTTTTGAGTATAGGTTTGTGCTTGTGAGTGCAGTTGCCTCCAGAACCCAGAAGAGGGCATTTGGTCCTCTAAAGTTATGGTTACAGGCAGCTGTGAGCACCTAACATGGGTGATGGGACTCGAACCTGGGTCCTCTTAACAGCTGAGCCATCTCTCCAGCCCCTGCTGTGGAATGTAAATATAAAAATAACAGTGTGTATATGAAGAGCATGTGTTTAACACTTTCAAAAACAAGGAAAAAAAGTAGATGTTTGTTTGTCAAAAGATTCTTTCTGGCAGACAGAGTTAGTTGTTGACCTGAAACACGGATGAATGTTTCTAAAGACTCCAGATGAAGCCAACAAAAGGGCAACAGAATTGGAGATGAAAAAATTGAGATTCATATCTCGAAAGGATGAATTAGGAAAAAAATGTCAGTGGCTGTGTTCAAGGTATTTCTCAACGTGGTCTTTGCTTTATTCTTTCATCCCAGTTTTTCCTGAACACCACAGCAGTGAAGGATGAGGGAAATTTTGCTGTGCTAACATGAACAGCCCCGAAGCTCAGAATACAGTTTCAGATCTTCGCAGAAGCGGGGCTGCAATGGCCAGTGCAGGGATATTGTCTGCTCTATTTTTCTTTTCTCTTTCTGCCATAAACTCCCTGACAAAAACCTGGGAGGAAAGGGTTGATTACAGTTAAGCTTTCCATTCCATCATAGAAAAACGTCAGGGTAGAAATTCAAGCAGGAACTGAAGCAGAAACCATGAAGAAACCTGCTGGCTTGCTCTCTGACCTGCTCCTCAGCTATGCCTCTTATGTATCGCAGGATAACTTGCCCAGGGATGATGCTTCAGACAGTGGCCTGAGCCACCTGCTCCCCATAAATCATCACTGCAGACAGTCTCTCACAGACATGGTCATAGACCAATCTGCTTGACCCAATTCTTCAGGTGAGGCTCCCCTTTCCCAGATGAATCTAGGTTATGTCAAGTGAACATAGCATCTTTGTCAATCATGACAGTCCTTTTAGAGAGCAGAAGACGGGGCAGAAAAGGCTTTCCCAGAGTCCCAGTGGGCCAGCCTCTGGCCATAAAGATATCCAATGGATATAATACTCCATACAGATGCCTGCCACTTAGGAAGGGGACTCCTGTAATTGGTTACATTTGGCATCCAATGTCTCACCACAAGTTGGCTGAGACTCTGTCCCATACAGTGAAGGAGTGTCTGTGGGCATCTTTCCCCAAAGCCACTGTCTCATAGCGAGTGGTGGTGACTCATTGAGGGGGCATATTTGGGAGAGCTGGAGTCCTCAGGGGGAAACCTTGAAAAGGAACTGAGGTTTACTGTGTGTTCACACCCTAGCATGGCTACTTTTTGAAACCTCACGGGGGTGGATGAGAAGCCTGGAAGCCTTTCAGGAAAGGACCTCCCAGGGACAGAGCATCTTCTCATTCCACACCTGGCCACACCATATTCCTCATCTTCATCATGGTCTGCCTGTCTTCTGTGCTAGGTTTCAGATTCTAGTCTCTGCTATTAGTAATGCTATTCCTTGCTTTATAATTGTAAAGGTTTAGTGTGTGTGTGTGTGTGGTGTGTGTGTGTGTGTGTGTGTGTGTGTGTGTGTGTGTGTGTGTGTCAGTTCCAGGAGAGGCCAGAGGCAATGAATCCCGTCAGGTTGGAGTTATAGGTAATAGTGAGCTGCTCCAATGTGGATGCTGGAAACTGAACTCAAGTACTCTATACAAGTACTACCTGCCTACCTGCTTTTAATTGCTGAGCCATCTCTACAGCCCCCCCCCCCTTTTTTTCTTTTTTGTTTTTTGTTTTTTGTTTTTTGTTTTTTTTTTAAGACACAGAGGACAGAGGCTCCCTTAGGACTTGGAGCTCCCACATTAGCCTAAGTAAGTTGGCCAGTGAGCCCCAGGGATCCTTCTATCTCTTACTAGCAGTAGAATTATGAGTGTGTGTATCACTCCAAACAGTTTTCTTTTCTTTATGTTGGATCTGGGGCTCATTTCAGCTCCTTATATTTGCACTTTACTGACTGAGTTAGCTCTGCAATGATGTTAAAAGAATATGTAAACAAAAGAGCATGTGTGTGTGTGTTAGCAAAAGAGAATGTGTGAGCATAAGATTACTCTTGAGATGATTGTTAGGTGATATGTTGCCACCCAAAACAAAGAAACTCACAGGTAAACTCGCCTGTCTCTGTCAGTCCTGCTTCCCAAGGATGCTCGTGGATTCATGCTAGAGGGATGCCTTGTCTTTAACACTTCACATGATCTCTCTCAATTTATAAAGATCGGCAAGGAAGCTTGTTATACCCAAGAACCCGACTGTGGCTCAAAGTAAAATAATCATTACTTCCTAGAGTCACCTCAATGGGCGTTTAGATAGCAAAGGTGTGTGGTGGTGGTGGTGGCGTAGGTGTGGGGGGGTAGGTGGGGGTGGGGGTGTTGGAGAGATGGCTCAGCAGATGCAAGTATTTGCTTTTCTTCCAGAGGACCCAAGTTGTGTTCCAGGCACCTATATTAGGCAGCTCACAACCATCTGGAACTCCAGTTCCTGGGACTCAGAGACCCTCTTCTGCCTTCTGAGGGTACCCATGCCCACTGACATTCATACACACCCAGGCACTCACAGAAGTTCATATGCACAGATAAATTAAAATATTTTTAGAAGGAAATCAAATTGAGTGAGTACAAAGGGGGATTATTTTGAATAAGAAAGGAGTAAACAGTCACATGACGAGGTTGGAAACTGCCATTGAAGAAAGGCAGGGGACGGCAGGGCAGAAGGCTGGGGCTGAGATCGAAGACACCATCCCTAAGTAGCCTCCCTTGAGATCGTGGATCAGTTAACGGAATTTTGATGCCCGCATATTGGATTCCACCTGATGCTGTGGTGTCTTGTGATGAACAAACTTGTTTCTTTTTAAGCTTTGTTCTGCGGATCTGTCTTAGTGGTGGTGTGAAGGGAAGGAAGTCAAGTATATGGGTATAGACTCCAGGGCTTGTACAGAGTAAGTGAACATCTCCATCTGAGGCGCGATAGACCTTTCTGTGTGAGCAGGAACTTGGTGACAGTGGTTTAGAGAGACGCAGGCTCCTCTGGGAAGCCCACATGTTTTAAGAGACAATGTCTTTGTCAGAAGAGAGAGGTGAAGGCAATTTATAGTGCTCTTCATGGCAAAGCAGTCCTCACAAAGCTGGGGGGGATTTGGGAGTCTAAGTGCGCAAGGCAAAAGTCTCTCTCATCTCCTTCTCTCCCCTTCCTCCCGGTGTCCTCTCTTTCTCTTCCTCTCTTCTGTATTTATGAAGAACCGTACTAACTGTTATCAGGTAAAGTTAATTCATGCTCAATTAGAAATGCTGCTCCCTTGCAGATTTCAGAGGCAACTCAAACACTTAGGATCAGACCAGTAGATAACAGTGTAGACTGAGGGATACATTCAATTACATGGATCACCGGTTGTTCTGCCCCTGGTCAAACAAGTTCTGTTCTTTGACTTTCTCATCAGCCCAACTCTGGCCATGGCTTGGGAGCACATGCATTTTCATAGATGCCTCAGTAGTCTCATCCATTTTGGTTGTTTTGTAAGTAATGAGCAGTATCTAGACCCCTATTTGTCACGAGACACCCCCCCCCCCCCCGCCGCCCCAGTAGAAGAGAGAGTTTGGTAAAGATAAACCAATTTCAGATCCCTTACCCCATTTTCAGTGTCTAACCTCTTCTGGGTACCAGATCTTACAGATGGGTGAGGTTTTGCATTTGTGCTCTGGAACTGATGGAGGAGCAATCTCGGATGTCTTGGTCCTTACCTCTCCTTTCCTCTGACTGCCTTGGTCTCTCATCCCTTTCTGCAAGGTCCCTCAGATTCTCACAGCCTGCAATGTGGACAGACAGGCCAGGACAAAGACACAGAATCTTCTTGTTCATCACCCCCCCCCCCCCCCGCCGCCTCTGCCACCACCTTGGAAGATGGAGGTGAGACGTTGGCTGTTCCACGATGCCTTAAACAGACCCCCAAACATATGGAAAATATGGAGAATAGGGTATAAGTTATAAAAATAAAATA
The DNA here is from genome assembly GCA_033318265.1 of Phyllotis vaccarum. Taxonomy (NCBI): domain Eukaryota; kingdom Metazoa; phylum Chordata; class Mammalia; order Rodentia; family Cricetidae; genus Phyllotis; species Phyllotis vaccarum. Next base: position 9,538,257 of record JARWLC010000008.1, read on the forward strand.
AATAAAACGGAGCGAGAATGCCAATTTCTGGTAATGGTTTGTTTTCATAGTAACTGAGAACCCTCATAAACCTGCGAGTAATCACACATTTATGGTGAGGGTAAGCTAGAAGAATTAGGGGGCTCCCTGGGACTTGCGCTATTAGTACAGCTGCTTCCCATTGCTGAGATCTGAGTTCAAATCCTCACCAGTGGGTAAAAATGAAAATGTCATTTTAGAAGTTAATTAGATCCACACAATAAATACTAGCTACTTGATTGATGTACCTAAAAAATAACTACTCAAAATTATATATATATATAAATACATATATAGCCCATTATGCAAGTCAGACCAGTCAAAAAGTCAGACGTTATTTAAATAATTTGCTTCTCTTAATAGTCTAACCACCTGCAAGTAAATAGAATTTATTAAAAGAAGGTGGGGCTTCTGGGAGATGAATTTTGGAACGAGAGGGAAAAATACTTTTAAAAAGCCATCAAATTGAATCCTTATTTTTATAGAAGAAGGAATAAAAACTTGGGAGGTTAAGTGACTTGGTTAAGTAATACAATTAACTGGCGGGGAAGCAGGGCTGGATTCCAGGTGTCCCGGCAGCTACATGTGTTCTCGGGTGATTCCTGCAAGTTTGTACCATGATTCTCTCCTCCCACTCTGATGCCTGCACCTTCTATAGCTCACCCACGTGACCTCTTTGCTGTGCTCTCTGCTTTAGAGTGTTCTGCCTTCTCTTATTAGTAAAATCTCAAATTTAGCACCTCAGGACATTATTATTATTATTACTATTATTATTAATGAAATTTTCCTATCAGGTACAGGAACACAAATACATAGGGCATCCTACAATTGAACCAGAACTAAATTGGGGGACTTATGGGGAATGATGCATGGATTCAAATAAAACTAGAAATGTATAGTGGGGTATGGTGGTCTACATTTTTAATCCCAAGACTCACGTCATGCTCAACTCTGAGCCCAAGGGCCTGGAAGCACCACACAGGGCCATGATACAAGTCCACGGTCAAAGGCTGAGGAAGCCTGACTGAGATCTGCTGGCAGGTGCAAGCTTAATGATCCATGTCAGCCGAAGAAGAGTCCAGTGAGCACCCAGGGAAACTTTTTCTTCTAGGTTTTCTTCTGCTTGGGTTCCCAGTCTACTGCATAGTGTCTCCTGCATATAGAGCTGGATTTTTGTGCCCTAGATTTGATCACCTATGTGCCAGGACCTACTCTCTGGACCCAACCTCACAGACACACCCAGAAGAACGTCTTACTGATTTTCTCAGTGTCTCTCAGTCCAATCATATTTGCATTCACGTTTGTCCTAGTGGGACAGGAAAGACTAACGAAGAAGTCACTCCAAAAGCAGGTGAAAAAGGTGATTTTTGTGGCAATGACCTTGGCTGAACTTGTGTGAGTGTGGTGTGCATTGATGTAAACAAATGAAGAATGAGTTATCAGCACCTGTGCCAAGTCAAATCTGTGGGAGTCAGAAGCCAGAGTTTTGGGGAGTCAGATCTCTTCACTGTACATCCCAGGGATCAAACTCAGGCTGTCAGGCTTGGTGGAAGGCAACTCTATCCACTGCGCTGTCCTGTCAGTTCCAGGCTTGATATTTTTTTGAGTATGGCATTTAATTCAATTTCTATGTAAAGTGTTAGCAGGGAAGTGGAAAGGTCTGCTTTTCCAAGTTTGGAGGCTCTGAGAGCTAGATTTGACACACATGCGTTTTTACACACTCTCTGGGAAAAAGCACCACCAGTCATAGAAAAGAAACTTAGGTGGGGATTTAAGTAGAAAATCCATGTAAACTCGGAGTACTTGACACTATTTTTAAATTATAAATGTTCCACAAGGTCAGACTAATATTCTAGATCATTCCATATCCAAACTCCTGATGAAGGCACAGTTTCTGAATGACGAGTTTTAATTCATCATAAAGCCATAACAGTGAGTATCACCAGGGCCAGTTGGCCTAACCTCATAGACATCTCAGTTTATCTGTCTTTCTGCTGGCTCCCAGAGTTTCTCTGTTAGTTCTGACCAGCATCACTTTCCTATGGATTACTATAATCACCTCTATTCAGCCTTAACTGCCTGAATCTTCTTCTCTTTTGCTGCACTTCTTAACCATTCATTTTCTACATTTCTTAAGTAATCTTTCTTAAATGCATGCCTGAGCGTGGCATTCTTCACTTAAAATCCTTCAATTACACTCAATTGCATTCATAATTCAGCCCAAATGCCCTGACAACAGCCGCTCTAAATCCTTATTGGAATAAGGTGGGTTGTATATACAATCCTGGATGCATGCTTACGGGAACTGCAGGCCCTTGGTTGTCTACCTTACCCTTTACCCATTCACCTCCCACCCCTTGCAATTGAGACAACCTGGTCCCATGACCTCCTTGGGGGTCATCCTTTCTGCCTCCTTTCTTCTGGTTCTGTCTAAGCTTCCACTACTGGCCCCGAATCTTAACTCAGTTAAATTCTGCACAGCAGTCTTCTTTGAGAGTGAATTTAAGCCTCTTATAGATCTACCAAGTGTTCTGAGTTTCTATCAAGCTCAATTCTGCTTGATGTTTATTATTCTTGGTTTGCTCCTCCATCTGAACTTAAGAGTGTTTTGTTGTTTGTTGTATGAGGTTTCTGGCCCAGAATTTCTGGTCTTGCCTTGTGATCTGGACTTTCAGACCCACAGTCCCATAGTCCCACTGAAACGCACAAACACTTGTATTAATTGGCCTGGGGCCCAGACATATAACTTGCTAACTCTTTACCCTTAAACTAACCCATGTCTCTTATCCTGTTCAGCCATGCGGCCCGGTACCTTTCTCAGAGCAGTATAGTTGTCCTCTGACTCTTCTTCCTTCTCTGTGGCATTTCTGCTCTGCTCTTTCTGTTCTCAGAGTTTTCTTAGTCTGGTAGCCCCACCCACACTTCCTGTCTGCCTTTGACCAATCAGTGTTTTTTACTAAACTAGTAGGTGGGACAGTTATTTACAATGTAACATCATAAATCCACTACAGCACTACAGGTGTTGGCTTGGCATCATAATTCAGATAGACAGTGCTCCCTCCCCGCTTTTCCCCAAGTGTTGTTACATTTTTGCAAAAAGCCTGTGGCTCTCCTAAAAAAAAATTCATAGTCTCCCGATTGTTGGCCCAACCCAGACTTCAGTTTAGGCACATTGACTGTAAACCTTGACCTGGTGATCATCAAATTTCTGTTGAAACCCATTCCTTGAGTTACATTGGTGTCTTTTCATTGATTTTACTTAAGTCTTTGGTGAAAGCCATGTTGAGAGAGTAAGTAATTGAGGGCTTTTATTTCTCAAAAAGTGTTGACCCTGAACTTTCTCTCATGTTAAGCAAAATTACAAAACAAGATTTGAGTAATTATGTATTTCTCCTTTTGGTTTTCTTAATGTGTCCACACACCCACCCCCTTTGCCCATTTTTATCTCACTGTCATGCCTTCTGTTTGGTCAGTGAACGGGATATAGCCACCTGTGTTGTAGAATATTATTTTCAGTTGTGTTACATTTGTTTATGCTGTGAATCATTTGTTTAATGATATGAAGCTGTGATGAATTCTTTTATGCAGCGTTTTCTTAATTCTGTGAAGCAGTGTTACTTTGCCCGTCTGAAAAACCTGATTGGTCTGATAAAGAGACCAATGGCCAATAGCTATGTAGGAGAAAGGATAGATGAGGCTGGCAGACAGAGAGAGAGTGAATAGAAGATACCTGGGAAGGAAAGATGGAGGAACAAGAAAAGAAGAAGGAGAGGAGGATATCAGATGAGAGCCACCTAGCTGCATAGCAAATCATGGAGAAAGACGCAAAGAAAGATATAAAAAAATACAGGGAAAGGTAAAAGTTCAGATGCAAAAGGTATATAGGATAACTTAAATAAGAAAATCTGGCTAGAAACAAGCCAAGCTAAGTCCGGGCATTTATAAGCATTAAATCTTTGTGTGTGATTATTGGGAAACTAGGTGGAGGGCCCCCAAAGAGCTGAAGGAGTAAAAACAACCAAAACCACACCTTCTCTTATAAAAATAATACAGGCTTTTGTTTCCTTAGAAGCACTTAAAATTAAGACATTTCTAGCTTCTTTGTTGATGCTCAATCACTAATCATTTGTCTCTGTGCATGCAAGAGTGTGGTGTGTGTGTGTGTGTGTGTGTGTGTGTGTGTGTGTGTGTGTGTGTGTGTGTGTATGTGTGTGTGTGTGTGTGTGTGTGTGTGTGTGTGTGTATGTTTATTTTTCTGCTGTAACTTACAAATACAGAGTTTCAGGAATCAGCAAGTATCAGAGACAAGGGCGGTGATGTTTCTCAGCATCTTTTTCAAAAAAAATGTCTGGATTTCCATCAGCTCCAGTGGCCTCTGACACAGCATTATTCTAAAGAATTTATCAGTTACTAAGAAGGAACTGTTCAAAGTGAAGCATCTCACAGAGGAAGTGCAGACCTGGTATAGGTTGAAAATGACACTGGAAGTATGGAGTCTGTGGAGGAGAACATGGCAGAGAATGGGAGAAGAGACACCACATGATGCTAGGTACATGCCTTTTATCTGTCAGGACATCTTCCCCCAGGGTCCAGTATTTCCAACCATCAGTGATCATGTACTATTAAGGAGAGGGGGACTCGGTCAGAGCTTAAAAGACTTTTGAGGAGTCTCCGTGTTTTATCTATTAGTCAATTCCTATAGTACTGTGGCTTACTTGACTGTGTCCCCACAGTGTGTGGGGGTTAGAAATTTAATACTGAAATTTAGAATGGTATTTTTGAAGCAGGGCCTTTGGGAAATAATGAGGTTAAATGAGGAATGTTGGCTTTCATGATGATCCTGATGGCTTTATAGGAAAAGAGAGACCTGACATGGCACATTCTCTCTGTCTTGCTTGGTGTGTGTTGCCTTAATCATTTCAGGATGGGCCAAGAAGGCCCTCACCAGAGAGACTAGGACTGTGCTCTTGAACTTTCTAACCTGTGAAAGAAATAAACCTAGATTGTTCATATGCTACTAAGTTTGTAGTGTTGTTATAGCAACAGAAAATGGACAAAGACAGCTGTTGAAACTCATCTTCCAGGTTAGCTTTTGAAATTTTGCTTTTCTCCAGTGTTTTACAGTCTGTCCATCTATTCTCAAGAACTCTTCACTGTAGCTAGTCATAATGTGATTTTCCACACTGATGTGCACTCTGGCAGGGCTTCTCTTCTCTGTCTTGTGGCTGCCAAAACCCTGAGGGTTCAACTTCTTCCTATTGTCTCTCATTCCTGGAATGATAGATGGAAGGGCATCATAGATGATTCTTGTTGGGTTGGAACAGTATGCTTAATTCCTGGCCTTTGTTTCAGCTTGAAATATACCACAAATTAATTGGATTGATGCAAATAATTAAGATAGTCACTTGGTTGCGCACTTTTCCCCTGAATTTTTTTCTTTAAGTTGCCAGCTTGAAGCTTAGTGTATTCAAACATCAATGATTCATGGCTTTTGAAAAAAAAAAATTCTCTGAATGGAATTCAGAGCTAAAGAAAATACTTAGGACTGATGGGCACCAATGCTGCATGTTCACATACAAATCTTCACAACAGTGGGTCACTTAGCAGAACACTTAATAACCCAAGGTGTTCAATGCCAAACTTTCATGCAAGGCACTTACTGTTTGTGGTGACAATGTTATTTTGGTCTTGACTCTCAAATGGTTTTTTACAACAAAGGGAAGAATTCTTAGACACCATCCAAAAATAGGCATGTATTTTTGTTCCAATTACAAGGGTAAATATGATCCTTTTCATTCCATCTTGGCCATCGGTGGAGCTGATACACATCAAGTTTGATAAAATTAAAATTACATAAAAATATACAACAATGCAGTCATTGTTAACAAATTCCAGATTGCTCGCATGTGCAGAAGAAGCCAGGATGACAGAAACGCCATGGTTTTCATGGAAGAGAAACATTTTGCGTCTCTTCTGATAATTTCCATTAGATAAGGGTCCCTCCCCTCTCCTTTCTCTTCTTGTCTACGTAGGCAAGGAAGACAATCCCACGTTGATGACATGATGCAGAGGATAAAGATGACAGGGTCAGCCCTCAAATTACTGCTTGGGTGCTTTTCAGGTTGGGACATTTGCTAAGGTTTGAAGGTGTCTCCCATTAAATTCAGGTGTTCTTCAATGTGATATTATTCAAGATGTGAAACTGTGTGTGTGTGTGTTGTGCTTTGAATGAAATTGTCCTCCACAGCCTCGTCCACTAGAACACTTGGTCCCCCAGTTGGTAGCACAGAATTGCTGAAGCGATTTCGTCATTGGAAGTGGGACTGACTCTTACAATTGCTTCACCCTTGTTTTTGAGAACCAGTGTGCTCAACTGCCTGCCATGCCTGCTTACTCCCATGACTCTTTACCATGACAGAAAAATTTCCATCTGGAAATATAAGCCAATTGAACTCTTTCTTCTAGAAGTTGCCATGGTGATGGGACTTTATCATATCAATACAGAAGTAATCAATGTGGAGTGTTTATGCTGTTATAAGCACCCTACCTGAAGGAGAAAATTTTTATTCTGGCTCATAGTTTATGCTGGTTTGTTTGTTTTGTTTTGCTTTTGGCTCATAGTTTCTAGGGCTTTTTATATCAGCCAGAAAGCAGAGAGAAAGAAACAGGAATTGAACGTGTATCCACCGTTAAGTGTCTGTCTCCATTAACATCCTTCTTCCACATAGGCCCTATCTCCTAACATTCATTGAAAGCCAGCAAATAACATTCCAATCTGGAGACCAAGTGTTGGAAATGTGATCTTATTTGGGACATCTCAGATTCAAACCATAGCAGGGTTTATTTATCCTGGATGGGGTTTAAGAGCGTTACAAAACAAAGCAAAACAAAGCAAAGCAAAACAAAACAAAACAAAACAAAACAAAACAAAACAAAACAAAACCAAAAAACCAAAAAAAAAAAAAAAAAACCAACCAAACAAACAAAAAACCAAACAAAAAAAAACTTGTATTTCTTGCCTTCCATCCTTTCTTAACACAACCTTTCTTGCTTCCGGAGGCAGTAATACCATTAGATGACTGGTTATGGACTTCTTGAACTCAGAGTTGATGAATTCCCCCCCCCCCTTTTAATAACTCACCTATTCTGAAGGTTTCTGGTATGTCAACAGATAATCAATTAAGACAGAAACTGGACTAGAGAATAGAGAACTAGGGTTGCTGTTAGAACAAACAACCTAAAAAAATGTAGACGTCATGGCTTTCAGAAATGGGTAATGAGCAAAGGGTGGGCAGTCTGAGCTGATTTCTAGGAAAGATTTGTGTTTCTGTGCACAAATGCTAAGTGGAGTTCTGGATGGGGCTCAGAAACAAATGGCAGGAGGAAACACCTCCTTCCCTCTGGAGATGAGATGGTCAGAAGGTTGGAGAACGTGGAGGAGGAAGACCATTCCTGCTTGTTCTCAGTTAGACAAGGGAAATGCACTGGCAAATGAGAAGTATGTGTTCTGTGATACAGATGGAAAGCTTGGGTGAATTCTGTCCTATCTTGTGCTTCATAGGGAGGAGAGTCTAAACAGTAGTGAACTGGCAAGTCTCAGGGGAGACAGTTTAAACATTCGAAAGATGCTCAGGATGCTACATGACTTCTCATAACCACTTCTAGTAAAATAAAAGAGAAGTATCTTAAAGATGAGATTTATTGGAAAGATGACAGAATGTAAAGCGTGGATAATTCTCATTAGGCCTACAAAGAAGGAAGCCAGGTGTTAACCAAGGCAATGAGAGAGTAATGTCACAGGCATTTGGGAGACATATACAGCTGCCATGCCTATAATAAGTCTAGAATGTGCCAAAGCCTTGAGGACAGAGGAGGGATCCAGGAACTTTCGCCCAGGAGGGTTTCAAGTCTATTCCCCAAATTCTGATACAATACTTGGCAGCTGTATCTATGGCTCAAATAGGCCCAGGTGCATCTCATGTCTTTTTCAAAGGAAGGCACATGTTCTAAGCCTCAGTATAGTCCATGTTATGATAATTCGGCAGAACCTTTACTAATATAAAAGTTGTCATAGAGAAGCCTGGACCCAGATAGAGATTGTCATTTTGGCAGGGCCAAAGTAGTACTACCCTCTCAAGTATTGTCCAATAGAACTAGAATGAAGGCCAGTCAGGGACTGAATTGCAAGAATATGGCTAATCCAGAGACCTCAGATCAGCAGACCCACCACAATGTGGAGTTGGTATTGGAACGAATTGAGGCCTTTGTAGCTACTAGGATGAAATGGATATATTTCATATGCGAGAAAAGCTTGGACTTTCTGTGTATTTTTTGTGCAACACTAAGAAGATGGTAACCTTTAGAAATCCACTGATGCTCTCCTCCAGTTCCTTAGGGGCACAAAATGGGCTGTGCCCAGTAAAGCTATAATCAGATGTAGTGAGTTCACACCTTGGTAAAGAGAAAAGGTAAAAACACGCGTGGTAGAGGTGTGAACAAGTGGAGAAAGATTTGCTACCTGCCACGGGCAGATGGAAAGATGGAGTATAGATGTTATGGAACAAAGGATAGTGGGAATTTTTTTTTTTTTGTATGAGATGTCTATACAAAGTTAGGAAAGCTTTTTAGAAATGAACACATTCCTGAGCATGCTCAGTTTAAGGTTATAGTTGAAGAAGGGAATTCAATAGAAGCATTTCTCAGCGTGAGTACCTCACCAAGCCCAGCTCTTATCTTTGTCTGACTTCAAGGAGAATCTGGACTTAAGATTTTGGGGGCAACTGGCATGGTATCAATGTATTTGGTATACGAAAGGGCAATGCATTTTGTAACTATTTGAACATAGTATTGAGACACGAGGCTGAAAGGTAGTTAGACCATGAGATTTAAGATCCTTGACTTCCCTCAGCCTTTGGACCTCTTTTGCTTCACAATCTGTACTATGAGAACATACATACCTCATCTCTGAGGACTTCTCCTATCACTCGATGTCCGGAGCCTGTTGATAATTTGCTTCGTATTTGCCTTTGGTCCTTAGTTTCTTCTTCTGTTGACTTAGGTCCAAGCATGAACCTGGAGGTAGGAACTGAAGCAGAGGCCACAGAGGAGCAAATATTGCTTAATGGTTCACTTACTTGGCTAGCTTTTTAAGAGAACCCAGGACTAATGCCTAGGAGTATCAATGCCCATACTGGCGTTGGGTCCTCTCATAACCATTATCAATCAAGGGAAGGCCCCACAGACACACCCACAGGCAATCTGATGGAGGCAATGCCTCAAGGTTCCGACTTGTCGTATGTCCTTAGCCCTTGTCAAAGAAAACAAAGGAACAACCAATCAGAATACCTAACCAGCAGTACTATTTTAAGAAAACAAATGATATGAAAGCCTGATCCGTATAATTTTCACAACTTCTTAGTTCATTTATTCTTAAACATATTGATAAAGGAAATTACAGATGGAGAGGTCTAGTTTTCTTTCTTTGACTCTGTTGATGTCAAAACCAACTGGTTGTGGATGCTATTGATGTCTCTTAAATAATTTTTCTTATGGACTAGCTGATTCCCAAAGCAGAATGTACCACAGTTCTCTCTTTTCCACATATGACCAAGATGCATCAGTTGGCACGCAGACAAGATGCCCAGCAAGTGGAGATGAATCGTGGAACAGGCGCTGAGGTGAGTACCCTGACTGTATCTTGGAGAGCTCCAGGCCAGGAGTTTTCTACCGCATCTCCCCAGCCAAAGTGCCAGCATCTGGAGACATAGCCACAGCAGAAGATCAACAGGTCCTAGCAGCTAATTAGTGAGTGGGTTTATGTGGGACATTTGGAAAATTTCTGAGTGAGTGAGATGGTCACTAGAGGCTCCATCACATCCTGACACTCTCTGTCACTTCGTTTATGTTCACTGCCCTTGGCCCAGCCTCGGCACACTGCATAAATCTGCAGCTGCAGAAACCAAGCTCACATATAAAATTGAAGGATTTATTTTGAGGTATTGAAAGGTTTATAGCTGAAAAAAAAAAAAAAAAAAAAAAAGGTTAAAAATTTGCCGAATCGGCATCTGGAGGACTCTGTTGTGTGCCTCCCTTACCCCTCTCCCAGCAGTTCTCTGTATTCCTGTCTGCAGGGAGACACCAGGGAGCCAGGGTAAAAGAGTAAGATGGTGGGGTCCTCCAGCTTACACCCACTCTTGGCCTTGGGTGATTTCATATGTCATTGGGAGTAGCCCGTGAGAACTACCCTAACAATGCTGAGGCCCAAACACACACTAAGCAAAGCAACCCTTTACTTCTGCTCTGGTTCCCAGTGTATCCTGGTCTCCAGAAGGTTCTGTTCATTATCAGGACATATTTCAGATCACAGCGGTAAGTTTTCAGTGCTCATATGCCTATGTCTTCACTGCTTTGGTGATGATCGGTGGGAAGCGAGCTTAGATTATTAGTTCTTGCATCAAATAAAAATCTGAGTTATCACTTGGGTATTTGATCCAGCATTTAGCGTTTCCTTGCCTGGATCATGCATATTCCCCTAGTAAACTTTTCAGATTCCAGCTAGTGGCTTGGAGCATTCATTAAGCTACTTAGGATAGGTCTCTTGACTGCTTGCAGTTGGGCTGAGATCTAAGTTTTAAGAACAAAACCTCTGTGTGTGTGTGTGTGTGTGTGTGTGTGTGTGTGTGTGTGTGTGTATGTACAATGTGTGAAATGCCACAAAAGCAGAGGGTTGGGAGGCAATGCAGCATGCTGGGGAATCACAGGCTCTGAAAATTGTTTCACTAACTTGTTCTGCCTTCTAGTGTAGAAAAATACTGTTCCTGTCATTCATCCATACTGGGTAAGGTATCAAATGCCTTACCTATTTTCCAGGAATCCAGTAAGACAATACATACAGCCTTGAAAGCAGCAAAGGGCTCTACAGACATCATGGGTTATGAATCAGACGAACACCAGTTCCATTGACTGGCTACTAACTGCCCTGCTTATCCTGTCTCTTTCTCTAAACTACTAACCATCCCCTTGCTGTGGTTTGAATGAGAAATGTCCTCCATAGGCTCATGTATTTAAACACTTAGTTCCCAATGGCTGGTACTGTTAATGGGAAATTATGGAACTTTTAGAATTTGGAGAGTTGCTGGAAAATGTTCCATGAGGATGTTACAATATGCTTTCTTAGCCCCGGGCGGCCAGAGGTCCAGACCCACAGACCTGCTGCCCCAGACCCCTTAGCGGCCACTGCTGCTTAGGCCTCCAAAATGATTCAGACACTTATATTAAGTTCATGCTGTTTGGCCTATGGCTTAGGCACATTGCTAGCTCTTACATCTTAACTCAACCCATTCTCATTAATCAGTCTGCCACATGGCCCGTGGCTCACCTGTGTTCCTTACATGGTTCTTCTTGGGCGGCTGGCTCTGTCTGTCTGACTCCGCCCTTCTTCTCCTACCTATGCTCTGATTTCTCCTCCTACTTTTTCTATGGTGCCTGTCATGGGCCAAAACAGCTCCTTTATTTAAAGATTGATATTCTCAGCATACAGAAAGACATTCCCACATCATGAGGATGGCTTTGAGGGCTCGTCGCTTTTTCTTACTTCCTGTTTGCTCTCTCTACTTTTTGTACACACTTGAGACATGAAGTCTTACCTTCTGGGTGCTGTGGCTTATTGTTTTGCTTCCCACTGTGTGCCTGCTAAGTGTTTTGTCAACTCAATACCAAGTAAAGTCATTTTGGAAGAGGAAAACTCATCTGGGAAATGCCCTCACCAGACTGGCCTGTTGGCAAACCTGTGGGATATTTTCTTGATTAATGATTGATGTAGGTGGTGCCACCTCTGGGCATGTGGTCCCGAACAATGTAAACCAGTAAACTGAGCAAGCCAGAAGGCACACTCCTCCATGGCCTCTGTCACTTCCTGCCTCCAGGTTCCTGCCTTGACTTCCTGCCCTGAATTCCTTCTATGATTTGTAAATCCCAGGATTTGTAAACCAAATAAACTCTTTTCACCCCCAAGCGCTTCTGATCATAATTTTATCACAGCGAAAGAAATTCTAAGAAATCTCATGGCTCCAGAATTTGTCTCTCTCTCTCTGGAACTATATGCTAAAATACACTCATTCTTCTATAAGTTGCTTTTGGGCCTAGTATTTTGTCACAGCAACTAAAAAGTAACTAATACACCTGCTTTCCATCCACCATATTAGTTATTTATTTTATCGCTATGACAAAATGCCAGGGAAACGCAACTTGAGGAAGGTTTAGTTTGGCCCCACCGTCTGAGGGGTCCGTCCACCATGTCAGGACAGTCTCGGCAGCAGGAGTGTACAGTGGTGACCTGCCACGTTATAACTTCTGTCTGGAAGCAAAGGGAGGGAAATGCTGACACTCAGCTCACTTTCTTCTTTTCTTTAGCCCCGGTTCCCAGCTCGCAGGGTGGTACTGACCATATTTAGGGTGGTTCTTCTTAGTTAAGTCACTCTTGAACTGCTGTTAGAAACAAACAGGAGTCTTTTTTTCTCCTGTCATTTTTTAAATCCAGTAACGTTGACAGTGATGATGTACCACTCCATCCACACGAATACATCGTCAGTGACTTCTCTCATTGCCGTGAGAGAAAACCAGATAAGGACAGCATACAGGAGAATGGGTTTATCTTGGCCGTGGTTTCAGGGAACATAGGCTATAAGCGCAGTAACGGATGGCACGGTATTGGGAGCTTATAGCTTGTTCACATCAATGTGAACTGGGGAAAACATATAGGAGCAGAAGCAGAATCAGGAACCACCTTTGTGGGCCACCTCAGTGACCTGTCTCCCAAGGAGGCCCCATGTCCCGAAGCTTTCACAAACGGGGCTAGCAGCTGGCATCCAAATGTTCAAATACATGAGCGTGTGAAGGGCATTTTACACTCAAGCCATAACAGAAGGCTATGGACTGCTTCTGGCTAGTACTGTTCTTCTTATGAGGTTATACTATAGTTATAGCACTTCTTGAAGAGCCAGCCATTTTCACAGACATAATTCCAGAGGTGTGTTTGTGTTGGACCAGACCTGACCCCAGAGTACAGTAGTAACTGCCTGACAAATGGAAAAGGCTTTTAATCTGAGAATGAAAAGTCTGAACTTGGCCCCTGGCTGCCCCCCTCCCCCCACTCTGGTGGTCTCTTCTGGGAAAGGATCCACTTTTTCCTTGAAATCCAGTGACTATAGGCTCCTCTGCAAGGGCCAGTGACTGAGCTGTGCAGGCCGTTGGAAGGGGAAAGCTCGCCTCCTCCTCCGTAGGGATGCCTGTCGGAACTCTGCAAGGACTTGAAGGAATCTCCCTTCCCCTGTGAGGAGAGAAAGCCTGTTCACTTCTCTCTGGCCAATACCGTTCCAGCAGCTGTAACGACTTCATTTTTAATTTTCTCCTTAAGCCTTGTCTCTGCTTAATCCATTAAGACAACATTGAATGTTCCCTGCTCATATATTTATAGAGAAAAAAAAAAAAACCAGCAAGAGAGGAGAGAAAAGACTTTGAAAAATGGTATCTAAATTGTAGCCAAATGTACTCAGAACTCTCCTAGGCTAAACTGCAAATAATTTTCTTTCAAACATCACACACACTCTAACTTAACTCAACAAATTGGACCAAAGGGTTTCATTGCTCTCAGAAACCATTCATTCTCATCACCCCCTCCCCCATTGGCACTCTCTTCTCACATACACAGTGTCTCGATTTCTTTCTAGTCATGTTCTTCTGGGTAATTTCTAGCCAACCTTCCTTGTCTCCACCAGATTTCCTTCCTGAGGGTTCCATGAATAATTTGTCTCGTCGTCGGTTGCAGAGGACCGTCTTGGGTACCAGCCCCATCCTTTTGGAGCTCAGAGATGAGGGAGTGGGGGAGGAGGGATGGCTGTTTTAAATCAATCAGTTGACACTAATCTAATGTCTAATTAGCTCTGGGTGGGCGTGGGCTTTGATTATAGGAAGTGCCTCAGGCGGTGGCTGGTGTTTGAAGGGCTGTTGTGCGTGTATCAATCATCCTTTGACAAGCTCTGGAAAGAAGAGGAAAGGGGAAGAAAGGAAGAAAGAAGGAAGGAAAGAAAAGGCAACCAAAGGGGGTTGTTAGGCCTTTCCCCCCTGTCATCTGCGATTCTCTGTATCCAGTGGTCCAAAGACTGGTTTTTTTAAACCATCCATTTGGTTTTAACATCTGAGTGCCCGACCAGAGCCAGGGACCCTCTAAATCCAGCTGAAACTGTCATAATTACTTCCCTGTGCCCAAGGAGTGATAACTACTGTATCTAACAAAGATCATGTCTCATTGTTATTTTGCTTATCTAAAAATAAATACCAAAGTTCCGACTGTTTGGTATTTAACTGAACTCTGAAATCCCACCACAGTTTATGCTAAATGATAGGATGGAAAATTCTGCATAATAAGAAATTTCTGTCTTTGGAAATGGCATGTCGGTTGTTATTTTAATGGTCTTTTACCTTCCTCTGCTTAGTTTCACTCTTCTGAGGGGCAGGTGACTTCAAAGTTTGCTTCCAAAGGTCCTCAGTGGATTTAAAAGCTTCCGCCCTTATTATTTCTAACAAGAAGGTAGAAGGTATTAAACTAGCCTCTCTTATTTCCTTGTCTCAAACCTGCTTTTCCATTGCTGCTACTCAATGTTATGATTCCATCAGAACTCTTCTCCAGCTTTATCAGAGACCCATTGCACAGAGGGAGCCATTTTATCCTTATACCTACCATCTGTAAGCTTGGATCGAGGGGATATACTTTAAAATGCTATTTTTAATTTCAGATGAATTTGATGTGTTTGCTTTTGTTTTGTTAGGTTGTTAGTTTTCTAGTGATCCCAAGCTGTTGACCCTGTTAGACCTATTAGAGCAGAATGCTAGGAAAAGGATTCCAGAAAATGTTTGTGTAGAAGCCTGGGAGATGGCTCAGCCAGTAACACAAACAAGAGGACCTGAGTTCAGTTCCCTAGCAACCATGTGAAAAAGCCAAGGCTAGGGATGTATGCCTCTCATCTCAGTATTGGGGAGGCAGAAATAAGAAGGTGCCCTGAGTGGCTGGCCAGCTCACCTAGCCAAATTGGTGAGCTACACATTCAGAGAGAAGCCCTATCTCAAAAAATAAGGTGGAGAACAATTGAGCAAAACACCTACTGTTGACCTCTGGCTTTCAAAATATGTACAGGTATAGATACACAGAGTGAGGCTCTCTCTCTCTCTCTCTCTCTCTCTCTCTCTCTCTCTCTCTCTCACACACACACACACACACACACACACACACACACACACACACTTCACCTCCTTTCTTTTTCTCCTCTCTATAAAGCGAAACCCAAGGCAAAAGACAGCAGCTTTCTCTATTACATCCTTCAATGTCGTGCTTTCATACTTTGTCAAAACTTTGAATTAAAAGTGAAATATAGATGGCTAAATTATAAAGCTATTTTATATCACCTTATTCTTTTCATGATTCTTTTTAGAATTTTTGTACTGGTAAGAAAATGCTGTGTGTGGTGATATACAACTTTAATCTCAGTGCTTAGGAGGCAGAGACAGGAGGATCTCTGTGAGTTCAAGGCCAGTCTTGCTTACAAAATGAGTTCCAGGACAGCCAGGGCATTACACAGAGAAACACTGTCTCAAAACAGCAACAACTGTAGCAATGAGGTTTCTTGATCCCAGGCGGCCAGAGGTCCAGACCCACAGACCTGCCACCCCAGCCGGCAGCTCTCAGGCCCTCAGAAATAATTCAGATGCTTATATTAAGTTCATGCTGTTTGACCTATGGCTTAGGCACATTGCTAGCTAGCTCTTACATCTTAAATCAACCCATTTCCATTAATCTGTCTGCCACATGGCCCGTGGCTCACCTGTGCTCCTTACATGTTTCTTCTTGGGCGGCTTGCTCCATCTGTTTCTGACTCTGCCCTCCTTCTCCTACCTATGCTCTGATTTCTCCTCCTACTTCTTCTATGGTGTCTGTCATGGGCCAAAACAGCTCCTTTATTTAAAGATTGATATTCACAGCATAAAGTCACTCCCACATCAAACAACAACAACAAAAAGTTTGTGTCTTAGTATAAACTGTTCTTAAAACTAACATTTTTTTCAAATGGTGAGAAAAATGAACATGATCCATCCTGCTTCTTTCCTAAAAGCACCAGTTGAGGAGTGAGAATCTTCGCGCCATTTGAGTGAGTTTGGCCTCAGAGGACTAAACCTGGCTGTGTATTACCTGGCCCCTTATTGAAAGACAGCGGAGGCTTCTTGACTCTAACCCCATTTTTAAAAGAACAGTTAAAGTTAATAAGATCACAATGCAGTTTGCTCTTTGATGACAGAGTTGACAGTAACAGATCCGTTCTTCTTCCCCGTTGGAATATTTAATTTTTGTTCTTGTGATTAAAAACATGGATCAAATGCACCTTGGGCAGGAAAGGGTTTATTTCAGCTTGCGGACTACACTTCACAGGGTAGCCAGGGCAGGAAGGCAAGGCAAAGGCTTAAAGCAGGAACCAACAGAGGAAGGCATCTTACTGGCTTGCTCAGCTGCTTTGCTTATTCAGCCCAAGCCAAAGCGTCTAGGGGGGTGGCACTGCCCATAGAGGGGTGGGCCCTCCTACATTAACTGCCGATAAAGAAAATGCCCCAGAAACAAATCAGCATGGCAACAATAACCCTTGAATTCCCAAGGTAAGATGCTGAGTTCACAGCACAGGAATCAGCCAGCAAGAGATTTAGTTAAAAGTCAATGATGTTCAGGGCTGGGTGATAGGTCAGTGTGGTTAAAGACTCAGGCTTGCCAGCGTAGCGGCCTTTAAATAAAAGAAGAAGAATGATGTGATGTAATTTGTTTCATGTATGGTAGATACTTTAAAAGTTCTGGATTCTGTTTGTCTGCACGTTTAATTGATTCAGTAAGCATTCAGAGTCTTTCAGTAAGATGGAATGGAATGAGTATGTGTAGATAAATAGATCCTGAGGCCTCTGTCAGATGGACCTCACACCCCAAGTTACCTCTCACTACCGTCTTCTGGTCTATGTTTCCTGTTGTCTTTCTTCACAACCAATTTTGCAAACTACCCATGAATAGTAAAAAGAGAAAGAAAGACGTATTCCTTCCAAGAGACTATGATTTTGAAACTCAGTAACAGGCGAGGAACAGGAAAGAGGAGCCTGGTGCACAGTGCTAGTTCCCTCTCTTTGGGCCTGAATGGTGCACATGTCAGAAACAGTGATGCGCTACTGTAGCAAAGTGTTTTCAACTGCAGTAAGAAGGCTTTTGTCTGGACTGCAGGAAGCATTTCCTAACCACCTGAGTTATGTGCCAGGAGAACACAGTATTGCAGCAGGGCCTATCGGACTGCCTTTCTTGGGAATTTTATAATAAGACCCAGTCTGGTATCATTTCATTCCAGACCTGCCCGGAGCTAGAGGGATGGATAAAATGACCTTTCCGGTCCCCTCCAAGGGCTATGACTGGTCCTTAATGAAAACCTGCTATGAAGGGCTGGTTTGGTATGGAACAATGCTTTTAAGGCCAAAGTTTAATTCTATAACAGAAACCGGATACTACAGATAGATGGATTGTGCTCTACTGAGGTGGATAGAATGGCTTGGCTTCTAATGCTCACCCCAAGGGGCACTTAAAGAGTATTTTTCAAGAACCATGTCCCGTGCTGGTGAAGGCATTACCTGACTTAATGGATCCTTCCCATTTCCAGGTCTTGTGATGTATTTTCACAGGGAATGTGTATCATCTAACATTTCAGTATCCACCACCCAAGAGTTTCTCTGTTAGACTCTAGGATTTGGTTTTGTTTCTTTGCTGCTGAGGTGCTTGAGAAGGCAGCTGCCGGCTTTCTGGTTCCTTCTCCTTTGAACTTCTGTGTGTTCTTCAGCTTCCTTGCAATCTGTATATAGAATGGCTCTGCTTCGGTCTACATTCCAAGGAAGTTGCTGTGAACCTTGATTAATTAGCATTTCAGCCTTTTTTTTTTTTTTTTAAGTCAAAAGTCCCTTGTGTCTTTGATCTGGTATTATTTCCTTTCACAAAAGCAATAGATATGGCCAACCTGGGGATATCAAATATGAATAGTTTTGTATGAGGTTGTGTGAGTGTGTGGAGTGTGTGTGGGGGGGTGTGTGTAATGTTACTCAGGCCATTAACATAAAGAGTTCCCTTGTTGCCCTTTTCTGTTCTTACATTCTGTAACTCTGAAAAGAGATACGATTGCTATTTTCTATTGAAGTAGGCCACTGGACAGGATTTACATGGGAAAGAGTTACAAGGAAGCTCTCTAGCCTTTTTTTTTTTTTTTCTATGTGTTCCTGATGAATGCTAGCTACTTTGACTTCTTTTCTGCTACTGTTGAAACAGAGTAAGGTGGAGCATAATGGGAAGGGCCGAGAGGGAGGGGCCTCGGGCAACCACAGCAGGTGCAAGCAACATGGCTACCACTTTCCCACACATATCAGCAGGTCTCAAGTGGCCTTGTGCTCTCAGAAAACGAAATAGCCGCCAGGATCAGGTATCAGCCAATTAGAAGCTGGAAGGAAGAGCAGCAACAAGGGGTGGATGCTACGCATGGTGATGTGAGGCCAGCCTGAAGCCAGAGGGGCTGTTGGCATCCCTGCATCTTTGTGATTCTCATCTCCAAGGCGCAGATGTGAAATTCTATCTGCATTATTTGGCTTCCAATAATTGTGCTCCCGGAGATCCCAAGATGGTATCTGGATGATGAACACACAGAGAGACTTTCCCTTGTTCCTTCTTGTATCTGTGCTGAGGAACCCCTGGTAAGTATCTTCAGGTGGGCCTGGAAAGGTCCTAAGGAGGTGGACACTCCACAGAGCCTGAAGCAAGGTTCTCACTGGCACTCTGGTCTGTGTCAAAACCCCCGCCCTCTGCCTCATAGATCATTCATATCTAATGGGCTGATAGTGCCTGTCACAGCCTCAAACCTGACCCGAAATTATGATTCGTACTCAGAGCAATTTGAGATCAGACAAGTAGAGGATGTGTTTGTGGTTAAGGAATTATTTTCGGAGGCCTGTCCAAGTGTTTCCATATGAGGCTAATGCCATGTTCGTAAGAAGTACATGCAAGAGACACAATAAATATGATTTCTTTTCCTTTGGTGTGTTAAAAAAAGATTCTGATCGTGGAAAGCGAGCATTCACAAGGGGTTTCTTTTTCAACAGCAAGTGAGGTATGCTGTTACTAAGGAAGAGGATGTTGGCAGGGTTCATTTGGAGGAGCTATTTTCTCCCAGTGTTGAAGACTGTATACAGCTCTATAAGTGGATGTATGCTTTTACTCCATCTCTTCATTTTATGCTCAGTGGGAAGCAGAGAGATTTTTATGGTGATTCTTTTTGTAAGCTCCTCTGTTTGATCTATACAGCATAGTTGACTTCATTCCTGTCTTCCCTGACATGTTTGTTGTGTGTAAGAACTTTTTGGGTATCATCTGGTTGGCTGGAGCTGTTCTGTTGGCTTTTCTCTCTTAGATTAGTTCCTTCCTTAGTTCCCAAGACTGGGGCAAATGTCTCTTCCAATGTCAATTCTCCTTTGACTCCTGTAAATATAATACCATTCTGTGTGTGCAGACACAGTGTACGAATGTGCGGCTATTACATGCGACCATGGTGGGTTCCTCCCTAGATGATGTATCTAGGGTAAAGCCTGGTTCTCCACTACATTTCCCATTTTCTCACAGTCTAACCTGGTCCTTCACAAATGCTGATTGATGCTTTCAGGAATAAGTGGAGCTTTCAGAGTTAAAAACAGGAAGATGAGATTCTCTGTCTCTAATGATTTGTTATGGGTGAACACTGGAGCCAGGGAGGGAGACAGTTCTCAGATGAACCTTTGGTAGTAACAAGCATGTTATTGGTAAATAAGTTTGACATCATATGTGTGGTAAGACTTCTGTATAAATGTTTGATTGCATATAGCTAACAATAAGGACTGTTGATGGACACATCAAATGTCAACACCTACCAGACATGGTGGTAAGCAGCTTTGTGTATATAAGAACAATATGAGGCATGTGTAATATTATCCTCACATTATGTGTGAGGAACACAACAAAAATAGTTATGATATGGAGACATAGTTCATCTGGTAAATGTTTATATTACAAGTATGAGAAGCTCAGTTAATTCCCCAGATTTAAAACTGCCTGATACCATGGTGTGTACTTGTACTCCCAGTGCTGAAAAGCCAGAGGCAGATGCTTGTTGCTCACTGGTCAGTCTAGCCTAACTGGCAAGCTTCAGTCAATGAGAGACTCTATTTCAAAGGCAGTGCATGATGTCCTTGAGGATGGCATCCAAGGTTATTCTTTGGCCTTTACACATAATTTCACACTTATACATACATAATACATACATACATACATACATACATACATACATACATACACACACACACACAAAAACACACTTAAATGTGTGTACATGGGTATACATGCATTAAGAAAACAGTGGTTAACTGATTAATTAAGGATCCCATTATTAATAAGGAAAGAAGCCTAGACATGAACTCAGTCTGACTTCAGAGTGTGTATATCTGTGCAATGAAGTAAAATAGGGTCTCGGGAAACAGTCAAGGATTAAGCAGGTGGCATCCTATGGTCTCTTGCCATGCTAGAATTTCAAAGGAACTAAGCATTTCCTATTTCCTAATCAATGCTCTTCTATTGTTCAGAGTTTAACACATGTTGAGTGCATGCCCTAGACCTTTCTGTGGCTCTCATATAAAGATTGGGATTTGGGTTGCCTCTAGACTCAGAAGAAACCTGTAGGATTAAGTGATTTACTAAAAAAATAAAAAAAATAAAAAATAAATCTTGGCCCCAAACCACAGAAAAATCAAGTCCCTAAATGCTGTATGAATGAAATGCACAGATTGTCTTTGGGTTGGCCTCAATTTTCTATCTCCCAGAATTTGGGGCAACCAAAATAGCTTTGTAAAAACAATATAATATTTGAAAAATATATTTGCCTTCTCACTGCTGTCCCTGAACACACTCTGAGAGCATATGAACAGTAGTAATGAACTGTGGGTTTGGTATAACAGTAACTAAGAGCTGCTAAGGGCCAAGCTTCTTGCAGGGTCTCTGTCTTATACTTACTTGCTTTCAGTTTTTCTATTTGTAGGTATTAAGCATTATATTTGCCTTTTCCTTTCTGCTTTTCATACATTTATCTGTGTCCTGTGTGTACATGTGCACGTATGTTTTCGTGTGTGTGTGTGTGTGTGTGCATGCTTGTGCACATGGCACGTGTGTATGTAGGTCTATTCTTTGGAGCAGTCTCTCAATCAAACATTGAGGTCACTGATAGAGCTAATCTCACTACCAAGTTAGCTCTAGAAATCTCTTCTCTCCCCTTCTAAGGTTAGAATTATACAGGTGACCACCATGCCCGTACATGTATCTGGGTACTGGGGATCTGAACTCTGGTCCCATTACCTGTGTGGCATAAATTTTAAACACAGAAATATCTCCCCATCTTGAATTACCTTTTCTATGTCTCAAAAAGAAAGTATTTAGCTATTTCTTCAAAAGTCATTTTAACTGTGTTTTATGCTCGAGTGTGCCAGATTCTAACAAGTAGAAGATATAAACAGTAGAGTGGTTTTCTTATTGAGAGCATTAACTTTTCTCTACCACAAAACAATCTATTTCTTCATCTTGTCTTTTGAAGATGTTGGAGACTTTTGAATAGTTTATGAAAATGCCGAATTTAGAGGTAACAGAAAGGCAGCTTAGAGAGCTGGCTGAGGAGTGGATGTTGGGGAAGGGTAGCTAACACTAAAGACCTTTGAATGTTCCACATGGAAATGTACACTTATAGAAGCTACATAAAATTTGTACATACACATGCATTAAATTTTTTTTAACGGGGTTGGCACATAACAGGGGACAGCGACTCTCCCAGACAATGCAAACTAGCAAACCCAGCATGCACTGGGGTCTTTCCTTTTCAGGTATTGATCACAGGACCTTGGACTGCTACTGTTGCTCTTTATTACTTTTCAAAAGTCAGTGCTGAAGCTGCAGATGTGAGTCATAGGGTGTGGAGAAATCAAGTTTCTATTGACCCGGAAGCTCTATCCTTACCTAGTGCTGGAAGGTGGTACTAGAGTATGATACAAAAAAAGGAAACGTTATCATGAATGTTATCTACGTGGCCTGGCAAGATATGTCCCCTGGTACAATAATTGTGTGGATGTTATGGGAATAACCAAATAAGACCTGTTTCACAAGTACCTCATGCCAGGTACTGTTGACTTAACCAAGAACCCATGACTGGGTAGGTCATAGGCCTTAGTGGAGAACCTACCGCTATTGTTTTGGTAAATATAATATTAAACGGTCCCTTAAATGCGTATCTTTATATCCAAAAATCATTTTATCTCTTATCTTTCTGAGAGAAACTTCTTTTTGCAATAGATAGGGATTAATACAGAGACACACAACTCCTCAGCATGAAGGCAATTAGAGACTGTGGCATGTTCAGCAGTAGATATGACATCTATTTCACACTTCCTTCTCACAAACCTCAGAGGTCATCATGGAAGAGTGGAACAGGAATCTTATAAGAAGGAGAGGTAGTTGATGACTGTAGCCAACAGTGCTTTCTGGACAAGGCTGTTGTATACATGAAGGGAGATTCTGGATATCAACCATGTACCTACCTCTACATACATGAGCACATGCATACATACATACATGTAAACACACTATATACATATAGCATGCACACACATATACTAAAGGGGAGGTAATGTAAGGCTTGATATATACAATTACAAATTTTGAAAGTGACTAAACATAAGTCAGAAGCCACTCTAGATAATATCCCTCACAGACATGCCCAGACGCTAATATAATGATGGCGACCCTTACAGAAACGCCTGAGAATGACCTAATCTAGAGAATTTTCACAGGCATAATGAGAGGCTTGCCTTCTAGGTGATCCTAGAACTGGTCAAGTTGGCAGCCCATGTGAATCCTCACTCTGTCAAATGCTGGAACTGTTTACTCAGAAATAGTCCAGGTACTGATTTCTTCTTAATTTTTATTAGGTTTATTTATTTGTAGGGGGGACAGCATGCATGTCACATCACACATGTGGAAGTCAGAGGACAACTTTCAAGAGTCAATCCTCTCTCTCTTTCATGCATGTTGTGGTTATTGAACTTAACTTGTCAGGCTTGGCTGCAAGCACCCTTAGCCCTGGAGCTATCTCACCAGTCCAAGTCCAAGTAATTCATATTTCTGGTTATTATTTAGTTCAATGCTACCTTGATTTGGTTATCCAACTGTGTTAATTACTTTTCTTTTGTCCTGATAAAATACCATGGCCAAAGAGAATGTAAAGAAGAGAATTTATTTTGACTTGGGGTTACCATCATGGTAAAAGGCATGGCAACGGCAGGCAGCTGACACAGAAGCCAGAGCAGGAAGCTGGAAGATCTCACCCTCAGTGGCAAGTACAAAGCAGTGAGAGAACTGGACATGAGGCAGGCTTCCAAGTCCTAAAGTCCACTCGTAATGATGTACTTCCTTCAGTAAGGCTGCATCTCAACATCTTCTCTTGAAATGGTACCACCAGCTGGGGACCAAGTATTCACATACTGTCAGGGGACATTTAGCATTCAAACCACTACAGAGGAGAACTCCTGTTTTCTATAATTCTTGTGTAAGATCAGTTAAAAGTGGAGTTGGAGATTATTAATTCGTATTCATTAACTTTTCAGAACAGAAATCATAGTAGGTTGCTTTGAAAGTCAGGTCTTTGTATCTCTTCTACTTGTAATTTTAGGGCCTTACCACTAGATGTCTTGAATCTGATCTTAGTGTGGTATCCTAACAATGGGTGGGGGTGATGGACATCAGTACTCCACTATGGGGAGGCATAACTAGAGACATTATATCTCCTGGTTTTGTTTTATCTATATAAGCTCTCATATAGCTCAGGGTGACTTAAATCTCACTAGGTGGCCATGGAGGACCTTGAACTTCTGATCCTTCTGCCTTCTTCTTCCTACAAGGGTGAACTGCATAATATTTTATGCAGCATTATAATGATGGAAACAAGGGCCTCATAGGTGATAAACAAGTATACTTTCAACCAAGCTGCATCTAAGAGAGAGGATATAGATAGATAGATGATAGATAGATGATAGATAGATAGATAGATAGATAGATAGATAGATAGATAGATATCTGTTCTTCATGCCTTTAACTATAATCACCAAATATCCAAAGCCTTATTCGCCTCCTCCTTACACATTTCACCTGGGGACATCCTCGGCCAGCACTTGATGCCTTACATTACCCCATGGTTGCAAGCCTATATTAGAGCCTGTCTACTGTGCCTGTGAGCCATGGCTCCAAATAGTTTTCCACGGGGAGCAAACTGTCATTTTTCACCACATTAAATTTTATAAGTTTCGAGCGAATGGAAAATGGATTTTATTATTTTCTCCCCCTCTCTCTCCTCCCACCTCTCTCCCCCTCCTTTTGTGCCATGAATGTTTTATGGCTGCAAAAACAGAATTTGTGGTTTTGACTGTTCAAGTTTGATGCAAAAAGCTGTAGGGGCTCTTATGTAACCCGATGGCCAGAATAATTATCAAAATATTTTGCTTTCCACCCTTTCTAAGCTTTAGCAGCAGAAAAAAAAATAGTGTATGCAACCTTTTGACCACAAAATAATAATAACGAGAAAGGGCCTTTTATGAGGTCTGCTTCTACACCTTCAGTGAAGATACTAAATGGGCAGGAGGCTAGGGCTTAGGAATCCTGGGCCAGTGGCCCAGTTTTCATCAGGGAGGTCCTTTCTCTAGGAAGGAAGCAGAGTCTAGGAGATGAGGAGTCATGGATAATGGTTAGAAGGAACGAAATGGGAGCAGAGTCAATAGAAACTCGGGTCTTCTCTTCTGAATCTACAAACCACATATTGAAAATTATGAGGAGAAGTGTGTGTGTGTGTGTGTGTGTGTGTGTGTGTGTGTGTGTGTGTGTGTGTGTGTGTATTTTTTCTGTTAGCAAAAAAAAAGTTTCAGTGTCTACTGGGAACAGCATGTCCCTTTAGATCATTCCTTGCTGACTTGGCTGAGTTAGGCAGCATCTCAATGCTTTAAATCCCCAAGGTCAAAACTTCTCTTCCTTGGAATTTATAACTATATTGTCATGATATGAATGCAGCTCTCCCCAACAGGGCTAATGTGTTTGAACAGTTGGCCCTTAGATGGTGGTGCTAATCTGAGACATGGTGGACATTTGAACATGGATCATACCTGATAGATGTGGATCTCCAGAGGCCAGCTGATAGGTTGTAACTCATTTCAGGCTATCCAGCAGCTCTCTCTATCTCCTTCCCCCTGGGATGTAATTTAAGCTCCAACCACCATGCCCTAACCTGTTCTACTATGATGCCCTTCCTGTAAAGATAGGCTCTCTTCCTAAAGAAGTAAATTCTTCTTCTACCATGGTATTCCTCTCACATGAAGAAATGAACAAGAGTAACCACCATATTATGGGGAGGGATCTCACATGGCAGGGTTTTCCAAGTGTGGGCTCTGGTTTCGGATCACCTGGGTTCATATTCTCATTCTGTACCTGAACTGTTGGCTGAATATGAGCAATTTATCCACATTCTCAGTGCTTCAGTTAGTAAGAGGATACACAGCATTTCCTGAGGGTAGCACACACTGAACTAATTTTAGGCTCATTATCAACATCCCCATATTATGCCAGACATTGTGACACCTTGATATGTGTGTGTGTATATATATATATATATATAAAATTAAGAATATATATATATATTCTTAATTCAGAAGAGACATTACATCACAGTACATCTGCCTCTTGTTTTACTGCATGCATAGAGTCACCTCGTCCTAGAGATTCATCCTGAAAGAAGTGAGTTATTTTCATGGTAATTTCCAGAAGGGGAGCTGATTCAAGTGATGAGGTTCCCAGTACTGTAGGACCAGCATACCTAAGAGGACCTGGCCTGATAGCTTTTAGTTGTTCTTACAGAATTAATTTCAGGCTCACCAAATGCAAATTCTAGTGATTAGCTGTCCATGCTGCTCTGTTCAGAACAGCCCCTCTATTCAGCACGTACTGAGGATGGGGGCTGATGGAGTTTCCTTTTCAAATCAACTCTTGTGGAGATCCTTCCAAATAGAACTTTGTTCTCCAGGTCGGAGAACAATGCAGCCCAATAAGCTACCAGCTGGAAAGAAAGAGACAGCAGAGCTAAAAGGCATATCTCATTCGGGAGAAAATTAACGTCCCAATTTTGCTCAGTAATTGATTCCATGTGACCGAGGAGATTCACATTCGAAGGTGACCATCATTTGGGGAGCCGGGAAGCAAAAACCTGTAATTACAGTCATGTAACCCTGTTATCAGGAGCAGGGGAGGGCTTGCCTCTCCTCCTACCCTGGGTGATCACAGGTGAGGCTGACCAGGGAGGAAGGGAAGGGAGAGGAAAAAGTAGGCTGGCCATGAAAAAGAGCCCCTAAGGCAATCTGGACCATGAAAAAGAGGTCAGAGGTCAGAGAGGCCTCTTGAGTTTTCAAGATAGAAGAAGCATAAAGAGATCAGAGCTTCCTGCTGGCTTCAGATTCCATTTCTTCTGTCTGGATGAGGCCTTAGAAATGTCTAGGGGCTACTGCTATTAACAGAGAGTCAGGGAAATCATTCCACTGGCATCTAGAACAGCCCATGAGAAGCTGGGTAACTGATTTTGTTATGTCTGGCTAGGATCTTTGAACTGACTGTAGGAGCCCTGGGCAAGCAGAACTGAGCCTTGTTCTCACGTCGGCATATCAGCTGAACACAGACAGTGGCACACACAGGCATCATTTCTCTGGCTTGATTCCAATAAACACAGCAACCTGTTTTGTCCAAAGAAGTAAGTGCTTGTCTCAGTAAAGGTTGAGGTGAAGCTAATCAAAACAGGGCTTCCTATTTTAGTGATGTGCATGTCCTGGGAAGGAATTGGCATGCCCCCCCCCCCCCCCGAGACTCACTGATGCCTTCTAGCCTATGGCAAGCAAAGGTGTAAGTATGGTAGTTGCAGTAAACTTATTCAGGTACCAGAACACCAAAAACCCAAGATAAGAGATGGCTCAATCGATAAAAGTACTTCCTGTGTAAGTATGAGGACCTGAGTTAGAATTCCTGGTACCCATGTGAAAAGCAGAGCATGGCTGTAGGCCTGTGACTTCAGAGTTGGGGAGTTCACAGGTCATCCATACTAGTCAAAGTGGATCTGGTTCAATGAGAGATTCCAATTCAGTGAAAGCCTGTGTGGCAAGGCAATAAGAAGAAAATTAAGGAAGGGAGCCACCAGAAGTCCCCCCCAAGCCCTCCATAGTACTGCAATGAGGGACATACTTGTACACTTATATACACACACATCACAGCATGTATGCACACACACACACACACACACCTCACCCCCAATACCATCATCGCCACCAACAACACTACCCTCCAAAGTTCATCCTTCTACATCCACAGTTTCGTTTGATGTACAGTTTAGCTCATACACCAAGAATGATATTATCTTTTATAGAGATAATCTCAGAGAAGCAGAGACAATTTCCATCACTAAGTTCATCCATCTATAAAGTCATCCAGAGTAACCTGCAGAGAAGTTTCATCTTCTATGTGCATGGATCGGCTGTCTAGGCAGAAGGAAATATAGTACTTAAAGAGAAATAAGCCTCACAGTGCTACCAACTGCAAATATAGATACACAGTCGCCACTGTTATTGGCGATGTCTGCATCCAATGTTTTATATGGCGGTTCACAGTTCAAAAATTCATCTGCCACTGGCACAGTTTTAAGTTGGATGGCATATTGGGTATTTTACCCATCGCAGTAGCCTGACAGAGAATGACACAAGGAAAGACGGGTCATTAAGGTTCATGGTTTGAGGGTAGAGTTCATCATGATGGCGAAGACACGGCAGGAGGGACATGAGGCAGTGGGTCACATTGCGCCTGCTGTCAGTCCAGGGAAATGGATACTGGTGCTCAGCTCACTCCATCCTTTCTTTTCTTCCTATTCAGCCTCGATTTCAGCCTAGGGAATGGTGCCACCCACAAACTGGGTGACTCTACCAAAGCCATTTAATCTTTCTGGATAACAGGAGTGTGTCTTCTGGATCTTTTAAATCTCATCAAGTTAACAATGAAGATTAGCTATCCCAGAAGGATGTGGTCATAGAATTCAGTGGAAATTTATTTCCTAAGTATATACCAGGAGACAAGAATGTCTTTGGAGACCCAAAAGTTTTTTGGTTTTTGTTAAATAGACTTTACTGAGATACAAATGAACCTGGATGAAGATTAACATGAAAAACTTGAGGTTTTTTTTTCAATTAACAATTTCAAAAGAATCTGAAGCCATTTCTTCAGGATAGAGTACAACCCAAGAGTAGGTAGGAAATGGGAAAAAAGGGGGAAAGTTTTATCTTTTCTTTAAATTGCAGAGACAGATGAAAAGATTTCTATTCCTCTTGCATTTGGAAAGAATAAGCACAATGCCTGAATATGTGTGTGTGTGTGTGTGTGTGTGTGTGTGTGTGTGCACAGCCATGTGTGTGTGTGTGTGTTTGTGTGTCGTATGAATAAACACCAGTGCACTTGCTATTAGTTAATCCTCCTCTTGATGCTTGATACACTTATTTATTAAACAAAGATATATAAGGATATTTGACTTTGAAGGATTTCTGTGATCCAGAAAGTGAGAGAAGATGTGATCTGACATTTGACTCAGTGAGTATTAGTTTCAATTTTATTTCATCTTCCACTTAAAAATTATTACATTTAGCATTGACTTATTTTCACGCATGCATAAAGCCACGCGTGTATGTGCATCATAGATTTCAGCTACAAACCAAATAGTGTTAGGTAATTTTAGAAATAGAGATGTGTAAAGGGAAATAGAGTTCTCAAGGCATATTATTGAGATGTGGTGGTGATTTTATAATAAGTCTTCTACTCTTGTACTAAGATCGCATATCCAAGGGTAAGTGATGCTCTCTATCAGCTTCCCATCATTCCTTCCAGAGATTTCTTTTAAAATCTATTTATACAAGTGACTAACATATATGATTAATTTCATATATTCCTATGCTTTTCTTTTTCAGTATATTTTATTTTAAAAGGTTTTTTTTCTCCCCATGTATACTCCTGCTCACCCTCTTTTTTCCATCTTAATTCTACATCCTGGAGTGTATTGGTATACTCAGCATTTCCTCACTCATTTCTTTGGATTATGTATGTGCGGGAGTCTGTGTTTAAGAATGTGCCCATGAGTGCAGATGGGCATAGAGGCCAGAGAAATTGGATCCCTCTGGAGCTGGAGTTGTGTAGATGATTGTGAGCCACTGAATGCGGGTACTAGAACTAAAACTCAGATCTCTGAAAGAGCAGTGTGTGCTCTTAACCACCGAGCCATCTCGCTAACCCTTTCCTCATATATTTGTAAACGGTAATATAACCTGTTGCGTGGGTGTGCCCCACTGTATTTAATAAGGCGGGGTCTCCCACTGTGTGGTAACTAGTGTCTGAAAATTACAAGTTGTGTTCCAATATGAATCTGAAGCATTATTTTCAGACCTTTCTGGTGTTGCTGTTTTATCTTCTGAAGAGAAAGTCTCCTGGCCATTGGAGAGGGTCAGGTAGAACAGCCTGTGTGGCTACTTTCCATTTCACTGGAGGGTGTTGGAAGGGAAAGTAGATGGAAAGGCATGGCGTGGACACCAAGGCAATCTAATTACTAAGGTCACACTGCACATTACTGGGACGGCAGGAAGACTGAGTGTCTGGAGTATGGAAAAATCCCAATTAGATGATTAATTTAGGTACTGGGTGTGCTTTTAGCCTATGGCCACAGAGTCAGGAAAAGAAACAATTACCACTCCAAATTGCCATGCTGGACTGATTAATTTTTAATTGAGTCTTGTTAAAGGCATGGAAAATGGTGACATATATAACCTGGAGAAATAGGCCTGGGCCAGTGGGGGCCACTCTCCTCCCCACAGGAGCCCAAAGATTTAATGGAGAAGAGAGTGACTCAGATAGAGCCTGGAGGCAGAGGGTGACAGTGATGGGGGAAGGGACCTCAGCTGCTTTGAGGAGAGAGCCAGACTTCAAAGAAAAGTGTCAAAAGAGCAGACTGTTGGGAAGTTGGTCCTTTAGCTGGAGTACAGGCTGCCCCGTGGAGCCCGGTGGTGTAGTGAGCCTGGCTTTGCATCACGGAGGCTTAATATGAGGACAGCTTGCATTGCCTTTGATGGCATGTCTCAAATTGCATTGTTGCCTAAAATTTGACTTAGGTTAAAGCCATAGCCTTTGATCATGCACAGTACAAGGAAGGAAGAAAAAGAGAGAGAGAGACAGAGGCAGACAGAGAGGGAGATACGTCTTGCTTTCAATGGCTATCCTTGCCATGTATTCAGAGAAGGATATGGACATAGAGCAGAGTAAAGGATTTATTCCTGGATGCTGCAGACTGGAAAGAATCTTGTGCCATCCTGGATCTGTTGAGTATTCTAAGATTTTTAGGTAGCAAGATCCCCTTTGCTAAAGATATTTAATGGGATCGTGTATGTATTAAAGTTTCTGTATTCCTTGGAACCCTCAAGAATTACAGGGTGACTTTGAAGAGGTTCCTTGACAGAAGTTTGATTTTGTATACCTTTGTTTTATCAAATATACTATGTATGACTTCATGGTAACTAATTAGAATTATACCTAATTGATATCTTCTTGAATCTTTTAGATTAATTCCTTCTAAGACAAGTTTTTGTTTTATTTTATGTATATGAATATTTTTTTTGCCTGCATGTGTCTAAACTCACTTTATATGTGTGATGCTCTTAGAAGCCAAAAGAAGGCATCAGATTCCTCCGATGTGGAGTCACAGAAGGTTATAAGCAATCATGTGGGTTCTGGGAACTGAACCCGGGTTATCTGGAAGAGCAGTCAGTGGTTAACATTTATTCATCTCTCCAGCCTCTGTCTTTTATTAGTTCTTTTGTATCAAAGAGATACAAATAAATAACAAAGAAGTCTGTGCTGTCATCTTTAAGTGGCACACCAGCCAAATATAAATGCCATCAGTCTCTTTTGATGGGTGGGGAAACAGAAGCTCAGTAAGTCTGAGCAACTTGCCCATAGTTACACAATAAGGTAATATAGGCCTGGAGACGAGGACCACTCTGTCTTCCCCTGTCCTCTGAACTCATGTGATGTCTCTCTGGGCTGTCAGTGAACTGTGGTGACAACCATATGTCTAGGTCTAGGTGTTTAAAATTCAGATACTAGGCCTGCATTCTAGCCATGCTAACAACTTCTGTGTAACCATGACTAAGTCACTTCAATAAACATCAGATTTCATTTTATAAAAAAATTCTGTGAGAATTTACATTCCACAGCCTACTGTGTAGCCAAGGTAAATGGTACCAGTAAATAGTCAATTTATTTTTAAAATCTTCCAGAGCTATGGCCCAGCAGTTAAAAGCACTTGCTACTCTTTATTGGGACTGAGATTCAGTTCTCAGGACTCACAGGGCCATATGAAACTGCCTGTAATTCCAGTTCCAGGGGGATCTGATGTCCTTACCCTCTTGTGGCCTCCTAGGGCTCTGCACACACATGGTGTGCATAATCTATGCGGGCAGAGCGATCACATACATTAAATACAAAATGTTTCCTATACTTTTTATTGCACATGTCTTGTATAGGTCTGATTTAGGGAGATAAGCTAAAAGATTGATTTGTGAAAAGTGAAGGAGAGATGTGAAACATGCAGAAGATAATATAATATAAAGAACCCACCAACCCTGAGATTATCTTCTTGGGATTAATAAAATAATGTTGGTTATTAGGTAGGAGTTACAGAAACACACAAATTAGTCACCATGATAAAGATGAACACAGATTGGAGAGTCTGAAATAATAATGCTAAAGTAGACTTGTTTAAATGTGTCACCGTTTTGGGACCAAGGATCCCAGTCATCAAGATCCTTGCCATGCACACATGAAAACCTGTGTTCTTCCTAGATACCCCCCACCCCTGAAAAAAAATCTGGACACAATGGAATATACTTAATTATATCACTGGGGGTGGGTGTGGGAATCAAAACAAATGATTTCCTGGGACTTACTGATCATGAAGCCTACCTACTTGGTGAGATACAAGCTAGTGAGAGAGAAATCCTGTCTCAAGAAACAAAGGGACACCATCTGAGGAGGTACTTGAGGTTTTCCTCCATTCTCTATACACATTCACATAAGTGTACATTTATTTACACAAACATGAACACTCATAAAAGTACCCAATTCATGTCTCCTTCACATGGAGAGAGCTTATTTCTAAAGAAATTATCTTGGGTTCTGGTCATGTATTTTCTAGCTACTTCGTGTGAACTACTTCTCTACATGTTTATAGGACTCAGCCATCGGCTTGCTTTGAGAGAGAAGATTAGCAAGGATGGCATGTTCCACTCCCAAGACTGAGACTAGTGTTTTTGCTCTAATTTTAGTTGATGAAGTACTCTGGCTAAACCCATTATATCCAGACATCAGAATGGACCGACATTGTTCTGTTCTTAGCCTACTTAGCTAAGTATGACATTGGCTTGACCTAATTGATTCCTAGCCCATATACAAATGCATGAGCAAGAATCCATCTTTACCACCATATGTCACAAAGGTTTTTCAGGAAAGAACAGACAAACACAGATAGTGTTAGAGGCAGGATGGTCAAATGACCCATGTTAGCCCACATTTTGAGTTTTGTAGGCAAATGGCAGAGTTTCCAACATTCAGGGATTCTCCTGATGTCCTTCTCTGCTTTGCATGGAGCTTGTCTTGTGTAACTGGACAAGTCACCTGGGCCTCTCTATGCCTGTTTCTCCATTTAAAGAAGAAAGATATTACTTGCCACCTACCTTTCCCCAGGGGTCATAAATTAACAGTTGAGAAACTCTTTGAGATCACCCATGAAAAGTGCAATTGAAGCGTAAGCAGGCCTATTATTTATTTTTATTATCCATTTTAAAATTGAATAGTTAGAGCAAATAGATTTTCCAGCCACCAGAAAGGAAGTTTCTTCAATGCCACAACATATTATGTATTGGGTGCTCTCCAACTGTAGACTATATTTCCCCTTTATAGCACTAATTTAGATGTTTATGGGTCTGTAAATGTATTCCATTTCTCCTGGGGCTTCTGAATACCTATAATAGGTTAATATTTTGAAACACTAAATGATGCCTTGGGCAAAATATAAAAGGAGCAGAATAGGAGGAGCAGAAAAAAACCTGAGTAATGATACAGACACTTTGGCTCAAAATAAAATAATACTTCTAGACTCCCAGAATTGTTGTGCAAGGGAATCTAATTTGTGATGATGGTTTTGCCTTTCTTGTTTCAAATCATCACTCTTATATCCTGCAACTTTAGAGGTGATGAGCCTACCATGATAGGAGCACAGACATTTAGGTATCTATTTTTTAAAAAAAAACAAAAAAACAAAACCCATGATAATGTATTTTTAAATAATGATAGCAAAAGAGCTAGTAAAGAAGAATCAGAAAGTAGGGGTTTTGTGGGGGATCCTTCTCAATTTATTCATCTTAGTTTTGAAATTCTTGTTCTAACACTAATGCTGACAGTCAAGATTTTAATTCAGAAATGAATCGAAACAGCCCTTTCTTGAGCTAGGTGGGGTTTTTCTATATGGCACTGTCCAATAGAATAAATACTTGAATAAATAATTATCTGTTCTCAGTTATAAAGCCTTGTCGCTTATGATATGAAAAACCATGGCCATGATGAGGAGCAGTTAGATATACAAACATTCTATTACCTGAAGATAAGGGTCAACAGGCCTTTTTCCATTTGACCCATTCTTACAGGATACCTTACCTTATCAAATATTTTTTTCTTTTCTTTTTTCTGTTCTTATTGTAGTTTTACTTTGTTTTGTTTTAGACTGAACTCTGTGTAGTCCTGTTGTTCCATTGTAAATAATTGTCCCACCCACTAGTTTAATAAAAAGCGCTGATTGGCCAAAGGCAGACAGGAAGTGTGGGTGGGGCTACCAGACTAAAAATACTCTGGGAACAGGAAGAACAGATCAGAATGCCAGAGAGAAGCCAGAAGAGGCAGAGGACAACTGTGCTGCTCTGAGAAAAGGTACCGAGCCGCATGGCTGAACAGATAAGAGTCATGGGTTAGATGAAGGGTAAAGAGTTAGCAAGTTATATGCCTGGGCCTTAGGCCGATCAACCTAAAACTATTATAAGCATCTGTGTGTCTCTGTGGGTCTGTGGGTCTGTGGGCCTAAACCTTGAGGCTAGGCCTGAAAGTCCAGGCCAGAAACCTCCTACTACAGTCCTGTTTGCCCCAGAACTCACTCTGTTGACCAGACTGGCTTCATACAGAGATCCACCGGCTTCTGCCTCCAGCGTGCTGAGATGAAAGGCATGAGCCACCACCTGTGGATTCAGGTGTCAGCTAATAAGGTTGGAAGACACTTATCCAGGGTCCCGGGCTCCTGAAGGGGGTGTGGCCAGCCCTGTTCAAGAGGGGCAGCTGGGATCTAAAGAGCCCTATTTGTTCCTACCTTCTTAAAGATCAGATCAACATCTATCACTTAGACCCTGCAATCGTTCAAATATCTTCCTAAAGTGTAACCTGTTTTCATGA
This sequence comes from Phyllotis vaccarum, assembly GCA_033318265.1. Taxonomy (NCBI): domain Eukaryota; kingdom Metazoa; phylum Chordata; class Mammalia; order Rodentia; family Cricetidae; genus Phyllotis; species Phyllotis vaccarum. The sequence continues at coordinate 9,573,049 of JARWLC010000008.1, forward strand.
GTATCAAATTACTTTCTAATAAATATTAATCCTATATTTAGTATATCACAAGTGAGATTTATAGCGATATCTGGCGGCCTAACCACCACTTGCTTTATCAAAGTTAATTTGTGTAACCAGTATTCGTATTAAGACTGGAAAACACAAGTGACATTTCAAAAAACATCCCTTCATATTGAAATCTCGAGTATGGAGATTTCTTTTTAACAAGGTTTGGCCATCTTACAGCATGTTAGACCTGAAGCTATGGAAATCTGCTCCCAGAAGAGGGTTCCAACACATTCAGGAATGATTCTGAACTTGCCACCCCCCCCCACCCCTCCACACCCCCCCCCCCCATGCTACACAAGCTACCCTGCTGCAGTTCAGGTGACTGTGCTGGTGCCAGCTGGCCAAGGTCCTCCTGCGGTCTGAAGAGCCAGCCTTAGTAGAACATGAAGGGCACAAAGCACATCATGTTAAAAGGAAAATCATTCTAAAGAGGCATTTTAAGCCCTTCTTCATCATCCATTTATAGCTGCTGTGATAGAATGGAAAAAAACCAAGAGGTTTCTATCTCTCTTTGACTGGGGAGTAATATTCAGGTTCTCTAAGCAGGAAAAGGTGTGCTGTGCCCTGTGGTGTTTACAGGTGCAGTGTGATAGCGTAGGGGAACAGGGGACCTTGATTCTTATTTCCTCCCTCCCTTCCTTCCTCCTTCCTCCATCCCTCTCTTCTTCCCTCCCTTCTTTCCTTCTCTCTCTCTCTTGACTTTTGATAAATTGCTCAACCTCTATGATCCAATTTCCTCAGTTAAATACTTTGAGGATAGTACCAGAGGGTGGCTTTGATAGAGAATAAATAGTATCACTGACCATAAAGGAAGTAGATGATTCTGTCAGTCCTTTTTGTCCATCTATGTAGTCTATGTATCTGTGTTTCTATCATTCAAATATCCACCCACATGTAAAGCATGTATATATGCATCTATCTATCTATCTATCTATCTATCTATCTATCTATCTGTCTGTCTGTCTGTCTGTCTGTCTGTCTGTCTGTCTGTCTGCCTCCCTGCCTGCCTGTCTATCTAAGTATCCATTCATCTTTCTATCTTCGATCATCTACCAATCTTCTATCATCTATCAATCTTTTATCATCAATCAATCTTCTATCTATCTATCTATCTGTCTGTCTGTCTGTCTGTCTGTCTATCTATCTATCTATCTATCTATCAATCATCTATCTGTCAATCATGTAAGCATCCATCAAACATCCATCAATAGCCTTATATCCAAACTGGTGCCTGCCTAGGAAGTGGTTAAGCTCAGTCAGACAGACCCATGACTGCAGAAGAGGCTGAGTAGTGTGCTGCAGAGCATCTTCACTTTGGTCAGTTCTTCCCGACCTAACAGTGTTCATGTTAATAGACCTCTAGTGAGGGGAAACACACCAATTCACACTCTTCTTTTTTATTTGCTGTTTGGTTTCCTCTTTTTCCCTATATGGAAGAAAAACAGGCTGTGTGGAGACCAGGAAAGGAACAGGAAACCTCTGTATCCTCTTCTCTGAATTGTATTTAACTTGAGAACAGGAGTTGTGGCTCATTGAATAACAACTTAATTCGCATATCTTTCTGGGATGTGCCATGCAAGTTGCTGACACTCCATAGGGGACATTTATTTATTTGTTTTTAAACATTACTTGTTTATTTTATGAGGATGAGCATTTTGCATGGGTGCTTACCATGTGTATGCCTGGTGTCCTTGGAGGCCAGAAGAGGGCATTGGATCCTCTGGAACTGGAGTTACAAACAGTTATGAGTTGTTATGTGGGTGTTGGGAACTGAACCCAGGCCCTCTGCAAGAACATCAAATGCTGTTAATAGAAGAGCCATTTAGCCCCCTTTTGTTTGTTTATGCGGTGTGTATTTCTGTGTTTTGATATGCGTACACATGTATGGTGGACAACTAAAGGTTGAAGAACAGCCTTGAGTATTGTTCTTAAAAATCCTGCACAGCTATTTGTGACAGGGTCCCTCCTGGCCTGGAGCTCATCATTTAGTGTAACCTGACTGGCCAGTGAGCCCCAGAGATCCTCATGACTCTTCATCCCCAGTTCTGGGACTATCTGCCCATGTTGACGCAGCCAACGTTCTTATGTAGGTTCTGGGAGTGAAACTGAGGTCTTTGTGCTTTTAAAGCAAACACTTTACCAACGATACCATCCCCAAAGCCCACATTAAAAAGTATAGGACCCAGCTGGTGCAAAGTCAGTATCTTTAGGGTTACCTTCAAGTATCAGAAAGTCTTTGCTGAGCTGACTCCTCATTCATTTGTTAAGGATACCCTTCTAAAAGCCTCCACTTTGTATCCTGTGCCTCACAGATCTCATCGGTTCTCTAATGAGAAGTTAATAGCCCCTCCCCCCATGGAAAAATGTGGCTTGTAACAAAGAAGGCTTATTTTTGTTTCTGTAGAAAAAAAAAAAATGGCACTTACCCAGATCTCTTTTCCAGACACCTTGGGAAATGGTGCCTTCCAAAGGCAGACAGCTAAATCTTTTTCAGGGTGCCAGGTTGCTTTGCTGGCACATTAAAACCCACATGCTTCGCTAAAGGGACTGGTCTAATGAGTTTATTTCTCAGCCCAGGTCTAGTGACAGGGCCATGGAGTGACTTCATGGCCATCAGTATTGCTGACTAATGCCTGTATCAGCACCTACCTCGGCCGCCACCGCCAATGCAGTGATTTTACGTTTAGTTTGATGTCTCCAGACAGAACTTTTCCACATCATTGCAACTAATTGAAGTAATGGAGAAATTATTCTGGTGCCAGAGAACTCTTTATTTTGCCCACTTCCCCTTTGGTACTGAAAGACAACAATGGTCACAGACTCCCAGTGTGTTTCTTTACAGGCAAGAGGTGGGGAAAGTATGTAAGAGCCAGAGGATGGGAAGGAGCACTGTATAAAACTGTCTTCTGCATAACAACATGTCATACCTATGAACTCAAAGCAGTAGCAGCTTCCTTCACAAGACACGCACAAGCCTGGCTTCATCAACACTTCATCACAGATGTGGGGGGGGGGGCTTGCAAGACCCCCCCCCCCATCCCGAGGAGCTGTAGGCAGGCGACTGTTGCTGGGGGAGAGGAAGGCATGTTCTTAAGTGGTCTATACATTGATATATCCTTCCAATCAAGCTCATGCAGCCAAATCTAAATAAGTGCAGTGCATCAAAAAATAAAAAATACATGTAACTAGAAAAGGTTTCCGTGGGAGACAGCAGGGGACAGACAAGGTTAGTTGGAATGGTTTTGATCATAGAGCATTACATATACACATATACATACATACATATATATGAAATTATAAAACAGAAATTTAAATTTTAACATAAAGTATAAATTAAGTGCTGAAAATTAAAAATGAGCAAATGTAAATGTTAAAATGAACCAAAAGGAGGAGAACATGGCCATGTCCCCACTGAGTGTTCTCTGCTTTTCCCTACTGGGAGCTAGCCACCAGACAGCCACCATCTTGATTCCCATCCAAGCTGCACATCCACACCCCTCCTGGGTCCCACAGCTTCTCAGTGGGGACTTGAGAATCCCTTCTGTTTGTTCCTGAGCCTGGCCACAAGAAACCTCCTCCAGATTGCTGAAACAGCTATTTCAAACAAACCTTTTACGGGAACACACTCCACCTTAATTACATGCATTGTCTGCCAATGTTTATAGCATCTCACGGGGAGTTTAGAGGTAAGACTGAGCCGGCCCGGTATGGTTTTGATTAGATGGATTTGTCCCAAAAGTGGGTAGCAATAGTGCCGTTTTCTGACTCCAGTCTCCCCCTCTGCCCCATGCTGCATGTTCCTTACTCAAGATCTCAGAAAAGGTCATTCTTAGACAGCATGTTTTTATCAAAAAGTCTGTGTGCTTGCCCAATGTCAACAAGAGTTTGGGGCTCAGAGAGTATTTGGGGTTGGATTTTGGTAGACCATAGAGAACCCCTCCACTGCAGGGCTTTATATGATTGGATTTCAGGGGTTTCTCTGCAGAGTGGGAAGGTGTAGCATCCTTGCAACCACAGCAAATGGTCTGTATGGCATGTGGAGTCCAGGGCATGGGGCGAGGAGGGGAATGGAGGCTGATTAGGAGATGTGCCTGTGTATTGGAGATGGGAGGAAAATGTCTACAAATTCTAGGAATAACGGCTTTCATAACGTTCATTATAGAAATTCTATTGATGTCTTTTCCTGGTGATTTCCTTTTTCTGTAGCTGTTACTTTTGTAACTTTTCCTTATTGGTTAGTTCATCCAAGGCAGGTATGGGAGTGATGTCTTTCTGAGCAACTGACCGTGAGTCTGAGTCAGTGCTGACTAGGAGCTCTGGTGCTATGGAGAAGAAATGGCTGTGCAGCCTCGGGGCTGAGATGGGTGTTTTGCATTACTTGTGAGTTTTATTTCTTCACATGACCTATGACCCCTCTAGCAAAGTTAACTGAGGATTGGCCCTTTTCAAGCCAACTGCAGGAAATTGACCTTTGTGTTCACGCTATGTTAGGAACCGCCTGGATGGAGAGTAAATCAGGAGGCAAAAATGGAAATTGCCTGGCCCTTCGTTCCAGTTAGGCTGTGGCACTGTGTAAGAAGATCACAGGGTACCCAGAGCAGTCAGAGGGACCATGCCCCTGCAACACTGTTTCTCTATAGAATCAAGCTACAAGTCAGAATTCATCAGGGGTCCAGAAGTCTTTCAAGGGATGTTTGAGCTCTAGATTTAATTTCAGCTGATGCTTCTGTCCTCATTTTTAACTGCTTACAGTTTTAGAGGTATGCTCGGGACTTGAGAAATCTAACTCCTGCATTTAGCTGTTTGTCTGGTAACCAGTAGGGATCTGTTCTTCTGGAAAAGTGGAAGGTGGTTGGAAACAGTGCGCTCATTTTGGCTTCAGCAATTTTGGGTTCAAAACTGGTGTCTAAAACTCTTTCTTTGAGTTAGATTATGAAAAATGTATCAGGTTCTTACATCTCCAGGTTTTATCTGTACAACATGAATATTTGAAAGAGATGATCCTGAGGGGTGATTGAGTATTCCACTTTTTAAACTTTTAATTTTATTATTATTTTGTCTGTGTGTGTATCATGTGCATGTATGTGTGTGTCTATGTGTGTATATGTGTATATCATGTGTGTGTATATATGTGTGTGTATATGTATGTGTATCGTGTGTGTGTGTGTATCATTGTGTGAGCACAATGAGTGTGTACCACAGAACACACATGGAGGTCAGATGACAACTCTCAGTTCATTGTGTTGGGGCAGATTCACTCTTGTTTCTACAGCACAGGCATGAACCCAAGGTGAAGATGAAGGAACACTGTTGGAAACTCAGCAGGAACTGACTCGTTATTTTTCAGTAGAAAGCCAGCATAAGAAATGGCTTCTCAAGACTCACAACTGGATTGAATAATTCTGGGTCAGAATCTAGAGTTCATGGTCTGGTGGTAAGGTCAGGCTAGGTTCGCAGGCAGAGTGTCCACCTCACTGTTCAATGCCAGACATGTACCTTAGCCCCATCTCAGTCCAGATTCTTGTTTGGGTTGTTTGCCTTACCTGTAACCTTGATGCAATAGTAACAGAGCCCTCTATATCTGCAGATTCCTGTATCTAGGATTCAAGCAACTGTGCACGGAAAGTGTTTGGTGATGTCAGGACCAGGAGGTGGGCACTGCATTTGTACAGACATTTTACCCTGTCATTCTTCCCTAAACAATATAGCATAACAATATACACAGCCTGCAGAGTTTATAGGTATTGTAAACAACCGAGTGCAACTTAAAATGTGCTAGAGGACGTGTTTAGGTTACATGCAAACAAACACTATACCATTGCATATGAGGGTCTTCAGTACTTTTGTATTTGCCGCTTGGAGAAGGGTCAAGGTCCTAGATCCATTTTCCCAGCTTGGGACTACAATACTCTTCAAAACTCTGTAACTTTACCACTGTAAAGTAGGCAAATGTGGCAGATATTAAATTACATTTTTAGAAGGCTTATTTTTTTTATTTTAGCCTCTCTCTCTCTCTCTCTCTCTCTGTGTGTGTGTGTGTGTGTGTGTGTGTGTGTGTGTTGAGGGAGAGGAGGAGAGAGAGAAGAGAGAGGGGAGGAGATGGAGAGAGACGGGGGGGGGGGGGGAGAATGAGAATATTAGAGCTTGTGAAGGTCAGAGAAGGACATCACAATCTCCGGAGCTGGAGTCTCTGACTGTTGTGAGCTGCCCAGCATGGCTGCCAGGAACTGAATTCATAGCCTCTGCAAGAGCAGTGCATGTTCTTAATCACGAAGATATTTTCCTAGCCCTAAAATAGAATCTTACGTTCATTCTAATTTTAATTGAAAATTGAAGTACAAAAACTCACCTTCCCAGCAATTACTCTAACAAACCATTTATAAATAAAATAATAGAGATGACTCACAAGTTAAGAGCACTGGCTACTCTCCCAGAGGACCTGGGAGGGCACCTAAATGGCACTTACAACTGTATGTAGCTCCTGTCCCATTTGATTCCATGCCCTCTTCTGTACTCCATGGGCACCAGGTATGCAAGTGGTATGGACACATACAGACCAAACATTCGTATACATTAAATGATAACTAAAGTGAACATGAAAAATAAAATTAAAAAGTAAAATAAAAATAGAGAGCCTCGGTGATATCAGCAAACTTAAGTATAATGATCCAAACTTGATGTCCAGTGCTGACAAAATGGACATCATACACAACAGTTAAAAATGCCTAGGTGGGGGAGGGAGCAGAGAAAAGACAATGCAGTATGCAGTCTAAGATCCCTAATAGTTATGCAAGCAGAGGAAACAGAGTGGACCTGGGTTCAAATCTCTACTCCAACATTTTCCATATCAGTCAGCTACAGCTGCATAACAAACATGCCCTGTTCTAAGTAGCTTAAGACAACAATCATTATGCAGAGGTCAACTGAACATGTTGATGGATTGGGTCAGTTCAGCTCACCTTGACTAGACTTTCTCAGGAGGCTTCATGACTTGAAGGCTGGCCAGGGTCAAGCTAAGTCTCAGATGGTCCATCCCCAAGACTGGTGGCAATCAGTTTGTTGACTGTTGGCCCATGTGTAGCTGGGACAACTCTGACAGTTATCCAGCCTTCCTAAACCAGCTGTGGTGACATGGTAACTAGATGTGTTGCTTCACAGAGAATCATATGAAGAATCTTATATACCAAGCCATGGATTACTACCTCGTATTACTCATAATCAGTGATACTAAAAATGGCAAAATATGTCTAGTTAGTCTAGTTAGAAAGTGAAAAAAAAACTTTGCGAGCCACAGAGAATCTCAAATGAAAATTACAGTGAGATCCTAACTTAACTTAATGATAGTCAAAGGACTATCATTAAGAAAACAAATAATAAATGCTTGCAATGATGTAGAGAAAACCCTATACACCTCTTAGGACTGATAGAAGGGACAATTTGTCTAGTCATTATGAATAGTCAGTATGAGAGATATCCCCTACCCTTCACTACTGGGAGAAAACACCGTTGACAGAGGCAATCTAGAGAAGGAAGGCTTTAGCTGCCTTTACAGTTTCAGAACGTTGAGTTCATCAGGATGAGAGAGGTGCAGCAGCAGGCAGGCACGGTGGCTAGAGCAGCAAGCTGAGAGCTGACACCTTGAACCACAAGCACGAGACAGAGAAACACTCAGAGTGACATGAATCTTTTGAAACCTCAAAGCCCATCCTCAGTGGCACACTTCCTCCATCAAGGCCATACTTGGAGACCTTCCCAGATAGCACCACCAACTGCGGACCAAGCATTTAAACATCCGAGCCTATGGGGGACGTTGTCATTTAAACTACCTCAGGAGGTCCGAACAAAATTACAATAGTCACAACAGATCAATCTTCAAAGTAGAACTTCCGGTGACTAAGCCAGACCATTCCTGGGTAATCGAAGGAATCCCTGACAGTGTATCCCGGAGATACTTGGACACAGCCTTGGGCCACACGCTTTTCAGTCACCCCATTGGAAATAGGTGCAACAGACAAGCAATTCAAACCCTGATGCTATCTATGGCCTCAGGCCTCTGTTTCAATCCAGCAATAATGGGAACATAAGCAGAGCAGTAAAAGGCTTTGCTCATGCATGAGCTTATGAGCAGATGGCTTTACAGTGGAGAGCGTGCTCGAAAATAATGATAAGCATTATTATGAACACATACACCACTAACACACAGGTATCATAATTAACAAGTATTACGTATTATCCATGGTTTTGTGTTCTATTACTTGCATATCCCATTCAGCACCATGGATTTGTTCATAGAAATATTGTCACGGCCATGTGAATACTACAATTACAAGATGCCCTGGGAGCATCTGCAGTGCCATTAGACAATGGAAATATTTTGTCTCTGTTATAATTTTATGGAACCACTACTGTGTATGTGTTCATTGACTAAATTGACTGTATTTGGATACTGTTTCCGGGACCTTACTTTGGCAAAGAGTGTTATAAAATATGATTAGTACCTCTTTAGTAACTTATGATTTTTTTCTGCTAGTTGGTATTTTCTTTTGATAATAAAATTAATATGGTTTTTAAAAGAAAGTCAAAAGTGGGCCTGTAGAGATGACTCAATGGTTAAAAGCACATACTATTGCTACAGAGGTCTAAAATGTTGGTTTCTAGCACCTACTTCCAGTAGCTCACAACTACCTGTCACTCTGGTTCCAGGGGCATCAGAGAACTATGCTCCTGGCTTCTATGGGAACCTGCATTCATAAGGACGCGTGTGCATGCAACCCCCCCCCCCCACGCATACACACACATACACACACACACACACACACGCACACGCACATGCACACACACACGCACGTACACACTCACTTAAAAATGGAGTGAGAGTGGTCTGGTAAGTTGAGAAAGGGTACCTACCCACTTTAAAGGCCTTTTCTGCTTTTTAGTACTATTATTTGAGGCACTGTCTCCTGTAGCACAGGTTAGACTCAAGCTCTCTGTATCGTCATGCTTGATCCTCCTGGCTGTTTCCAAGGGCTGGATGTTCTGTTTGTTATTTTCCTACCTCCCTTCTGTACTCTTTGATGAGCAGAACAAATAAGCCTTAATCTACTAGCAAGCACAGAAGCTAAGCCAGTCAAGATGGTAAGGGGCCCAGTTGGGGCGGGATAGATCTTGGGGTTGGAGTAGCAGATATTTTCAGAATCTGTCAGTGTTTTAATAGCTTTGCTGTTATCACTTCATAATGGTCCACATTTGGGACCATTTACGGCTAATGGACATGTGTTGAGAGGTGTATGTAGGATGGTTCGTCATGTAAAAATGTAAGCTAAATGTTTGATTTTGCCCAACCCAGAACATACACCAAAAGGGAGAGTCTATTCCTGTTTTGTTAAGTGCTTCCAGTCACAGTCAACAGATGCCTCACACTCACTGCAGCTGCTTTCACACATATTGAAATTCTCCTTTTGAGAAAAGGGTCCATCAAGATGCCAGGGTCATAACAATATTTTAAATCACTCATGTTCTATAGGGTCCCAGTACTCGCGTGAAAGCAAGCCATGATGCTCTCAGTTTGGACATTTTGACATGATTTGGATCTAGCCAAGAATTACAAAGAAAATCTCATGTCTCTAATAAGGGTTTTAAGTCCAATAGTTATTTATTTTTGCTACTGCTTCTAAGTGAAATTGATTCTTTGGACATGAATTTGGCAATTTTCAATGAGAAAAGAGAATCATGTCTGGAATTCAGATGACTCTCAAGAGAGAAATACAGGACTCGCCCCTCCTTCTGCTATAAGGATGACAATGGCAGCTGATTCATTTTGTGCATATTGGGCACTGATTTAAGACATTTTAATATTTTGACCTATTTTTTTCTCTGAAACATCCTTTAGATAGGTATGCACCATAAAGTTCAAGGAACCTTGTCCCATTATTTATGTAACCACTTTCTAAATTGTATACCCATGCCCAGCCAGGGACTGGTCTTGGAATTCCTACATAAATAACATATATAATCTTTAAGTATTGAAGTATATATGTTCATGTCCAAGGCCACGGGGCTGGTGCAATGGCAGAGCCAGGCATCATACCTGTTCTCTGGTTGTAAGAGATGACCTTTAAGACTGTTCAGGTTATGCAGGGTGATACTCAAGAGCTTATGTCTGAATTCAGCATGATTCTGTATGTAGCACCAACTTGGTTCATGCTTTGAACTTCAGCCCCTCAATTCTGCAAGGCTCTGTTTGGATGCCACCCAATTTGCCTGAGTTTTCTTAAAGCTCAGTGGAAAGAATTCTTTTTCCAGCCATCAATTTATCCCTCCTTGCTGCCACTTCTTTCTTTACAAGGAGTATCTCTTAGCTTTTCTAATTATCACAGTCATCAGAGGCAAAGAAGGAAAGGAAAGTATTTATGATGATGCAGTTAAGGAGGGTGTGGACAGCTGACGTCAGAGGCACTTATTCATTGCTGGCCTTACTGACGCTGTTTGCCTCTTCCTCGTGCCTTTAAACAGGTACAAGGCAAATGTTGTGCATGAGGTATATTTAAAGCATATTCTGGATTCCGTCCCTCTGGTTCTGCCAGCCCAGCATCTGTATGTGCTTAGAGGATTTATGCTTACTTTTAGTGATCTTCCACCGCTCAGATGCCTCAGGGACTGTCCATCTAAAATGAGGGTGACCACATGCCTCAACGAGGCTATCTACTGTTGTTCCAGTAAATTGAAAATAGCAGCCTTTCAATTTCATAAGCATTCTGTTTTGATCCCGGTAACTAATAATGTAACCCTCGGTAACATTTTCTCCCGAATAACGTACCCCTCCATTTGCATTCTCTGGTGCCCCAACACTCCTCCTACTAAGTTATGATATATCCCGAAGAAGGAACAGGAGACACACCCCTTTGGCCAATTCTCTCTTTTATTTCTCTAGCCAGGGAATACAATGGCAATGTCTTCTTTCCTTTGCTCATGTGACCACATGCAGTTTGTACACTTTCACAAACTCAGCTGACAATAATTTCATCTGTTGACATCCCTGTTAAAGGCACAGAAGATGACATCTAATCCTTCAGAACTGGAGTTATAGACAGTTGTGAGCAGTCCTGTGGATGCTGGGAATCGGATCCTTTGCTAGAGCAGCAAGTGATCTTAGTCAACGGATTGAGCTCTTTAGCTCATATTTTCATTATTTTAGAATTAAGCACATATGTGTGTATCTCTGTGTGGGTCTGTGCATGGGACTGCAGTTGCCCTCAGAGGCCAGAAGAAGGTGTCAGATTCTCCTGGAGCTGAAGTTACAAATATCAGTGAAACACCCACCATGGGTTCAGGGAGCCAAACTTAGGTCCTCTTCAAGAGCAGCCATTCCTCTTAACCACCACAACATCTTTTCAACCCCCAGCATAGGTTTTGATATTCTATGCATATTACTCCAACTCAGAACAATTGCATCAGTATCATTTTAATCAGAGACCCTCCCTGAAGGGTTAAGTAGCTGGGGAAGCATCAGACAAACCAAATATCTAGTGTGTATATCCCAAGTGTGCCAGTCACATGAATATCTGCTTAGTGCCAGGCTTTGCTGAATATCCAGGCTGGAAATTTCTAGTTTGAAAATTAGCTTAAAGGTTACCAGGAAGGGCTGGTGTTCCAGTGCCAGAGAGATGTGAAGGAGCTAAAACCACTTAAAGACTTCTATGCTTGCAGGTAGAAGTCAGAGAATCTGGCAAAGGATGCAGTCATCGGGCTGCTAACCCAAAGCTACTATCAAGAAAGGGTATTATGAGATCCATTTCTGACTCAGCTCTGCAGACATTTGGGGCTAACCAGTCCTTTGTAGGTCTCTCCTGTTCACTGTATGCTATTTACCAATACCTTCGGTCTCACTCCCTAGTTTCCAGAGCAGTCTTTCTGTTTTGGAAACAAAATGTGAATATAAAGTGTGTGTGTGTGTGTGTGTGTGTGTGTGTGTGTGTGTGTGTGTGTGTGTGTGTATGAGAGAGAGAGACAGAGACAGAGAGACAGAGAGGCAGAGAGACAGAGACAGAGAGATGAGACAGAGACAGAGTTGTATGGAGGGGTATGTGTGTGTGTGAGAAAGAGAGAGACAGAGAGACAGAGACATAGACAGAGAGGTGTATGGAGGGGTATGTGTGTGTGTGTGTGTGTGTGTATGTGTGTTTGGGGGCATATTAAAACTGTTCACTTGAGACTGACTAATTAAATCATTTCTGACACTAAGGATCAATTGAAAGGATACTTGTGCCTACTCATGGGCTATGTATCAATTTAGCTTCCATAGCAGGTAGTGGCCAGTTTCCTTCAGGGGACCAAGGACAGAGTACTCCTTCAACTCCCCAGAACAACCCTTTTAGACCCTTTGGAAGCTGTTTGCTAATGTGATGTCAGCAGCTGCTGAGTAGCTAGATTCAGTGTGGGGCTTGATATGATGTCAACCAATTCATGAGCTTGGGAAATCATTAAAACTTTCCCACCTGAAATTTCTTGGTTTCTACACACATCTCCACAAAGACCCAGAAAGCTGTGGTCAAGTGGCCGTGTCAGTTCTCAGGGAAAACGGGTGAATAACTTATGTGGTCAGTGTGTGAAGATGGTCTGCTCTCTCTATCACTAAGTTCTAGGCACAACGGATGGCAATGCAGATACATGAGTAAGAAGAAAAAGTCCCTCCTCACCTAATTTGTCAACAATTTATTGTTTCCTTTGCACAGAGATATGCTGAGCAACTGTTCCAAATGCAGACCGGGGTCTGGGGGTAGATGACATTGTTCTCTGGTTCTTCTGACAATGAATATACAGAGAAACTCCTGGATAGTTATAGGAACGAGATCATTTATTAAAAGACAGATACAGGTGAGTTTAGAGAGGTGCCAGTCCTGGCTTATGGCCTGACATCAAGGGATCAAAAAGGGCCAGAGGGGAGGGGCTGTGCACCATTTTATGAGTCTTTTACACAGTATTTGCTTCTCAAGAACCTATAAGGCAAGATCCTCCCTCCCTGCCCCCAGTATAGTCCTTCGGTTGGGTGAAGCCAGGCATGCTAAGGACTTTCAATCTTTCTTTGCCTCCATTTTTCTCATCTATCAGTCTTTGGAATCTATTCCATGCTATTAATCTTCTCTCTCTCTCCCCCTTTCTCTCTTTCTCTCCCCCTTTCTCTCTCTGTATGTCTCTCTCCCTTTGTTCAAGGTTCAAGGGCAAAACCTGTACTTTCAGGGACAGAATTTTTGTTGATGATTTTAAGTAAAGAAGCTTTAAGTTTATCTCATTGTTGGGTCTCAAGAAAATACAAGGCTAAGGCTGTTGACTTTAGTCCCTTTTAAGCCATTGGCGTCTTTAAGCCTGTATGGATAGCATCCCACTCAAGAGATCCAAACTCATGTTGTGAATAAGCTTTTTGGGAAAGTTTTTGAAAAACCAAAAGCTACCTGCCCCGGGATCTGTCTATAGTTTTGAAACTCCTTCAGGACTCTGCAGACCTTAAGCTATTAGCATCTTTATAATCTTTATAATTTCATTAGCATCCGAGGTTACCACCACTGGAAATAGCATGACTACTGTTAGTGAGGAACTCCTCACTCTCTGAGCAGAATGTCCTTAGCGCAGTGCTCTTTGCAAATCATTTCCTTTTGCATTATTTGCACCAGGAGTCTCTCAGGCTGAGGAGTGCCACACCACTGTCCCCTCCTGTCCCCAGAGGCTTGCTGTTCTCTTGAAGGGAAAGTTAAGGATTTAATTGTGTATCTATTCAGGATACATAATGAATGAGTCTGAATAATTCAAGACAGGATGTGAGGAGGATGCAGCTAACACCTGGGCTGGACAAAGATGTCTTTGGCTGCTTCACGGGGAGGGGACATGGGGTCTTCGTTTCACCATATTGTGTTCCCAGCTGCATAGGGTCTAAATGACAGGGGTGAACTCTTTTACATTTTTCAAAGACTACAATGGCTGTCTAGATGTGTGTGTGTGTGTGTGTGTGTGTGTGTGTGTGTGTGTGTGTGTGTGTGTGTATGTGTGTACACGCAAGGCACACACACATGCACACACACACACACACACACACACACACACACACACACACACACACACACACTCACCCCAGATATCCATGCCAAGAAGAAATTTGAGAACAAATCTACCACCTGCAAAAGGATGCTGGTTTTGTGTCTCATGACTTTACCTCAGACTTGGGCCAGGGGAAAATATCAAGCAAGAGGAATTCTTTTCTAAGCTTTTATGATAATGATAAGAAAATGGATCCCTATGGAGTTCAAAGAGGCTTTTCATCTGGATACTGGAGCAGGATCTTTGCCGAGGGGGGCGGGGTTGGCATTCTGTCACTCTGGGAGAAGAATGAAAGAGCCAGGTCAGACTCCTGGTTTACCTGGAATAACCTTACACTGAAGCTATCCAATGAAGAGCATGCTATGGCTTTTCTGCAACCCAAAGTGCTACACTTTATGAAAGATAGATTTTAAAGAGACCGAGAGTTCTGGTCTCTTGTCAAGTCTTGGAAAGTACAAAGATGAAGAATTAGAATCATTTCTAAACATCATTGCTAAAAAAAAATTCTTCTTTTTATCGGTGCTGGGATTGAATCTAGAGCATTATGCATGCTAGACCAGCACTCTGCTAATTAGCAGGAGTTTTAAAGGTTCATCTTGAATTGTCATGGCATTTATTTAAAATAAGAGGTGACTACCAACACATATCAATAGGTCGGGGATGTGATGTCTCAACATGGCTGAAGAGAGGGCTTGGTGTGTGACAGCATTTCTGTGCAACTTTTAAATCCTCTTTGTTCACATAGAAAGCTGGACATGACTGTGTGACTGTACCTCCAGGGATGTTGTGGGTAGAGGCAGGTACATGACTGAAGCTTGATGGCTGTCAGCCTAGCTCAAAGCTCACTGAGAGAGACCTTGTGTTGGGAATAGACAGAGAAGGATACAGGAGGACATCTGACACCTGCCTCATGTGACTCAGGGGTACATATGACTGTATAAGCTACACACACACACACACACACACACACACACACACACACACACGCACACATGCACACACACATACACATATACACATGCACACACATATACACACATGCACACACACATACACATATACACATACACACACATATACACACATGCACACACATACACACATACACGTGCACACACAAACGTACACACAAACACACACATGCATATACACACATACACAAATGCACACACACACATGCACACAGTTTCTATCTTCCTTTCCATATTTTGTGAGTTACGTTCTCAACCTTCCCATGTTTTACCAGCTTTGTTACACAGAATTGTGAACACATGTACATCCTCAAACCATAGAGGATTCCACTGGGCTCCTATTCTTCCTAAGCACCATCTCCCGTGCTCTGATCTTGATAAACTTGAAAGTGGTTCTGGAGACAACAAGATGTATGTAGTCTTTCATGAATTCTCAACTAGCTTACTTTGATAGCATGACACACGTTGTGATTTCAAGAAGGAAAACAGATCGCTTAAAAGATTAGTCATGCCTATAAATTCATGTGCTCGGTGATGGTCATAGCCCCAGTTCATGTTCATCTAAAACAAGCAACTACCTGTGTGGCATTAAGGGTAGGTGTTAGGCATCAAGCAGCAGGCGCCTTTCAGAGACAAACTCCTGCATCAGTACACTTTCATGTTTCTTTTCCTTCTGTTTCAGCTTATAGTCCTTGAAGAAACTAGCAGAGAACCAGCCAAGCAATGCTGACTTGCTACTTTAACCTAGACTCAATAGGACTCATTATAACACTGAACTAAGTATGCCCAGCGTATTCCGCCCACCACTGTATGATCCCACACGGAGCATGCCCAGGAGGAGTATTCCTGTTTTTTTCATCTGAGCATTAAAAAAAAAAAAAAAAAAAAAAAAGGTATAACTTTTTAGTTGTGTTCATATGATGTGAATATATATGGGCATGTGCACATGAGTGCAGTACTTGCAGAGATCAGAAGAGCGTTAACTATCCTGGAGCTGGAGTTTGAGACATTTGTGAGTGAGCACTGGAAACCAAACTCAGAATCTCTGGAAGAGCAGCAAGTGCTATTTATTTATTTAGTTAGTTAATTATTTATTCATTTATTAAAAAGTCTTTTTTTCCATGTATCCCCCTGCTCTCCCTCCCTTCCTTCCTCCAAATCCCTCCTAGTCAGCCTTCAGCCTCCCCGCTTCCAATCCCCCTATCCCTTCCCTCAAAAGGGCAAGAAGTCCCAAGGTGGGTCACATCAGTGTGGAGCATCCACTCCAGGCAAGTCTGATTTCCTCATCCCAATCTCAAGACTGGGTTAGGTGTTCCTCTGCAGGGAATGGGCTCCACGGTGCCAGCCCATGCATCTGAACAGTCTGAACCCACCCTTTGAGGCTCCACATATTGCCCATGCCAATTGACAATTGCCTACCCTTGGAGGGCCTAGCTCCTTTTCCAGATGGTTCTTCAGTGACTGTTCTTGATTCAGTGAGCTCCCCAGAGCTCCAGCCAGCCCCCTCTGTGGGAATTTTCCTCATAACCCCTATCCCCTTGCTCATACAGACTCTCCTCCCCTGCTCTCAGCTGAACCAGGGCTCTGTCCAGTGCTCAGCCATGGATCTCTGCCTCCACCTCTATTCATTGTTAGATGCAGGTTCTGTGATGATGCTTGTCATTCATTTGATTCTAGGGGAAGTCTTAAGGTAGAAAGCAGACATCACACATGAGAACACATCAGAGATTGTTCGGCACAGTTGAGACTGTGGCTCAAGTCTGTTAAAAATATACATACGACCCACCCCAAAGTCACAGAGTTCCCTTCTCTCCTTTGAGACACAAGCTAGGAAGGATAGGATAAGCTTCCCCCCCCCCCCCCCCCCGTCCCTCACTGATTTGGTGGCAAAGTCTGACAGCATTCTTCCAGCCTTAGATGGAGTCAGCCTGTCCTTGTGGCCCTCCAATGTGATCTTTATCCTGTCAACCAAAATGATTTGATTGCTCTCACTTTAAATGTGTTTCTGTGATTTTAAAGAGAAACAATGGGGGGGGGGCGCATACCAAATCAAACTAATGTTCCAGGATTCGAGTCTCCAAAATGTTTCTATTAGTGTATCACATGCAAGGCAACTGTATGAATTAGACATAGCAAGACTGCAGCCAACGGTACATTCGCAAAACCCAAGAGAGAAGAATCCACCTGTCGCAGCACGCTTTTATTTTATTCACGTGCTGATTGTAAGTTCCATGCTAAAGAGTAATTAAAAAAAAAAAAAAAAAAAAGACTTCGTGCAAACCCCAGAACAAAAGTAGTTAGCTGGGGAAGGAAGGGGAGTGTTAAAGGGGGAGGGAATAGGGGGAGGAAGGAAAGAGATTCTTAATGGTATATTGTTTTCTGAGCTCTACCAATTAGCAAGCATCTCTTATAATGAAAGAAAGAGGAAAGAAATTCCATGCACTGAAATAGCCCCAGTCAGCTGTGGGTACTCGGGACTTCTGCTAGCAGGCTTTCATCCCCCTCCCTAACCCTGGCCCTACACCAGTCCAAGTGCATCCTGGGAGCTATTGTCATGCTGATGAATCAGCCCCAGAGACTGGATTCTCCCACTGCCTAGAGAGACATTCCCACCGCAGACAGGGCTCTGGGTCTCATTCAAGCTGAGTTGAATTGCCTGGGAGAATAAAAGACCCAGCCTTAATTAACCAGAGCTCTCAGCTCCCAATCACAGCTTGATTGTACTGTAGCTTGCTCTTCCCGCTAGGCTCCTGAGGCAGCCCCAGAAACGGGAAGCAGGGATCCCCTTAGCTGGAGTCGATTCTGTCTTGTTTTGAAAATAGAATATTGCAGGGTTTATTTTTAAATAAACGAACCCCGGTGTCTGTGATTTCTTCACTTCATTCCTGAGATCCACCCGCTGTTCAAGGCTCCTGATGAAAGTTTTTCCAAGCATTTTAAAACCCTGCTCAAGACATTCTTTCTAACGTTTTTATTTTATTTAATAGTTCCTGTTCCTATTGATACCATTAGAAAATGAAACAGAACAACACAAAATACCTGTGTCCATCTACTGAGTGACTGGTGGGCAGTCAGCATAACTGTATCTTTACAGCCTTTGCTATTTTTCTCTCAATAGTCCCTAAAAGGCATAACCAGTGATAACTGGCTTGATTTCTAGTAGATGAACAATTTTCCTTTCTGATTACTAAAGGAAGAAATGGTCTTCACAGTATACCAAGCTCACTTGAGTTTGAAGTTGCTTCTGTTTTGTGTAGATGGTGGGCTCCCTGGAGGATTACCCCAATTGGGGGGGGGTGTTGGGTGGAGGGTTGCTCATGTTAGCTATGAACTGAATTATATAAGCTGAGTTATATCCTGAAAACTGAATTTAGACATTTGAATAAAAAATCACTACAGTTGATTTCACTTTACAACCCCTGAGTTCTGTGAACCAGTATGACCAAGAAGGTCAGCAAGGGTGTGTGTGTGTGTGTGTGTGTGTGTGTGTGTGTGTGTGTAGGGGGCACATTCTCACTACAGCTCATGAGTGTTCTGTTGGTTTAGAGCATCTAGACAGACTCATCTAACTTCAAGTCCCTTGGTGATTTTGGCTCAGGGGGGCTAACAGGGTGCCGTTCTGATAGCAATCTGTGCTGCTAACTTGTGTGTCTGTGTGGGTGTGTGGGGAGGTGTGTACAGCAGAGCTTCCATTGTCATTGAGCCACTGAGTGTGCTGCGGTGCTGGCTGGAGCAGGGTGGTACCAGCCACTCTGAGAGAGTGGGACTCAGTCTCTCCCTGTTCTTCTTGGGCTGCAGCCTGCTGCATCCTTCCTTGCCATGTTTATTCATCATGCCTTGACTCTCAGGTGAATTACAGACAGCCTCTGAGTATGTCCAGCACGAGGTGGTGTTTCTGGAAAGGAGCTGTTAGCATGGTTGTAGCCATGAGGTGTTAGAGATAGTGTGATGGTTTACTATTGTTCTAGGGGAATCACTTTGCAAGGCCAATGTTTAGGGGGAATTTGCTTCCTTTGTGCATTTTCTGAACACCACAGGCTGTGCCATTATTTTGCATTATGGTGGTGGTGAGTGGGGAGCCTCCGGCTTCTCACTAGGCCTCTGCTCTGCTTCTGTGGTTGCTGGGATAAAGTAATAATGAAGTGAACAGTGACTGTATTTGAACTGTCCCCATTTCATGGTGGGAAGGAGTGGTGGCTGGTGTCTGTCCTTAGTGGCAGAAGTTATCAGAGTTACCTGCTAAAATCCAAACAAAGGAGCAGAGGCTGGGCCAGTCTGTAACCCTCATGTCCACCTGCCCCCCCCCCAGTTCCTCCAGGTAAGCTCTCTTACAGATGCCACAAGTTCCCTAAACAATACCCTAGCTGGGGACCAAGTGTTCCAACATACAAACTACACTGAGGATGCTTCACACTCAATTTGCAGAGTTTCCCATATTGATGGTCCAATATGAGACATCTTAAAATATTTCCAGTGACTTGCCTTTTAATGAAATAAGGGTGATATAACAATCAGTGGCCCCAACTCATGTTCAGTACAATTGTTTTAGTTTCTTTCCACTGTGATAAAACGCCATGACCAAAGGTAACGTCAGGAAGAGTTTATTTCAGCTGATGGTTCCAGAGAAATGAGTCCATTGTAACTGGACGGCTCTACAGCAAGCGATAGGCATGATTGCAGGAAGAGGAAGCTTAAAGCATGAGCTCACATCTGCAGTCACACACACAAAGCAAAGGGGTCAGGAGAGGGGTTCAGCAAGGGGGAACACTGAAAACCATATGCTCTCAAAGCCCACCCCAGCGATGTACTTCCTCCAGCTGGGCCATACCTCCAGAACCTCTCCCAAACAGTGCCTATCAATTAGAGCCCAAGAGCTCAAATATAGTAAGTTCCCATGATCTGCCTGTCTCTGTATCCAGCTAGGATCACAGAGTCACCACCATGCCTGGCTTTTTGCATTGCTGTTGGGGATGCGAACAGGTATAGCTCACAATCAAGAGGTTTCTTTCTTTTTTTTTTTTTTCTTGGTGATATTTTGCTTACCAAAATATTAACATGAGATCATTTCAAAATATTAACATGAGATCATTTGGTTAGCGGGTTAGATACAAAACAGAAACTTAGAAACCATAATGTAAACTCAGTAACTCCAGACCCTCCAAACAGAACATTGTTTTCCTTTGTACTCAGATTGTGTCTTTCTTGTGGCATCGGTGGCCATATAATTTATTATCTGAGTCTGGGGCTTGGTTTAGGAATGAAGGTTGGGTCTGTTTGGACCACATGCAATAGAGGACATGACCAGGACTGTACCTAGTGAACTAGAATGTGTCGTCTGACCCAGGCTACTGAACAGACATGTAAAATTGGCATTACAGTGTCTGCTTTCCTCTGAGGCAGTGTCTTCTGTGAGTCAAAATGCTGCTTTACTTATGATCAATAGGATTCCGCGTACATGCTGGAATTTCATTTTATTTGTGCTGAGTGAATGACTTTCCTAATAGTTATTATGATGTCATTTACTTCACCAAGGTATGCCATTAGAGGACCAGTTCTATGATCCTTACCACACTTCATGACTATGTAGCAAATAGATGGTATGTTGGAATCAAAAATAAGAAAAAAAAATTACTTCATATACTGAACATTCCTGAGGCTTTCAGAAGCAGCGGAGAGATTTAGAAAGAAAAATGTTTAGGTCTACAGGAGACAGCACATAGTCAATCATGCTGGCACATTACCCTAGCCAGAATATAAGTGTGGCCTTGTATCTCATTTTGTTCAGTGTCCTGTTGAGGCATCAGACCATGGATGCTTTGGTCACTCACTCTATGGAAGTCATTTTGGATTGTTGAAGATAAAGAAGACATAATTCACACCTTTAAAAGACAGGCTCCAACTGATAAAGAATTAGATTACTAGATATTTGGGTAAAATCAGGTTGAATGTGGCCCTGAAATTAAAAAAATATATATAAGGGCACAATGTTTCTTTTTGTATTTCAGGTCTGAAAGTTCAAGTCCCTCAATGTTCAAGCAGAAAATTTAGATCATATGGAAAGGAAGAAAGACAAGTACTTACTCCTTTGTAAGATCTAACGTCAGTGATACTTCACAGTGTCAGTTAACTTTGGACTTCAAGTGGGCAAAATTCAGATTCTGCAGAACAAGCCATGTAGTCACTCAGGGACAAAATATGTGAGAAGGGAGGAAGATGATCCATTTCCTAAAGCGTTCGATAAAATCTGCTTGCATTTACCCAGGAAGTGTCAGACATGTGTGAAATTGATAGAGAAGTACAAAGTCAAAGGCGGGCAATGGGCCTTTAAGTCAGATATTTCCACTTCTATTGTAGATAAGAGTAAGAACCCATAAATTATTTATGCTTCAATAAAAATATATACCTTGTTGTTACTGGCTGCAGTTAATTTAGTAAGAATATAAAATCCATATATATTATTAAAATATGTGCGTGTTTGTGACAATGTGAAGGAGCAAACCAGAATACATCTTAAATGTAAATGAACTAAACTTGTTTTGAACATTGGAAGCACAGAGTGTCAGTGCATGTGACTTTGAACCTGAGACGGGATTCACCAAAGTCATGTTTATGCGGGGCACTCCAGTGAGGTCTTGTCACTTGTGCTGTGACAAGTGTCTGTGTGATGTGGTTCTCCTTCCCGGAGAGATCTTCTCAAAGCAGATCTGGGTGTGAGGTTCTTACTATGCAGTTCTCCTTCCCCATTTCTTTCCAAGGTGTCAGGCCTCATTAGGATGTTTTCCTCACTTCGTCAACAATGTCTTGTCAATCTCTTGCCTGTCTCCTTCCATCTTGGCACCTGCTTCTTACATTAACCTGGCTGTGTGCTGGCTTTTGATGAACTGGTGAACTGGTAGGTGCTATTAGTACAGGTGCATGATACACACACACACACACACACACACACACACACACACACACACACTCACTCACACATACACACACATCTGAAAAGTGGGTTCAGAGGTTGGAAGTCAATATAAGAAGTCTTATGATACTGCATGAGAAGAATAAGATCAAGTGTATTTATACAGGTAGTGGAGTCCCAGACAAAACCCAGCCATCCATTCCTTACACAAGAACCCCCCCCCCCCCGCAGTGGGGTTGGCAGAAAGGAAACTATGAAAGTGTAGCTCAGTGATAATAAGTACACACAAGAGAACAGAACAATTCATACGAGAACAAGATTGAAAGGTAATAATTTTATAAGACACTGATAAGGAGTTTCAAAAGAATATTAGAGATTTCATTAGGAGCTAATACAGAATGGAAGTGGTCTGAAATTCAAGAGTCAATTCTGTGAAGTTTAGAATATTTCAAACCAGTTGCTAAATTCCAAGCACCCTCCTGGGTATGTTTCAAGTCTCTTGAATGGAATAACAGTTCCAGGGAGATGCAGAAAGACAGGATCATCTTGCTAAAAGCAGCCAGGCACACCAAGAAAGAGGGTTTGACTCTCATAGGTGAGGATTATGTCTCTGATATAGAGAAGCTTTGTAGTAAAACCACATTCATCCACAGATTTCAGGTGCTTGGATATTTAAAGGGGATTCTTTTTAATCATTTTCTAGAAATGTGACCCTTTTGTCTGCAGATGACGTGTAGCACCTTTGATTTGTTGGTTTACTTTTCTCTATATGTGTATATGGGCATCTGAATGTGGCTGGGTGCTGGTGATCCTCCAATGCCACAAGTGGCCTTGGATCCCCAAAACTTGAAGTTACAGGCTGATGTGGATACTGGGAACGAAACCCAGCTCTTCTGCAGGAGTAGTACCTTCTCTTAAGTATGGAGCCATCTCTCCAGCCCCTGTACCAACTCCTTATGACTCAGACATTGACAGCTGTATTTTTGTCCTGTTGAATTATCTGACTCTGTATCCTTTTAGGAATATGCATGGTTTACACAGATAGAACTACTACTGTGTGATGCGCTGTTTGTCAATCATGCCTCCTGGACTCCATGGGGGCATTAAAACGGATGCAAACATGGAAAACCTTCTTCCAGGCTGTACTAGCTGAGCTGCCTCCTCCTCACCCCTCCTCTGTCTCCAGCTGGTAGCAGAGGACTTTAGGGTAATCGGGATCCTAGGAGAGCCACTAGAGGCTGCCCCACCAATAGTGACTCTTCATTTTTGAGAAGAAAGTCTCTATTGAGCTAAGCCACAGATTCTCAGCAGCCATTTCTTCCCATGGCGTTGGTTATCTTGTGGCATTTGCTTAATCTGTCTATTGATGCTGATCAAGGAATAAACCATAATCTTGGTTGATTTCCATGCCGGTTTGCTCCCTGTAAGACTGTGATGAAATCTCATTGTCTTGTGAATGAAATCAAGCTAATTTGAGATTAGCTGTGTTGAATATAATTCTCATTATATAATAATGAATTTGACCACAGATTTGATAATTCTGAAGTGTGTTTTACTGAAGTATATCAGAGAAGAATGAAAACTTCATGATTACAGATCCTTTTCTGTAGTATGAGGTTTCTGGCCCAGACTTTCAGGCCTAGCCTCAAGGATTTGGCCCGCAGTCCCACAGTCCCACAGAGACACACAGATGCTTTCAATAGTTTTTAGGCTGATTGACCTAAGGCCCAGGCATATAACTTGCTAACCCTTCATCTAACCCATGATTCTTCCTGTTCAGCCATGCGGCTCGGTACCTTTTCTTAGAGCAGCATAGTTGTCCTCTGCTTCTTCTGGCTTCTCTCTGGCATTCTGCTCTGGCATTCTGTTCTTAGAGATTTTCTTAGTCTGGTAGCCCCGCCCACACTTCCTGCCTGCCTTTGGCCAATCAGCACTTTTTATGAAACCAGTGGGTGGGACAATTATTTACCATGAAACAACACAATACCCCTACACTTTTCCTTGGAAGGTGTGTGTGTGAGTGGTATATGCAGGCATGCAAGGAACATATTTTAATAGACAATTTTAGGTCACTTATCACTAAATCATTTAAGAAAATAAGGAAATTCTATGATTGGCACTGGGGAACGTTTTTCAAGTTGGTTAATTTCATATAAGTAGACATGTACTGCCTGAACTAAATTTTGCTTTCTATCAAAAGTTTAGATGGTTTAGGCAATTATTTTTTTCTGGTTTCCCAGATATGGGCCAAGAATTTATTAGGTCAGGGAAGTAATTCTGATTTTTCCTTTCCCCAAGAAAATTATTAGGACACGAAATATGCAGAATCAGCACCTAGCGGTCCTCTGCCAGGAATACGTTGTGCTTCCCTCCCTCAGTTGGCCCACATCTTGGTAAGTACCACACAAAGTTCCAAACTGAGAGTTTGAATTCTGAAGAATTGGAGTGCCATGTAACTCATGAAGATCTGCCTTATTTTTGATGGTGGGAGCTCCTTGAGTTTGCAATTCAGTCTTTCTTGTTTGAGATCTCGGTTGTCTGAAGGCCCCCTTTACTGAATAAATTCCCCATACAAACACATCTAGCTGTTAGCTTCATCCCTCTGTTGTGGAATTCAAAGCCCCATTGACACCTGCATTCATGGGTGAATATTAAGTATGCTTGCTTCTGTCTGTATGTGGTTCTATGCCTGAGTGGGCTGGTACAGGACTCCAGAAGAACTTGTCAAGACGTCTGTAGTGGATTGGCAAACAAGCAATAACTTTAACATGCCCCTGCTTAGAATGTTTGAGCATGTTGGGAAAACCTCACAGTGCTCACATTATTGGTGTTATTGATGCCCAAACATGAGCTCCTGCTGTTTAAAGCTTGCTGATTGTACAAGAGCTACTGAGGAAAGTCAAAGCCATCTCCCCTTCTGCTTTGACATTATGATCAAAACCAGGCACTCGTGCTTTTAAAAATAACTCCTTTGGGTTGAAAGGGACAAAAGAGGAGGGGAGGGTAGAATCAGAACATAGAGTTGTAAGTTTCAATGCTTTGCCTGCCAATATACACAGAGTCACATCCAGAGCACATCTCATTTACATACCTGTTTATTTTGTTTGCATGGCTGTGTCTGAAATTTGGGACCTTTTCTTTCTAAATTGAGACAAAGAAAAGTTAAGATAAAGTCAACTTTGGCTCTGTTTAGTTGTGTCTGTCCCCATAAGGACAAGGTCTTCCTGTTACCGCTGGACAGATGTTCCCATCACCGAGGGACAGTGTGGATTTGAGGGTGTACCACTAAGAATAGGGAAGGCAAAAGACAAATTCTTTCATTTATAAATCTCAAATGTATAAACATAGTTCTAGGAGTTGGTAGTTTTACTTCAGGAAGATTCAAAGGAGATAAAATGGGGGAAAGGCTTTTAGACATTTCAGAGAGTGAAGATGGAGTTTATAGAAATTTTGGAGTAGATAATACCACATGTGAATAACAGCACTGGTAGATTTGTGTGTGTGTGTGTGTGTGTGTGTGTGTGTGTGTGTTGCTATTGTTAATACGCATTTACTCTGAATCAGGCATTGAGCTTAGCACTTTATAAATATTAACACATTAGTAATCTTAACAGCATTATTGGGATGTATTATTCCCATTTTCAGAGGAAGAAACTGATGCTCAGAAGACTCAAAACTCTTATCCACGGGTACAGGTTATAACTTGAACTCAGATAGCATTGCTCTTAAACCCTGTACCATTCCACAACAACTCTCTCTTTCTCTTTTTCTCTATCTATCTCTCTCCCCCTTTCTCTCTCTCTGTACTCCTCATGAAACTCCTCCTCTTTGAACAGGGTACCACTTTCTCTTGGGATCCTACTATTCACCCTTGACCAAATGTTGCTTTGCTATATTCTTCCTCTCTGACATGGAGCTCTGTCCCTCTGTAGGCAGCTACTGAATTCCCAGACTTAATTCCTTATGAAGTTGGGACTCAGAGATAAGATATACATCTACAAAGAGATGAGAATTTACTTTTTTCTTGGAAGAAGGTACTTACTCCCTCTTTTTAAAATTCCAAACCAAAGTGTGATTCCTTCAAAGTTTGCCCAGAGAACCAATGGGTTTACTCGGCATTTCACAAAAAATAAATGAGGAGCTGCGGATAGGCCATTGGGTGACCCCAAAGCAGTCACACTGGAAAGTCATCACCACCCCCTTCCATGGCCACTGTGAAGGCCATTCTTGGTTGTCAACTTGACTATATCTGGAATCACCTGTAACCCAAGCTGCTGGGCACACCTGTGAGGGATTTTTTTTTTTTTTCTTAAACCATTTGAACTGGGAAGACCCACTTTGAATGTAGATCTTTTAAGATGGGAAGATCCACCTTTAATCTGGGCAGCACCTTCTGCTGGCAGCCTATATAAGTGACATGGAAGAAGGAAGCTTTCTCTCTTTACTGCTTGCTCTCACACACTCTGGAAAGTACATTCCTTCACTGGCATTAGAGCCTATTAGAATCTGGTATATACTGAAGCCCATATGAGGTATCCAGCCCTGTGGACTGAACAACTGCTGGATTCTTGGACTTTCTGTTGGTAGACAGCTATTGTTGGACTAGCTAGGCTGCAGATTATAAGCCATTCTAATAAATCCCCTTTAACTATATTCATTCTATAACCTCTCTTATAGAATATACTAATATAGCCACCTAGGTAGAACCCCTTCCCCAGCTTATACACTCTAGTTTTTCCCAAAGACCTCTAAGGCAATATGCAATTAAGGCAACATCAAATATAATGGTTAGGAGGCGTGGCTGGAATATCAGGTGAGGATCTCAGGACCCCCAGCCCCTTCTCTAAAGGAATACCAACAGTTCACAGACCCTATCATGATGAACTCTGGTAACAAGCACAGGTGGTCTGATGGAGATGGCAGCAATCTTTGCCGAGAGAAAAGGCTGCACATCATTGTTATTATTTTGTTAATAATACTGCATGCCAGGGAATCAGTTCTCTGGCTTGAATAATGTTTGTCTCTCAGGGCAACTGATCTCCTTCTGGCTTCCTGATGGCAAAGATCTGCATTCAGGCCCTATTGTGTCTTTGAGAACTCATCAGGGGATGATCACCATTCTCAACAACTCCCTTCCTTTGTTAAATAAAGATGGGATATCTGGATAAAAGTGGAACAGGCCTCCTGGGGAGCATCACTTCCCTGGGTGAAGAAAATACTCCAGCAGATGTTGGACAACCTTCCAGAAGGATAAACCATCTAACCATAAATCTCTGCAAACTCAGCTCAGGCCACAAAGCAAAAAGGAGCTTTGAAAATGGGCTTTAGACTGTATAACCAGCAACCTGTGCTGGCAAGAGTTCTTTCTGGCATAATTGTGCTGAAATGTAAACTTAGCTGCAAAATGGATGTTGAACGTTTTGGGCTTCTTGGACACCTTCCATCTGTGCATACTGTGGAATAGGAATGTGTCAAAAATGATATTAGTTTGTTGTACGATCAACAGTTCCCCAAGGGCTTCTAAACAAACGTATCTCTGACTGTCTGGGCCCATAGCTCCCGTGTTCACAGACCGTCTTGCACATACATGTCCTCAGCTCCAGTAAAGAAAGGTCCTTCTTGATTTTTTATTGCTATTAATGTATATTGGTCTCCATTGTCGGAGCCTTCATGACTGAATCAATGCTGGACTACTTAGTATCATACTTTGCAAGTTCCTTCTTTGGCTTCCAGAATCCTACTTTAACTCCAAGCCCTCTGGATTTCCTAAGTCACCGATGCTTCATGCCATGCCTCTTCCCCATTCTATTTTTTTTAAAAAAATATTTTTCCTTATTTTTTGAAAGATTCATACATGCATAAAATGTATCTTAATCATATTCACCCTCAGTCTCTGTCTCTATGATTTCTCTCCCCGAAACAAATTTCTCTCCTAACTGACATCTACTTTAACAAATTATTGTTATTTTTGGTCAATTTTTGCTGTCCAATTAGTATTTCCTATACAAGTATTGCTTTAGGGTCCTTGTCTGGGACATGGGCAAACTCTCAGAGGCTATCTCCCCTTCCTGAACAGCCATCAAATGCCAACAGTGCTCCAGCTAGGGGTGGATCCCTGGGACACACCCCTCCAGCCAGTTTTGAGTGGCTTAGTCCTGCACTGGAAAGCACATTTTTCCCCCCTGTAAATTCATGTATGCAGTAGTCCTGTTGCATCCACTGGGCATCATTTCACAGAAGTACTCACAATTACTCTTTTTTGGTCTTTTTTGCTTTATCTTCCATGGTGTTCTCTGAACCTTCTGCAATTCATCTGTTCCACTGCCTCTGTGGATCAGCTTCCCTTGAGTACGCTGTCCCACTTGATTGGTTGAGCTCACTGTGGGAACCATTAATATGGATATTTAGTTGCTCAAAGAAAGACACTCTTGAGAAAAGGTGAAAGTATTAATAATTGTCTTGGTCAAATACCTACAATCTAAGATAATCAAAGGAAAGCTGATCTATCTGTCTTGGCAATATTTTTCAAATTTTTCTGTAAAGTTGCAACCTTCCCTTGCTGTTTATACATTTAGGAATAGGAGAAGCTGTTCATATTTTACATTCTGATTATTTATAAATTATTGTTTTAATTTGCTTTATCTCTTATTCTTAAATTTTCTTTATTCCAATGTCTAACATAATTATTTTAAACCACGTTGGGGAGATGGATCAATTGATAAAGTACTTGCCTTGTAAACACAAACATATAAATTCAATTACCAGTAGGCATAGTGGTATGTGTTTGTCATTCTAAAGGGTGATAGAGTCAGAAAGATCCCTGGAGCCAGCCACTCCAGACTACTTGGTAAGTTCAGACCAGAGAGAGAGACAGAGAGGGAGAGGAAGGGGGAGGGAGAGGGGGAGGAAGAGGGAGGGGGAAGGAGAGAGAGAGAGAGAATATCTCAAAAAATAAAGGTATGGTAAGTAATCATACTAGAGTCTGACCTCTGACCTTCAAATGGACATATACACACATGTTCTTGTGTAAACTTGCACATATATCCAGTAACGGTTTTGTAAAACAACTTATACATATAAAAACATACAAATGTATAAATAAACAAATTTATGAATATTTTAACTGGTCTTTCAGCACATAGCGCACATGTCCAAGGGCATCCTGTCATGCAGCCAGCAGTCAGGAACCAGGAAGAGAGAGCTCCTCGTGTCCCAGCAGCCACTTATCAATGGGGTTGGCTACACCCCCTCCAGGTTGGCCACACCCCCTCCAGGGTCCCGGAAGTGTCTTCTGACCTTATCGGCTGACATCTTAATTCTGCCACAATAATGTATTCTTTAAATTTATTTGGTAAAGATAAATAAGAGTAAAGTATACAAATATATGTATATGTTTACGTTTTATCAGGGAAAGACTAAGCTAGTTGCCACAAATGGATGTACTGATTTATACAGTCCTCATAGGTGGCGATAAGGGATAAAGATTACATGAAGAGCTAAGATTCTGTCTCTTACAGTTGACTGTTAAGCTGTGTGATGGTTAATTTTATGAGTAAACTTAGATGGACAATGTTATGATTGTGGATCAACACAATTCCTGGCTGCATTCTGGAAAATGTTAGCATTTGTGTACAGTGGGTGGGTGGCCCTCATCAATGTGGGTAGACTTCCTCTAATTACTTGAGAACCAGAATGAAGCAAAGAGATAGAGGAAGGGAAGGTTTGATCTCTGCATGGATATTCTAGGACACTCATCTGTTCTTTGCTCCTGGTTTTTAACTTTTAGCTTACAGTTGGCATCTATGCCATCACCTTTATGGTACTCAAGTCTTTAAGCTACAACAGTAGCTGTCCTTCATTTTTGTCTTTTGAAGGTAAGTCTTTGGTACTTCTCACTCTCCATAATTGAGTATGACAGTACCCTACAGTACATCTTACTAAGTAGAAATAGATTCAAATAGATAGGTGATAGTTATGCAGAAAATAGATGGGTGGATAGACATTATGTACATGTAATGAAGGATGAATAGACATATAGGCAGGTGGATAGACAGATGACATGATAAATATACACATGGGTAGATGAATAGATAGATGGGTAGACAGATGAACACATGAATACATAGAGATATAGATACATGGGTGATGATGGATGGTTAGGTAGATGGATACATGCTATGTGAGTGGATGGATATTTGGATAGTTGGATGAATAGAAGATAGATAAACGAATAGATAGATGATAATTTCTAGTTGGCTTAGTTTCTTTGGCATCCCTGATGTACTCCATCCACTTCAGGCCATGCTGTCTCACTTTTTCCAGATGCCTACATACTGCTTCCAGGAATAGTCTTAATATTTCAAGTCTTTTGATTTGTCCTTTGAACTCGTCAGGGGCCCCAGTAGCCAACACATGTCATTATTTATGTGAGTTACAATTATTCCAAATAAGGAGAAATCTGAGCAAAGGACACAGACAAAAAGCAAGTCCAAATTTCTCATTTTGGTAGTGTTGAAAGAGACATGGAGTAGGTAGGAGGTACGGGTAGGGTGGAAGGGTTCAAAATACTCAAAAAGAGTCTTTCTGGCTAAAATTAGTGACTGGGACCAAGGCTTCAAATTTTGTTTTTCAAGTTTGAATAAATACACATGCAACACTGAACACCAACCTTCATCACTGTGACCTTTAGTTTTGCTTCCAGCTAAGAGTGTTGCAGTGACCCCTGAAACAAGTCTACCTAGAGCCGGCATTTTCTCCCTTCTCTCTTCCAAGGTAGGATAAGCACAGAAGAATTTTTTTCACCTCTCTTTTTCTTAAAAAAATATTTTTTAATACAATAAATTCTGACCACTGTTTTTCAGCCCCCGTCTCCTCCCAGATTCACAGCCCCACCGCTAATCCATCCATCTCTATGTCTTCCTCCTTCTTTAATAAGACAGGCAAGCTGATAAGAACAAACAAGCAAATAAACTGGAATCAAACAAAATAACCAGAAAAAGTACCTCTAGACACAGCGCACGCGCACGCACACACACACACACTCCAAAAATACCATTGGGTTGATGTTGTGTTGGCCATCTACTGCTTGGAATTTGGCCTTAAGTGTGGTTTATATATGCAGTGAGGCTCCGTTGGAGGAAACTGTGTTTCTTTGAGAGTGGTTGTCAATTGGAGATGGTTAAGGGTGGGAGTTCATGCCCACTTCCCCTCTCAGTTCTGGGGCTCCATTCAGCTGGTCCTGGGCATGTCACCACATACTCTCTGAGTCCATTGGTTCCACTGTAGTTAGAAGGCTTTGTTTCCTTCTGTCTTTCATCCCTACTTGATCTTACACCCTTTCTGCCTCCTCTTACACAACTCCCTGAACCCCCAGGGCAGGGGTTTGGTGAAGATATCCCATTCAGGGCTGAATATTCTAAGGTCTCTTAGTCCCAGCACATAGTCCAACTGCACACACTGGGACTTGAATTCTCAGCAACAGGGCTTCTGTTAGCTGTGTAGCTTCTAAGTGGAGCAGCAACCCTAATGTCCTGTAGTTCTTTCCAGTTCGTGATGAATAGCCTCTGTGCTCCGATACTGAGACAAAATGCACACTTCCATCTCTAAATTCCTTCCTCATGCTACGGCCATTTGCACTCGATGCATCAGACCGAGCATTTTGGTTTTCTCTCAATACATCATTTCCTTGCACTGCAGCATATGATAACCTGATTGGTAGAAATCATGAGCATCATGTGCCAAGAACAACCATACTTGGCTTAAATGATCGGCCTGATATTGTCCAGGGCAAGCTAAGTTTTAGTCCTAGACAGACCATGAGAAAAGTTGGTGTTTGGATGGCTGGTGGTCTGATACCTTAGTGTCCCCTAGGTAAGGTTGCCTATGGGGGCAGCAGTCATCAGGCAGTGTTAGTCACTTGATATTAATGTTTGATAGCTTCCCAGCCTCCTACTCAGGGTGTGAACACTCAAATGTTTCTGTTGAAAAGGAGAAATGGATTGGAAATTAATTCTTAAAGAAAAGAAGTACAAAATTGTGAAATTATCTATTTCTTAAGGTTGGGAGCCAAGGTTAGAGCTCAGGTTACTTCTTAAAGAATTCTGCCCTAAGAACTTTCTTTAAGGCACAGTCGGTGACAATCCCCACTTCTGAATTGAAGCTTCAGTTTTAAACTGCAAGGACCCATGTAATGGAGTCTTATTTTCTGTTTACCAAAACAATCTTCATTTTGTTATATCAAATTTTCATTTTTTTTGCTAGTCAGACACCGAATCATGTATTATAAGTAGTATTTTTCAAATTATTTTTTTCCATGGTAGAAAAGTGTAAAATTTTAACATGATTAGATTAAGCTTCCTTAAAGAAATTAAAAAATATTTGGGTATTTTGTTTGATGTACTAATTCTACAGACTTCTCTTCATATTTCTGCACAAAGCTATGTAATTGTTCCTATCAAGCTTTCTAAAAATTATTTTTAGTGTCTCTAGCTCCTAAAATTTTACCATATCGAGGATAATATAGATATTTTTAAGGTTGAACAAAGTCAACACTTAAATTCCGTTAAAGTGCGTTAGTGTTCACCTCATGCAACTAACAAAACATGAGAGAAACCAAGAAATACAACAGAAGGGAGGCATGAAGCTCACCATATGTTAGAAATGCTTCGGGGAACTACAGACAGAAGGATGAGTAAAATAGAGTTCCTATCCCGAATGGCTAATCTCGGCTGCCAACTTGTGATCTGGATCCACCAAAGGGTCATTTCCTAGAAGGAGTTACTGAAGAGGGAAGCCCTCCTCAGAGTGAATAACATCTTCTGGCCAAGAGAAGGAAAGCCTGTTTATCAGATGCCCTAGCTATTTGTCAACGTAACAAGTTTGCCTGACAGAACAATAGGAGAAGGAGGAAAGATTCATTTCGGGTCACATCATGGGTTTTTGTAGTTCATCACAGTGACAAAAGGTCCACTCACGATGGCAGTGTTTTTAGGTGGCAGATTCACACATAGAATAGACCAGGAAGCAGAAAGCACAGGGTGGGGGGGGGGACTCTTAGTTCCTTTTCCATTGCTCTAACACAACACCGTGACCAAGATAACTCATAAAGAAATAATTTAATCTGAGGTATGGCTTCAGGGGGTTAGAGTCCATGATGGTGTCCCTAAGGCATGGAGGCAGGGACAGCTGAGGGCTCACATCTTGATCCACAAGCAGAAGGCAGGAATTGCACACTATAGCATGGGCCATTTGAAACCTCAAGGCCTACCCCCCAGTGACAGACCTCCACCAACAAGGCCACACCACCTGATACTATCCAAACACTTCCAGCATGTTAAACCATTGATATCACTGGCTCTTAACGCATTCAAACATATAATACCTGGGTAGCCATTAGCCTCCCAACCACCAGAGATGGGAAGCAATGTTGAGAGAACCTGGCTGCAATGACCTCCTTTGACCATCTAGGCCTCTCCTCAGAAGCCTCCACAGCTGAACGACCACATCTGGAAACTTTTGAATCTAAACATTTTAGATCAAGCCAACACCAAGGAGATATCCCATGATGTAGAGGAAGTCAAACTTTGAAAGACCCTGGCAGGTCAGATATTATGGGGAAGTGAAAAGGCGAATGACCTTGGAGCATCTGCTTGAAGGTCTTGACCCTGGCATCAGTAAGATACCTTCTATCTAGGGAAGTCATTTACCTTTCTTGCTTCTAGCTCGAAAATACCAGTTTGTATGTTGAGGATGTTTATCCATATGGCTAGATAATAAGTTTGAAGAAAAAAACAAAACAGTCCTATGTATCTTCCAAACTAGAACTATGTTCAATTTCTATTCCCACGGGAGTTATTTCATCTTATAAACGGAACTGAATTTATATGGTGTGGTCAAGCAGAAGTCTTGACATATAGGCTGCCTGTCTACAAATATCCTCCGCAAACTAACAAGGATGAAGAATGGGAAATTACAAGGAATAACGGCCTGAGACAAAGGGCAGGGCTTTTTTTTTTTTCTTTCCTTTCAGAATAGACTTAAAAGCCTTTCTAATCTTCCAGAGCATCTGGCCTGTAATCGGCCTCTCCAGAGGGGCAGGGAAGCACTCCTCTGAGGGTTTCACATGCAGGCATGTGGACTCTTGAGTTGTGGAGAGCCGGGAGGGGTCTAAGGAGGTCTTAACTATTATCTCCTGGAACAATGGGCTTTCACTGGAAACTCAAGCCATGAGCTCCACTTACCTGATTCTGGCTACCCAGATGGATGTGCTTTACCCTGCTGCCTTTTACAGAGCTAATATCTGCGGAGCACCTACTGCATACCTAGTGCCATTTTATTAACTCATACATGTTTGCTAGTCAGACTCACTCTGAAAAAGAAAGAAGCCAACACACATGGCTTCTGTTCATTTGTTTGCTCAGTCCAACAGTCTGAGCAAAGTATGTAATGTACGTATGTGTGTATGTATGTATGTATGTATGTATGTATGTGTGTATGTATGTATGTGTGTGTGTATGTGTGTGTGTATGTATGTATGTATGTATGTGTGTATGTGTGTGTGTATGTATGTATGTATGTAAGTATGTGTGTGTGTATGTGTGTGTGTGTATGTGTGTGTGTGTATGTATGTATGTATGTATGTATGTATGTATGTATGTATGTATTATGTATGTGTGTATGTATTTTTTAGCAAATGAGAGGTCATTAAAACATCAAAGTGACTTCCACAAATAAAGTACCACATTTTGTATCTTGATTTATGGAAAAGGAGAAACTTGAAGCTTAGAAGGAATAAAGAAAGCTGCCTATGGAAGAGACTGAGTGAACCACTAGGCACTGACTTCCTCTACTCCAAGGGACAAACCCCAATGTCAGAACAAAGAGCCTAAGAGGGTATTGTCAACTAGTTTCCCAGAGAGTGGGCACTGCTTCTGATCTACTGGGAAATTTACCTTAATAAAAACAATGTCCATTTGCATCTGAATCTGCAGGTGGTTGAGACCCAGCCTGTAAAGACTCACACGTGGCCAGTGGACAGGCACCCATTTTTCTTTCTTTCTTCAGTTAAGGCTTTGAATTGGCTCCAGCTGTTCTTTAATGCAGTGGCCAAAAGACCCCAATATCCTGCTCTTTATTTTTCTGGAAGTTATTGATTATTGTTGGTCATGAAAGGCTATGTTGGAGCTCCTTGGGGAACTAAAAGTTTGTCAGCAGGTGCTGGGAGCAAGGTGGGCACACTTACGGAGGTGATGGTGTTTCGAAGTGAAAACTCACTTTCAGACTGACTAGCACCAAGAATTGACCTTATGGGAAAACAGCCTATAAACAGACCTTTTCAAAGACACCAACTGGATTCTTCTCAGTTATACACAGAACAGATGTTAGTGTCGTAGTTTAGAAATCTATTCTTGTGGTTTATCCATCAGCACTGTTCTGGTCTGTAAACACGTCTATCAGCAGCAATGTTGTGTCTGACATTTGCTGAGCAGCTCTTATGGAGTCGGTTCTTGGGCTAAAGCATTGGAGTCTTCGCTGTCGGGTTGGGAGAATGCTACTATAGTCTCCATCTTTGCAAACTGATCCTTAGCTTAATGAACTTTTCTCAATGTACCTTCACTAACATGTGACAAAAGTGATTAGATTAGGCATATCACAAATCTCAGAGGACCAGACATCAGCTGCAACAGGGCTACAAGGAAAAGGGAAGAAAAACAAAGTTACCTTGTAATAGTTCCATCCTCTTGCACCACCTTCCCTGCATGGCTATTCTTTAGTGCTGTTCCCAGATGCAGAAGAGCATGTGGGTTGGAACATACCTGGTAATAGGATTCTCCTATCTTCTACCAGAGAACAACACCCATCCATACTTTATAAATCAGCTTGCTTAGAATAAGAAGTTCACTTTTTTTCCCAAAATGGATTTCATTTTAGAGTCGGGGGGGGGGGGATATGGGGTGGTGAGTTACTCCACTTTTCAGGGGGAGAAGCTATATCTCCCAGTGGAGCCAAGAGCCCCAGCCTGCTGGCGCCCAAGGTACTAACACAATGGGCAGATGTCCGAACCCTACTGGCCATGGCCCAGAAGCAAACAATAGAACCCTGGCCAACTTCTACTACAGAGAGTTTCTGAAGCTATGGTATTGCAGTGGCCAGCCAAAAACGCATTACGAGACCGCAGATATCCACAATAGTCTCACTTCATAAAGAAGGGGCGGATTGGGGAGAGGGAGTAACGTGAGCTACGGTTTTCTGGTGGAGTTTAAGGAAAAGTGTGCAGAAATTTTGCCTTTTTGCCCTTTCGAATGATGGATTGCTTCAGTTTTATGAAATACTGGAGCTAAGTCCTTCAGGGTTGGAACTGTATGAATATTAATTGGTCGCAAATAGGAAAGGTGAAGCTTAGCTTATTACCAGTCTGGGGCAGCCATCACTACCAGCCCTTTAAATGGCCTGTATTTTAAAACAGCACTTTTTACAGTGACAGGAGAGTCAAAAGTTGGACTTGGGAAGGAGATTTTGGTCAAGCTTTCTTCAGTAACCGTTATTGGTCCCTTAAAAAATGGCATCATGTTCTAAGACCATAATGATGTGGGGTTATCTAAACAGATCCCGTTTCATAGCCCTCAAATGGACGCAGATAACAGAACTCGGGAGAAGTCCGTTTTACAGTTCTTAGAAGTCTGTGGATTTGTGTATTTACTTTACACGTGTTATCTTTCTCACTGATAAATAAAGCAGGCATTGTATTTCCTCTTTTACAGGCTAGATCATCGATGGAAAATCGTGCCAGCCAAAGGAAGTGCTTGGGGAAAGGGTGGCAGAACAGCAGGTTTCCTACATCCAGCCTATCTTCTATCCAGTCCCTATTCAGTTCCCATAACCCCCACCCCCTCCCACTCCCTTCCTCTTAGGCCATCAGCTCTGGATATGACATTGTCTTCATAAACAGCAGAGCACAGCTTGGATAAAATCACATTGATGCGATTCTCCTGGGGATCCGGCATCAGTTGCTTTTTTGAATGTATAAAGTATTGGGCACAAAGCATTTATTTCTTTTTTTGAGAAAGATTTTACCTTTAACTTCAACAGAGAGTAGAGATTCTCTCTCAGTGCAAATTTACAGAAAATTCTCTCCAATTAGTCTGTATCTACCCATCATACTGAAGACACAAAAAGTATAAAAAGCAAATTTATTTGACTAGGCAGGCTTACAATGATGAAAAGAAAAATCTTGTGAAGTCTATTACAGGATTTTTTTTCTGCAAGTTGCTGAATATCTGTACACAGTTCTTTGGGGCAGAGTTCTGAAAACTAGGAAGAGTTTTTGCTAAATTAGAGATTAAACAGGAGGACACCCTCTCCCCCCGCACATACCTCTCACTCTTCAATTTCCAGTTGATTGAAGCCAAGCCTAAATTCTAGCTCTGGTAGATTTGGATGGGTTCTACTTTGGTCCAAGAGCTCCAGCCATTCCCTGCTGGAAATCTCTCAGAGGAGGGTCCATTGCAAATCTTTCCAAATCTCTCAGCCCAAATATGTTTGGCTCCACATCAGAACGTTTGCAATATGTGATGTATATTAGAAATTACCTAGCAAACTTCAGACTCTCAGTGTCAAGCTGGACAACAATGAGGAACAGAGTAAGATTCCCAGAGTCACCATATGACTTAAGCAAGCATTGAGACCTGCCTTTAAGTTCACTTGCAGCTTATGTTCAGTTTTTGGCAATGACTGAGATCTTGGAGATACAGGTGCAGGGAGGAAGAGGAGAAAATCCCACCTTCTTTTCTAACCCACAACCAACAGATTGGCAGCTTCGAAGGTGGAGAGAATGGCATTGGTATGCTTACAAAGAAGGAAAACCATGTATTGGCCAGATAAGATGTTAATAAAGCCTGGAACTCTGTGGTGGATAGAAAGGATGGGGCCACTTTGGAGGGTCCCGTCTGGCTGAAGAACAGCCAGGAATGTCACAGAGCCTGATCAGCAATTTTGTTTCTTGGTGGCTAGTTGGTTTCATTGAAGCATGCTCTCAAGTAGATAAGTCACCTGTTTTGCCGTGTCCCTTATAAACGCTGAGCCTTTGATGGACTTGCAGTTTGCTCCTAGGCGTCCAGTGCTCACAGGAACTGTTTCAGGAGTCACATGTGCTATATCCATTCAACAGAGCAGGAAGTGTCTGGAGAAGGCACACATCTGGCTTGAACATCCTGCCACTTCAACAGCAGTGTGACCTTGGGACAAATGATTTAACTCTTCCGAGCCTCAGTTTCTTCCTCATCAAATGCTTATGCTAATCTCTTTTTCAGAGTGTCCCTGTGACAGTAAAAGATATAGTATATATGTGATCACTCACTGCAAGCTCTGCTGTAAGTGTGTGCTTGGGAAGAGTTCTTTAAATCTATGAGGAAATGCAAACATCATTTCCTCTCTCATTTCTTCCACAGTTGCATATTATTTTTAGGATTTGGTAAATTGCACATCTCTGTGGAGTCCTATTTCATGAATAAGCATTAGACTCTTGCCTTATGTGTAGAACGAGCTTCCTTTGCAAAAAAAGTGTGTGTGTGTGTCCCCGTCCCGGATGCATGTGGTCAGAAGACAACCTTGAATATCACCTTGTTTGTTCTTTGCTTCCCGTAAGCTTCTAGGGATTCTCTTGTCTCTGCCTCCTGTCTCACCACAGAAGTGCTAGAAGCATATATATGATGTAGTCAATCACTCCAGTTTCGCATTGAATCTAAACTCAGATCCTCATGCTTGCACGGAAAACACTTTACCTACAGAGCCATCTCCTCACCCCAGTTATTAGAGTCTTTGACTGCATAGAAATTATGAAGTGATGGCAGGCATGTTCACAGTGGCTTTTGGCTGATGTGTTTGATCCACTGAGCTGTAGGTACCCTTGGGGTGTTTCACAGAATTTTATTAAAAATGACAGAAATTCACTTCTCCTACAACTCTCCTGTCTCCAGCCTGACAGGAAAAAAAAATGTGTCTGAATCATGTCTGAGTTCTACTCTCCACAGGCTCTTCGTATGATTGATTTCATTTTTAGAATGTTTGTTTCATAAGTTACAAGGCAACAAGCTGAGTTGCCAATAAGATTAAAAATTTAAACTCCTGTAAAATGGGGCAGGGTGTTTATTTGTATTTTGTGACAATAGCAAGAAAAAAAAGACTGTTCCTAAATTCCCCTTCTTCCATTTTTGCTCTTCACATTTATTATAAAGTGACTGAGTGACCGTCATGTCAGAACATCCATGGCCATGGGATGAGAAGTAGGTTGTTTCTTTCTGCCATCATGAGAGATTCTGAAAAGCAGTTCTAGGCGTGGTACCCAATGGCTGGAAGACAAAGTAAGGTTGAGGTTTCTTGGATCTGTTGCTACTGGAATCCAGCAGCATCTTTCCCTAGGTGGCTCTATTGGTTATCACGTGTGAGATGGAGTGAATCCTATTGACCTAAGTCTCTTAAGGATTGGCAGCAACCACAGCAGCATCTACTAGAGAGTCCAAAATGGTTTGTATGTAAGTGGGAGCCTGAGCCTGCATCTGTGCAGAATGCTTTTAAGTAAGCAGTCGCAATGTTAAGCAAAAAAAGCCAGGTTTGGAAAGAAAGATACTATGTTTTCTTTTACATTAGAACCTAGATTTAAAATTATATATATATATATATATGCACACACACAAAATATATATGTATATATACACATACATATGAATACACACACATATTTATTTATGTATGTATGTGTGTGTGTGTGTGTGTGTGTGTGTGTGTGTATCATGAATCTAGAAAGGGAATTGTGAGAGTAGAGGAGAAGTCTTAAGGAAGGCACAGGAAAAAGAGGGTAATGGGATCCATGTGATCATAAAGTAGAATGGGGGATTAGTTAGGGAATGAAGGAAACCAGTACAGGGAGGGAGTTAGAGGCAGAGAGGAGGGTAGTGGGGGAGGGGGATGAATGAGAACAAAGTATAATGACACATTATGCAAACATGCGTGCATGAAAAATTATTAATCTCCAAATTAATTTTAAAATGTCTTGTTAAATAATTAAAAAAATATAACTAATTCAGAAGCAATGACTGGCCCTCCCCTGCCCGTTTCCCCCTACAATCCTCCTGCTTTTTTTTGCCTCTTCATTTACATATTCAATAAGGTCTTTGACTATTAAATATGCACCAGCCATTGTGCAGGTCCATAGACAAAAGCAGGCAGTTGCATGCTGTCTTCGCTTCCAGACCGATCTATAGTACTGGTGGTCGAGGTAGATGAGCAAGGAGCAGAGAGCAAGGCCATGCAGAATCAGGCAAGCCTTTTGAACATGGAGGAGTGATGCTCATATGAAGGACGGCACCGGGTGATAACGGCTACTACAAAAGGCTGAGCTGGGGAAAAGCATTCTTTTAAAGAAGCTATTGGAGCCGAGAGTAGAGATAGTGCAAGGACTGTCATTTGGGGACAGGCTTTGGTCGGGAGGAAGCAATGAGGAAGACAGACCAGCTGAAGGAGACAGGTGAGGGAGGAGAGAGAGAGACGGGAAGCTAGAAGAGAGATGT
Source organism: Phyllotis vaccarum (assembly GCA_033318265.1). NCBI lineage: Eukaryota > Metazoa > Chordata > Mammalia > Rodentia > Cricetidae > Phyllotis > Phyllotis vaccarum. The sequence continues at coordinate 9,613,629 of JARWLC010000008.1, forward strand.
AACCTCTGTGAGGCTTTTCCTGTAGATGGATATGTGGTCTATGTATGTATCTACACCAGCATATACAGATGTTTCATCCATGTACACACAGAAAGAAGGATGAAGATGTTGAAGGTTTTGATTTTACTCTTTTACTCTTCCCCATCTTATCCCTCTGAGATACCGTCTCTCACTGGCTGGCCAGTGAGCCTGTGGGATTCACTGTTCTCTAGCTTCCAGTGCTGGAGTTAGTGGCACACGCAACTGGATGGAATATTCATGTGGATGTTGGAGACTCGAGCTCAGGGCCGTTCAGCAATCTCATCTATTAAGTCACTGTCCCAGCCCTGGCTGTGAATTTTTCTCATAATTGAATGAGAAGTCACCAGAGGAGTTTAAGTGAGTGATTGAATTTGATAAAAGATCATTTTGGGCATCATTTCCAGAATCCATTTGGGTCATTGGAGAGAAAACAGATCAGGAAAAAGAAAATTGTGAGAAAGATGACCGTTGGGAGAAAAAAAGTTATACCAGAAACTTCTGTCTTTCGGTATTTTACTTAAAGTAAAACTCATCAAAGTACATCCAACATTTCTGTCTAAAGAGAGTTTTCTAGTTTCCCTTTACTGCTTCTTTCTCTTTCTCCTTATCTTGAATACCTCCCTTTCCTTAATTCTCCATCTTTCCTGCTCTTTTCTCTTTGGCTCATTTTAATTAGGTTAGCTTCAGCCTTCAACACCACCCCCAGCCCCAAGACATTCTCAAGTAAAATACTCCTTTAGTGTTCTACAGATGTAGTTGAGATGGAGTGGGACTCAGTTGCCCAACAAGGTCTTTTGGGACCTCATAAGAACAGCCTTGAGAACCTGTGCTTCACGAAGACAGTTTTTGATCTGTCATGCCATGGGTCCATTTTTGGTTGTAGAAGACTGGATACCTCTCTTCCAAGACAGTTATTTGTCTTCTTATATAAGAACTCCAACAGACAACTCTGCTCTGATACTTCTGATCAGTGTATTGGGTATCATTCCAACATCCTCTACTGGCCTTCTGTATCCCTTGCTACATATCAGCAGAGCTGGCCAAAGTAAGAATGTTTAGAACATGTCACCTACACTGAATGTGCATAGACTTCTGATGTGAGAGTGTCTTTCTCTATGCTGTGAATATCAGTCTTTAAATAAAGGACTGTTTTGGCCATGGCAGACACCGTAGAGGTAGGTGGAGGAATTGGATAGGTAGGAGAAAGAGGGCGGAGTCTGACACAGATCGAGCCAGATGCCCAAAGAAGAAACATGTTAGGAGCACAGGTGAGCCATGGGCCACGTGGCAGACAGATTAATGAAAATGGGTTGAGTTGAGATGTAAGAGCTAGCTAGCAGTGTGCCTGAGCCATAGGCCAAACAGCATGAACTTAATATAAGCATCTGAGTCATTTTGGTGAGCCTAAGCAGCGGTGGGTGGCTAAGTGGTCTGGGACTGCAGGTCTGTGGGCCTGGACCTCTGGCCACCTGGGGCCAAGAAACCTTATTGTAACAGACTTCTTTTTCCAGGAAGAGTACTGTGTGACTGCTGTTACATCATATCACAGCAGTTACATCATATTAGGCAGGATACACAATCCAGATATGACCTAAGGCTAGAGAAAGCTTGCACAGGTTTTAAGCAAATACGTAAAGTGCTTGGATATCCACCTGGAACCAGTGTCCCTCCAATCCTGAGGGGCACATAATCAATATCAGCATTTCGTGAGAACAAGTTATATGTCAACATCTCAGTGTGCTGTATACAGCCTGGGTTGATGTCATTAAGCAAAGCATGTTGTCTTAATCTTGTCTTTATGCAGGTGTGCAGGTGGTGGTAGGACTGAGTCAAATGTAAGACAGGATTTATACACACACACACACACACACACACACCACACACACACACACACACCACATGTGTGTACACTTGTGGGGAAGCCAGAGGTCAATACTGAATGGCTTTCTTAATCTTGCCTTGATTTTTGAGACAGGATCTCTCAGTGAACCTAGAGCTCCCCAACTCAGTTGGTAGGAGAGCTCCAGGGATCTTGCTCTCTCCATTTTCCTAAAAATGGACACTACGATTCCAGGACTGTATCACTATGCATGGCTTTTTATATGGGTTTTGGTTTCCAAAACAGGTCCCTAGTATGGCAAAAAAAAAAAAAAAAAAAAAACCATTAACAACTACGTTGTCTTCCTAGAGCCTAGAGAGTATCTTCTGAATGAGATAAGATATTATAGATGAGACAACATGGAAACAGTCACTTTAATTATTTGTAATCCATTAGCATTTTCCTATGCAAGATTTGGACACAGACCTTTTAAGAAAATGGAACTGGAAGTCACAACAGAGATGGCTTGTTCGTTTTAATATGTCCCAAATGTGAATGGGTACCTCAGCGAGTCTCTGATTCATTGCATACCATGCAGTGACCCAGGGGCCTTTCAGCACTCCAACATGTATCCAGCTTGCTTGCCTTGGCCTGGGAGAGGAAACCACAGCTCCCTGCTTTCCCCAACACACTCAGCAAGACGGCAAAAGGAGGCTGGGAGAGAGAAAACATTCCCGACAGCATGGCCTCCATTTAGAAAGCGGGGAGCAGTGAGGAGTAGTGTGTCCGGACTTCTGACACTGTTGAATGTCGGTGCCTCTACTTTACTTCCCATTTCTCACCTTATTCAGACGGGAGGAATGAGTATAAAAGGGAAGTTTGGCAGGAAATCCACCTTGGTGAGGGAAAATCATATTTGAATAAAGGTGCCCCATTGAGGAGTCTTTTAGCATTTGCTTGGGGAACTGGCTTTATTAATTGGCCAACAGAAACGGGCAGTTTGGATGGGAGAAAGGACTTGTTATGCTAGGTTTGCAGGATGAATGTGAGAGGGGAAGGATGAACTACACAAAATCGCTACATGCAACTAGTGGGCTAGGGGTGTGGGGGTAAACCAGGAGGGATGTTTATGGCCTAGAGATGTCAGAGGTTCTGAACCGGGCTTCTAAAAGTCCCTAGGGCCTGGAGACCAACCCATCTATCTATCTATCTATCTATCTATCTATCTATCTATCTATCTATCTATCTATCTGTCTGTCTGTCTGTCTGTCTGTCTGTCTGTCTGTCTATCTATCTTTCTCTCTCTCTCTCTCTATATATATATATCTATCTCTCTATCTTTCATGAGGTTTCTTCTATCCTAAAACATTTTAGATTTGCAGTAAACTCAAAACCCATTGTTTCACCATTAACTAAAGACAAAAAAATAAAAATATATGAAGAGAACTGGAGCCAAGTGGAAAACAAAAATTTACTTGTTCTAAGAAAGGTATTAATTGATGGTTGATACATCATCAGAGGAAGAGTATAAGGAGGGAGCCAGAGAATGGAAGACCTGAAATGCACCCCTGTTTTGGAAGTGCAGTGTCTTCGCCGACAAGAGGCCTGGTCCTGGGCTGAGGTCAGGAGTAAGTCTGTGATGGAGTTATGCTTTGTAGGAGCTAGCTAAGACAAACATATTTATTGGCTCATTCAGTGAGACTGGGAAATCTACTGTAACAGGCCTAAGAATTTGTGTAGCTGACAACTACCAAAGCCACCTACGCCCAGCTGTAATTATGTTCTTTCCAAACTACAGTGTCTTCTAGAACCTTCTTCCAACTGCCTCTGGTGAGGATTTTATTTTTCTTTTTAAAAAATATTTTTTATAAAAGCTCATCAAATTTTTTTTCATGGAAAATTTTCTGATTAGGGAACACCTCCTAGGACACAACACATATCCATATATTGTAAAGTATCACACAAAAACTTGGCCCATGTTGAAAGATGTGTGCATGGGTGCACATGTACATACAGACATGCATATGTGAAGAACACAGGTTGAGGAAGTGTCTCTTCCTCAGCATGTATCTCTCCACCTTATCTTTTGAGACATGGTTTCCCACTGAACCTAGAGCACATTGATTTTGCTAAACGGGCTGATCAGCAAGTTCCTAAGATTTAACTGTCTCTGACCCCCAACCCTCCACCCTTACCCCCAGGACTCACCCATCTCTGACTCATCAGTCTAACCTCAGAGATGCACCACTGTGCCTGGCTTTTGTGTCAGTACTGGGGATCCCAACAAGGTGCTTCAGCTTGGTCTGCAATCAAAGTCACTTTAATGACCAAGTATTTGCCCCAACCATACCCTGGATTTTTTTTGGCAGGATCTTTTACTGACCTGGAGCTCACCAACCAGGCTAAGTTGGCTGATTAATGAGCCCAGGGATCTGCCTGTCTGTTTCCCTATTACTGGGAGTAGGAATGCATGCTTCCATACAACAAGTTTTGGCATAGACCTTGAAGAATAAGCTCATCATGTCCTTTGTTTATAAGGCAAACACATTACTTACTGATGGGGCCATTTAGAAGAATCTTCCTCTTATTTATGTCTGAGAAGTGCTCAACTGCTGGGCAAGAGAAGGAGCCTTGATTCCTTCTAAGCAAACTGAGCAATGCAGAGAAAGGATTGGAAAGAATGTAGAAGCCATAGAATGGGTGTGTGTGGGGGGGAATGTGAAATGCTGTCTTCTGGTCACACCATTGCAGATGCTCACACTATCATTCTAACTACCTCACAAAACCTGCATGAGACCAAGTCAACAGAGCAGTGAGTATCCAAGCAGATGCCATTAACCAGGCACAGAAGGTTATGAGAGAGAGAGAAGAAGAGACAGTGTGAAGGGGATGTGGTAGTCTTGAGGGTGTATCAGGGGAATGGGACAGGGTAAGATAGGGTGGATATGAAAGATACATCATATGACATTTTTCAATAATAAATTACATTAACTACCGATGTTTAAATGCTGTGGCTATAGTTTCATTTAAAAATCAAAATAGGGTAGTTCTGAGCTCCTGGAATAGTGACAGTATAAACCCATGTGTTCATGCCTTTGTGTGTGCGCGGCACATGTGCTGGCCCCAGCCCACTTGCAGTAGTAGTGGGCAGAAGAGATTGACTGGGGACGAAAACTACTGAGAAAACCTTAGTGAAAGCTGGCAGGAGGAGAGAATCCAGCTTTGTAATGTTATTGGAAAACAAATCAATTCAGGAAACCATCTGTACCAATTTACTCCAGTGTTGAAAAGAAGACAGCAAACACAGGGAACGCGTAGGAAGATCAGGTGGGCTGGGTCACGAGGGTCACTATCACCCATGGGAAGAGGACGAGGACCCTGACTGCTTAGACGTCTCCTGGTAAGACTTTAAGCCACAAAGAGAGAAAACGCTCCATGCATTTTCCCGAGTCTTAGGGTTCGCAACTTGAGCATCTTTTCCTGAGTTTCATTCTGTGACTCACATCCCTGACTCATCCTTTTAACTCTTGCAAGCAGAGGGTCTGGCTGGCAGGTCTCCTTACTGCTCAGCCGTGGCGATGAGTGTGTCTGTCTCCAACCCTCCTAGTCTTATTATTTCAAATTGGTGCTTTGTCAGACGGGTGCTTTGCTCCCAAATCAGTTCCTTCTTGGTGGTGTCACAGTAACAGGGGGATAAGCAACATCTGCTGCCATTTATCTACTTTTAAACATGTACCAGGTGCTACAGGGGAGCTTAGAATTTGGCAGCCCGCACCTCCGACTTAGATGGCTGATTCCAATCTTGTTTCCAGATATACTGGTTATGGGACCCAAGGGCAGAAGATCTAGACTTCAGTTTCTCCAACTGTAAAATAGACATAATGTTACTTTCTCATCCTTAAGTTGTGTGTATGTGTGGGTGTGTGTGTATATGTGTGTGTGTGTTCCCTTACGTGCATGCAAAGGCACATAGTCTGCTTCCGTACAGTACTGTGTTCAGATTATTCCAGCCCAAGACTAATATATTCATAAAGTCTTATCTATCTATCTATCTATCTATCTATCTATCTATCTATCTATCATCTATCTATCTATCATCTATCTATCTATCATCTATCTATCTATCTATCTATCTATCTGAGACAAGATTTCTCTGTGTTGTCCTGGCTGTCCTGGATTTACTCTGTAGACCAGGCTGGCGAGGAACACGGATATCTGCCTGCCTCTGCCTCCTGAGCATCAAGGCCGAAGGTGTGTGCCTCCAGCACTGGACTATAAAGTTGTCTTTATTTTTACTTACCACCAGTAGCATTTTACATATACATACTGTGGTGGTTTGAAAGAAAATGGCCCACAAAGGAAGTGACTCTATTAGGGGGTGTGGCCTTGTTGGAGGAAGTGTGTCACTGTGGAGGCAGACACTGAGGTCTCATATACTCTCAAGTCACACCTGATGTCTCTCAGACAACTTACTGAGGCCTGCAAGTCAAGATGTAGGAATCTCGGTGGACACCATGTCTTCCTGCATGCTACCATGTTGCCCCATGATGATAATGGACTAAACCTCTGAAAATGTAAACCACCTCAATTGAATGTTTTTTATTTATGAGTTGCCATAATCATAGTGTCTCTTCATAACAATAGAAACTATAAGACACATACATATATATGGATAAAGAGAGAGAGGGAATCTTTATTTGTTTGTGTATATGTGTGTACCATGACATATGTACAGACATCAGAGACAACATTAGAAGCTGGTCCTCTCCTTTCATCATATTTTATTTTCAAATTAAACTAAGCTCTTCTGGGCAGCATGTACCTTTACCACCTGAGTCACCCCCCTGGCCTCCAATAGTAATATATTTTGAATAGAACTTTTTTTATATTCCATGGTTTTCTAAAATCAAAAAGAAACATAACACAAACAACAAACAAGAAAACTCTGCGATTCTGCTTGGACCTCACACAGCCTTACTGTACATCACCAAGCACCCTCCTACAGAACCCTTGTCCCTAAGCGCTTCTTGATTCTCTGCCCACCCCCCCCCCCACCCCTCCATGACCCACATGGTGCCTGTTTTGACTTCACAGTAAATTCTTCTCAGCAGTGCTGGGTGTCTCTCAATCATCCCCTCCTTCATGTCTCAGATCCTCCCCAGGAAACTCGAAACTGGGAGCAATGGAGTGATACTTACCAGAAATAACTTCTTTTCTTTCTTCCCCAGACCCTGACATTTACCAGAATTCTGTGCATTTTCCTCCTTTTTAAATTAGAGATACACGGTCACTTGTGAGGGCTCAAACAGCTCATGTTCATGGGCTTAGTGATGACCCCGTAATGATAAAAGTCATTTGGGAAGATTCAGAAGGTGGAAAGAGAGTTTGAGAACAGGGAGATGGAACAGGGGTTATTAGGTGGTTTTATCGTGTTCTCTTCTCCTGGAAAACTTAAGGGTTTATGTGAGAGCAGGCTAACCTAAACATTTTAAGCTGTCAGTCACAGGACGTTTATTGACCTAAGATGGGGAGATAGGAAGAAAATTATTAGAGCAGAAGTCATACTCCCATCTCAGTTATCTGGCATTCATTTCAGGATTTTGTTTTCTAACCTGGCTAAATAACCCTGAGAAAATAAATGCATGGCAGGGCATATGTGTATTTAATATTCTCTAATTTGTTTATGGCAGGAGTCACTGGCTCCTCTTATCCCCTCTGACAGCCGCTGTCTGTGTTCTGTCTCATTGCTTGTTTACGTTTTATCTTTTCTCTTTAGTAGTCTGATGACTTTGTGTGGCCGTTGCTTTGTGAAGAAAAGGAGAGAACATCAAACGCCTCGTTTCTGGAGAGGTCTTGGTTTCTGGAATGATCCCTGATGGGTTGAGAGATTTCTCGAGGTTCTCTCCTTGTGCCTGGTAGGCCAGGGGTACCATGTTGGTATTGTCAAGGAAGAGTCCAGAAGCTTCCTAACGTTAAGATGGGAATGTGTCATTCTGTCTTTCTCCTCACTGACTGGATGTAGGGGTGTGTGTGTGTGTGGGGAGGATCTCTTACATGATAACTCCGTACTTTCCTAGAGCAATCCTATTAGGTTCATCATGGAAAAGGGTTTACACATAACAATTAGACTATTGGTTTTAAACTGAGAAGCAGCAAAAAAGTTATTAACAACAAAAACATAATAACAAAGAGAACAGCCCCTCCTGCCACCTTATATTATTTTCCTATTTCTGTGGATATAAAAACAAACAAATATGACCAAGACAATTGTAGAAGGAAGCATTTATTTGGACTTACAGCTCCAGATGGGCAAGAATCCATCCTGGCAGGGAGGCACAGCAGCAATCAGGCATGAGTGATAGATAAGGAAGCAGAGAGAATCACATCTTGAACCCCAAGCCTAGAACAGACAGGGGGAACTTGAAATGGCTTGAGTCTTTAACTCTTAAAGCCAGCCCATAGGGACATACTTCCTGAAGCAAGGCCACACCTCCAGAACCTTCCCAAACAGCACCATCAACTGGAAACTCATAAATGCTCAAGACCATGAGGGACATTTCTCAATTTCTCACTCAGGCCCCCACCCCCTCTGACCGTGTATGAGTTTTTGTGTGTGTGTGTGTGTGTGTGTGTGTGTGTGTGTTCCTGTGTCTGTCTATATGTGTGCACAAGTTAGTGGAGGCCAGAGAGAACAAACTCAGCTGTTGTTACATAGGCATTACTCGCTTTGTTTGTCAGACATGGTCTCTCATTGGTGTAGACTCACTACACAGGCAGATCTGAATGCCCAGTGAATCCTGGAATCTTTTGAGTCTACCTCCCTTTTGCTGGGATTATAAGCGCATGTAACCACACCAAGTTCTTCTTACCAGGTGGGGTCTGGGGACTGAACTGAGGCTCTCAGGCTTGCAGACACTTAGCTCTGTACTCCCTGAGGGATGATTTAGGGCACCTTTGGAAGAAGTGTGTCACTCTGCTCTGTCCATGCCTGAACTGTTTGTGACCAAGTCACAATACACAAGGGGTCCAGCAGCCCTTGTGAGATATGAGTAAAATGTGACAGATGCTGGACCTTAACTTAGAAATGGTCATGTCTTACTTTCATGTTATCTTCCCAGAAGAATGGCTTCATTTCTCTGAACATGAAGCGGTTAGAGCAGTTGTTTCAATGTTTGAATTAATGGTTCACACTGTGAACTGTGCATAAGAGAGAGAGCCTTTTCCTTATTATGCCATAAAGGACATGCTTTCTCAGAATGCCATACCCAGGAAGAGAAATCTTGCTGAAACAATAGCCTGGGATTTGGTCTAATGCATTCCTTTAAAAGACGTGGCTTGCAACACTAGCCCGGATGGAGATTTGATTTCTAGGTGAGCCATTTAGCTTGAGAGTTAAGAAAAGCTGTTTGGACTCACTTCTGGCTCCTTTGCTGCTTGTCAAAGGGCAGAGGCAGCAATTTATATGTATATGTGTGCACCTGTTTTCTCAACCAGGTCTCCAATAAAAATGTTTTGAAGATAAGAAGGCGTCTCAGCTAATTTTCAGTGTTGCTGCGATAAAATGCCCTGAGAAAGAACCTTAACGTTATAAGGGTTTATTCTGGCTCCTGGTTGGAGAGGACAGCACGTCATGCTGATGATGCTTGAGGCAGTTAATATTCATGTTACATCCACAGCTGAGAAGCAGCGAGTGATGAACGATTACTATCGCTCAGTTCCCTTTCTCTGCTTAAACCGTCCAGTATCCCCGGAGGTACCGGTGCCACCCACAGTGCGCAGCCTTTCTCTCCTCACTTTTCATTCCTCCATTGAAGCGAGCAAGACAATCCTCTACAGGCATGCCCAGAAGTCCAGCTCTCTCAGGAGACTCCAGATTTTGTCTCGTTGATCACTGATATCAACGATCATAGGAGAGTAAGGGTATTATAACAGAGCCTGGCTGATCTGTCATACATATAAATAATTTTGGATGTCATTTTCTGATTCTGAAAGATTTTTTCCTTTTGTGTGGTCAGGTGTAAGTTTGTGTACAGGAGTAGATACATACACAGGCAAAAGTTGAGCCTTGACTATTGCTCCTCGGGAGCTGTCCATCGTGTTTTGAGACAGTCTCTCCCATTGATCTTGAGCTTTTATTTCCAGCAGTCATTCTAGCCTGTGGTCTCACAGTCCCACAGACCCACAGAGTCACACAGAAGCTTACACTAATTTTAGGCTGATCGGTCTAAGGCCCAGGCATATAACTTGCTAACTCTTTTCCCTTAAACTAACCCATGACTCTTATCCTGTTCAGCCATGGGGCTCAGTACCTTTTCTCAGAGCAGCATAGTTGTCCTCTGCATCTGCTGGCTTTTCTGGCATCTCTGTGGCATCTCTGCCCTATTCTTCCTGTTCCCAGAGTTTTAGCAGTCTATTAGCTCCGCCCACACGTCCTGTCCGCCTTTAGCCAATCAGATTTTATTAAACTAGTAGGCGGGGCAGTTATGGACAACACAATCCCAATACATCCTGGACCTCCCCAATGCAGGAATTGCTACTTCAAACTATTATTGCTGGCTTTTCTTTTTTGTTTGTTTGGTTTTGTTGTTGTTTTGCTTTTTTTTTTCAGGTTCACTCTGGGGAAGAAAGCCAGGACTTCATGCTTACACGGCAAGCACTTTAAGCTACCATAGCCCAAATATGGTGATATACTGTGTATCAAACAGAGATTGTCTGAAGATCAGAGAGACAGGAACAAGCCACAGCCACTTCTCACCTAGCCTGCTCCTCGGAAGATCCTGTCTCCAAGAATTCCCAGACTGAATCGGAGAAGTGAAGAGAACTCCAAGGGGAGAATTCTTGGCTCATCTCACCTTATATTCCTTTCTCTGTCCAGCTATCTCACTTCCTGTCTTAAATTTCTTAGTGCTGGGATTAAAAGCACTGAAAGTTGGTGTTTCCCAAGTACTGAGAGCAGAGACATAAGATCCCAAGTGCTGGGATTAGAGGTGTGTGCCACCACTGCCTGGCTCTGTTTTTCTCTTGGATTGGATCAATCTCATGTAGCCCAGTGTGGCCTTGATCTCACAGAGATCCATAGGGATCTCGCCTCTGCCCTCCAAGTGCAGGATTAAAGGTGTGTGTCACTGCTCTCTGACCTCTATGGTTAACTCTGTGCCTGGCTTTGCCCTCTGACCTTTAGACAATGTTTATTAGATTATAAAGAATATATCACCACACCCAAATCTTAATATTAACAAAAGTAAACAAGGATGAGTAAGATGATTGAACTCCACAGAGAATGAACACTTTTGAGGGATTGTGTGACTTTGGTGCAGAGAGACAGAAAGGAGAAGCCAGGGCTTCCAGCTAAAAGAACCTCGAGGTTGGGGAGAGACATGTAAAGAACCGTAGCATATAGGAATAAGAGTGACAGCAGAAACATTTAGAGTGTGTCACATGGCAAATGTTATATGGTTCCATGCATCAGCAACGTCTGTACAACCACATAATATTCAAATCTGTGAATCTGATATTCACAGATCCCAAATATTAACAACTGCCAGAGAAACACTGGGCAAGTGCCGTGTGCTAAATAGCTCTCTAGTCAGCAATATCCAAAGGTGAGGTGATCAGGGCCCTACCTCAGAGCTTAAGGAAAATGTGTCTCCTAGTTATCTGTACCCGTCAGGAGGCATGACCTAGAGTCATTTGAATAGGTTGTCTTAACTGATGAATTACCTAGATCAGACAAAGAATGGCCATGTCTGTGGGCGCCATCTTGAGTGCTAAGGAATGGGAGAGGCCCCACCCACTTAGCAGATATTCCTTGGCTCTGCAAATGAGTCAGAAAAACCAGTGTTCCTCCATGATTTCTGCCCTGAGTTTTTCCTTAAATTTTATTTCCCTCAGTGTGACCTGTGAGCTGAATCAAACCCTCTCCTCTCCTAAGTGGTTTTGGTTAGAGTGTTTTGACCAACAAGACAGGGAGCAAGGACAGTGGGAAGTGAAGCATCCAAGCATGAACTAGAGAAGGTTAGACCCTCACCCATCCAAACAAATGCTTCTCCACTCGCTTGTGTGTGTGTGTGTGTGTGTGTGTGTGTGTGTGTGGGTGTGTGTGTGTGTGTGTAGGGAGAGAGAGAAGAGAGAGAGAGAGAGAGAGAGAGAGAGAGAGAGAGAGAGAGAGAGAGAGAGAGAGAGAGAGAGAGTAGATGTTCAGTCTCTTTGATCACTTTCCAGCTTATTTTTTATAATCTGTTTTATATCATTGAGTATTTCATATATGCACATAATGTGTTTTGATCAAATCCATCTCCTATTCCTTCCCATTTAATTCTTTCCCTATCTACCCACTACTTTCTTCTTTTCTCTTTAAAATACACACACACAGACACACACACTCACACACTCACACACACAGACATATGTAACCCGCAACCTCTGGCCAGCAGAGTGAAGCATGACTATACGCAGAGGTTCTTCTTAATCACACTTTATTGGAATTCAGCTTGGTTGATAGGAGAGATGGAGAGAAGGACCCCGAGAGCCTAAGAGGCGGCTATTAAATATTAAAATTGCGGGATGTGCTGCGTCGTGATAGGCTACTGCCTGGAAAGAGCTCACAGGGCACTATAGGATTGGTGTGTATCACAAGCCCTAATAAGCATGCCAGAGCTGGCTTAGGCAAAGTCAGATGCCCAACAGCAAATCTGACATGCGCAGTGCAATGCCAGCAGAACGCCAGGTCAGGATGATACAGCAAGAATCATACCGCGCCTAACAGATACACACATTCACAATACAGACACACACTCACAGACACACACAGACACACACACTCACAGACACACACAGACACACACACACTCACACATAGACACACACACACTCACAATATAGGCACACACACTCATAGACACACACTCATACACTCACACACACTCAGACACACACACACACGACACACACACTCAAAGACACACACTCACAATACAGACACACACTCATACACTCACACACACTCACAATACCGACACACACACTCACAGACACACACAGATACACTCACAATACAGACACACACATGCACACAAACTCACAGACACACAAACACACACAGACACACACAGACACACACACACTTAGTCCACTTGATGCTTCTTGTATGTTCATGGGTGTAGGACCATCTATATGGTACAAGGGTAGCTTTACAGAGGTGACTTTCCCATAATTATTCTTATAACAGTGAGATTCATGCTGGGTTCTCTTTTAGCAGTCACATGCACTGTGGGCTGACACATGTAGCTGAGCTACTCTCAACTTGTTCCATTTCAGGTGTCTACTACCCATGGCTTTTACAATCTTCCTACCTCTTCATTCACAATGACCCCTGAGCTCAGAGGGAAGAAATGTGATTCAGAAAAACCCTTTAGAGCTGGGGATTCCGTGTCTTATTCTCTGCACATTGAAACAGTTTTTGTGAGTCTCTGCACTAATCACATCTGCTGAGCAATTTATTATTATGTTCCTTTAGCAGAGTGAGAGGGATAGATTCTCCCCTAGGGCAGATGGCCAAGCCAATCTCAGGTTTTAGAGGATGACCCAGGTAGCTATATTTTTGAAAATAATATATGTAGTCACTAGTCACATTCCTTAGGTAAGAAGAATTTTTTTCAAGGGTCCATCCTCAAAATATAGGACCTTTCACTGGACATGGGACTCATGTTTCCTGTGATATTATGCCTATGTATCCCATGACATGAACCATCTATACCAATGTCTTCTTACAAGCAGGTGATCCTTAGAAAGGCACCGCTCATTATATTTCACTGATATATAACTTAGGAGAGAGCTAAAGCATCCAAAATTGAGAGAATTTCTGATTTTCCTAGTTTAGGCTATGAGGGATTTGTAATAGGGCCATCTTGGCACATATGGTAAAGATGGAATGTGTGTGTATGTGTGTGTGTATACGTAAATGTAGTTGTATACGTATGTGTAGTGTGTACACGTCCAAATGTGGTGCACATGCCTGTGCCTGTGTACAAGGAGGAGAAGGTCCACCAGGGCTGCTGCTCTTAACATCTTGTTGCACAGTCTCTCACTGAACATGGGGCTTCTGGCAGCTAGCAAGCCCTGGTGGTCTTTCTGCCTCCACTGAGGACATGGGTTTGTGTGAGGCTATGCCTGGCTTTCTCCTTTGCTCTGGAATCTGAACTCAGGTCCTGATGCTTGTGAAGAAAGTGTTCTCATCCACTTTTCTGCTTCCTCGGCCCCAACTCTCAGCTTTTAGATAACTACATGCTTATGACTGCTGCTGAGTCCCCTGCAAGAAGCTGCCCACTCCTTCCTTCCTGGCAGGGAGCCTCCCTTCCCCCCCCCCACCTGGAAGTGATTGTATGTTATTCATTAACCCCCCTCTCCCCCCTCCAATCACTGCCTTAATATTTTGTTTCGGTCTTCTTGCCCATATTATTCTAAATGTCTCCTACACTCTGGGCCAAATCCTTACAATAATTTCAGCAAAAGAAAAGATGTACAAAAAGAGGAAAATAAAGCCCACAGAACTACCTTAAATTCCGAAGCAATCAGAAACGACCCACTTTCCATATGGGTAGCCATAAACTCCGGGAGCCACAATTACCCCGCAGACCCCTACGTCATTCACTGGACCACAGTATTTTTCTTTCTTGCCAAACCTTTCATAAAGAGAAAAAATTTTCTGTTGCTGAAAACTTTTTTTTTTAAAAAAAAATCTAAAGTCTCTCTAGAAAAACACTGTAGTTTCAAAAGTTAGGGAAGACCCTACGAATTGCTAGTTCTACCATGTCATACCTTCCTTGTGACATCTCCCCCCCCCCCCCGCCCCCCTCAACTGAAGACAATGTCAGCTTACATTTAATTCCACAAAATTGGAAAATCATGCTAACTGTAATGGGAGCAGATGATGGTTCCCACGTGGAAAGACAGAAGCCCCAAGAAATGAGCTTGCAAATTCTCAGTTTTTCTAGCTTATGTCCTCAGTTGCCAGTTGGCCCAAGTCCGTTTGCTTCTGGCCTCAGAGCTTCAGCCCTGGGTTTGGAAAGAATCTTCTCCTAATTCTCCCAAGTTGAGCAGCTCAAACATGTCTCCTGGAGAAGATGGGATTAACTGATCTGGACCATACCCCAATTTCTATCTCTTAATTAATAAGAGATTTTGAAAAAAAGCCAGTATGGGTTACCAAAAGTGAGGCATTCTTTCTGATTTATTTATGCACTGGGGGGGGGGGGGCGTTTTTTAAAGGCTCCCTGGAAGGTGAGTCTGATTGTTTTAACAGGACAGAGTGTTTCACAGCCTGTCAGAGTGGCATTTCCCCTTATCTGATGGGCAGTCGGAATAAAAGAAGGAAACAAAACAAAATCCATGCCCTAAAGTTGGAAGGCAATAAATCCAGATTGATGGAAGTGCAGCAAACCAGTAGAAACCTACTTTTGAAGTCTGGTGTCTCGTTTCCTTTCTGTGCCTGCTGTTGAACACCAGTGGTCTGGGTGCTTGGTAAAGAACAGAGATTTCCCGGATGGATGGAGAGATGTCTTAGTGGGTAAAGTGCTTGCCTAGTAGTCCTGAGGACCGGAGTTTAGATCCCTAGAACAGCTCATCCACAGTCTCTCTGTTGAGGAGGAAGAGGCAAAGGGAATAGATAGCTAGAAGAGCAGCAGGTGAGCTCTGGCTTCACGTGACAGACCCCACCCAAATTAACCTCTGCCTTCACATGCCTGCAAACAGAGGCACACAGAGCCATACACATGTGTGACTAGTGACTACATATGTCAACACATATGCACATCCATATTATATCCACTGGGAAGTCTAAGACCATGGTACTGGTATGTGGTGTGACTGGTCAAAGGCACCATGTGGAGACCCAGAATACATGTTAATTCAGACTTTCCTTTCTCTTCTTTATATAGAAGGTTTTTTTTTTTTTTTTTTTTTTTTTTTTTTTTTTTTTTTTTTTTTTTTTTTTTTTTTTTTCAAGATTACCTTGGTACCTTTTTTGAATGACAATAACACCAAACACCATCTATGTAGGGACATTCGAACTGTGGCACCTGGCAGAGATACATTGCAAACTTCAGCTGAACTGGATGGTGGAGGTAAAGAGTCCACATATCTCTGTGGTTTCCTTATGATAAGAGGAATCATGTGGCCAGAGCTTTCATGCATGAAGGATGCAGAAAACAAAGCTAAGCCATCTTGACAACCTGGACCTTTGCCCCAGTGCTTGTGGCAAAGAATCAAAGGTAACTAAAAACCAAGAGTCAAGGGAGTGAGGAAGAAGAACCAGACTCCCCCAATGGACCACCATTTCTTGTACCTGTTTTTTTCCAGTGTGCAGGCACAGGGAACCTTTCAGTACTTACAATAGGTGAGCCCTTTCCTTTCCTAGTGGGAGAAGTGATGGCATCTGTGAGTAGGTACCTGCTTAAGGTCAAGTGCATAGTTAGTTTTGTGTGTTTGTTTGTGTGTGTTCAGGTGTACATCTATTCATATGTATGGCCCATGAAGGCCACAGGTCAACCTCTGAGCCATTCTTCAGGTACTCTTTAATTTTTTTTCCCCTTTGAGACCGATGTCTTGGTAACTTAGAACTCACCATTTGCTAAACTAGGCTGACAGGCCAGCAAGCTGCAGAGATTTGCCTGTCTCTGTTTCCCTGGTGCTTAGATTACAAGTGAGTGTGTGTGTGTGTGTTCTGGAGTTTTAACATAGTTCTTTTCTGACTGAGCCATCTCTATATCCCGGAAGTTTAGACATCAGCCAGGCTACTTTTCATTATCAGAATCAATTCAGGGCACTTCCACCTTCAGACTCTCCTTAGTCACATAGGTCATCACAGAGAAGGGCACCTGATATCTGAAGCCCTCTCAAGCTCTGAAAGATTAATAACGTAGTCTCAGTGTAAGAATCTAGTGTATTCAGGATACGAGTAGACTATACTCCACATAAGCCTATTTTTAGTGGACATGTAATTCTAATCTCAACATATTGTCCAATAAATGTTCACTCACCTTTGCCAAGAGCCAGGTGTTAAAGGCTTTGGGGTTCTTTGACTGGTATACAAATGTATCTGTCAAACTTATCAGTGTCAGTTCAAGATATTCTGCTAAGGTTGATGGGAGCATCTGGTGTATGGTTCATTTTCTAGATTATTAAACTTGAATCCTGTTTTTTCAGAAAGCATGGTGAGTGAGTGGAAGAGAAAGTTGGCTTTGTCTGTGTCAAGTGGATAGTGAAGAGACACAGGTTTAGAAAGTCTGTTTTAGGCATTCAAGGGGGCATGGGAAGGCCTTTGGGCAGGCAATTCCAGCCTGATATGGAAAACTGGAATTTCAGGCTTGGCAAATACCTTGGACATGAAGTCACAGCAAATTATCTTCTCCAAGAAGAAATAAGTGTGGAAGAACCGTGTCCAACATAGTTCCTTTGAGAATTCTCTGGATGTGATCTCTGACAGGAACTGTCTGTTTGGTCAATAAGTATCTATCTATTCATTGCCTACATGTAGAAGATATTTAAAAATACAATCAATGATATATAGCCACAGAGAATTTATAGTTTACTGCCAAGAAACAAAACATGAATAATAAGAAAAAGAGAGTCAAGCCAGGTAGAATGATGCATTACTATAATACCCAAACTCGAGCTGTTGAGACAGAAGGACTGCCATGAATTTAAGGGTATCCTGGGTTATGCAGTGAGTTCTGGAACAACCTGAGCTACAGAATGGAACTCTGTCTTAAAGAAACCAACTATCTTGGATCCTTTAACTTTTCAGCAGAGGGTAATTTTGCTCCCCAGAGGACATTTGAAAAAAGATCTGTGATTCTTTGGATGGTCAGTAGGAGAGGAAGAGGCTGGGAGTGTCATCTAGGACAAGGATACTGTTATGCCCATTATAGTCCTCATATACCCAATGCATAGCAAAGAACGGTTTGGCACCACGTACAATCAGTACTGATAGTAAAATGGCCCCTCTGTCAGCCTTCATCTTCCCATGCCGTGGTCTCCCTTAAGGCCACATTTCTGGACCTTATCCTCATCCATAACTGCCTGTAATTGCACAGGCACAGTGTAAATAAATATACACATGTGTGTAAATACACAGAGAGCATGTGAATACGTGTGTGTGTGTGTGTATGTAAGTATATTTGACTTTAACTTTATCTTGGTCAGTGCTGGGAGGTGGGTTTATTTCTCTTTCCAGGGGTACACCGTACTGAAATTTGGAGAAGTAAAGAGCAGAGCAACATGATTCTTTCAGGGATAAACAATAACACTGACTCAGGGCTTTCTTTAGTCACATTCATGACTCCTCTAGGTTTTCTAATGGTTATAAAACCCTGTCGGGTTGGAAGTGTTGTCTTAGTGGCCACTGACCATACCTGTGACCACTGATATCACTTATTTTCTGAAAGTGCAAACTGAACTTTATCCTGCTAGCTTCACTTCTGTCAACTGAATAATAGAGACAGACTTTCCAGTACCCACAAAGTTCTGGCTGGCCAGAAGTTTCATTTATTCATTGTAGTGTAACGAAATTAGCTGTCCTATGAGGCAGTCAGTGTGTGGCATCTTCTGTCTTATTTTGATAGTTTTATTTGCCTAAGTGGCTTTTATTCGCATAGGCTTTATTTTTCAGAAGGCACAAATAATGATTTTGTTTTTCATTCTAAATGGAAGTCGTGACTCACGTCCAGCATGAAAATCTACACAAAGGAAGTCAGAGCAGAAAAAAAGACATACTTAACTAAATTAAGTATCCACTAGCTTTGCTGAGGACTCTCTCTGATTGTATAAGAGGTAAGTGGGCTGGGTGTGGTGGTGTACAGAGGCAGTGGTGGAGGCAGAGGCTGGGGTGTCAGTGTGAGTTCAAAGCCAGCCTGCTCTACACAGTCAGTTCTAGGATAGCCACAGCTATGAAGAGAGACCCCGTCTCAAAAACAAAAAAACAAAAAAAAATTAAAACAAAAGAAAACAAGAAGAGTTGCATGGATGGATAAGATGGCAGACACACAGATAGAGGGGCTCTCCTCCCTCCCTCCCTCCCTCCATCCTTTCTCTTTCTTTCTTTCTTTCTTTCTTTCTTTCTTTCTTTCTTTCTTTCTTTCTTTCTTTCTTTCTTTCTTTCTTTCTTTCTTTCTTTCTTTCTTTCCTTCTTTCTTTCTTTCTTTCTTCCTTCCTTCCTTCCTTCCTTCCTTCCTTCCTTCCTTCCTTCCTTCCTTTTTTTCTTTCTTTTCTTTTTTCTTCCTCTCTTGTGTGTTCACTTGCATGTGGAAGTCAGAGGACATCTTCAGGTAGCATTCCTTGGAAGACACCCATTTAGATTTTGAAACAAGTGGGATTTTGAAACATGATCTCTTTCTGAGGCCTGTAACTCAATAGTTAGGCTAGGTTGGCTGGCCATCAACCCCCAAAGACATGGTGTCTATTTCCTCAGTACTAGGACTCCAGTTACACACCACCATGATCTACTTCTTATATGGGTCATGGTGACAGATTCCCAGTCTTCATGCTTCCCATTCAAGCGCTTATCCAACTGAGCCATCTCCTAATCCACATTCGTGGTACTTTTTTGACCTCCAAGAAGCAACCTGTTGAACTTGAGAAGCACGCAGAGTCTGAGAATAGATTTGGTGGATACCTACCATCAGGGTCACTCCTAGGTACCTCTTCTATCCCCTGGAATTTTTCTCTGAATGTCTCCTTTATCCATCTCTAGATACTTGTCTTAGCAGTCAGTACCAATAGGTGTCCTACAAAATTCGAATTCTTATCCTTACTGGAATCCATCAGATCTTTTTGCAGAAGTCATTCTATGCTCAACTGATCCATTCCCTATGCTACATACCATGCAAACCTCACTCAGCCCCATCCCCTCTGCCTTATAGATTGGCAAGTTTGCATTGCTGTGATTGCTTGATCCATAAAAGACTAATTTCACAAGTTGGGGGTATCCTTCATTATTTAGTTTCAATTGGTTTATTTTGTGACAATTTAAACATTTCTAGTATAAAAATTTAGAGTCCAGTCTGGCACTGGCCATTTAGCAACCCAACCCCAAGTAGTTTTCACTGGGGCCTGAGTTTCCCACCTGTGGGCTTTTAAGTGGTTCCAGAATTCCAAGAACAAGAGGCTCCATCTTCCACCACTCCTCCTCCAACTGATAAAATCCTAGTTTAAACAAGAGAAATCAGCTGCTTCAATAGCTCCATTTAAAATGTTCAGTCCTCTCTCGTCCCCTTCCCTCCTTGCCTCATATTTTCCTCTTATTTTTAAAATTGCTTTGCTTTAAAATTTCTTTTCTCCAAAATTTTGCTTATTTTTGAGACTATAATTTAATTGCATTTCTCTCTCCCCCTTCCTTCCTCTAAGTCCAATCATATACCCTTTTCCACCCTCCTTTACATTCATGGCCTCTTTTTCATCAGTTGCTATTGCAAACATATATTTTTGTGTACATATATATGAATATATATTACAAATATAAATATATACGTATGTTCCCAAATATAACCTGTTAAATTAATCTTGAGAATTTCATACAACATAATTTGATTATATTCAATCTCCATTCTTCCCCCAACCATTCACAGATTCATAACAGCATCTAACAGCAGTCCATTTATATTCTTTTTCTTTTAAAAAAAGGTCTTTTCTTTCATTCTTCAAAGATTTCCTATGTTATATTTCCAGCAGACTCGTCCCAGTGTTTTTAACCCTCTGGTGTACATCTCCCCAATCTCAAAACATTCCAGGAAGATGCTTTAGTAAAAAGGCTGAAAGGTCTGTGGCCAGGTAAGTGAGACTTTCTGTAAGGCGTCTCTCCAGGTTTTCTGTACTCTCCACTCCTCTGGTTTTATCTATATTTCTGAAAGGGGGCTTCTTTATTCCGTAAAGCTGTCTCTTCAGTTTACCTGTGTCCTGCACGCTTAACATTCATAGTATTTTTCAGATAAATCTGTTCGTTGTACTTTTTATTTAACTTTATGTGCTGCACGTATATATTCATGTGAGTTGCATGCATGTATGTGTGCGCACACAGATGCACATGCGCAGAGGTGTGCCGAGTTGTGGAGGAGTGCAAACACTTGCCTGTGGAGGCTGGAGTTTCATATTGGGTTCCTTCCTCAGCCTCTCTCCATCCTTTTCTTTGAGACTGGGTCTCTCACTAGATCTGGAGCTAGGCCATCTGGCTAGCCTGGTGGCTTCCTGAGCTACGGCTATCTATGTCTCTCTGCCACACTCACCTCCCAACACTGGGGATGCGTTCACCCTTAAGCTTGAGTTTTCAATGAATTCACACTTACAAGACAAACATTTTACTGACTGAGCCATGTTCTCAGAGACTTCTCCAGTTGTTCGTATATTTACTCTGCCTGTACTGATTCTTTTTAAAATTCTCCTATCCCTTTGGGAGTCTACCTATCATCCACCTATTTCATAATGTCAAACTCTATTATGAAGAAATGTGTCCTTATGCTTTGAAAGGCCGCCCTGCTTCCAACCCCTTCAGTCTCCCTGTGCGGGAACAGCACCATTAGAGGCTATTAGTCACCCCTTCCTCACCAGATCCACTGTGCTTCTGATTCTTCCATCTTTCCGTAGCTTGAATGTCAGCCAAGAATTTATCTCATTATCTCCTGATTGCTCCTTTCTCCAGCCTTTGTCTCATCAAACGTGTCGACGAATCCTTCAGGTTTGTCGTAGAATCTTATGTACAGTTCTTGACATGTTAGAATCATCCCCTTCATTCCTTCTTTTTCCCGGAACTCTGTTTCTTTCGGCTAAAGGAAACTTTATGGTCTGAACTCATGCTGGACTCTATTTTAAGCTATACCTCTTGTGGAGGATCCTATATGAATTATCCATGTCTCTCAGCCCAAAGCTAAATACAAATTCCTGTCCTTTCTATCCCCCCCCCCCCGGAACATGTGGTCTCCAGCTAATTAGTAACAGTCTGGGGAAAATCCCACTGTTGCACCCTGGATCTTGTGACCTATGACCCACAAGGGAAACTTTGGATCCATGATGTTTTGATGTATGAAAACCAAGTCCAAATAAAATAAAATAACCAAAAAGCTGTAATCTGGCACCCAGCCATCGGCTCGTCCAAATTCTTCATCAGCTCAACATTGTTGCAGGCAGATTTGTCATAGATCCAAAGTCAAGTCTATGGGCTCGAACAGAAATGGGGAGCTTGTGGTTGTGTTGAAATGCAGCCACTAATTTGTATTATCTAAGAGTAAAGGGTATCCTTGACCTTGGTGATGCTTGAAAATTCCTTGGAAGACAAGGCTGCATATGTTTGCCTTAAGCATTGCTTCTTTCTGGGAACCTTGTCTGAGATTCTGATTGGCATTTTACAGAACTTTTTTGTGGGGTGCATTTTTCCCCTTGACTTTCAGAGCTTTGTCAGCAGTTATTTCTGTGTGGATTTATTTTCAT
Organism: Phyllotis vaccarum; assembly: GCA_033318265.1. Classification (NCBI taxonomy): domain Eukaryota; kingdom Metazoa; phylum Chordata; class Mammalia; order Rodentia; family Cricetidae; genus Phyllotis; species Phyllotis vaccarum. The sequence continues at coordinate 9,635,941 of JARWLC010000008.1, forward strand.
TTAATTTACTCAACTTAGGTTGACTCTTTTGAATCTCTGTTTTAAAAGGCTCAGCTTTGAATTCCAGAAATTGTTAATTGTGCACTTTATTCTGCTTCTCTTGCTGGGGTTTAATTAGAATTTATTTTCATGCTTGGAAATAGCTATGATTCCCGGATTCTGTGTCTACTCTCTGTTTTTTTGTATTAGTTTTGGTCCTTTGCTATTTTTTCCTCCTGTAGAAGAGCTTACAAAGTTTACTTTGAACACATTGCCTCAGAATTTTCATAAACCATTTCTGAAGTTCCTCAGTGTTGGGCTGGAGAGTTGACCCAGCAGTTAAAAACACCTGTTGCTCCTGCAGAAGACCTGGGTTTGATCCCCAGCACCTACAAGGGTGCTCACAATTGCTGAGGGATATTGCTCTTTTTACGTTGTAAAAGTTTATTGCTCTTACTGGTTTAATAAAATGCTGATTGGACAGTAGAGGCAGGAAGTATAGGCGGGGCAACCAGACTAGGAGAATTCTGGGAAGAGGAAGGACAAAGAAGCAGACATCAGTGAGATGCAGAGGAAGCAAATTGAAAATTCTGGCTGAACATAAGCAGAGTTATGAGTTGATTTAAGTGTAAGAGCTAGTTAATAATAAGCCTGAACCACTCACCCACCAGTTACTATAATATTAAGCTTCCAAGTTAATTATTTCATAAGTGGCTTTATACTCCTGGTGGGAGAGATTCTTTTGGACTTTGGGGCTAGGTGAGACCCCAAAACTATGACTACATGAACCATCTATAACTCCAGGTCCAGAAAGTCTAGTATCTTCCTGTTCCGACCTCTAACTAAGGACACTGGGCACACACGTGATACCTTTACATAAGGACACTGGGCACATATGTGATAACTTTACATATATCTGAGCAGACACTTATAGTATATCTGAGTAAACATTCATACATGTAACATAAATTTTAAAATATTTTAAAAATCATCCATGCAGACGTTAACTTTCCCATTCTACTTGTATGGCTATGTAATCCTTCCCTGCCTCTCCCTTGAATAATTTTGGTATTTGCTGTTCTGCTTGATTTCGTGTTGCTTTGTTTGTTGCTTAATTTTTGTCCACTTCACCTTATTCTTTAAGATTCTCTCAGAGGAAGTGCAATTCTGTAATAACTAACTTCTCATTTTCCTCCTCCACACTCCACATAGAATTTCATCGCTCGCTGAGAGACAAGGCTGAATTAGTAGCAGGGACAGACAGTTGTGCATCTCCATATCTGCATGGTGCTTATATGTGTTCTCATCACAGATAGTTCCTTGTGATTCCTTGCTCCTCCCACCTAATCCTGCCTGCCTGCTTTGCCACAGGGAGAAATGATTTCAGCTTTTTTTTTCTTTTAAATTTTATTAAAAAATGTCCTTTTTATCTATGTATCCCCCTGCTCCCCCCCTCTTCCCTCCTCTCAATCCCTCCCAGTCAGTCTTCAGCCTCGACCCTCCCCTCCCTCAAAAGGGTAGGAAGTCCCAAGGAGTCAGTTCAGCATGGCACATCCACTTCAGGCAAGTCCGATCCACTCATCCCAAAGTCAATGCTGTGCTGGGTGTTTCTCTGCAGGGAATGGGCTCCAATATGCCAGCCCACGCACAGCAACGCAGTCTTATCCTACCCATCGAAGCTCCACACACTGCTCATGCCAGTCAACAGTCGCCTACCCTTGGAGGGCCCAGCTCCTTTTCCTGATGGATCTCCAATAGCCACTCCTGATTCAGTGAGCCCCCCAGAGCTCCAGCCAGCCATCAGTGTTTTGTGGGGATATGTTTCAAATTTAATAAAAGCTAGTCTGAGATATCAAAGGAATCTACCCACAGTCAGTCTAGGAGGATCAGAGTGGTAACTCACACCTTTAATCTCAGCACAGAGAATATCTGAGAGTGGTGACCTACACCCTTAATCCCAGCAAATCTGAGTTTGAGGCCAGTTTAGTTTACAGAGGGAGTTCCAGGCTCCTAGGCAGGCAGTGGTAGTGCCACACCTTTATTCTTAATCTGGATGTGAAATAACTGGGTGAAGAGGGTATTTAAGGCACACATAGAAATACAGATGAGGCAGTAGAAGCCACGAGGAGTGAGGCTGAGGAAGCTGGAAGAACAGCTGGGTGAGATTTGAGTGTGGTGTTTACTCTCTGATATCTCCGCCTTTCTCAGAGATATGGCTCTGAGTTTCCTTTATTCGTGCAACACTGTTTCAGATAGATTAATAGCAAGAAGACTTGGTTTTCTTGTGAGGATGGGAACTTTCTGTAGTTGTGATGTGTTAATATTACTGATGTTTACAAGGTAGTCAAACTGAGATATTCTTATTCAAAATGGAGCAGAAGAGTTAACTACCAACGTTTTACATGAAGAATTTAAGACACGATATTCAACAAAAGAAAGAGATAGCTTAAGGTGTTCTGTGATCCTAGCAGGAACAGTCAACTTCTCTTAGCAATGAAGTAGCTCATTGCTGGCTGAGTTGCTGTCAAAATTTCTTATCATTGTTAATCACAGAATCCCATTTTTTTTTAGCTCAGGGTTTGAATGACTAAAAGTCCAAATTGGTTGGCACTCCTGCCTGTTCCTGAGGGCTTCTCAGAGCTACAGTGTAATAAAGAGGTGAAATAGAAAAAAAAACAAAAACTGGTTTCAGGCAGAAGGGGTTAAGCATAAGTGACCTCACTTTATAAAAAACTGTTGTACTGAGAACTCATTTCATGAGCCAAGCAGCAAATATTAATTTCTCTTGAGGGTGATGTCCCTAATGACTCAGTTACCTCCCAGCAGACCCAACTTCTTTAAGGTCCCAGCACCTTTCAACATTGTGACACCGAGGAGCAAGGTTCCAATAAATCACCCTTTAGAGGACACATCCAATCCACAGCACCCACAACTCAAGGGTTCACTGTGGCATAATGGTCATGGTAAACTTGTAAATTAGAGGCCAACTTGATGACAGAATGATATCTCTGAACCAAGAGTCTCCTGAGCACAGATCATAGTTTATTTGCCCCAAGTGTAAGAAGTGGGAGAGTTGTTTGTGCCCAGTAATATTCCTAAAGCACAAGAAATCCAAGCTCAAGACATTGATACTAAAGTTGCAAATAGAGATGGGCACTGTAGCAAGACACATGTTACTGCCACTGTGACATAACAGGAGTTTAAAAGTCACAGCTAAGCAACAGGATACTGTGGCTTGAATTTCACTCAGATCCATAGACAAGTTTCCACAACTTCCGGAAAGTTCTCTACAGCTCTCTAAACCTCAGTTTACTCATTTGCTAGGTGAGTGTAGTTAGTGTTGGAGGGATGAATGACATAATGTTTATAAGAGGCTGACAATGACACATGGAGGCCTTTTCTGTTGTGAGTATTATTAATACCATCCAGGTAACAGGGTCTCAGATATGACCTATTTCATTCCCCTGATGGAAAGTGAACAGAAAACACAGGAAGTGAATTTCATCATTTTATTACTCCACCATATTGTGCTTCCTGTCCACTCTAAACCCCAGACCAGTCTTCGCGCTTTCAATTCTACATAAGCACAGCAGCGCATGTTAAAGGTCCTGCCATCAGTGAGTTTAAGAACAATCAGCGAGGTTTTCCCAGGTAGTGACGTAACGGCTTCAAGTCAAGGCAACATCTGTCCCAGACAGGCCCTTCCAAACCATTTGTAACTTAATCTTGAATCGCAGCAGGTGTTCAGTGTGATGGTATATGTTTTACTTTCTCCTTGGGAAAAACCGTGTTTCCCTCTGCTCTTGATAATCATAACAAGCCTATGGGACATTCAATCAAAGGATGAGTGTGTCCGTCAAGATGTTCCGAAAGTTGTTATGACCATAATGACACTCTTGATGGGTTCTTTTCTATTTTTTTTTTAAATGAAGACTCCTAAGAACTGAAGAAAAAGTATAGAAGAACAAACCATTAAAAGCCAGAGGAGGGGTGAGGTGGGGTGGGGATGGGTGGCCAGTCTGTGGCACCCTAAATTCAGGAATCCACGAGTAAAGAATGATGCTGCTGTCATCTTTGTACCTCTGGAATACCATTGCTGATGCGCTCTGTACGATTCTTGTGTAAACTGTATCTTGATTCACAGTGGGTTTCTTTCCTCAACTAAATCCCCTTTCTTCTACAGCACTTTCTACACATCTGTCCTCTCTGTCTTCCTGCGTTAGTTTCTCATCAGTGATGGTTGTGATCAATGCAGCATAACCCTGTGGAAAATTCAGGGTTGTAATGCGCTTGCTTCTTCTCCTCTCCATCAAGGGAATGGAATGAGTCGTATTTGAGATCCTGGTACCTGGATAATCACAACAGAAATGCCTGCCTCATATAAGGCTTGGAGGATGACAATGTTGAGATCGAGTCTCCCAGGGTGGGGACACTTTAGCCATTTGTCTGGACAACTCTCTCATTCTAATCTCCCTATTTTTGGGGAGGGAAGGAGAGAATCTCATATTTCCCAAGCTTTCCATAATATGCTGTGAGGCAGAGGGTAGTTTTGAACCCCATTCTCCTTCATCTACTTCCCCAGGGTTGGAATGGTAGGCATGCACCATCATGCCTGGTTTATGTGGAGCTGGGAATGAAGCCCCAGGCCTTGAACTTGCTAGGTGAGCACTCTTCCAACTGAGCCAAGTGGTCAGCTCTTTCCTTGCACTGCTGTACCCTGTTTTTAAGCTATTTGGGCTAGGCAGGCTCAGTCTAGTCATCATTGCCTCCTCTTCTTAGAAAGCACATCTCCAAGATGAAGACACTGTACTTAATCCCTTTTTCCTTTATCTTTTTGTCTCACACAGAAATGCAAACTATTCCTCCAACATGCCCCGAGGTTACCCATGTATCATGCCCCCATATCATTTACCATCAGCTAACAGAATACATTTTTTTTTGGTAACCTAGGTTGACCACAAACTTATTGTGTAGTTGAGAAGGATCCCGAATGCCTATTTCTCCTGGGTGCCAGGATCACAATCAAGACTCATCATACCTGTTTATGCAGTGTTTATGCACGGCAGGCAAGAACTCTAGTAACTGAGCTACATAGATAGTACCAAAATACTATTCCACGGAACTTTGTACTCAGAACAAGGAAAAAGCACACATGGGAAGCTCTCAGATCACACTCCCTGGGGATTCCTTTTCTGCCTCAGCCTTCACATGTATTCTCTTGTTTTGACGAGGAGACACAGAAGCTGATCTCCACGGAACTAGAGGAAAAGTAAGAGTCACTAACAAGCCATGTTTCACAACCAAGATGCTTACCAGGTGGTGGAAGAAGAGGGGGTGCCATCGCAAGTCCCTAACTCGTGGCTGAAAATTGCCAAGAAGCTCCTGATGTACAGGACACAAGACCACAGCTGCTGTTCCTTACTCCTGGGCCATGCCCCGGGATCCACTGCAGCTGTGGTTGATGGAAAGCAGATGTTTTGCTGTGTGGGGAAAACCTTCTTGAAGTGTGCCATGGGGCATGCGGACAGACACCCTTCCCCCCTCTCCCCCTCTCAAAAACAAATTTGGGAGGGAAATTACAACCCAGTAACTCTGCAAGAGAACTTGAACATTTCAACTGCAGCAGGTTGAAATCCCATAGTTTAAGGATTTGTGTAATTTTAACGGAAAAAAAAAATAGGTAATATGGTTTAAAGTTAAACTCAGTCAATTGGACAGTTGAGTTTTTTGCATGTCAAGTTCCATTACTGCCGTCTGAAGAGTCTTTGTCTCCGACTCCTCACATTAACTCTTGCTGTCACCCCAATTCTCTAACGTCCTCCTTTCTTCTCCCTTCTCTATTTTTTATTACAGTCTTTTGAATTGCTCCCCAGCTCCCCTTTCCCAGGAAAACCACTGTGTGCTTTGTTGCTAATTAATCCTCTTGCTATTCTAGTCTTGAAAAAGATCATGGGGCCGAAGAGAGGCTCAGCCGGTAAAGTACGTTCTGCACAAGCACAAGAGCCTGGATCTAGATCCTGCACCCACATTAAAAAAAAAAAAAAATTGGGCAAGGTGCTGGCATATGTCTGAAATTCCAGGGTACAGAAACCGAAGGATCTTTGGGGTTCATTCAATAGCCAGCTAGTTTAGCCATATTGATGGGCTCAGGGTTCAACAAGAGAGTCGTATACGAAGGAAAAATCAGAAATATATGATACCCAGTATTGTCTTCTGCCTCCTCCCACACACAATCATGAGCACCCCCATACACACGTGAACACACGCACAGGAGAGGGAGGAGGGAGAGAGAGAGAGAGAGAGAGAGAGAGAGAGAGAGAGAGAGAGAGCATGCTTTTAATGACTATTTGTGTTATATACTGAATAAAGTCTATATTATTTAGCTTTGAATATAGGTCCTTTGGCATTTAGAAAACTGTTGTAATTTAACCCATGTCTCATTGTATCTTTAAAACAAATTTATTTCAGCACTGGTTCTAATAATTTTTTTTGTGTGCCTGTAAAAAAAACCACTCTGATTTTTCTTTTGGCCATAATTGTTACAGCATCTAATATGATACTTTGCTAGTCTGTTGGAGCCACATGCTGGTTTGAGTGTGTCCGCTGAAGTTCACTGGTTTAATACTCAATTCAATAAAGAGATGTTGGAAGACTGTGTCTGGTGAGAATTAGTAAAATGCAGAAAGTGGATTAGTGCACTTAGTGAAAATATTGGTTAGTTTTCCAATAATGTGTTTGCTAGAAAACTTAGTTGTCTCTCCTAATACTTGGTCTGTTTCTGTCATTCTCTTGTGTCTGGCCACCTTCTGTCATGGTTGGACATGTAACGAAGATCTTCACCAAACACTGGCACCATGTTCTTGAACTTTCCAGTCTCCAGTACCACGAGCCAAATATATTTCTGCTCACATAAATCACCCAGCCTGTGGTATACTGTTATAGCAATACAAGACAAACTCAGATGGGTTGCCATAACAACATACCAACGGTTATTTATCTTAAACACCAAAAGTTTATTTTCTTATAGACCTGGAGGCCAGAAGACAAGATTGAAGATGTCATCATTTGGGTGTCTCATTTTGTCTCTCTCCTCAGCTGCCTTCCCCCATGTCTCTGTGAGGTTTTTCCTCCACGCACAGCTGGCCTATAACGTCTTTTCCTTTCTTCAGGTGGACACATGTTTTGTGAGTTGGCCTTCAGTCACTATGCAGAAACACCTGGGGGAAATCAAGCTAGAGAAGGAAACATTGATTTTGGCTCACAGTTCTAGAGACGCGGAGACTTGGGAAGCTGGCTCTGCTGTTTCTGGGCCTGTTGGTAAGGGAAAGAATCATGGTGAGTAAAGCAATGGGAGCCAGGGACAGAGGCAGGGTCGAATAAGGAGGATGTTTATTCCCTTTAATGTTTATCTCAACTGGACTCACCTCTTAAGGTCCCCATGGCCTCTCGATTCCCATTCAGATTACGAGCCCACAAATGGATTAATCCATCCACAAGGTCAACACATTCACCATCCGTTCATCACCTCCAAGAGACCTTGCCTCAGAACAGGGCTGCTTTAGGGATGAAGTCTTTAGCATACTATGTTTTGGGGAATTATTCCAGAGTCAAACTACCTATACTCATCGGACCAATCCAATTAATCTTATTTTAATTAAGCTGCCTCTTTAAGGGCCTTATCTACAAATATGTTTATGTTGTAAGGTACTGAGATCAGAATTTCAACAAACAAATTTTTGTGAGACACAGTTTAGCACAGAAAATCCTCCGGCTCCCTATGTATCCAAATCATACCCACGAAACAAATGCAATTTTCTCCTTCATGTCTCATCTGCTTCTTGTGGGAAAAGGCAAAGTGTTTGGCATCAGAAGAGTTTGAGATTTTGTATTTTTCTTGAATATTTGCAGAAGCATTTGGAAATATGAGCATTTTGAAGTTTTGGATTAGAAATACTCAATTTATACATGTTTATCTTGTTTTATTCTTTCTCGTTATCCCTCTATTGTATAGTATTTATATCAGTATATTATAATGCTCCCCATGGGGCATCTTATATTCTTCACTTGAACAGAGCTTTCTGTGGACCAGTACATATCCTAATTATGTTTCAGACCATCATGACATATTGAAGATACTTATTTAAGATTTGAATTAACAATAATGATCCAACATCATGCACCAAAATTTATTTCAAAATAATTTTGATCACACACTGTTATCTTGACATGAAATAGGTAAAAGTCGATGCATATCTCAATAGAAAGTCTTCTTGTAGTTCCTGTTCCATGTTGCTACTATGATTGTTATTTGGTTTCCCCGGTTCTGTTTTTTATGCAATTCCATTAGAAAGACAGAAGAATCTTTAACATTGAGAAATCCACCCAGAAAAATAAGCTATTTTGGAAAAATTCTGAAATATAATGGGACATGGTGAGTCTTTAGAATTTCCAAGGTAAAAATCAGCAAGGTAGGTCCTTTGTTGTCCTTTGCCAACCCATTTGCCTCTGATAAAGTTGACAGAGACTCTGACCCCATACTGGGCACTGACCTTAACACACCAAGTCTCTATTTCTTCAGGTGGCAAGGAATCTTAGACAAGGCCATGCAAAGATGCTCCTACCTATGAAGTGTACTCAATTTATTTCTTTTTAAAAAAGATGTATTTTATTTTTAATGCCTGTGTATGTACGTGTGTGCACGTGTGCATGCATATATGTGCATGTGAATGAGATATCTGTGGAGGCCAGAGGTGGATTCAGATTCCCTTGGAGCTGAACTTTCATGTGGTTGTGAGCTACCTGATAGGGGAGCCAGGACTCAAACCCAAGTCCTTCATGAGAGAAGTGCAGGGCACTAACCACTAAGCCATATCTTCTAGCTGCATGCTTTTGATTTCCAAAGGAACATGAAAATGAGTTCCATATGCTCTGTCAGATCAATCTGTCTCCATTGCTCCTCTCTGAGGATAAACAAAAAGTTTCCTTTCATGAGACCATCGTGGCTAGTGAGGATGATGAGTCCTAAGGGGTCAGCCTTCCCAGTTGTTACCAGTGGCTGATGGTTCAGAAATCTGGACATTAATTTATGGACATTATTTTAGCTATTAATCTGTGGTCTGAATGCTAACGATCTTACAGCACATATTCTTTTTTAAAAAGTAAACCCAGAATCATTTTACTTCTGGTTCATGAGAGGATGAGGCTGACTGATAAAAACTCTTCACGGAGGGCTTTGATGGTAGTAGGAGCTGAGTGTTAGAAGCTGGGTCATCTCCTGTCTGCCTTGTCACCGAGGTCTGAAGTTCATAGTCACACAGCAGGTGATCATTGCTTCTTAAACACAAAGGGCAGAAAAATTAATCTAATTTTTCAGCAAAATGTCAGCAAAGACTTTTGAGAGATAGCTATTTTTAAGTAACTCTATATTTAAATTAGAAAAGTTAAAATAAAAATATCCCCATAGTTTTATTGATATTAAATATATGCTTGTTACTGCTCATTTAAAACCAAGTCCATCCAGTAAAGGAAAAAAATTAAAGAATTTTACCACGAATTGTACATGACCCTTAACCTTAGTGGCTGTCTATTAATTGGTTGATATATATCTTACCTGATGTATACCTTGTGGTTTTTCAATAACATTTTAATGAAAATGGGTACATGGTTCTCATTGTTTCAAATCTGTGTATTTGCTTAAAACTGTGGGAATGTTTTCATTTTAGTAACTTCAGATTATTATTTTGTAGTTCATAGAATAAATATGCCATAATTCTTAACTAATCCCCCTTTCCATTTATTTTCCTAGTGAATTAAGGCAAACGTGAGTATCTCTGCACAAGTAACTCTGTATATATGTCTGACCCATTGCTTATGAGTAGAATTCCTGGATCTCAGGAATTTAGAAGCTATTCAGTGCCTTTATATATTTATTTATCATGACCTCCCCCTTTTTTTTCTACCCAAAGATTTAACCTAAGATTTCTCAACCAGACCATTATTGACATTTAGGAATAGGCAGAAGGTGCTGATATGTGAGTTGGAGGTTTGGGAGACTGAGTAGAATCCCTGTTCTCTGACCTGTGGTGGGCAGGAGTATAAGTCTCAGTTACAATACACAAAGTAATAAAATTTCCATTGTCAAATACATGTCCCAGAAATAGCCAGCTTCCCTCATCTCCTCCCATACCCCGTATTTCTCCCTATTACCTTCTCCTACACTCTGTATTTCCCACTGATCCCCACTGAAAGACTCTTCCTTTGAGCAGCATATGAAAATTAAACCTAAGACTTTTAACCATTTTTTAATATTTAGAAAATAAAAGTTTGAAGTTTTATTTTTTTATTGTATGTATATAAGTGTTTTGCTGGGACTTGAACCCAGATCCTTCAGAAGAACAGTCAGTTCTTATAACTATTGAGATTTTGCTCCAGTCCCAGAACAATGATTTTTTTTTTTTAATACAGATATTCTCATTTACTGCTGGGTCACGTGAGTTGTTTCCACATTTCACATAAGGATGGCACACTTTCACACTGATTCAGCTTATGTATATTGTTGTCCTGTTTCTGTGAGTTTTTGCTTGCTGTACTCCAGTGTACATGTTGGGTAAGAAAGAAGAGCAAGGTGATGCCGTTATTGACCTAGAAGAGAATGTTAGTGAGAGATAGATACACTTTCCTCACTACAGAGTCAAAATGCAAGACAAAGGCAACCCAAGGGAGGAAGGCTCTACTTTTCTCAAGGGTTACAGTCCATCACAATAACAAAGGCATGCACCTTAGGCAGCTAGCTGATCATGACATATCCATAGTCAGGAAACAGAGCCTGGGACAAATGCTGGCACTCATCAGACTTTCTTCTTTTTATTTAGTCTAGAACCAAACCCATGAATATAGTACATTTGGGGCAGTGTAGAATATTCTTTTACACTGTGTGAATAAATGCCACTGAGATTGGTTTAATAAAACAGCTAAACAGCCAGTAGCTAGGCAGCATTTGGGCGGGGGGAGAGGGAAATTCTGGAAAGAAAAAGGTCTTGAGATATGCCAACCAGATTTGAAAGAAGCAGAATGAAAAGTACATAGATGAGCCCCAGGGCAACACACAGATGAATAGAAATGGGTTAAATTTAAGTTATAAGAGCTATCTCAAAAGCAAGCCTAAGCTATTGGCTGAGCTTTTATAATTAATAAAAAGTCTCTGTGAGGTTATTTGAAATTGGTTGGTGAAACAGAAAAGTATACCCATAGGGCAGGTCTTCCTTGGATAGACCTTTCCAGAAATTCCCTTATACACACACTCAGAGGTATTTCTTATTCTATATTGTGTCCAGTTGACAGCCAGTATTGGCTATCAGAGTATGCCAGTGGTGTGTGGAGGCAGCATGGAAGAATGGTAGGAGACCTATTAATATTATATGCTGCGAAGTAAGCTAAGAGTCTTTAACATTCAAGGTACACTCTTTCACTGAGCTACATGCCCTGCTTATGCACACTCTTTTGCCTCAAAAACCTGAATCTAAAGTAGTATAGCTTTTACTCACTGGTTGTTTGATGGAGAAAACTCACCTCACCTCTCCTATCCATATAACCTCAGTAGATGACAGTCAAATATCAAGGAAAGCCTAGTCCATGACTTACTAAGTGATAACATTTCAGTAAATGGTATTATTATGCATCTTGGTTTTGTTCACGCACGTTTGTTATGCCCTCTGCCCTGCACCTTTGTGTGTGAATAAGCCCAACAGTGCTGCCTTGTAGCCAACTATGCAGTTTATATACATCAGTGGAATAGATGAGTGCACGATGCCCCATGAAACTCACGGTTCTGAATGTGAGAATTTACAGACCTCAGCCATGGCTAGGCTGTACAAACGAGGCACATCTGGTCAACAGAGAATGCCTGCTTGCCACCATGGTAGCTGAAACACAGCCCAACTTCTCTTTTGTATCAGCTCTTGTTCATTGTTAGCTTAAGGGGAGAAAGTGGGGATGAGCTTCCAAACTTGCTTCTTGCTGAACATAAGAAATAGACAAAAATTCAGGCTCATGCACGTACATGTTCTCGTAAGCAAAATCCAATTGAGGCAACAAGTGATCATCTGAAGGGAATAACACTAGGAGGAAGAGGAAGAGAAGGAAGTGGAGATGAAGGAAAAGGAGGAGAAAAAGGAAGATAGCCAATAAGAATGACAGCAGCCACAATCTACCAAGCACAAATCCATTCCACGGATTGTATTTATTGTTGAAAATACTTAAAGGAGACCCAGCCAATTGCCAGTATAAAATCCCCCAGCCTCAGCCTCCTTAGAACTGACTACAGGCAGTTACCAGTCTTTTATATCAAGCGTCTTATAAAACCAAGCTATCTTTAAAGACAGAAGACAATTCCTGAAGTGGAAATCTTTATCCACTTGACAGCTGGTGAAAATGAAGGGCTCAAAAACCAAGCGAGCTGTCTGCCATGTTCACACAAATCAGTAAACGATTCCAAGCCTCTCTGACCAAACTCAATTTCTATTTTCTCTTCCTTAGCTGCCTTGCAAAATGAAATCTATCAGTGACCCAGAGCTAAGTAAGTGGAGCATTTCCAAGCCAGAACCCTGATAATAGCGATTGCCGGTTCCTAAGACTAAGATATGGTATTCATGGGTTCTTGCAAGCATCTGGCTGTTAGTATGCTTTCTCTCAGAGTATAGATATCATTCTTGGGTTGAGTAATATGTTAAGAGTGAAATGCGTGCCAACTCTTTTCTATTGTCTTTATAGTGCAAAATTGCTTTAAATGTCTCTCCATCTATCAGCGATATTTGTTAGTTTCCCTTCCACAGTATTTGAAAGTGTCAGAGGTGTTAACTCTGAGTCCTTTTTTTTAATGTGGGTTCTTTGCGTTAACTTTACCCTAAAGCTAGATTTGTTAGTAACAGTCTTTATGTAATTAATCTTCAGAGCTAAGCTGAGTAGTGTGTCTCAGATATCAGATCTTGGGAATCCAAGGCAGGAGGATTATAGTAAGTTTGAGGCTAAGCTGGTCTACATAGTAAATTATAGGGTAGCTTTGGCATAGGGAGACTCTCCTAAATCCATACAAATAAATTAATATATAAACAAATACTATAGTATAAATTAAAATTTTTATAAATTATTTTATTGAATATCAACTGCTGAGCACATGCTCTTTAGTACAAGTTGTGACATTATATAACTATATAATCTTTTTGGTGGGGATGGTTCATGCCTTTGACTCCAGCACTTGGAAGACAAAAGCAGATGGATCTCTGTGAGTTTGAGGTTAACCTAGTCTACAAAGCACGTTCCAGGACAGCCAGAGCTATTATATAGAGAAACCCTGTCTCAAAGAAAACAAAACAAAAAACCTCCCTCCAAACAAAACAAACAACAACCCCCCCAAAACCTGTGTGTGTGAATTCACATATTCAATAAATTTATATATAATTATTGCTATTGCTGTTTATTAACATGTATGGCTGCATATATTGTAAACCCAGAACTTGGCTAAGGAGCTTGTGAGTTTAAGGATACCCTGTACTTGTGATGGGTTTTAAAAAAACCCATAACATTTCCTTAGGCTTAGAAAGTAAAGGACTTCTTCCAGTCCCCTAATGATGATGAAGGTATATTCAAACATATTCAGATTTTGCATTTTAACTGCGTGTAAGAAGCAGGCCTGTAAGAGTTCCCACATGTAAAACACTGTATAAAGTCTGAGAAAGAGTAGGTACAAGAGAGGGTCTTTGTTCTCAGTATCTCAGAATTTTATGATCTGATATGTAAACATGCACACATGGTTATGAAAAGATTATTACACACATTTATATTCACAGGCACATATGTATAATTTCCTGACAAATATATTAGTCTAGGTCACTTTAAACACAAGAGGAAAAGCTGGGAGACAACATCTCATCTTGTACTTGGTTATTTACAACTTGATTCCCCTGGCAGAAACGCCTATCCTATCTAGGAAAACTGATAATGCATTTCTCTGCAGGCAATGTTTCAGAGGACAATGGAGCCTTGAACCAGCATTCTCCAAGCACACTTGATTTTCAAGGCATGAGTGTTGAGATCTGCAGGGGCAGGGGTACCCATAGTGCTACTGTTTATACTGCATGGCAAACAGCCACCTCAGTTCTACATGACTTCAAATCCTAAACTGTTATGGTGGGAAAGACATTTTCAACATTCTTTTTCCAAACCCCACACATTAAAAAAGCACCAATCCAAGACACATCCACCCTGTTGGGAATCCATCTCCTACGTGTGGGCACTGACTACTCTGTCTGGAATTTGCTGGTGTGTAGGAGGCATGGAGTCTATTAGTCCTTGGAAACTTAATACCAGAAATGGACAGGTAAGACCACAGCAGCCAAGTTAACTTTTAAAAAGAAGTTGTTTTGTGGATGTTTGGAAAAGGTAAGCTTTTTTAAAAAATACGAATTTCAAGTACTTACATTCAGAGAAGGCTTATTTGGTTTCTTCTGCCTTCATGCTTCTGGAAGCCCACAGGCATGGTTATAAATTTGGGAATGAAATAACCACATAGAATTTTCATCTGCTTTGGAAGAGCCAGGAAAGAAGTGTGTGTGTGATGTGTGTGTGTGTGTGTGTGTGTGTGTGTGTGTGTGTGTGTGTGTATGTGTGTATGTATATGTGTGTGTATGTGTGTGTTCATGTGTGTGTATATGTATGTGTGTATATGTGTGTGTGAAGCTTATTGTTAAACAAGCAATGTAAGATTTGAATGTCTTGATTTCTAATTACTGATTTCTTGTGCAGTCTTGAAGATGTCTTCATGCTGCATACATAGATCCAGCTTTCTCTGAAAAATAGGACCAAGAGTGGCCGTGTGGTGACAGAGAGTGAAACACAGGTGCTCCAAAATGACAGATTTGGGTCAATCATAGAGGTCTTTTTACACAGGACTTTCATGGACTAATTAAATAATATTCATGGATAAGAAGTAGGAAGAACCACAAAGAGAAATTTGAATGTTCATTGTTGTTAAATTGGAGTGATTTTTGCCTCTTTTAGAATTTTTCATTATAGAATTTTATTTACTTTGGGAGATACAAAGACAGCTCTCTCCTAGGGAATAGCCATGGTTTCTACACAAAATGTGCACATACAAAATACCAGAAGTTACCAAAGGGAAGAAAATGGACAAAGGCAGATGCGGGCATGGGATTGTAGTGGCACTGTTGGGTCAGTTTCTCACCTGTAGCTCTGTTGAAGCCTTGGGACAGACTCCTCTGCAACATGGAAGCAACAGAATGTCACATCCCAGCCTCCCAACCCCTGGCTCAACAGTGCATAGGAGACCGTTTTGGGTGAGCACAACTTCTGGAGAGGAAAAGAAAAAATTCCAGATGTAGGAACCCTTAAATTCCAGATGTAAACTCTTTGCAAATTTCTAAGGACCTCTGTTGTACATGTGTTCAAGTAACTTAGCTAAAGTTATAAAATCAACTTGGAAACCATAGCTTGAAGTGTGAGTTTGCTAACGCAATGCACTAAATATAAATTTAAGCTGAGAGTGTAGATCAGTGATAGAGGATTTGCCTCAAACATACAAGGCACTAAGTTCCAGCCTATTGCATGAGAAGAAAGAGTACTCTTTGAGCCACATTTGCTGATGCATGCTCATAACCTCAGCACTTGAGAGAATGTGGCAAGATTAGGAGTTCAAGGCCAATTTTGGTATATGTGGCAAACTTAAGGCCAGCTTGGGTTACATAGGACCTGGCTCAAGGAATTAATTAAGTAACTAACTAATAAAATTAATCTAGCTTAGCTTGTTTGGGGTCTCCAAAGGAGTTGAATCCACATCTTGGATAGAGAGGCAGTAAAAGCAGAAAGGGAAAATGTTATGAATGCCCTTTCATAGCATCAATACTTGTGCATTGTTATCAAAAAATCAATATGCTTTGGAGAGACTGAACTAACCACAGAGTCTATGGAGCACACTATTAATATTTGAAGCACCATACACCTTAAGTTAAGTGTTTGAGTGTCTAATCATCCCATTTAACCTCCGTAGATCTTTTGATGAACTCGGGATACAAGTTAAAGAACAGAGGCTTTGCAAATTTTATTGTCTCACTCCTGTTTCCATAGGCAAAATGTTGATTCATCATCCACACCACAGTTTACTTGGCCAGACCACAGACTGCAGACTAAGCCCTATAAAGAGCAAAGAGGCAAAGCCTTTTCTCTTGTCTCCATGACTGTGATGACCCAGTGTGCCTGCAGCTCAAGGAGGACTTTACTAGACAAGGAATCGCAAGAAAAGTAGTGAGAAGACCCCGGGGATTTTGTGTTTGTTTGTTTGTTTGTTTTAAAGAAAAAAGTGAAGATACCTTTTTTTTTAAATAAAGTTACTATAGATTTATCTTAGAGTATGGGCAGACATCTGTCATCACTACAGACTGGCATAAAGTGTAAATGTTTCTAGGAAATGAACCTACTTGTCTTTAAACAATGTGAAAAATATCAATTCAGATTATGAACTATTTTCTTGAGTGGGTTAATATTGATAGCAATTGTATCTTGAGAATGTATTCTAGTTCAGTCACAATGGTAGGTGATTTCAGTATAGTCAAATATGCAACATTATCCTCTTTTATGCAACTGGAGCCCACTGAGAGTAAATCAATTGTCCAAAGTGATTGTCTGAAAAATGGTAGAAATGAATTAGAAACTGGGCTTGGTTGTTTCTCTCTTACTGTCTCTCAGACTTCACCATGCTCAGGGTGTGCTGGGCTATACCCATGCTCAGAGGAAAGATGGGCAGGGGAGGAAAGCTGTAATATTGAAAAGGGAGATGGGGGAGACTGGAGACAGATCTTTTTAATTTTTCTAAAGCTATGCTGGAAGGCCCCTGAAGAGAGAGGTGTAGAAAGACCTTCGCAAGGGATGATTAATGTCTGACCCTCAAGAACTTTCTCCCAACTTCCACATCCAATTCATCACTAGGCCCTTCCAAGTCTTCCTTCTTGGAGTTCTTGAATATTCCCCTACAAATTCACTGCCATTACCATAGGCAAGGCCACTAGTATCAACTTCTTTTCCTAGTCCTTACCCCCATCCCAACTATTCTTTTCCCCAGGGAAGGATAGTCTTTCTAAAACAGAAATCCAAATCTTCGTGCTTCCTGCTTAAACATCTCAGTACTTCTCATATTCCCCATGTCAGAGTTCAAACTCCTTTTCACAGTTTGTGGAATCTGTCATTCTGTTCGCATTGGGTACGGCTTCTAGGTTTTCACTATCAAAAGCCATCCTTTGATGAGCATCTCTCTATGTTTTGAAATATTCCCAAAGTAATTTCATTGCAGGGCTAAAAAAATCACATGCATCATTTAAAATCTTTCTGAACTTGGCGAGTCTAACCTCTTTACATTTCCTTAGCTTGGCACAAGGTATAGGCTGGGAGCTATGATCCTAAGAACTATCACAGTTTTCTTCCCAAAATATAGAATATACATCGTTGCAGTCAGAAGTGGTGTGGTAGCAACCACAGTTAAATCAGCCCTCTTTGATGTCGAGATTTATTTAATTCTTATCACTTCTTGAGGGTTGACAGGCAGAATATGGAGAAGGAAAGGGCAAGCCTGGCTACTAAGATGGTGCTTGGTTGCTTTCAGGGAAGATGGAAGGCTTCCATGGATACTCAGGAAAGTTCTTGAGGGTAGAAACTCAGGAGCAAAAGAAGCTGGTGAGCACGGCATAAACTCTTTCAAATCTCAGATAAAGAAAAGACAAAAATAACTCGTGGCATTAGGGACTAAAAAAGACAGAGCTGTTCATCTATTTGTGTGTGTGTCTGTCTGTGTGTGCATGTGTGTATGTGTGTGTAAGAGAGTGTGTATGTGCGTGTGTGTATGTGTGTGTGTGTGTGTGTGTGTGCATGTATGTGTGTGTGCGTGTGTGTGTGAGAGAGAGTGTGTGTATCTTTTTCTTTAAAGTTAGTGAGCCTGACTGAGGTCGGGGAGTTCAAAGCCTGCCTTACAGATTTGGATGATGAGGGTACAATGAGATGTAGGTAGAGTAGGGATGTTGGCTGCATTTCAACCAGTGGTAAATAGTTTCAGGCTGGAAATAGTACACTGTAAAAGAACTCCTAGGAAGATTGCTTTATACAGTGAGCAAGGTGGTGAAGGGGCTGTAGTTTCTGAAAAGGATGTTTTAGGAAAGAATCTCTACTCTACCATTTAAATTTCGTGTTCTAATTCATGAACTTCCAAATAGAAAAAAAAAAAAAAGAAAAGAAGCAAAATTTTCAGGAATAAATGTATGAAATTGGAAAATTCCATGAATAAGTGTATATGCACACATATAAATACATATACATTATATTTGCCATATATAATATATGTAACACATATATCTCAAAAGAATTGGACCAAGATCTCAAAAAGATATATGTGTGAAATGCATTATTTGTGATAAGCAAACCACTGATCAAACTAAATGTCTACTGACAATCGGATCAGTAAATAAGATATGCTATATAAGATATAGAAATATTGCTCCTTCTGTGAGATGTTTGCATAACACATAAAGAGCTCTAGGTTTGATCCACAGTATGATATGGGTGTGGTGGTTCAGACCTCTAAGCTGCGCACTGAGGAAGTGGAGGTGGGAGGCTCAAGGTTATTCTTAACTACACAGTGAAATTGAGACTATTGTGAGCTATCTGAGACTCTGTTATTCCTCATCTGCATATGCATATATGTATATTTATAACACAAATGTATATATGAACATGATTTAGTATGAGGAAAAGGTAATTCAGCCATTTGCTGCAGCATAGATAGAGCTGGAGGATATACTGAGTGAAATAGGCTAGACACAAACACACAAATTCCACATGATAATGTCATCTAAAATAGTTAATCCCATAGAAGCAGGTAGTAGGTTTGTGGTTTCCAGGGATTGAAGTGATGAGATAATAATGATGTGTGTAATTATTGGGAGATGATATATAAGCTTATGGTATGAATGATATTTTCAGGAATATCTGAAGGTATATATTTTTGTAGTTCAAAGTTAGATAAAATTAATGCTAATTTTGACAGAATAAAGCAATGTCAATGATTTTAAATTGTCAATAGAGCAGGACATGTACTTATATTTTAGTTTTTAATTTAATTTTGAGAATTTTGTAATGTATAAAGCATATGATTGGTAATATATACTTGCTTATCACCCTTCCAACTTCTCTTAGATTCAACCAACTCCTTACTTTTCCTTCCTGACTTCATGTCATTAAAAATTATATACCACTGTTTCTAACTTATGCACATAGGAATGTGTCATCCATTAGAACATGGGCTCCTTACTTAGAGCCACACCACAAAAGATGACTATCCTTCCACCAAATGCCATCAACTTCAGGATCACATAACAGGGCACTTAAAGAAATAATAATTATTAAAAATAATGATACATTATTAAATATCGTTGTGGTGGCATTATGCTGTTACATTGTATATAATTGTCCTGCTTACTGGTTTGATAAAAATGCTGATTGGCCAAAGGCAGACAGGAAGTGTGGGCAGGGCTACCAGACTAAGAAAACTCTGAGAACAGGAAAAGCCCAACAGAGATAGCAGTGAGACTCCAGAGAAGCCAGAAGATACAGAGGACAACTATGCTGCTCTGAGAAAAGGTACCATGGCTGGACAGGATAAGAGTCATGGGTTAGTTTAAGGATAAAGTGTTAGCAAGTTATATGAGTGGGCTGTAGGCTGATCACCATAAAATTCATATAAACATCTGTGTATCTCTGTGGTGTGGGAGATTGTGTTGTTTCATTATAAATAATTATCCCACCCTCTGGTTTAATAAAAAGCACTGATTGGCCAAAGGCAGGCAGGAAGTGTGGGCAGGGCTATCAGACTAGGAGAACTCTGTGAACAGGAAGCACAGAGCAGAATGCCAGAGAGAAGCCAGAAGAAGCAGAGGACAATTATGCTGCTCTAAGAAAAGGTACCGAGCCCCATGGCTGAACAGGATAAGAGAAATGGGTTAGTTTAATGGGTAAAGAGCTAGCAAATTATATGCCTGGGCCTTAGGCCGATCAGCCTGAAACTATTGAAAGCATCTGTGTGTCTCTGAGGGTCTGTGAGTCTGCAGGTATAAGCCTTGAGGTTAGGCCCAAAAGTCCGGGCCAGAAACCTCATACTACACTGTGGAACTGCAGATCTGTGGGTCTGTGGGTCAGAACTTCAGGGCTAGGCCAGAAAGTCCGGGCTAGAAACTTCATACAACATATATTATATAATCATTATATAAAATATCATGTCATTATTAAATATAGTAAATAAATAAATGAACAAAAGCGAAAGAGCTGTCAGAAGTTGGAGATGATAGATACTCAATATAACATGATTGAGAAAGAAATTTGGGGATCTAATTGCAAGACGGTGAAAGCAGGCAGAAATCAGGGTGTGGGTTGAGGAAACAATTGAAGATTTATAAAAGAAATGTCCACGAAAATATGTTCTAATTATTGGCCTTGTTTCTGCCTCTCAACTTCACTCAATCTCCTTTGGATCTCTGCCTGTTTCCTACCATCTATAAAATAGGAATAAGTTGTATTTTTATGAAGGTAATTTTGTCACATTTATCTATTTTGTGTTTGTCTTTGTGTGTGTGTGTGCATGTGGACACATGTGTGACATGACATACATTTAGAGGTCAATGGCCAACTTTTAGGGGTTGGTTCTCTCCTTCCTCTATATGAATCCTGGGGATTGAATTCAGGTTGGGGTCAGTGCCTTTCCTCTCTGAACCACACCACCCGTTCTTAGTTTGGTTTTCAAAATTATAGGCATAGCAAACGTTTTCTCCTCATCCATAGATGGGAGGACAGATAAGCTGATGCAGCCAGGAATGTTGTGAAGATTCACAAGCAAAGCCAACTGGTTCAAAGGGCAGATTTAGCTATCGTTCTGTGCTTGGGGAGTGACTCTGTTTGTCAGTAGTTGAGCACACTTCTGAATCTCACAAGAAACTTTCAGACCTTTAAATAAGCCCTTGGCTGAGAAATATGTTCAGGTTTATGAAAAAGGGCATAATGGTTTGCAGCAGGAGAAGGATAAACACTCTCAGCAATACTGACCACCAAATATGAAATATTTGTGGGAACATTATTATGAAGTCTAGCAGCCGTAGGTGGGAGAATGATGCATGAGGCCCAGGCAGCAATGAAAGGAAGATGGCGTGCTGCTCGCTTACTTCAAGAGAAGCACTGAAATGGCTGGAGGAAGGAAGACGCCAGATCACCCAGGGAGCATGGACCCAGACCAGACCAACACTGCTCAAGGACACAACGAAGCTTGTGTGCAAGAGTCAGGGAGCTGTGTGGGCAGAACTCAGGGAAGTGGACTTCTTCCATTTCTCCAAAGAAGATGTGAAGAATATTAGAAGAATAAGTCCCAGTTGACTGAAAGCCTAGGCAGTGTCTCTGTTTCTTTGTAGAATGGGTCCAGACTTGGGGACCAAGAAAGTCTTTGTGGACAGTCTTTTCCTTGTCTATCATTGTACTCATAAATTAATAATATCTATTTGGATTCTTTAAAATATTCTTTCCTGATCTTCTTGAAACCATTAGTGGCTGAGTACAAGCCTTGTAATTTACCACCTACATAGTTTCTGTACCCACAGAAAATACTCTGGTCAGTTAATTCTTTTAGTCAAGGCCATCCATATAGGATCTTTCTGGACTCCTACTTAAACTTCTTCAGTAGCTCTTTATAGTGTGAGTGATCATTTTTGTATCGTAACATATAGGGGACTGAAACTGGACATTAGGTGTGCCCCAAATCTCAGTCATTAAACAATATGGAGAGGTGTGGAGATATAGATGGCTCGCTGCTTAGGAGTACTTGGTGCTTTTACAGAGGACCCAGGTTCACTTCCCATCCCTCACAAGAGTAGCTTATAACCAGGATTAACTCTGGATTCAGGGCATCTGGCATCCCTTTTTTGGTCTCCTGGTCTACCTGTACACATGGGGCAGACACACATGCAGACACACACACACACACACACACACACACACACACACACACACACACAGAGAGAGAGAGAGAGAGAGAGAGAGAGAGAGAGAGAGAGAGAGAGAGAGAGAGCAAAATATAGAAGAAATAAAGGACATAAATAAAATAAGTGAGAAGGAAATGATTTTGATAACATTCAGAGTGTTTCTGCAGCTTTTTTCAAATTGAATGCTGTATACAAACAGGTCTCTCATTTGCTGAAGGCAAACATCTGATGTTTCTGTGTATTCACGGAGAATTGAGCAGTGGATTCCTGGCCCAGTTCCTCTGAATCCAGGCTTTCAGATTTAATGTGTAAATCCAGCTTTCCATCCATGCTTCTTTTCTTAGGTTTCTAGAAAAGAAAAGATGTAGCTTTCTGGGAAAATGGCTTTTTCCCCTTTGGGGAAAAAGGGAACCCAAGTGTTAGATGGCCATTGTTTCCGACAGTTCATTTGTGCAGATGAAATAATCCATTCATTTGGTGAATCCATGGAATCAATGGCTTCCACTTTGTACTTCTTGAAAAATATACAGTGTTTCAAGTCCCTGGATTTACATTCCGCAGACCTTCTGGTTTAATGGAATAGTTTTGGGTCCCTAGAGGGAAGGCATATGGTTCTACAAGAGTGTTGATGGCCTTTTAAAATGTTCTTGCTTGGAGCCGAGTTTTGTAAAGTTCTTTCACATAGAGTGCAGAAGGAATACTTCTCAGCACCATTTTTGAGAGTGGCTTGCACACTTGCACTCCAGGGCTAAAATAGGGTAGCTCATCTTCTTCATATGGGATGCTTCTAACTTGAAAATGATGCTTCTAACTTGAAAATAAGAGAATAGGCTCCTCTGTTTTTTCCCCAACAGCAAGTGGAAGAAAATCTTCCTTTCAACCCCTGATCCATAAAATTGCATTTTCCTTTGGTGTCTAACTTGGTGTAGATGAAATGAGTATTAAAACATGAAGAATAAATGGAAAAAAAATCATACATAGAGAGTTTATCTTATAGCCATTGGTCCATAGGAATCTATAAAGTATGATAAATTCTCTATTACATTTATGCTGCTGCTATGGTTGGAGTCATTTTTATACAACTCTACTAGGGGTAGGTTCTGTCAAGACATTTCCTCCAGATCTCTCATGTCTCCTAGCTGTGTGTAGTCTGGTCACTTAGGGGATGGATGGACTATGGAAATCACAGCATTTTAAGGTAAAATAAAAAAAATACATCAAATTAATAAGTGTGTAATCATTTGTGAAAGTTAAAGGAATAAAAATGTTCAATAGGGTATGCTGTGGTTTAAATGAGAAGCATTCGCCCATGGGCACACGTATTTGAACATCTAGTCCCCAGCTGGTGGTAATGCTTGGGAAGATTATGGGAGGTGCAGCCTTGCAGGAGGGAGTGCATCCCTGGATGTGGTCTTTGACAGTCTACAGCCTCATCCCCTTGCCAGTTTCTTTGCTTCTTGTTTGTGATGGAAGGTGTGAACCCTTTCTCAGCTTCTTGCTCTGTTTGCTGTCACATGATTCCCACTATTATGGCCTTTATCCCAGTGGAGCCATAAGTTCAAATGAACTCCTTCTCATGTACGTTGCCTTGCTTGTGATATTTTTTTACATCAGCATACAAGTGATTAACACAGAGTACATCAGCATTATAAACAAAGGAGGTACATCCCTTTTCATGGAGTAATTATCTTACTGTTAAGGATTACTACATATATTTTTTAAATAAATGTTCCGCTTTTCTCTTACATAGTTTTTTTATTTTATTCAGTATTTTTTAAATTGCCTATTGATGTTTCTAGTATGTTCTCTTCATTTTAGAAATGTCCATAGTATGGTTTCCACATGTAATGTAGGTCAATGATCTATGGTTGTCTGGCAAAATAGGGTTCTTTAAAATCAAGACGGTAATTTAAATTTTATTTTTAGTGTGTGCTGTGAGTGTAGTGTTCCGGGAGGCTACAATAGGGCTTTTCGAGGATCTGGATTTAAAGATAGTTGTAAATTGCTGACACTGGTGCTGGGAACCGAACTGGATCCTTTGGCAGAACAACAAGCATTTTAACTTCTGAGTATCTCTTCAGCCTGCAGGAGCAGAAGCTCAAGTATTTTACACGTACTTTTTTTTTTTTTCTGGGAAGTATTAGGAACTGATCTTCAAAGATGCTTGGATACTTAAAGGTAAGATGTTTAAGTGACTGAGTAACAAATGAAGGTTATCATGTGGCTATCAGCTCAGTCTATTTGTAGTTCAACATTGAAAGAGACATTCTTGATTGGAAGGGGATACACTCAAACATTTATCCAGAGTCATTGCTGCATGTCTACTTCCTTGGTGATGACTGGCTTGAACTACTTTTACGGAAGGAAATGGGATATTTGAAGTTTTCATTGTATTTGACGTGGTGATGTCCAGTGAGGTTCTTGTTGACAAGGGGAATGAGTCTTGATGTCTTTTGGAATTAACTCCTCTTTGTGGGTGGCATTAAAGGAGAGCCTCACATAGCTGTGCTCATACAATGCACTGTTTACAAGTCTGTTCGCTCTGTAGCAAGTAGGTAAGCTGTTCCTTTGTAGTTCCTCAGTGACTAAAGATTGAGTCCAGTAGTCAAAGCCATGGTTGGAAGGCTTTGCTCTCTGTAATTTCTCCATGTTCCTCTAATTTCCTAATGGAGCCCATCATAAGATGCTCTTTTCTTGACTGCCCATTAACATTCTTCGAGCATGATCTGAAAGTTACAGGAGTGGTTTAGGAGTTCAGATGCCTGATGGACAATACAACTCACCAGCTTGGGAAACACAAATAGTTCTTTCACCTCATCAAGCCTCAGCTTCTTTACCTGTAGAACAGACAAGACAGGAAGCACATTGTATATTAACTGGGATGTCTTCTGCTGGAAGGGAACTCTTCCACCTGCTAGTAACATTTATGATCTTGCATCTGTGGTTGGGAAGACCGCTTGCTTCACATAACATGACTTGTAGATGACTGTGACACTTAAGGCCTGAGTTTGCTATGTTTTTAAACATTTCTCTCCTGGACATCTTATAACAGGCAAGGCACTGCATTAACTCTAATTGTTATGCCCAAGAATACTGTCTTTTTCTTAGACTTTTTTCTTCTGAAGTATCTTTACATACTACACATCCCTTCTCATTGCTTTGGATAGGACTTGGGTATACACTAATAATTAGAGTAACACTGAAAATCACAAATGTATATTATAAGATGACATTTACAAAAGATTTCAGAAAGCAACTGCCACATGAGTCATGATACAAAAGATTTTGTTGACTTTTAAAAGAGATTTTGTAGGCAAAACACTTCAAGGTATCTCAGGAACAAATAAGTTATTAATCATTTATTAATGGTGTTATTTACTGGCTAACTTTCTATCTTATACATAAGCAAAAATGATAGCTACTGTCTGGTTTATTTCATAGAAAAAAATAGTTTTAATGAGTCATCAGACTCTAAAGACGCGAAATAAATACTTCACAGTAAATTTGAGCTGAAGAACAAATCTGTTTTGAGAGTTTGGGGTTATTCCTATAAGACATTTATTAATTTATGTAGTGGGAAAAGTCATCTTTTCAGAATTTCAAATTTTGTTAGTATGGAATATAAATAAAACTCGTAGGATAACAAAAAAAAAAAAAAAAAAAAGGAAAACAGAGTGAACTACCTCAACCACAGATAGGCATACCTCCGCCCACCCCTGCTCTGTGAATTACCTGATAATGACCACTATGGCACAGAATATACCCTCTAGACACTCTTCTCCACACCCCTCCTCCTGACTTTACTGCTGTAAACAGCAAATCTAGAACATCGGAGAGAACCCCTAGAGCACCAGAGGCAGTGCTCACACCCAGTTACTGCTGTGTTTGCATTGTCTACGCCCTGCAGAAGGCTGACTATAGGATGGAGAAAGAACAGCCATAGAGCTAAGAGTAAAGGTTCATATGGTGCTGAGTGAAGCAGGAACAGAAGCAAGTGGCTCCCCACAGTCATTCCTGAAGAGCTCAGAGGTGGAAATCTGACCAGGCCCTCCCAACTAATGTGTTGTCATTATGCCAAGTGTCACATGTCATGTGTCAAGGGGATAGTCTATAACTTGACTTCAGGGTTCAAAGGAAGGTTCTCACTGGACTATGCATTTCAAGATATCCTGCAGGCATTATCTTGTACAATTAGTGTGCAAAACCCACAGGGGCCCACTGCCCAGCTTTTCCTATGACCTCTCTCTTTTAAGGCTCACAGTCACAAAGCCACAATATGAGCTCTGGGGGTTTCATGATGGAAACTTTGGTTGAAAGGGGGCAATGCAGGTGCTTCTACAAGCCTTACCGCAAATGTGCCAAGACTCTGGCGCCTACAAGACTGGTTTGGGACTCTTACAAGACCAGCCATTCCTGGGGAGATTTCCAAGAACTGCCTGTTAGTAGTTTGGGGAGAGAGAGAGAGAGAGAGAGAGAGAGAGAGAGAGAGAGAGAGAGAGAGAGAGAGAGAGTAAAAACAAGTTCATTTCTTTTGGGGAATTCAGCATAATTTTTGTGGTCCAAGACAGAGTCAGAAAATGCCAGGCTTGCAATAAATGTCACCTTTTTGGTGGTACTGTGGGTGGACAGATGGCTAGTGGTTATGTTGGTAGTGGTGATGGGGAGGTATGGAGAAAAACCCCAATAAACTTACAGAGGAGTTTCTGTAAGCCATTCTTTGGCACTAGCAAATGTCTATCAGTTCTAGATTTGACCAGTGGCATTGCTTCATGGCCATGGACACAGCATCATGATCAGAGATTTCTTTCTTATAATATTTAAATCCCATGCTTAAAAAAGTTTCTAATATATACTCAAAGAATTACTGCTTCTAAACCTTTCAGGTCTTTGAAGGAAGCAAAATATGGTAAGTCAAGCCCTCTTTTTTATTATAAGTTCTCCTGAAAGCCTTTTTTTACTTGTCCCACCTCAAAATGGCAAGGATATTGTGAAGGATCTCTGGCTGTCTGAGCTTTGAGGCAGGAAGCTCCATATCCCCTTTCTGACACATTATTCACGTTGAGAAGAGAGTATTTTGCTTCTTTTGCTGACAACAGAGCTCTATTTAAAAACTCACAGAAGGAATTGATGGACAGGAGTCTCACTGCATTTTAATGTAAAAATAACAGAGGAGAAATGGTGATTCTACAAACGTGTCTAGGGCAGCATCTAAGAATATATCTTTAAACAAGTTTCTCCTGGCAGCCTGACTCTCTATAAGGAAGAAGGAAAACAAAAACTGTTGCTCTTGGGAAAAAGACGTTCACCAACACCTTCTCATTTCACCATTGACCCGCTCTGGCCACAAGTACGAGCGCACACCATCACACATGCACTCACACCTGCGTTCTACCTGTAAACATGTGGGCACTTCTTTTACGATTGGGCCAGATACACAGAGAGTAGGAACCCAGAAAAGGGCCTACTACAATGGCCTCTAGGAGCATGTGGCTTGGTGGATGCAGCTGAGATGTAAGCCATCTTTTGTTACCTTGCAAAGCTGGAACCCCAGCTATCAAATTCTCAAGCATGAATTTGCATTTCAGTGTCATTTAAAGTGTTATAAATTGCTTTAGTTATGTCTAATGTGTATTCTTCCATTTTATATATTCATTCACTTACGTATATGTAGTGATTTGAAAGAAAATGGCGCACAAAGAGAATGACACTATTAGGAGGTGTGGCTTGTTGGAGTACTTGTGGCCTTGTTTAAGGAAATGTGTCACTGTGAGAGTGGGCTTTCTGGTCCTATGTTCAAGTTAGACCCAGTGTGGTACAGCATGGCTTCTGCTTCTTGCGGATGAAGATGTGGAGTTCTCAGCTCCTCTAGCACCATGTCTGCCTGCACAGCACTATGTTTCACACCATGACAATAATGGACTAAATCCCTGAAACTGTAAGACAGCCCCAATGAAGTGTTTTCCTTTATAAGAGTCACAGTGCTCCCAGGATCTATTCACAGCAATAGAAAGTCTAAGACAATATATTAAGTATATGTTACATTTAAAGTGTTTTTCAGGAACTATGTAAGTATCAGATGTACAGAAATGAATTCACCGCTAAATGATGTCAAGTATATCCTCAATAGAAATGACTAAAGGGAACCCTTATTGTCCAGAAGAGAACTTGCATTGATCACAGTCTAAGAGTGATCAGAAGATCAGAATTTCTGCAGAAAACAGAATCCCAACTCTATGTTTAAATTATGGGCATCAACCACTCTAAGGGGTTAATATAAGCAGAGAGTTTTCAAGCTTCCCCAATCTGTGCAAAATCAGAGACTCAAGAAAAGTTTGAAAGAGATTGGAAGAGGCTCAATGTCACCCAAAGTGTCTGTACAAGAAGCCTGTAGGAGGCAAAGGTCTTCTTAAAGGGTCTTCCTATATCACTGTGAACAGCACGGATTCATAATTCTGGTAATTGTGTGCCACACAATGGTTTGACCAAATGTGCAACATGGCTGCATTGCTAATTCCATTAAAGTATTATCTTTAGAGGATGAATCTGAGCAGTGATACCTTGATAAATATTTCACTGAAAATTAAAAAAAAAATCCTCCAAAATCATGTTGATCGATTTCCATGGGTGTCAATGTACCCACTAGGGGACACCTCTTAAGTTGGAAGCACTTAACTCAGGCTTGGAAAGAGGAAAACTCAGCTGGTTCTCATGAGCAACTACAAGTTGGCTCTAGCTAATCCCTTCATTGGAGAGAAGAATAAAAATTCATGTTGGGGCTCATCTAGTAGGGCAAAACAATCAAATAGGCCCAAGCTCCACAGTCTACTGACGATTCAGCCTCCCTGAGCAACCCAAAGATGAGAAACAGAAAGATGGCATCCATGTTTCCACCTGACGTCATATTCTTCAAGGGGAGAGGGGAGTGGTGGAATACATCCTTAAACAGAGGCTGTAGTCCCCAGATATGCAAAATCTCTTTGGTAAATTAATGTATATCAGTATGGTAAGTCCTGAGAGCTAAGAAAGGGATGCTATCTGAAGATGAGGTATGGGCTGATGTAGTAAGAGGTTCCTGGCCCAGACTTTTGGGCCTAGCCTCAAGGTTTGGATCAGCAGCCTCACAGACCCGCAGAGACACACAGACACTTACATTAATTTTAGGCTGATCGGCCTAAGGCCCAGGTATATAACTTGCTAACTCTTTACCCTTACACGAACCCATGATTCTTATCCTGTTCAGCCATGGGGCTCGGTACCTTTTCTCAGAGCAGTATAATTGTCCTTTGCTGCTTCTGGCTTGTCTGGCAACTCTGGAGTCTCTGTGGCATTTCTGCTCTGTTCTTCCTGTCCCCAGAGTTTTCTTAGTCTGATAGCCCCGCCCACACTTCCTGTCTGCCTGTAGCCAATCAGCGCTTTTTATTAAACTCATAGACAGGACAATTATTTACAATGTAACATCATAAATCCACTACAGGCAGATGGAAGAGCTCTGTCTCTTGGTGTTGGTGAGAAATGAAATAGACAGAGTGGACTAGACATATTCATCCCCCTTCAGCCCCCAGAAAAGTTCCTTCTCTGGCAAGGTTGCATTTTCTAAAAGCTCCAGAACTTTCCCAAACCGTTCCACTAACTGAGGACCAAGTGTTAAAGTGTACGACCCTATGGGGGAACATTTCCCATTCAAGCCAGAAAACTGAGAATTTCAGAGGAAACGAACTGTAAAGAGCAAAGTCAAGGAAACACAGTACTCATATTTTTTTTCGGCTCCCTCCCCCCACTCACCCACTCCATTTGTTTGTTTTGTGTTATTCTGGTTTGTTTAGTATTATTTTATCTTGTCATTATTATGCTTTGTAGATGCCTATTTGTGTTTGTGTTTTGGATGTCTATTCTAATGAAAGGGAATGGATTTGTATTTGGGGAGGTGGGGAGAATCTTGGAGGAACTGAGAGGGGACATTGTAATCAAAACATATCACATGAAAAAATCTATTTCAAAATAAAAAAAAAGGAGAGAGAAGAAGAAGATAACTCAGTAATTACATTTACAGAAAATGCCTTCTTGCTGGTGATCATTTCCCAATATGCTTCCACCTTCATTTAGCATCTCAGATGATTGCGCATTGTCAAGTCCTGGGAAACCTCAGATGCTGGAGGTAGGTTCTAAACTTGAGTTAGTCTCAGCTGATAGTAGAGAAGGAATCCACAACTTCAGAAAAAAGAAAAAAAAAAAAAAAGCCCAAAGCAGTATCTCCACGGTTTAAATGACATAGCAATCATACTGGTTTTCCTACGTGTGTGTGTGTGTGTGTGTGTGTGTGTGTGTGTGTGTGTGTGTGTGTGTGTGTGTGTCAGGAGGGGGGGTGGGGGGTGGGGGGGTGGGGGGTGGGTAACTCTGTCCCAGAACAATGCACAGGATTCTTTCCCCCAGAACATTTTGGTAAGAACTTACTTATGAGTTATCTGGTGCGTGTGACAATACTTCTTGGGAATGTGTTATTGGAAGCGAGTGGGGGTGGGGGTTGGGGCTGGGGATTTGGGAGTGGGAGTGTGAGGGTGTGTGAAGACACCAGATCTTTTCCCTTTATAGAACTCAGGGTCTAGAAGGGAGATGGATGGGGCTAAGACATCAGACGGTGTGTTCAATGTAGATGGATGCTGTGGGGGGCGGGGGGGGGGGGGGGAAGAAACCAGGGAAGAAGTATTGGGGAGAAACTGTAGTTTTTACCCTGGTGGTCAAGGACACTCCAACACATACTCTAAGATATCAGTACAGTCTCCTGAGTCATAATGACTAAGCGCAAGCAGGAACCCATGTGAAAGCAGAGAGCCTTGTCAAGTTCTCTTAGGAACTTATTCTTATTTAAGGATACTCCAGGGCCCGATTTTATATCCTAATTTTGGCTCGCAAGTCTAGTTTATTTTGCGTCATGATTAGTTAATGACTAAACTTTTCTCAGTAGTCCAGAATGAATACCTATCATCAAGTTGCCATGGGCAACCAGATGGAGTCTGCAATGATCCCTGCGACTCTTTTCTTTTTATTTTTCATTCTTTCTGTTTGGTTTTTCTGTAACTTTGAGAGAAAAATATTTGGAATATGTTAAAATTTTAACCTCTGTGTCTTACCCATTCTGTGCCTTTTTCATTACTTAAAAATATGGCACACAGGCAATTTCAGTTCCTTTGCAAATAATTTTTCCCCAGAGCATGGCTGTTTCCTGGCTGAGTTGGCTCAGGCCAACTCCTGATTTGTTAGCTTGAGTATGTTTGGGTATCCTGGGACCTGGCTGGAAAGGTGCTCATGGGAGTCCAGGTCGTGGGGCATCACGATTAGAAGTAGGTTATAATGAGGTCCCTCTGGTCTTTTGAAAAATAACCTTCCTTGGATAAGATTCAGAGCAGACTTACAGTTACGGAATTTGCCAAAACTCATTCTACCTAGCATATTGAAGACAAAATCAAAAGCAAGTTTAATAATGCAATCCTATAGGAGATGCTGGAGACAGAGTCCTCAGGTTGATATCTTGCAGAGAATAATTTTGGAAACTGCATAACATTATTTATTTAGCACACACAGAAACTTGTGTGTGTGTGTGCATATGGTAGCTCAAGATGGTGTGTAGTATTTACTTCAATCTTTATCCAACTTAATGATAGAGTCCTTCATTGAACTTCGAGCTCATTGATTTGGTTAGGTTGTGTGGCCAGTTAGCTTCATCTGTCTACCTGTTTCTTTCTTCCTCAGTGGGGTTACAGGCATATATTACAACATCCAGCTTTTACATAGGTTCTGGAATTATGAAGATAAGTCCTCATGTTTGCACAGCAGACCCGTTACCAGCCCAGCCATCTCTCTTTCCCCTACATATGTGGTACAAGGAATAAGGATGCCGACAATATTTAAATTACATATGGAACAGTATGATGGTCAGGTTTTCTCCCAAGAAGTCTTTTCTTGAGTAGGGGGTCTGTTCACTAGAGTCAGCTAGCAGATTTCCTCAGACAATAATCAACTAGCAAATGATTCAGGTGGCACAGCCACCATGATTTCAACTATATAGACATAGTCATTCGGATGCAGCTGCAGACAGTGTGCAAATGAATTACCATAATGCAATCTAATAATTATTAATGAATTTAAAAATCTGGGTTTTATAATTTTTTTCACATCATCACAACATATTATTATTTTAAATTTTCATTTCAGTTAGCTCTCTGTGAAAGATACCCTGAATTTGTGGGCCATCTAAAAAGTGGGTAAACTAGGTTGACCTACAAATTAGGATTTATCAGCCCTTGAGCTGGATGGGTCGAGCATCAGTTTTGGTAGATTTTATAATGTTGCTTAGTGTATTGCAGCATACTACAGCATCTGTGTATTTAATGGATTGATCCCCACAATTTCCCCTGGGAAGCTGGGCCAGTTATTAACTTTTTCTGCTCAGTTTCTATGTAAAATGTGCGGGGGGGGGGTGGCTGGGAATTTAGCTTAGTTGGTAGAATGCTTGACTAGAACACAAGAAGCACTAAGTTCAGTTTCACAACATACATTGGGCCTGGTGGTTTATGACTGTAATCCCAGAATTTGGGAGATAGAACTAGGGAAACTAAGAGTTCAATATCATTTTTCTACAGAACAAGTTCATGGGCAGCATGAACCCTTGCTGAAAACAAAAATGAGCAGGGTAATACTTGCCTTGAGTGGGTGGTATGGGAATTAATTAAGAGCTTCGGTAAAGAAAGACAGCACAATGTTAGTCCCTAATGATCCCTTAACTGATTTTACTTATTGTTAGCATAGTGCTTGCTAATGTTCGTTGGAAAACAATTTTCTCTTGAAAATTAACCCCCTAAGGGAAAACATGGGGCTAAGGACAACTAGGATGCCAAAGATCATGCCTTGTCTTGCTGATATGGGTTGTTTCTTGTAGCGATGCCTTAAGCTACAGAGGAAATTTATCCCTGTTGTGAATTCCTGTGATTTTGTGGCTTGTCTAAGGAACTGGCAGTACAAACTGGCCTTCCTTCTGTGGTTGTTTTAACTTGTCATTTTTGGTTGAGGTCCAACATGCCAAGGACCACTTCCTGATGTGTCAATTTGTTGAACTGTCAGCTCTTGGGTAAGGGGTCTTCTGAATTCTTTATTACCAACCTTGAAGACTTGTGAGCATTTGATTACTGCTGATCAACAAAGAAATTATAAAGGGCTATTGAAGGGCCCTTTTTTTCATGACACTCTACTCTGTTTCCTATGTTGTTTGACTATATGCATTGGGTCAGGGTTGACATTTGTTCAGATATGTAGGAATCCTCTGGGGTGTAGGGGATTGTGTTGTTTCATGGTAAATAATTGTCCCACCTACTGGTTTAATAAAAAGCGCTGATGGGCCAAAGGCAGGCAGGAAGTGTGGGCGGGGCTACCAGACTTAAAAACTCTGAGAACAGGAAGCACAGAGCAGAATGCCAGAGGGAACACCAGAGAGAAGACAGAAGAAGCAGAGGACAACCATGCTGCTCTAAAGAAAGGTACCGAGCTGCATGGCTGAACAGGAAAAGGCATGGGTTAGATGAAGGGTAGAGAGCTAGCAAGTGATATGCCTGGGCCTGAGGCTGATCAGCCAAAAACTATTGAAAGCATCTGTGTGTCTCTGTGGGACTGCGGGTCTGAGGGTCAGTGGGTCAGAAATCTCTTACTACACTGGGGAACCCATCCCAGACTGTCAACAGAAAATGATGGACTCAACAACTCAATATTGTAACAGGTGACAGGAGATTCTTCAGAAAAGAGATCTCATGGGAGTCCAGAGGCAGAGGAAGAAGTAAACAGTCCAAAGATCTTAAAGACATGGGGATTTCTGCCTGAAGCACTTTAGTATCCATTTGTACAGGGTGGGATCCTTAGATAAGAGCTAAAATATTTATATATGCACATATAAATGTTTATTTTGTTTGCTACTAACAGAATATGAGCATCAAATATTAAAAATTAACTAAATTGTGTCTGTGTTCAAATATGCATATTTACATGTTTTTATTGATGTAGATGTATTAGAATATATAGAGAGAAGCCAATGAAGCCAATATTTAGGGTTCAGATTGTTGCCCCTGAGAAAAAACTGTCAGGCATAATGAGTGATGAAATAGGATGTAGGCTTGTAGCTTGGCGGTGCTTGTATAGCATGAATGAAGCCATTGGTATGATCTCCAGTCAAAATCACTGGGAAGTTAGCTGAGGACCAGACAATGAAGAAATGTTCTGAAAACGAAAGTAGCTTTTGAAAATAGCAAGAATTACAAACCCTTATGGGGTTTCATTATGGATGAAAATGTAGTAGTTTCATAAAATAACTCAAACTTAGCGTATCTACTTGATTCAGCAGTGCCCCTCCCCCCACCTCAGATACACAAGAGTAAATTGGAAGCAGAGATCTAGCCATTTATTTTACAGCCATGTTCATAGCAGCATCTTTCGGCTAACGAGAAAGTGAAAGCAACCCAGTTATGTGCCAGTGATTTGATGGATAGTCACAGTGTAGTCTACATATACAATGGAATTCAGCCCTGAGGTAGATAACAGATGAACCTTAAAGACACTATGCCTTGCAAAAGTAGACAAAGACAAAATTACCAAAAAATAGCTCAATTTATAAGAAATTTCTAGACCAGTGAAATTCATAAATAATATGACGAGGGCACCAAGGTCTAGGTGGGTAGACAATAATGAAGAGTTACTTTTTAATGAGTAGAAATTTTTAATTTGGGAAGAGAAAAGATCTATAGAAGATACTGATGGTTATATGTGGGATATTATGTTGTTTCATTGTAAATAATTATCCCACCCACTGGTTTAATAAAAAGCGCTGATTGGCCAAAGGCAGGCAGGAAGTGTGGGCGGAGCTACCAGACTAAGAAAACCTCTGAGAACAGGAAGCACAGAGCAGAACGCGAGAGAGAAGCCAGAAGAAGCAGAGGACAACTATGCTGCTCTAAGAAAAGGTACCGAGCCGCATGGCTGAACAAGATAAGAGACATGGGTTAGATGAAGAATAGAGAGCTAACAAGTTATATGCCTGGGCCTTAGACCAATCAGCCTAAAACAAATTGTAAGCATCTGTGTGTCTATGTGGGTCTGTGGGTCTGCGGGCCTAAACCTAGAGGCTAGACCCGAAAGTCCGGGCCAGAAACCTCCTACTACAGTTATATATCCTGGTGTGGTGGCTTGAAAGGAAAGAAAATGGCCCCCAAAGTGAGTGGCACTATTAGGAGAAGTGGCCTTGTTGGACAAGTGTGTCACTGTGGAGGGGGCTTTAAGATCTCTTTTGCTCAACCTTCCCTCCATGTCATGTTGAATCCCTGTTGCCCATAAGATGTAGCACTATCAGCTACCTCTCCATCACGTCTACCTACACATCACAACAGTCCCCATCATGATGATAATGGACTGAACTTCTGAAATTGTAAGTGATCCACCCTAAATAAATGTTTTCTTTATAAGAGTTGCCATGGTCTTGTTATCTCTGCACAGCAGAAGAAAGCCCCAAGTCAGACATCTGGCATATTTAATGTCGCTCTAATATATATTGCAAAAAAACTCAAGATGGTAAATTTTATGTTACATATAGTTCATCCATCTTTTGAAAACCTTTAAAAGGGAAAATAGATTGGAAGGTGGGTTGAAGGGAGAGACTGAGTCACAGGAACAATGGTAGGAACTGAACTATTCACGTTCCTCATTAGAAATATCTTGGTTTGAGTTAATGTCTCTGCAAGGTGTACATTAAATATTTTATTTACTTTCTTCTCTAGGTAATAAAAGGGCACTTGCAAAAATTGTAGAATTGCCATGACAAGCTGGCTCTAAAGTAATACCAAATACTAGTGCCTGGATAGATGATCTACTCTGTTGCCAAAGGGAACAGCACCCTAAAGGATTGATTAAGAACTTGACAAGGAAAATGGTAGCTTGCCTGACATGAACATATTCCTATGGTTTAATTTCTTCCTGCCATCCCCACTTCCTTCATCTGTATACTCACCCCTAACACCAACCTGCTATTTGTCTTTAAAAATAAGTCTTGTCTTAGAGAAGGTGGGAAATATCTGATGAAGAGGTGGTAGTTCTTTCTTTGTGGTGGAATGATACAGTCTTGATGTTCATAATGACTTTGATCCTACCCATCAACTGACCAGTGAAGTTTATGTCAAATACAACCTTACCACCATCTCTGAACAGAAGTGCAGGCTAATGGGCTTAAAGCTCAGGTATTCATAGTTTTCATTCAACCATTCTTCTGTCCATCCATCTGTCATCCTTCCATCCATCCATCCATCCATCCATCCATCCATCCATCCATCCATCCATCTATCCATCCATCCACCCACTCACCCACCCATCCATCCATCCATCCATCCATCCATCCATCCATCCATCCATCCATCCATCCATCCACCCATCTGTTCATCCATCTGTCTGTCCATCAATCCATTCATGCATCCATCTGTTTATTCATGGTCCCCTGTATGCTTATTTCTCCTTTTCTGTCTTTTAAAGGAAAGACCCAGTTAAAGAAGGATAAAGAAGAGTAAAGGAAAAGAGTCAGGCTGGAAAAGAACAGCAGACTGCTCTTATTTTTTTTCTCTATAGCACTCTGGGAAATTTTCAAGGAGAAAAAAAAAAAAACGATTTAAGAAGTGATATTTTTGAACTTCAGCCAAAAGCAAGCCATCAAAATGGGACACTGTCTCTTTAAGTACAGACTTATACCAGCTAAAGGAAATTAATTAAGTATCCAAGGCTGGTGTGGCGCCATGGGAAGAATACACAATCTAGGTCTCGCATGCCAAATCCGAAATGAAAATGAAGGTGATCCGTCATATTTGGCTGTTTTTTTAAGACAGAATATATATTTTCCAAAGTTGACTAAGCAATTACCCAAATTAAAAAAACTGAAAAATAAACAGTGGTAAAAAATGCTTTTACTTTCTTAGTGGGTAAATTAGCTCAAAAAGTGTGCCTTTTATTATCTTCACAACAGAAAGAAAGGAATGAAATTAAACAAAGCAGGGTGCCTCTAAACTCCTTAAAACTGCCATCCAGGAAAATTAATTTATGACCCTTATGGATGGTACCGTTTCCAAAATTTTAAATTTAAGGCGGGTCAGGCTCCACCTAGGCCCCGAGAAAGAGACCTCAGTGTGTCATTCTGTAGTCATGTTTTTGGGAAGGTGTCCCTTTTTTGAAGTGTGAGTGTTCAAGCTCATTCACTCGGCATGCTCGTCAGCAGCCAAGTGGATTTACTCCTGTATCACCAACACCCTTTCTTCAGACCACTCAACTTGGTAAAGAACCTTGGTATGTGGCCTTGAGTCTGTGTTGTTCTCTTGCAAAGGCTATAGAAAGCAAAGAAGGGACTTAGATTGAGAAAGTTCCATATAGAGGTCAACTGATTGCCCTAATGCATATCAAAGATACCCTGTGTTCCATTTTTCTATCAAAAGGTGAGTTTCTTCCATTTTTCTTCTTCAGTGTGCCTGAGAACATCCAAGGGAAAGCTCTAGGGAAAACCATTTCTTTTATGATTCCTTAACTGGAAGTGGAGGCCAGGAGCTGCCTCCCATCCATGGAGACCATTGTAGGGATAGGAGATATGAGGCATCTGGATCTGTGATGGGCTTATTAAGTCCTGGTTTGAGACAAACAGGTTCAGTTTCACTGGAACACTGTAGGTCCAATTGCCTGATCTCTTTGACACTTAGTGCAGCCAATTATAACATAGGAGCAAGAGCACCTATCTTGTTGGGTATTCTCGCTCCCTAAGGCCACCCAATGAATTACCAAGTGGCTTAAGCCAACGTAAATATCTTCACCCACATTCTAGAATCTAGAAATTAAAGTCAAGGTCTAGCACAGCTGGATCATCTCCTCACTGCGGATTCTAGGGGGAACATTTCTCTCCTCTTTTCTCTTAGTTTGTGGTGTTACTAACAATCCTCTCTATTTTCGGGTCTATAGATAATCGTCACTCCTGTCCCTGGTCCTTTGGCCACAGTGCACTCCCTCTGAAAGCTCAAATTCAATCTCTGGATCACATATCGTGAGAGGAGATAAATGACTCCCGTAACTTATTTTCTGACCTCCACACATAGCCATAGCATACACTGGCCCTTTATCCCACATGATAAAAGTGTAAAAAATAACAAAAAAAATGAGCTTTGAAAGTAGTATTTTATCTTATCCTTGTGGATATTTGAGAAAATTTGATTTCAGTGAAAAGGTAATCTAAAATGAACACTCATCTAAAATCTCTGTCTAGTGATTAAAAACCTGAAAAGAATACCCGCCCCCCCCCCATCCACAGTAGATCTGATCCTCAGAGTGCTAAGGTTCATTGTGGTGATGTATACTTAATATAATTAATCTGGAATATCAGAGGAGAATCAACCACAAGCCACGCCATGAGGGTCAGGGAGTGGTGACCCACACCTTTAATCCTAGCTTTAGGAATGTTGAAAGAGAAAGTTAAGATAGCTGAGCAGAGGGAGAGAATGGGAGGTTTTCCAGCTTTCCTGGAGACTCTCTTGGTGGGTTGAGGAAAAAGAGATTTGGAATCAGAGGATTTTGTAGAGACAGGCCTGAGGAACTGGAAGGTGAGAAGTGGCTCTGTGGTTTGTTGATCGATCTCTCTGATATTCTAACTTTTCCACAATATGTAGCTCTGAGTTTTTATTATATATCAAATAGAATTTGTGCTATATTTAGCACCCATTGTGGGGCACAAACCCACAACCCTAAGATTAAGAATCCATGTTCTACCAACTGAGGGCAGTTCATGAAAATGGGGCACTCTGCGAGCTAACCTTTCCCCTTATTTCTGACCTTGAACATGAATACAGATGGGTGGTTGTTATATGGATTAGGAAGAAGTGCTATGTCTTATACTGACATTACGGCCTGTGAATGTGTATAACAGGCCATGCAATACACTGGTGCTATGATGTGTGAATGGCATATAATAAAGGATGCTGAGGGCAAGAACGGCTAAGTGAGTTATTCAAGGTCAGCTGTCTCGGGTCACAATGACTGCGGTGGTGCTTGAAGACCAGATGACTGTCCATTTCAGCGTGCATGTCCTTTTTTTTTCACCTGAGTAGTAAATCCATGCTGTGATTCTTCCTTCACCATCAGCCAGTGGTGGAAAAATGTGAGCAGCCAGTAGGACCAGTTTGCCAACAAGCTCCCTTCCCTCTACTGACTCCATTTAGCGCCTTCCTGATTTCTTCTTCTTCTTCTTCTTCTTCTTCTTCTTCTTCTTCTTCTTCTTCTCCTTCTTCTTCTTCTTCTTCTTCTTCTTCTTCTTCTTCTTCTTCTTCTTCTTCTTCTTCTTCTTCTCTCTCTCTCTCTCTCTCTCTCTCTCTCTCTCTCTCTCTCTCTCTCAGTTCCAATGTGTTCTCTTCTCTGTAACTTCAGAGACCTTACTGCTAACAGGATAGCATTATATAACACTTCCCCAGATATCAGGGTCTTAGGAAAAAAATAAATCTTGCCAAATAGGACTCTTGCTGTCTTAAACCATAGGGAGAAACTGTCAAGAGAGTCTAAGACACAGCCCTTAAACACAGCAGCCATTAGGATGACTGGGAAGGTCAAGCACACATAATTCATCAAAGCGGAGTGAGTTCAAATCAGGCTTTCATTCTGGACCCTTGAACAGATTTAATTTGTAGCATTTCTATGGTGGTGATAATGTGACAGAACTCGCATAAGACTCAATGAGATAAGATCATCAGTATTGTTGGTGTGTGTGTGTGTGTGTGTGTGTGTATGTGTGTGTGTGTGTGTGTGAAGAATATGCATATGTATGTGATGTATGTGTACCTGTGTGTGGGTCTGCAAACCCATACATGTGCAAAGGCCACAAGAGGACACTATGTATTCTGAGTTTTCACTTCCCATCTTACCCCTTGATAGAGACTCTCTCACTAAATGCAGAGCTGGAGACCAGCAAACTCCAGTGATTCTCCCGACTCTGTCATCCATAACCCTGGGGTTACAGGCACATACACCATACCCAGATTTCTACATGGTGCTGGCAATCTAAAACCAAACATTCATGTTTATAACCAAGGGCTTCTTACCTACTGAGCCGCCTCAGCAGCCCTAGAATTTATGATTACTGAACTCGGATAGATTCCTGGAACATGAATACCACTTATGCCATCGTACTGATTTGCTGATGAAGCAGCAAAATGTTTGCTAAAACAAATTAAAGAAGCATGAGACCCCCCCCCCCGCCCCATTCCCTGACTGCTAATCACTTAATGCAATATTAGCACAGATGTGAGAACCACAGTCAGTCAGCATAGTCCAACATAAAACTGCCAGAGCAGTGGTTGCAAGGGGAACACGAGGCCCTTTTCAGGCTTTTGCAAACATCCAGCATTCTGGGCATCACCTCTGGAATATTGGTGAATACATTAGTGTGGTACACAGTTCTGGAGCCAGGCTGCCTTTGCCAGCTCTGGCACTCCTCTCACTGCTAGGTGATTTTATGAAAAGTTCACTCCCCTGCTTCTCTTCTCCCTGTTTCTCTTTGTACAGATAATTTGTGCTCTAGTAAGAGGGTTAACATTAGTGCTTGCCCAGCTCGGAACTGAGGCTCACCAATTGCTTGTGCTTCTCAGCCAGCAGGAGCCTTTGTGGCAGATCAGAACAAACTCTCTGACAGATGGACAGACTTATCTGAGAAAAATGAACTCAAGTATCATCGGATCATAATATGGAATTTTATATAGAAATAGTTCATCTCACACTATAACTGATCAATTCCCCAATTTTTGTGAGAGGTGAAGCAAACTCCTCTGTGTAAAATTAAAGAAATAATTGGTACCCTTATATTAAGGAATAACTATTGTAGTTTGAATGAAATTGGCCCCTATAGTCTCACAGGGAGGGGCACTATTAGCGGTGTGACTTTGTTGAAGTGGATGTGGCCTTATCGGAGGAAGTATATCAGTGTGGGGGCGGGCTTTGAGGTTTCCTATGCTCAGGATACAGACCAGTGAGTCGTCAACTTCTTGTTGCCTACAAGATATAGTATTCTCAGCTCCAGCATCACATCTGCTATGTGCTTGCATGTTCCTGCCATGGTAATAATGAACCTCTGAACCTACAAGCCATCACCCCAGTTACATATTTTTGTTGTAAGCATTGTGTGGTCATAGTGTCTCTTCACAGAAATAAAAACCTAACTAAGACAGAAATTGGTACTAGGATTAGGATATTTCTGTGATAGGCCTGAGCATATGTTTGTTTAAAAGAATTTGAACTAAGAGAGCTATGATTGAAAATATTTTATATGCATTTATATGCACACACACACACACACACATATATATAAAATCTTTGTAAAAGTGATCTGGTCATTAAGGTATTTCATATAGCATTTAAACCTCATCTTTTGAAAAGTTTTTATTTTCCATTCTCATTTTTTTCTAGACAGAATTATTTCCTTATTTTTGGTTCTTATAAGACATAATACTATGTCCCTTAAGAGTCCTCGTTTATACTGAGTCTGGCAGTTCACACTGTAGTCTCAGTGTTCCACAAGCAGAGGTAAGAGCATCACTGTGACTTTGGGGTCAATGTGGTCAATATAGTCAGCACTGGCATAGCTGGGGCCACGCAGTGACATCATATTGTATTAGGTTTCTGGCCTGGAATTTCTGGTCTTGCCTCATGTCCTGGATTTTCAGGTCTAGTCTGGTGGCCCAGACTTTCAGACCCATAGTCCCAAATGAAACACACAGACACTTGTATTAATTGTATGCTGATTGTCCTGGGGCCCAGGCATATAACTTGCTAGCTCTTATCCATGATTCTTATCCTGTTCAGCCACGTGACTCAGTACCTTCCTCAGAGCAGCATAGCTGTCCTCTGCATCTGCTGGCTTCTCTGGAGTCTCTGCTCTGTTATGACTGTTCCCAGAGTTTTCTCATTCTGGTAGCCCGGCTCACACTTCCTGTTTACCTTCAGACAATTAGTGATTTTTTATTAAACCAGTAGACGGGCCAATTGTTTACAATGTTACATAATTCCACTATGACACCACATCCTAAAACAAACAAATAAGCAAAATATTTATTCATTTATACTTCCACACTTAATTATGTGGAAACATGCCTACCAAACAATTCAGGCTATTGCTATTTCTCTTGATTTCCCACAGAAGCAGATGATAAGATGCTATAGTTGAAGAAATCACACATATTTGCTATATGATATAGAGAAAGGAAATGGAGGAATGAACTGAAAGTTTACTACCTACTGGTTGGATTTCATGGTGTCAGGCCATTTCATATAAGCTGTTGGGGGAGATAAAACATTAATGGTGTTCACCTGTGAATCTTGTATACTACTAGGCAAGATGTGGCCACTGCTAAAACAATGGCCATGCTGTTATGGAGATAGCCAATTATTTAATCTAAGGCCTGTTTCTAAGGACAAAATGCATGCCTGGTATTATATATACAGTCAAAACACCCAGAGGGAGATCATAGATCCCCACTATTATTTAGCTAAGTTGACACGGTACCAACCTACTGAGTAAATATTTATATTTATGCCCATAGACAAATAAATACTACTCTCATTTTAATCATAGAAGTGGCTTTTTGCTGTGAGCAATTTTGAATATAAAATCTCATGGCTGCTCAACATTTTTTTTATATAAATAATAATTGAATGCTGTACTTGGTCCTAAACATGCATTATTTCACACTCTTTCATGTTCAGGAAATATTGCATATGATGGAATGGAAAAAGATGAAACCATGAGATAGAGAGGGGTATAAAATACTTCTTATTTGCATTCATGATATTGTTGGATATTTGTATATTGTGTGAAGATGTATTGCTACAATCAGTATAATAAAAATTGAATAGCCAAATAGCTAGGCAGGAGAGAATAGGTAGAATTTCTGGAGAGAGAGAAGAAGAGAAGAAATCTAGGTGCCCGGAGTTGCTAGATAGACACAGAGGAAACAGGATGGGCGGTGCAGAGCTGAGATAATTAGTCACAAACAGAATGTAGATTAAATAATATAGATTTATTAAGTTATAAGAACTACTTAGGAACAAGCCTAAGCTAAGACCAAGCTTTCATAATTAATAAGTCTCCATGTCATTATTGGAGAGCTGGCAGCCCAAAGAAAAATTTGAGTATGTATGACATCCAATGTGGAAGCTTGAATATTCAAACAGAGGAGTGTAAAGGCAAAGGAAAGTTCTGGATGAGTCACCAGATATGGCTATCTAGTCCCACAGTCTCTCAGGCAGGCTGGGTGCTTGGCTTACTAAGGTGCAG
The DNA here is from genome assembly GCA_033318265.1 of Phyllotis vaccarum. NCBI lineage: Eukaryota > Metazoa > Chordata > Mammalia > Rodentia > Cricetidae > Phyllotis > Phyllotis vaccarum. Next base: position 9,679,357 of record JARWLC010000008.1, read on the forward strand.
CTCTTCCCCACTGTCTGGGGACTTGAGACAGTGGCCAGCACTGAACAATGCAGTGGACAGACTGGCCCTTTAAGGCTTGGCTCACCTGTCCAGAGGACACTGCTGATATATAGAAATCCAGGTTCAGACACAAAGAACCCCTGAAAAGGTACAATATGCATTATAAGTTGCTTATGTGCTGAAGAAAAAATAGAAAAGAATTTTTTTAAAAATAAAGTTTTTAAAGAAAGCATGGTAATATAAAAAATAAGCAGCACAAAGATAGAAAATACTATAACACAGGTATTTTAGACATTATATGGTTTTGTGTTAATTTTAAGTTTTTTGAATGCCAACGAACATAAAATGACAGCTGCTGAAAGACATTGGATTGTGGATGGGACTGCTAAGTTAAACTAGTCTATACACTGTATGGATGTCTTGGCTTCAGAATGGAAATCGGACAACATGTTGTGTTGGCGGAGAGGTTGTGCTTTTGTTTCCACTGGTCAAAAAGCTGTGAATTCCTTAAAAGTTAATTGAGGTTAGATTTGACTGGGGTAGACCTCCTGAGGATCTTGGCTACAGACACGAGGGAAAAGCCAAGAAAGACTACAAGACAGGTGACATGTATGCTGATCCCTTGACATGGGAACAGCTCTGAGACTAAATGAGACATAATAAATCTTGTTGGCTACAGACTCCTCATGACTTATTATTACATGCTATTCTATCATATGGCATAGAAAGAAATCTATATTACAATTTGGTTATGTAGTCCAAGCAGATTAAAAACCTTGACATACCTCTTATCTGCTTAAGCATAAAACACAGATTAATCTTCATTTGACTTGTGAACACCACACATCATTCCATATTTGTGTTAACGTAGATATTTGTGTTACCTTTAAAAGTTTATGTATTTTCAGAACAAGAGGACCAGATACTAATAAAGACAAATATCCCAGGTGATCCATACTCTCAGATTGCCTCTCTAATGGTTTTCTTAAAATTCTATATCCAAAATAACTTCAAAGCTACTAACTGAGACGGCCCATCCTCAGAAACTATTTCAGCCAGACTTGAGATGATATGCTTTGTACTTTCCTATTACACAGAGACTAAAACAGGAATACAGCTAGCTCTCCTAAGATTTTTATCATTATTTCAATTGTCTCAGGGTCCCCTAAAGATCCTGTAACCCCAGACAAGAGGAAACCATTTAGAGATCATGATGCCCTCGTTCTCAAGAGGTAGGGTGGGTAGTTTTTGGTTATTTGATGAGTTTGGATGTTTGTCATTGTTTAGCATGGTTGGTGGCAAGTTGTGACTAGTCATGGACAAGAAGATAACTAAGCGTATATTAGATGCAGAATCTCATTCTGAAGAAGGAGGATGTAGGAATCACAGGATAAAAGGGTACATTAGTGAATCTAGCTTTAAACTGAAAAAAAAAAAACTACTAGTCTTAAATATTTTACATTGGTATGGATTTTTGTATAGTGATAAAAATTAAGATTATTTTGTTAGAATGTATATGTTTCTACTCTTGTTTAAGATATTTTATACATTGATACGGATTTGAGGTTTTTGTTTTAACATTTTATATATATATATATTTACATACATATACATATATACATACATATACAATCTCATGGGTAAGGAAGGTACTGGTTGGGGTGCAAGGGTCAGAGAACCAGGAGGAAACAGGACCAGCCTCCTCCTTGAGTGAAGTCTTCTTATAAGAGAAGATGTGGGCACAGATTTACATAAACACACCTAGGGGCGTGCCATCCATATGCAGCATGTTCAGCAGGTGCCATGTCAGGTTGTTGCACTAGCCTCCTAGTGCCGTGAATTCTTACACAGGCACCTAGGTTTCTCCTTCTTTTCCGCCCTCACCCTTGAAATCCTGACTACCTTCTCCTGCTTATCTATTGGCCATTTGGCTCTTTATTACAACAATCACAGAGATACATCTTCACACAGTGTACAAATATCCCACATTTCCCCTTTTTATCTAAATAAAGAAGAAACACTTTAACTCACAACACAGTAAAACTATGTTCTTATACAATAAGAACAATTACCAGGTAAGAACTATATACACAATGGCCAGTACATATATATTGGGAAAATTCAGAGGAAATACTCTGTTATCTATCCTAACTTCATAAATCTTATACCTAAGCCATTTTCCATCATAGCTTGTATTACCACCTAAAATACCGTTTTAGACCTTAAAACATTTACTTAAAAAGCCTAAACCTCCATGTTTCTCAACCTTATAAATTTTAATCTCTTTCATAAGATTCTTTTTTGAATTTGTTAACAAATAAAATGGCATAATCATCTAGACTTTAGCCCTCACCAGAAACCAAAGAAAGAAAAAAATATTACCTCAGTAAACAGGGTGTGTTGACCAAACAACTTCTAAAACTAAAGAAATGACAGAGACATCTGGCTGCCTAGACAGTTACCCAAGTTTCCTCTGTAATATTGGGGCATCCATCTTTAGCCACAGGCCTAGAACACTGAATAGACGTCTTGAATAGCTGGCCTACCTTGTCTTGGCAAAGTTCAACCATCGGCTTCCTTTGTGTCCTGATTATCCACCCGATTTGGACAACACACTGTCAGAAGTTGTGGCAAGTACAATTTCTTGCCCAGTGGCTAACTTTGCCATGTGAAAGCAAACTCCATATGAAGGTTCTTCAATGCGCATCACTCTTTTGTGAAGTAAATTGGTGCTGACAGGAACAAACATGTCTCACTGTGATGAATAGCCTTATGCTATTAAAACATCTTAAATATTCTGTAGGTCTCCTGAAGAGTTTAAAGACCATCTATCTAAAAGATATCTCTGTTTGACCTTGATATAGCCACATATTTGATTGCTATAGATTGCTAATATTAGGCTACATGTCTTAATTATCTTAAACCATTTGTAATAATAGCCTCTAAGGACTAGAACTTTACACTACATTTAAAATGATCTCTGCACTCACTGGTACAATACCTTAAACAAGAGCATATATATATTGGCTCCTTCATTTGCTGCATGAAGTTGGGGACACAGTAAAAGTATTAGAAGCAGGGAGGAGGCATGACTCTGGCACGTGTTGCCTGTGGAATTGTGCATATCAAGTCACTTTTGTCCCTGGATTCTGCCTTCCCTGTTTTCAGTAAGAGGGCATTTAATCCCCCAGAGAGATTTCCATGACAAGTTTAATGGGCAATACCCAATAAAAAGAGGTGTTTCCATCCCAAGAGCACAATGCATCCTAATAAATGTTTCTTTCTTGTTTCTTTGCTCAGTTTTACTTACCTTATTTACTTTCAAGTGTACATGCAGATCTTTTCAGTGGTTTTTCTGAGAACTGCCAACTCTGCAGGAACACTGGGTATTTAATTAATGTCACCCAGACCACACATCAACTGAGAATCAATGTGAAACTCTAAAAAGCTTGAACATGAATGTAACATAATCAGACTCTTGTTTGGATATTAATATTCCGTCTCCCTGATAGAAATGTAGTTATATAAGAGAAAATGTGATAGCAAATGGAGTCATCTAGTTTACATGATGGTGTCCTTGGAATAGCAAGGACTGTGGGGGAGAAGGATACAAGTCCATGTGAGGAACTTTAGGTGAAGGAGTAGATGAGTAGCATTAATAAAAAGAACTTGTGAGTAAACCGGAAAAGTCAGGCTAACACAAGGACATTAAGTTGGGCTTGAACACATAGTGGGATGGATTTTTTCTTTCTCCAAGAATTATCCCCATGATCACAGTATAACTTCATCACCAAACAAGACAAAAGATAAGAAATGCACACCATGTAGTTCTGGAGGATTTCTTACTGTGAGGTAAGATTCAAGTCACCTGTGTATGTAATCTGCACAAGAAAATACTAAATACACGAAAAAGGCTTGTTGGATTTTAGGTGAGAACTCATTAAAATATTTCAGGTGCAGGGCTGAATGGGCATAGCTCCATGTTTTCGTTTTATTTCTGTTGCTATAGACAGAAGAGCCAGACAAAGGTAACTGACAGAATGCATGTTTTTACTTACAATATTAGGTTATAATTCATCAACAGGGTGAAGTTAAGACAGTTCACAGTGAAGAGCAGGGGAAATGAATACATGTATACTTAGTGCTTAACTCACTTTTCCCACTTTTATAAAGTCTGGGACTCCAAGCTTAGGGAATGGTGCCACCCACTGAGGGCAAGATCTTCCCACATCTACTAAAATAATCAATACAGCTGCCCCACCCCCACCCCCAGACATAGCCATAGGCCAACTTGATCCAGCCAAGATCTCATTGGGACACTCTTCCCAGGAAATTAAAGGGACACTCTTCCCAGGAAATTAAAGATTGTGGCAATTTGGAAATTAAAACCAGAAATCATATTCCTATTGCAAGCAAGAGGGTATGAGTCCACTGCTATAGAACTCATTTTTAAAAAGTCAGATGAGGTGGCGCATTCTAATAATCCTATCACTAGAGAAGGGGAGACAATGGATCCCAGAAGTTTACTAGTCAGCCAGCATAGCCTATTTGGCAAACAAACACCAGACCAAAGTGAGGCCTTGTCTTAACCAAACCAAACCAAACCAAACCAAACCAAACCAAAACAAAACAAAACAAAACAAACCAAACCAAATACAAATCAAAACAGAAACTAGAGAGATGACTTAGCATTTAGAGTTGCTGCTGAGAAGCTAAGGTCAGTCAGCTCATAACCACCTCTGACTCTAGCTCCAGGAAGTCTGATGCCCTCTTCTGACTTTCATGGGCAATTGCACTCATGGGCACATAGCCCCACACAGACATGAATGCATCACAGAATCAAAAATTAAAGAAATACCTTCAAAGCCAAATCAAGGGACCAAAAATAACAATGCCAACAGACAACAGACAACGTATACAGCTTCTGAGAAACAATGGTTGATGTCGTCCTTCAGTCCACACAACCACTCATACCACATGCACACATGCACCTGTGTACACAAGTGAACCTGCTTAGGCACACACACAATATATCTCATATCCGATTATCGATTAATAACATGCTTCATTTCACAGCACCTTTTTTTTTTTTTTTTTTTTTTTGTATATCCCCAGTCATGAAAAAGCTCCCTGTATTTTGACATGTGTCATTTGCAGAGAAAGTTGTCACAGGAAGCAAGCAGCCTGGATTGCATTCTCTCCAGATGATGAAAGTTTAGCTGTGGCTACCATGGGCAAACAGCAGGAAACCTGGATTCCTCTGGGTGGGTTTTCTTCCGTCTGTGTTTTAACTGTCATCTTTTCAGCACGTAACAAAAGAAATGGACTTTCCTGTGGTTTGATGGACCCGGGATAGTTGAAAAGTAAATCATTAAAGGGCTTTGTGATGAGATTGAAGAAGACTGTTGATATACCCAACACCACATGGTATAAACCAAAGGCTTAGTTGACAGAGACTGTCCCCCCGCTGACCCCAACACAGCGGACTACCAGATGTGGCCACAGCAGGCTCTGTGGATCAAGCTAACTCAGCTTCCTGAAGATCAGACTTGGAACTTTTCCTGGATAATCCACATACTGAACACACACACACTTACACTTGGCACAGTGGGCTTCTGATAGCATCCCTTTGCCTTTCCTGCCTTGACTGGGGGTTACTGGGCATCCATATCTATTTTAAGGATACACAATAGATTTGAAAAGATAGGATTTTTTTTCACCAGAGGAAGAGTAATTGGCACATTAAATCATGAGAAAATAATGAGATTCCTTTTCTTGTGTTTTACAGGCTAAGGGAATATCATGGTATGAAGAGAGCTGAGACTGAACTCAACTTTGTAGACATAAAGTAGCTAAGGGTGCAAGTGAGTTTTCACACCCAAGTGGGGCACCTATTTGTAGATTCCTTGTGATTCTTTTCCATTTTTTATCATAATGCACTGTCACTTCTTCAATGCTTTCCCAATGGACTGAAGGGCTGTATGAATAACACTTTACAGAGAATGATCTAGAGGGTCCTTCTTGTGTTGTCTGTCAGTCAAGCTCAGTAAACGTCTTTGGATTCATCGTTATTTAAGAGCAGGATTAAATATTACAGACAGAGATCTTAAGAATTTTCTCCTCCCTTTCAATGACTCCAAAGTCACGCCAAAAGAACATAGATAAAGCTTGAAAATGATTTGAATATTTCCAAATGTTAGTAAGCAAATACGGGTTGATTAACATGTCTAAACACCTAGGTGATGCTTAGTATATGTTTCCATTTTAAAAAGTTCTAAATGTCAGGAATCACGTTGTTGTACCTGGCCTACATTGGCAAGGGTTTATTTGTACCTGGAATGAATAATAAAATCCCTAAGCTGATTAATAGACACTATATTCTTCCTTTTTCTTTTTCCTTATTTAAATTGTAAACAGTATGCCCTATGAGGAACTGGAGAAAGAAGGAACCGTCCAAAACAAATAATTGCCTTTTCTCTTCATTTACAACAAGGATCAGAGAACACTTCGTTTTTCCTTCTCACTTAAAAAAAAAAAATCCCTCTTCATTCTCCAGAAAATTTTAATGGTAAAAAATAATTCCCCTGGTCCCACTACCATCGTTAATAAGGATAGAAAGCATTGGGTCTGTGGCCTCAGTCTGCTGATGGCTTCTTTTCGTTCACGAATGAGGAATGTTAACTGCATTGTGCTGTAATGAGCCATGCCCAAACTACTGTTTTTTGGTGCACTGTTTATTTGATGTCTTTATTGTAATGAACCTCAGATGGTCGGTGTTTACACTAGTACACTGTGCTGGGAGACCACGCTGGGAACCGTTCTAATTAGCTGCAAGTGGAGCTCAGAATTAGAATGGAGGAAAGAACAAATTTTTAGTAACGACTTTAAATTGAAGCCCTCATTTATTTTCATTATGGCCAGACCAGAAGCAAGCTAATGTTTCCCAGCTCTTTCCATGCAGCATCTGCAGCTCAGTGGAGAAGCACTTGCCTGTTTCAGAAGTCCTTCTGAGTCCAGGGCTCCTGGGGAGCACTGTGGTGTTGAGGTGAGGTTAGAAGAAGGCCTCCCTGCTGCAACTGTCAGAGCAGAAGTGAGCTGGAGGCAGCTCAGCTCAACCTTGAGTTCTACTGGGCAGAGATAATGGACAATCGTGGATTTTGAGCTCCGTGATTTAACGACAACCTTTCCTGCCTCTGTATGTCCTCAGAAATAAAATTGTTTGGTGTTCATAACATCACCAGTGGATGATGCTTGTATCTTCTGCAGATAACACAGACCATAGTCTTAATTAGCCAGTGTTTGCATGTCTCCTGGGTCTGTGGGCCTTTGTCTTTAGCAGTCGCTCATTGATGAGAGAGTTTGAATTCTCTAGTTATACTTGATATTTTGGTATCTCTAACATATGCTCTGCATCAGATGAGATTACTTTAATGGTTACAGCCTGTGGCATTTTCCAAGGCTTACTTTGCGATGTGATTCTAGTATATGGATCGGTAAGACCTACTGTCAAAGCTACAAAGGTCTCAAGGGGTAAAGAGAAGCTTTTTTCTGCAAAGCCATGCACTAGACATGTTTGGGGGGTCGTTAGCCTCACATCCATCTTCTTTTAGTGAGACTTTAATCCCAGTTTAAATGTATGGTTTAAAATAGTATATGAAAACTAATTTCTACCAAAAGAAGGTGCAGTGGTTGTAAACTGTATCAGAAGGCTCATTTCTCTTCAGTGGTGATAGTAACAATGTGCTAATCATCTATGTGATAGAATATGTGTGCATGGGCTATATAAAAAAAATCTTTTAAAGCACTTTTTAAAAGGCAAATAATCCAATTAAAAGTGGGAGAGCTGCCTAAATACTTCTGCAAAGAAAATACATGAGTGTCAGCCAGCATACAAAAGTTCACTTATGTCATTCATCAAGCTAGCAGAACCCCAGAGCACAATGAGATGCTTATAGGCTTGCTGTAATCAAATGTGGATCTAACAAGTGTGGATGAAGCTGAAGAGATTTGCGACTCCTGTGTTCTGTTAGGGGAAATGTACAGTGGTACACCCATATCAGAAGGCAAGCTGGCCAGTTTTCAGTTCCATCTTTGGTATATGCCAGGAAGAGAAGAACGCAGATCCACATAGAAAACTGCAGATGAATGTTTAGCAACATTAAACATTATAAGCGCCTGTCAACTGATAAACCTAGAGGCAAAGGAAGCATATTTATACCCTGGAATATTAATCAGTGGTTGAAAAGAATGAATGTCAGTTAGCATAGCTGAATTCTTTAAATACTATATTAAATGAGAAATTCTAGTCAGAACACATGCTATTTAATTTAATCTTACAAAAATATCCAGAATAATCAAATTGATAGACACAGAAGATTGATAGTTGCTTAGGACTGGGGATGGCGATGTTAGCATTTAGGGAACCAGCTAAATGCTTGTGGCTTCTTTTTGGAGTCATAAATATGATCTAAATTAGATTGTAATGATAGCTGCACATGCCTCTTAATATGCTAAGACCACTGAATTATGCAGTTCTTATCAATGAGAAAATTATAATAAAATAACTTGAGCTTACTTGATTTAAAGGAAAAATATTTCTTTATTCTTTAAAATAGAAGGGCTTAATGACAATTAAATTACATTATATTAACATACATGTATATATTTAGGAAACATATATAATTAAAAATATAAAATGTTCAAACATTCTTAGTGTTATACTTTAGCCACAGGACATGAATAAGATTTGTTCTTCTTGGCTAGATGCATAGCATAGAAGTCCTTTGCACCTTGCTAGGGGAGAAGTCTTACCCAGCTGTGAACCCTCAGAGCTATGGTAATGATTATCATGCCAAGATATGCCCATGGGTAAAATAGTGACATCAGTGTTATTGGGGAAATCAACTACTCGCTGACTGGATTTAAGGCTCACTCCACAGCATGCAGCACGTAGTTTACTATAAAACTTGGAGTCATGACTGAGGAATTCATAGGCCCCAGGAGAACCACTACTGATATTCAACTAGATAGACATAGCAATGAATTGCTCTCTAAATTTCTCTTTACTCATAAATTAGCATGGTTCTCTCTCCTCATCAGAGACATCTCTTTGTGATGGTTAATGAATAAATTCACAACTGGTTCAAGTGCAGAGACTGTCAGTAGACTTTTTAGCTACAGATTACAGATTACAGGTTCATGACTAAGGAAAGCAAATGTGGGAAATAAAGCAGGAACCTAGAGGCAGGCACCGAAGCAGAGATCGTGGAGGGATGCTATATACTGGATTGCTTCTCCTGGTGTCCTAGCTGCCTTTCTTTATAAATCCCAGAAATACTTGCTTGGGGAAGGCACTGCTCATAGTGGGCTGGACCCTACTACATCAATTAATAATAAAGAACCTTCCTCCCCTGCAACATGCCCATAGACCAATCTGATCTGGGTGATTCTTTAGTTGAAGTTCTCTCTCAGGTGATTCTAATCTGTGTCAAGTTGACAAAGACCAGTACACAGATTCGGAGAAAACAAAATGAAAATTATTGGACCCGTAGCAATAGACTTTGTCTTCACTTGAGCTTTAGAGATGCTGCTGGCTCTGAAGCTAAAGCAGGACTGTCTCAGAGCACTGTGGTGATGCTCAAAGGAATATACACCAATGATGATATTTTTGGAGCTTACTCTACAGGTGTGAAATACATATGGAGTTTCTAGGTCTTCTCAACTGTTTAAAATGTATTTTTTATGTTTTATGGTTAATACTGTGTTAGTTACCATAGTCAGTGAAAACATGGTGCATGGGAAGCTTATTCTTTGTAAGTCCCCATAATCTTAGGTATTTAGACACTTGGTGGCTGGTTGGTGGTGCTGTTTGGGGAGGTTTAGGTGATGCAGCCTTAGTGGAGGAAGAATGACATTGGGGATAGGATTTGAGATTAAATCTACTACCCATAGTACTTTTTCCCCATTTTATGCTTGGGGTTTAATTATCTCTCTCTCTCTCTCTCTCTCTCTCTCTCTCTCTCTCTCTCTCTCTCTCTCCATATATATATACACACACACATACATACATACACATACATATATATTGTGTATTTGTGTGACATAAGAGGATTCTTAGATTTATTCAAATATCCCATCTATTAGTCATATGACTCAGAAAGCACCCCATGAGAGCATTTCCAATTGACTCTTACGGTCAGGATTTTAACTTGGAAAAGGCAGGCCCCGGGAAAGCTGGAATGTCTATATTTTTTCATGTGTTGCAAGAACTGACCTTACTGTCAGACCCATCTTTTTCTGTATCATTCTTGTGCTAGATGATTGGCTTTAATACACATTGCAAAAAGCATTCATTTCAAAATTAAATACCTGCATATTTCAATAAAAGTTCCACAAATTGCTGGAGAGACGGCTCAGGGCTTAAAATGCAAACTGAGACTGGAGTTAGGTTCCCAGTGCCAATTAAAAGTGGCTTGCAACTCCCCATAACTCCAAATTCATGGGTATCTGATGTTTCTAGCCTCTGTGGGTACCTGCATGTATGCACTTATATATGCCACTTTCACAATCAAAAATAAAATCTTTAAAAACAAATTCCAGGATTAATTTGGAACTCTGCATTGGTGGGTACATAGCTGCATGGGTAACAGCAGGCAGGCATTCTGCAAGAGAAGTCACTTGAGGTAGGCTTCCTATTTTTGTTCACAGTGGAAAATCACACGGTTTCTTTGTCTTATATTGTTTACCACAGGGCCCCTGAAAATATTTGAGAGCTACTGGCAAAAGAAAATATAAAGATAGCACACACCACAGACACACACACACACACACACACACACACACACACACAGTAGCTTATAATTATCATTGAATCATCCAGACCTTGACTAGGTGATTAGGTGATTGACTGATGAAAGGGATGACCTGGGGTGGTTAACCTCCTTCAGCCAGGTTAAACAGGAGACAGGATGAGGACAAACAAGGGATACTGTTCTCTTCCTATCTCTCCGTGGGAGGGGGCATCAACCAACAGAAGGGAGAGATGAGCATTTGTAGCAAAGAGTTTTCAAAGCTAAAAGAGAAACCAAGGGGAAGAAGCAAGGCCTTATAGTCAGAAGAGTTCCACATGAGAACAGCAGCTGTATTTCCAGCGCCAACCATAATTTCTTGAAAGAAGTATGGAGACAAGAAAATAAGGGACACCTAATAAGCCATGCTTAGAAGTCATCAATGAATCTCATTTTATACTCCAGTGAGGATGATTTTTTTTCTCTTCAGAGAAGTCAAGGTGGCTTGAAAATTTCCCAGGGTGCATGGCCAGTTGGATTCTGAAAGGAGATGGGGATCAAAACAGTATGGGGCTAGCTGTTGTCTTTAAAAATTTCTCTGAAAAGACAGAGGAGGGAAAAAAATACATGGAATATGGAAGATTGAAAGCAAGTTGATTACCATAGAGTCAGTAACATGTGCATCCATTCAGTTCATTTAATTCATCAGTAAACAGGCCAGAGGAGATGGAGAGACCCAAAGAGTTTAAATATGAGGTTTTACACCACATGCAAGAAATGTCACCTCAGTATACCAGGATGCATGAGAAGTAGACTTCTATCTACACAAGCAGTCCCCAGAGCAAAGCAGTGGGCATCACTATAATATTCCACAGAACAGAAGATTTCTCTCTCTTAAGATTAGCTTTCCAGATCATAGTGTCAGAGTTGCCACAGATCAAGTGAGGCTAAAGCCAACATTTTTAAAACCTCTCTCTGCATGAATGCAAAAGAAATGTATACTGTTTGCCTGGGACCCAGAAAACTGGACTAGATCATGATGTGCTCTGTACGAGGATTATTTTACATATGTTAACAGCTAGTAATTTTCTTGTGTTTTCTAAATTGTGGGCCAGTGTTGGTCTATGGGAAAGTGAAGCATAGAGATTTGGGGACCAGTCTGATTTACACTATGAAGACTGTTGCAGATAGATGACCAGGAGAGATGGCCCTCCGGAGAGCCATTCTTGAGAGTACTTGGAATTCGTCCATCAGAGAAGACTCCTTATGTATCTGCAAAAGACAGTGTTGATTCCAACTTTTATTTATGATATATCAATGAAAGCTTTAACTTGTGTGTGGGGGTGCTTTAGTTACTTTTTTTAGGCTATATAATATAGAAGGTTTATAGCAAGGTACCAGAATGCTTTTAGTATTGTTTTATTTGATATACTTCATGTTATTTTGTAGTGTTTATCATGGATATTCCTTCATACACCCTGGAAAGTAACTCTGAAGGTAAGCTGGTGTAGGGATTTGAATAAGAATGGTCTCCATAGGCTTACATATTTGAATGTTTAAGTCATCAGAGAGTAGAACTGTTTGAGAGGATTAGAAAGATTAGGAGGCTGGAGAAAGCATGTTACTGGGGGTGGGCTTTGAGGTTCAAAAGCCTATGACAGACTCAGTACTTGTTTCTCTGCCTGGGGATCAGGATGTAGCTTTCTGTTACTTCTTCAACACTATGCCTGCTTCCATGCCTCCACCATGATGATAGCAGACGAAGACTCTGAAACTGTAAGTAAGCCCCCAATTAAATGCTTTCTCTTATAAGAGTTGTCTTCGTCATGGTGGCTTTTCCTACTAATAGAACACTGACTAAGACAGCTGGTTTAAGGAATTAAAAAAAGAGAGATAATTTTTTGATCATGAATGTTTTCACTTGTTGGGATCAACTCTGCTCCTATTTGTCACATGTCAGAACTTTACCAGTTTCACAAGTCCCAGGATCACACAAAGATTAGATATGGGAGTCTAAAAACATGCCAGGGAGAAGAGAGATTTGTATTTTTCAGAGGTGACACACATATCATGTCTTTCAACCAAACCCAGGTGGACAAAAGGTCCATTCGTGATTCTCAGTTGATTAAGAGAATGAAGAACATTGATATTGTGAGCATGGTACCTCTCCTCCTCCTCTTCCTCCTCCTCCTCTTCTGCTCTCCTCAAGAAGAAAGAGGAATTCTCACCCTTTTAGGAATAGAGGTAATACTGGGGTTTTGACTTTTACTTCCCTTTGTCTGACTGAAGGAAAGCTCTATAAAAATGCCTCATGTTTATTAATTATACATATTTTTTAAAAATCCCTGTTTCTGTGTTTGGGCATTTATCTCTGGCCTGGGTTTGGTTTAGACTGACCTGTGCCAGATACAGTAACTTCCCATAGTTTGCCATAGCATGGGTTGAGGTGTGACCATTAGGCACTCTTGACTTCTATTGCCTAGTACCTAATGAAAGCAAGTTGGCAGGTATTTTAACTCTTTGTTTGAAGTTCAGGCAAATTAAAAAGGAGATGTCCCAACTTTATTGAGAGAAACAGAAACAGACCTAGGAACAAAATAGGGTAGCATTTTCAGATACCATTTGTGGTGTTTTGGCTGAGCTCACTCCATTTTATATGACCTCATTCATCACCTTGTGACTGTGTTGAGGATTTACCATGTGTCACACATTGGCCCAAATCCCAGGGTTAAAACTGATTAAGGCAAAAACGATTACCTGCTCTCATGGAACTCATAGTCTCATTGGGAACATATTTGTTTATATAATGTGTAATTTCAAGTGCACTGAGTTTGACTCAAAGGAGGCTGTGATTGGTAGTTGTTCTTCATTGCAGGCAACAAAAGCCAATCCTAGTTGACATAATAAAGAACTGAGAGCAGCAGAGATTGCTCAGTGGCTGAGAGAAGATATTGTTCTTGCAAAGGTTTAGTTCTCAGCATCTATGTCTGACAGCTGACAACCACTTATGACTCCAGGCCTAGGGGATCTGACATATTCTTCTGGCCTCCACAGGCACTACACTCACATATAAACACACCAATGCACAAACATATACATACATATATAGCTAAAGATCAAATGCATCTCTTAAAAATTGCAGATGTATACCAGAGAATTGGTTAAATGAAGAGGGTATCAGATTGTTGTAGAAGTTATGCATAGCCAGGATGTCCCTGAACAAAAGCATGTCAAAGTATTACTCTTCAAATGTAGCCTTCATACTGCAATGCCAATGTCACCTTCCTTCTGGAAATGAGGATTTCCAAGTTTACCCAAGACTATTTGAATCAGAATGTGTGTGTGTGTGTGTGTGTGTGTGTGTGTGTGTGTGTGTGTGTGTGTACATGTGTGCATTTGTTTGTTTGATATAGAACCTCTTCACTAGCCCACATCTTACAGGTTTATCTAGACTGATGGGCCTGTGAGCTCCATGGATTCTCTTGCATCTATTTTCTCAATCCCTTATCCACCCTGCCCCCAATGTGTTCTGAATATCAAATGAAGGTCCTCATATTTGTATGGTAAGCACTTGACTGACTGGCCCATTTCCTCATTTTATCAGCTATAGCCTGGTGGTTTAATGCAATTAGAGGATTTAAAACAAAACAGTCTTGTAAAAAGCTCCAGATACATCCAGACAGAAATGAGATCAATAGCTTGTATGCAGCAGATGAGAATAGAAAGCTGGGAAGTTGGTAGTCTATTGATAATGATATGGTCTCTGAGAAGTACTGTAGTTCCCTCCAAAGAGAGGTAATGCTCAACACAAAGAACTTTATACATAGGTAAGGTAAGGAATATATTAATTGGCCATTCCACAATGTACACACATATCATAACATCAAATTACACCATATATGTGTAAATCATGAAGTATTTTTCATCTCTTGATTTTGCAAAGTTTCTTTTAAAAAGATTTTATTACTTTAAGTGATTGAGTGTTTTGCCTGTATGTATTTATATGTGCAGCATGGATGCAGTGCTCATGGAGTCCAAAAGAGGGTGTCAGATCTCCTGGAGCTGAAGTTACAGATGGTGCTGAGCTACCAGGCAGATGCTGGGAACTGAACCCAGGTCCTCTGCAAACACAAGTGCTCTTAACCACTTACATATTTCTCCAGCTCCATTGTCATAGGATGAATTTTCTGGTACCTACATGTTAAGAAGAGAGTAGAGAGAATCCAGGCTAAATGATTTGCTCTGGAAAATGTTCTAACCCTAAAAAGAGAAAATGTCTCTCTACTTCCCTTCTGTCATTCATCTGTTCCTTATCCTCCACTATAAGAAAGGAAATATCTTCTTTCCATGCTTCTTTGTATTTGTAAGAAACTGTTCTATTAGTAGTAGAAACAGTGGGGCATGGTGGGACATGACAGGGATCCCAGCGTGGGGAAGACTGAGACAGGGTGACCATGACACAGAAGCCAGCATCATCCTGCAAAACAAAAAGCATAAAATGAAACATCACAAACTACAGCAAAGAGTTGTGGACAGTGCAAGGAAGCAGAGATCCCTCACGCCGTGTAGCCCTGGAACAATCTGGAAGCTGCCAAAAAACAAAACAAAACAAAACAAAAAAACCAAAAAACAAAAAACCCCAAAAAACCAAAACCAAAACCAACCAAACAAAAAAAACCGGAATTTTAAAAGTTAGATTGAGGTACATTCTTAGTGTTATTAGAGTGGGTGGGGATGACACATTTGCAAGAAAACAGGATACTATGAAAAAGAGTTTGTGAGGTGAAAGATTTCACCACTAAATATTACATGTGCTGTTGCTACATATGGGGGTGGGCTTGTTTTATTATTATATAAAACCCCTTAAAAGCACTAGCGTTTCAATACTTGGCAACAAATGTCCTGTATGTAAACAAAGATCTTCCTTTAAGGAAAGTGACTCTGCGGCATGGGAAGTCCTAAGGGTATGTTCTGAGAGAGAAGCAAAGATAACCTGTACTTGCCAAGTCCACGAATGGGCAGAAGAGAGCTGAGACCAGGAAAGAGGAGGTACTGGGGCCAAAGAGAGATCCTGAAGGTCAGAGTGTCGGAGGGCTGCTAAGAACAAGACCATTAAAATTCACTCTTGGGTTTGATTACAAATTTCTCCAGGATAACCTCAATGACCTCCAAACGCTTTCAGAAAAATCACTTCTGACAAAGATCCACACACAGTAAAAATAGCTAACCAACCAAAGGCATGGTTAGGTTCCATGCCTGACTCAGAGGAGAGCAAATGTTCTCAGGGCAGATGCAGGCAAGAGGAAGAGATACAAAGTTCAACAACAAGAAGAAGAATTTCCAGCAAGATACAAGCAGGGAAACATGACATTCTGGTATTTGGCAGAAATCAAGGGGAAAGTTAGGAATATCCTTACGGAGGTGGCGGGAGGCAATTTCATTTAAGACTCCAAGGATCCAGTGACCTTTGGTGACATGGCACAGTACCTGATGCTCTCTGGGTTTCTCTCCTGTGGTCATTGTGATGCTCAGAACACCTTGAAGTCCCACCCCCCTTGCTGGCTACTGGTGTCAATGTCATCGGAAGAGGTCCTGGAAGGGCTGATGATTTGGGACCAAGAGGTTTCCCCCTGGGAATCCTGCCCTCAAGTTGTACTCACATCAAGAATTCTGGAGGAACAGGCAAACCCACTGAAGTATCCAGTCACCTGTTGGCAAGTCCTAAGACATTGAAACAAGGATCCCTTAGAATAGCAGAATCTATGGTAATTGGCTGTGATGGGGCTTGAAAAAATAAATATGGCTTTCTACTTTGGAATGTGCAGTTCCCATGTGGCAGCTGATGAGCCTGGAGAAATTATTTTATGTAAAACATTCGCAGACTGAGATCTCAGTGGTCAGGGGAAGACCGTGTGTTTACAGAGATTAAAAACCGGCTGTTATTTTACAAGAACAGAGGGCACCGGGAGAGATGTGCCCAGCAAAGATTTTGATTAAGGACTGGCAAGATGGCTTAGCTGGTTATGGCCCTCACTACCAAGTCTTATAAACTGAGTTCAATCCCAAGGTCCCACATGGTGGTGGGGGGGAACTGACCCCCCGCCCCCACGTTGACCTCTATCTTCCACATACATGTCATGGCATGGGTGTACACATACATAATAAATAAATAAATGTACATTAAAATTTATTACACTCCCAGAGATATATTCTGTGACTTTCCAGTGGGCTTTTTTTTTTTTCAATTCACTTACTAGGTTTACTTTGCAAAATCTTAAAAAGGTTTTTTCCTTAGGCAGTTTCTCTTAGCAAGAGTCTCCAAGAGGATAAAAAGGGTACAGAAAACTTATCATATGTCTTAAAGTCTTTCTCTAAACAATTATCCTTATCTATGTCTCTTGCATTGTCTTTGCTGCCTAGATGGGTGCCAGACTCAACTCATCTCCTGTGGCTGCACTGGGACCAGCTGTTTCTCCTTAGTAAAATGAATGCATATTAAACAAGATAGGTTCCTGAAAATTGAGTGAGCCAAATGTGCATCCACCAATGCACCTTCAAATGCAGCTCAGGGCATTTGGGAGGGTTTTTAATTCAGTACTAGTCGCTCTTTAGAAGGTTATTTTAGTACCATTGCCAGGAAAAACCCAAAGTGAAAAAGGCTGAATTGAATTTAAAAACTGTTAGATAAAACTCTCTCTCTTCTCTCTCTCCCTCTCTCTCTCCTTCCCTCCCTTTCTCTCTTTCTTCCTCTCCTTCCCTCCTTCTCTTTCCATCTCCCCACTTTTTCTCTCTTTATCTCCCACATACAATGAATTTCCTTATTTTTCAGACATTGCTGATGACTATTCTGAATACACAGGGTCGGGGGCAAACACAAATGTTCTGCTACGTCATCTTCTCCTTTTAAAATACACATAGAAAATTAAGTTGTGTGTGGCATCTCTAATATGCCATTTCAGTGATACTTCAGGAGGCTGAGATGGCAGGAGTGTTAAGGGTTTGAGGCTAACATGAGCTATTTAGTGAATTTCTGGCCACCCTGAGATATAAAGTTAGACTCTGTATTGGAGTGGAGGGGGAGGGGGAGAGAAGGAGGGGGAGAGGGAGAGGTAGAGAGGGAGAGGGAGAGAGAGAGATTAATTCATGTCTGAGCTATTTTTCAAATTCCTTTCCTCACAAACAAAGAAGGATGGATGTAGTTTGAAGTACCTGGCCTTGACTAGCCTAAAGATCCAGAGCAGCAGTCCCAAATAATCACACAAAGTCTTATATTAAGTACAAACTGTTCTTCCTATGGCTCAGGCATATTGCAAGCTAATTCTTGCATCTTAACCCATTTCTATTATTCTATCTTGCCACATGGCTCGTGGCTCACCTATACTCACATCTTGCTTCTTGGGTGGCTGGATTCCATCTCTCCTGACTCAGCCCCGTTTTCCCTGTATCTATGCTTGGATCTCCCACCTGCTTCTTAAGTGCTCTGCCCAAACAATTCCTTTATTATCCAATAGTATTCACAGCAAACACAAAGACATTTCACATCAGACAGTTTTGGAGAGATTAAATGCAGGTCTCTCTAATTGTGACTTTGGTGGCTTCTTACATGGGCATGTTACATGGATGATGCTAGCTACTTTAAGCAAAGACAAGAACTGATCTCAATAACAGCTACCACAGGGCACAGGACTAGGGGTTTGACTCAGTTGGGAGAGAGCTTATTGTACAAGCATGATGACCTTAATTCAAGTCCTATAACATACCTTAAAACAAATCATAAAACAACCCCCCTAAAACACACTATGTAAGACATGCTGGGTGTGATTGCACCTGCTTGTAATTTCAGTACAGGTGAAGTAGATTGGAGGAAGCCAGAGTCTACTGACTGTAGTAAGTGGTTTCTGGCCCAGACTTTTGGGCCTAACCTCTAGGTTTAGGCCCACAGACCCACAGACCTGCAGAGACGCACAGATGCTTACAATAATTTTAGACTGATCAGCCTAAGGCCCAGGCATATAACTTGCTAACCCTTAATCTAACCCATGACTCTTAACCTGTTCAGCCATGGGGCTCGGTACCTTTTATTAGAGCAGCATAGTTGCCCTCTGCTTCTTAGGGCTTCTCTCTGGCCTTCTGCTCTGTTCTTCCAGTTCCCAGAGTTCTCCTATTCTGGTAGCCCCACCCACACTTCCTGTCTGCCTTTGGCCAATCGGGCTTTTTATTAAACTCATAGGAGGGGACAATTATTTACAATGGAACAACATAATCTCCCTACAACTGACCTTTCAACCTAGCCAAACTGGTAAGTTCTAGGACCTTACCTCAAAAAACAAGGTGGGCATCATCTTGAGAACTATACCCAAGGTTCTTCTGGGCCATTATATTCACATGCACACATATGTAAACATTCCCCCCCACACACACATACACACATTCCACCATAACTTGTGTGCTCACTTCGTACTAATAACTCTAATCTAGTGGATAGTAAGTTCTCACTCTCTTCAGTAAACAGGAACCGTGTCTGCTTCCCTAGTAGATGGATCCTGACGCAATCAGAGAGAACTGCACTTTCTTTTAATTTTAGTGTGACTGGAACAAAATAGGTTTAGAACAAGGGAGGCTCAGCCTCACTTTCACCTGTTCTGGAATTTAGTGGGGGGAAGCAGCCACATACGGTCCATGGGAATGAAGCTCAAGGAACTCCAAATAACACACTGGAGCTGGGAAGTTTTATGTATTACACGCAGGAGACAGCGTGTGTGCTCTGCCCCCCCCCCACCTGTGCACTTGCCAATTACTGGAGGAACCTAATTTCTCAGCTAAGTGTGTGGGAGGAAGCATGAGTCCAGAGCAGCCCAGAGGGATGTAGGGCCGTGGTTTGAGTTTCATTTTGTCTCCAAGACGTCTGCCAGTTGCTCCATTATCAACTTGGGGACACATCTGAATATTTAGAGTAGAGGTAATATACAGACATCATTCTGTTAGGATTTGTAGATACCAGCACTATGTAAGTGGGAGGTGGGAATGGTTTCATCTTGATCCTTTGAGAAGCTTTCTAAGGGACTGTATCATCATAATAACAAAGGGGGGGATATGATTGATTTTACCATTTACTGTGGCATAGAGTATGTGCCTGGACCCAAAAGAATCTTAGCACAATTATTCTCCCACAGGATCAATACCAGAAGGGTCTTATATTTGTACCTAAGGTGTTAGATAGGATTCCTGTTACCACCATGAAACTAGACCAACTACCAGAATCTCAAAGTTAGATTCAAGACCGAGCTTTTGTTTTGTCTTAGCTGTGTGGTATCTCCTTCCAGTGTCTGTTTTCCCTGATAAGTGTAAGCCTTTCCTCAGGTACTTTCTTCTCTGTTTCGTGTGTGTGTGTGTGTGTGTGTGTGTGTGTGTGTGTGTGTGTGTGTTCACATGAAGAGTGTGGTATATGAAGGCCAGAGGTTGAGGCTAGAAGGTGTCCTCTCTAATTGTTCTCAGGCTTATATTTTGAGGCAAGGTCTTTCCTTGACTTTAGAGTTAATCAGCAAAGATGGACCCCATCTCTGTCCTGGAGTTATTGACTCACCAATGAGGTACCTGGATTTTTAGGTGGGGAGTGGATCCAAACTCAGGTGTTTGTCCCTGCACAGTCAGAATGCTTACTAACTGAACCATCTCCTCAGCTCTGCTTCCTCCTCTTCTATCAGTATAGTTTTCTATCTGAGCCCAAGAACAGCCCTGTGCCTGGCCACTGGCATCCAAACCAGTCTGTGTCCCTCTGCAGTTAGTGATTGCTAGGTTCTTTGAAACTCTTTTTTGTTAACGTCAGAGTCTTCTCCAGATCTCTAGGTAAACACACCAGACCATTTTATGAGAAATGGTTTTTGAATTTTTTGTTATGACTTAGGTTTCTGGAATCTTTTCCGTTGTATCCATATAAAAATGGGATTCTGATACACAGACTTTTATGGGATTGAATGTGAAATGGGCATTAAGCATTTGATGTCAGCTCAATATATCACAATACCTTTCTTCATCTGCCATGGTCAAAGGCTGGTACCCTGTACAAAATGAATGCTGGTGATTTATAGGGCTAACTCTTATATGGAAATAAGTTGAAAGAAGATCATGCATATGCTTTTTAAATAGCGTTTTTATGATTGTAAAGTAAGGGATACACTCTATAAACTATGCAAAGTAAAAAGAAATATGTAACAAGCACCAGTCATGATCATCTCACATGCTTGCTGTTCACTGTGTAGCCCATCAGTTAATATTTTTCTCTGTGATTCAGACATTTAGAGGGACAGTCTTAAATATGTGTTTTATTTTAAAACCTCTTTGTTCATTCTTTTGTGGTGCAATTTGTACAGAAGACCATTGTCCATTTTAAAATGCATCATGCATATGGTTATTAAATATACACTCTCTTACCCACCAACATAATCATGATATAGATCCCCTTCACTTGACTAGAGAGAGATGATGGCTCAGTAGCTATGAGTACTTGCTGTTCTTGCAAAGGACCCAGTTGGTTCATATCCATTCATGACTCCACTTCTAGGGGGATCTGACACCCTCTTCTGGCCACGATGGGTACTGCACACACATGGTGTACAGACAATCCATTCAATCACTCATACACATAAAAATGAACGAGTCTAAAACATTCTTCAAATCATTCCTCATCAACTCCCAAGATCAAAAAAATTACTGTTTTTTCTTGTTAATTTCTAGTTTACAGAAATACATCTGATTTTGTGTGTTTATTTGCATCTTTGCAGAATCTATTTTTATATGTAATACTTGTATGTACTTAGATTTTATGGATTTTCTACATATGTGATCATATCATCTTTCTTAGCCACTACTTTTTTTCCTGTGACTGGACACTGAGGCCAAAGAAACTATTATTAAAAAACAACTTTATTGGGGGCTTGTTTACCATTTCAGAAGATAAGTCTATTATCATCATGGCAAGAAGGTATGCAGCCATGGGGATGAAAGCCTATCTCCTGATCCTCATGAAGGGGGGGGGGTGGCGAGAGGGAGGGACTGTTGAAACCTCAAAACCCACCCAACAGTAATATACTTCCTCCAACAAGGCCACACCTACTCCAACAAACCACATCCTTCTAATCCTCAAACAGTTCTACTCCCCGGTGATTAAGGATTTAAATATAGGAGTCTATGGGGATGTTCTCACTCAAACCTTTGAACTGTACACATGCAGAGGTGGTTGCTTAATTCTATATTTATTTATTTATTTTCTTGTCTAATTGTCCAGGTTAGATATTCCAGCAAGAAAGTGAGCAGCAGCAGTGAGTGTGGGAATTTCAGTTCTGCTTCTGGTATTAAGGGACCTTTCCAGTCGTTCACCCCTGAGCATGATAAGCACATGGTCTTTGCATAGATGACTTCCATCACACTACTGAAGGTTTCTTTTAGTTTTAGTTTTGTTTTTTTAGTGTTTTTTTTTTTTAAATCATAGACATTTGGGGAAGCGGTATGTTTATAGATTTGTGTAAAGTCAAAGCTAATTCCTCTCCCTACATGAATGTTCACCACAGTGTGAACTTTACAAAGGATAGTCATAGAAGTTAAGAGACATGTAACAACAGGTCTATGTTCATAGAATTAAAGTGTCTTTTGTCACATTTTTTTACTATTCAGGAACAGATAGTTTGGATAGTGAGGTTTTTTTTTTTTTAATTCAATATATAATCTCTTATATTCCAATTGTGCCTCCAGCATGCTTCATAATTGAGGATGATTTTGTATGTTTGCCTTCACCTCCTAAGTATAGGGGCTACAGGTATGCACCACAATGCCCAGTTTATGCAGTGCTGGAAACTGAAACTAGGGCTTTGTGCACTGCCCATTCTGGAATAGTATCAGTTGCTTCTCCTTGAGGCCTGAAGAATGTCTGACAGTTTTCTCTGCAAAATAGGAACCTGAAGGACCATCTTGGCTTGTTCTGCCAAAGTTCAGAGGTCACTTTTCTATGGAACCTTCATGTCCAGTTTAAAGATCATACTGTCAAGCAGTCAATACAAGAACAGGTTCTTGTCCAGTGGCTAACCACTGCCACAAAGAAAGTAAACTCCATATGATGTTTCTTGAATGCCCATTTTTCTCCTGAAGTAGATTGGTGCTGCCAGGAGTAGACCTGCCTCATTGTCTAGAAAAGTCTAAGTTCTTAAAATATTTTAAATGCCATATTCTGTAGGTCTTAGAAGTGTTTGAAGATTACCTATCTATTACCTATCTAACTGAAATGTATCTTTGTACACCTAAATATTTAACTAACATGACTACAAGTTTGGTTATCATAGGTGACTATTAATCTGCATTTCTTAATTATACATTACAATTTTAAATGAGTTATATAAACACCATACCTTAAACAAGAGTAGAAAATTACATACAGCATAATTAAATTGACCTTAAATTTGTATCCATAGACCAAAGTCCATACCAATGTAAAATATTTTGAGATTAACAGCTGATTTTTGGATTAAAGTAAATTCAATAATCTAATTTTTTAAAATCACTCATATATCATATCTCCTTTTTCTTCTTAGAAAGAGATTAACTATGACCATTAACCATTCATAATGAAAACAAACATTTATAAACAGTATTTTGGGAATTTGGGTGTAGTTTTCCATTATTACTTCCTGCTGGCAATCTTACAGGTTCTTGAGATTGGATCATCTTTGTCTTAAAGCTTATGTGACCATCTCTTCCCATCAGAAAATTTTCAGTTGGTCTTGGTTGTTGAAACCATATTTGCCTGGAAGCCATCCACAGGTTCTCATTTTCTGTGGAAACAAAAGCAGAACATCTCTTCCAAAGCAATATATCCTTACCCCAAATTTCAAAGTCAAGATGCCTTTAAAATATATTCGTGTTTAATTTAGCAGCCTTTGTAATCAATTGTCTTTCTGCAGTTACCTCATTAGCAGTTAAAAATTTTAAAAAACAAAATAGTAATCATAATGCAGACTCTGTCTATTCTCCATTTTTATGTAACTTAATCATATTTTTATGCTTTATTTCTCTTTCTTAGGGACTTACTCTGCCCTCTTTCTTTTCTCTTTGAAGCTTGTGTACATTTTACACACATTGTAACCCGCTTACAGGTTTTTTTTCCATCTGAATCTGCTTTATTGTGAATCCTTAATCATTTTCCAACCATAAGAGCTTTTGAAATGCTAGACTGTGCAGCTCTGCTTTGCCTGCTGATTCCGTCCCGCTCGGTGGCTTTTCAACATGACAGTGATGCTAGAGCCACTCTTACCTTCCCAGTTCTGGAAATCAATATTAAATATCTTGAATCCTTTTACCACCCCAACTCTGGGGACTCTTACAGTTCACACTATCATGCTGTTCCTGCTCACTCCACCTAAGGGTAAGAGCCACAGTTTTTGCTGATAAAGCTAAGTCAGGAAGTTTTTCTTAAAGGGGCTATGTCTCTGTTCTCTGGCAGCAAACAGCAAACCTAAGAAAATGCTGCTACCAAGAAGCTATTTTTGACTCTGTTTCCCTTTTTTTCGATATAAATGGAAAGCTTAAATCAGTCACATGCTGCTGAGTCTTTTGTGAGACTTCGGGAACCTGTTTTGTTCTAGCTTATGCTTTCTGCAGTGGGTCCACACCATTTTGTTTGTGGCCCAGATGCCACACTGTCTCTGTACAATGACCCCGACCCGCTTCAGATTCACAATTTGGCTCAGTTTCTGTGCTCTAAAGCCATTTCTATTTTTTCTCAGGCTGTATGTAGTTGTTTGGCCCATGTTGGGTGCCATCTATTACAATAAAGTTTCCGGCCCCGTCCAGCCAGAGGTCCAGACCCACAGACCTGCTGTTCTAGACCACTTAGCCACCCAGTGCTGCTTAGGCCCCCCAAAATGACTCAGACACTTATATTAAGTTCATGCCTGTTGGCCTATGACTCAGGCACATTGCTAGCTACCTCTTACATCTTAACTGAACCCATTTTCATTAAATTGCCCTGCCACATGGCCCATGGCTCACTTGTGTTCCTTACATGCTGAATCTTGGGTGACTGGTTTGATCTGTGTCTGACTCTGTCCTCCTTCTCATATCTATGCTCCTGTCTCTGGCTACGGTGTTCACCAAAGGTCCAAACAGCCCCTTTATATAAAGATTGACACTCACAGTATACAGAAAGATATTCCCACGTCACATCACAAGGCCTCCAAGCCTTGCCAGCTAACACCTGAATTCCACCACAACTAGGAAGAAATGCCAACGAACTGTTTTAAATATAAATACAAACTATGAGCATTTTCCACATTATTTAATATGCTTGTGAAATATGATTTTAATTACTGTGTATGTTTCCATCACACACCTGGCTGAACTATTTTCTCATTTGTACAGAGTCTTTGAACTTTGGTTGTGGTGTTTTGCTTTAGGAAAAAAAAGTCATAGGTCAAGGAAAAGCACAGCTTTCCTTTATCAGTTTCAGACTTTGCGTTTGTGTTTAGAAGGACCTGGTACCTATTTGCTTGCTCGTTTTAAAAGTATGATTATTTTATGAGTATTTGGGTTTTTTTGACACCAAATTCTTTACCTGGAATTAATTTTCACATTCTGTGTAATTTCCATACTCTGGGTGGAAATGGATTTTCTCCACCATAATGATAAGGAAGAATACAGAAGAGAAGAATTAAGAATATAAATTCCCATCCACACATTTTCTTTCCTTGCCTTCTATAATGTGCTTGCTGATTTACTGCCAGCCTCCAGAGCTTCACTGTTCAATAGTCAAAAACCATGGTGGCAATTAGTACTATTCTGTCTTAACCATAGTAAAATGATATTTGGACATTAACAAATAAAATGAATGGAGAAATGTGGCAACATTGTGCCTGATACTTAGTTCATGTCTCTGGTTCAGACATGTAGAATGATTTCAGCCAGATTGAAAGTTTATCAATGCAAAACAAAATGTGATTAGTCACAAATTATATTCAAGTATAAGATCCATATTATGTTTTAAAAAATTAATGTAAAGATTACATTGATAATTTCTATGCTATTTTGAAATTGTAATAGTTTTAGTTATATAGTCATAATAAAATAACATTAATATTTCCCAATTTTATTGGGGCTTACGCATATTTAAAACCATTTGCGTAGCTCAGTTTTGTGTATCTCTCTTCTTTTTATTAGATAACACTGGTCTATAACCATCTCTGATGAAAACTATCACTCTTTTTCCTACAGAATAATAAAGTGACAATCCAGCAAGCTGAAACAAGACAGTGCTTTGCTGTCCATCACATTTCTGTCTTAAAAGACTTATTTGTAAATTTTGTATATGAGTGATTATCTGCACATATGTATATGCACCACATGTCTGCAGTACATGTAGAGACCAGAATAGGGCACCAGATCCTATAGAACTGGAGTTACAGATGCATGTGAACCACAATGTAAATGCAGGGAATTGAGCCCAGGTTGTCTGGCAGGGCAGAAAATGCCCTTTACCACAAGCCATATCTCTAGCCACCATCAAAATTTCTGAAATGTTTTAAAATTAGTGATAAGTAGTTAAATATAAGTGTTTCTTCCCACAAAAGAGGTAAACCAAAAAAAAATGGTGTTTTTTTTTTTTTATTGTTGTTTTTAGGATTTGGGGGTTTCTCTGGTTTTGGCCCATCTAGGGTATTCTCTTGTAAGTCTCTCCCCAACAACTCTTGTCAAAACTTTTCTTGATACTATAAAAGCAGATACTATAGAACTTCTGTGTCATGTAGTTCTAGAGTGTGTCTTTGTATGTGTCTCAGAATGATTACAGGGCCTTGAGAAGGGATGGGACTTCCCTTTTTCTTTTCTTTGTCTCCCTCCCCCTTCCCATTTATTTATTTATACCATGTTTTTTTTTTATTTTTTTATTTTTTAATTGAGACAGTGTCCCAGGCTACCTACAAACCCCCTATGTAACTAAGGATGATCTTGAACTTCTTGATTTGCCTGCCTCCATCTGTCAAGTGCTAAGAATAAAGGAGTTTAGGCATATGGTGTTGGGGATCAAACCTAGGGCCTTGAGCATGCAAGGCCAGCACTCTGTAACTAAGCTATATCCCCACTGGAGATGTAAATCTTCTAAATGCAAAGCAACATTAATTTTGAATGGCTAAATGGCATTTGACACTTTGTGTTGCTGATAATTTGGGCTTTTGTTTTCTGGAAACATGCATTGGTGGGTCAAGATCCCTAAAACATTGCTTTTGAAGAAAGGGGTGCCGATATTAAGAACTAGAGCAGAGCATGACCAAGTGTGCAACTGTGGTACAGCTGGATCATGAGGTGGGTTCCTGACTTTTTGAGGAAGCCTCATATTGATTATTTCCAGTGGCTGCACCAGTTCTCACTTCCCTACATCCACATCATCACTGGTTGCAATTTTTGCCTTTTTTTTCCCCTTGCCATTCTATTGGGAGTCAGATGAAATCTCCAAGTAGTTAAAGGTTTTAACTGGGTTAAGATAAAATATCAAAGATTTGATCTGCATTTCCCCGATGGATAAGAGTTTTAAAAATTAAAGACCTTTCTTAGCCATTTCTACTTTGTATTTTGAGAATTCTGTTTAGTTCCCATGCCCTGTAGTAGGATTATGTTGTTCCATTTTAAATAATTGTCCCGTCTACTGGTTTAATAAAAA
Organism: Phyllotis vaccarum; assembly: GCA_033318265.1. Lineage (NCBI taxonomy): Eukaryota > Metazoa > Chordata > Mammalia > Rodentia > Cricetidae > Phyllotis > Phyllotis vaccarum. The sequence goes on from JARWLC010000008.1 coordinate 9,706,840, forward strand.
TACTGATTGGACAAAAGCAGACAGGAAGTGTGGGCGGGGCTACCAGACTAAAAAACTCTGAGACAGGAAGAACAAAGCAGAGATGCCACAGAGATGCCACAGACACATCAAAGAAGTAGATGCAGAGGACACCTATGCTGCTCTGAGGTACCAGGATGCATGACTGAACAGGATAAGAATCATGGGTTAGTTTAAGGGTAAATAGTTAGCAAGTTAGATGCCAGAGTCCTAGGCTGATTCACATAACATTAATACAAGCATCTGTGTGGTTATTTGTGCCTAAGTGGTAGTGGGACTGAGAGTGGGTTCAAACCTCTGGGCTAGGCCCAAAAGTCTGAGCCAGAAACTTTTTACAACAATGCCCCATTTACAATATTGGTTTGTTTATTTTCTTGATTTTTTTTTTTGTGTTCTTATATATTCTAGATACTTAATCATTGGAAAGCTGTAGTATAATGGGTAAAGATTTTCTTTTTCTATTCTGTAGGCTGTCTCTTCACTCAAATGAACAAATGAACGTGGCTTGTTATACAGCAAATACAGCAAAGATTTTTTTTTATTTATTTTTTTTTTTTTTAGGTTCATGAGGTATTATTGTAGTCTTAATGCCTGTCCCACTGAGGTCTTGTTCAAAAACTTCTTTCCTGTGCCAATAAGTGCATGCATACTCCATAGTTTCTCCTCTATCAAACACACAACATCACTTCTTATACTGAAGTCCTTGATCTATTTGGAATTCAATTTTGTGCAGTGTGAGAGATAAGGTGTGAGAGATAAGGATCTAATCTATGTACAGTCATCAAATCCATCCTAAATAGGAAACCTCTGTTTTACAGAACCTTCCTTAAGGCTCAGGGGTCATCATTGCAAAAGAAAGAAGAGAAAGACTGTAAGAAGCAAAGGCAGCAGATGGCTACCAGGAAACATTGTGTTCTAGGCGAAAAGAAAGTTGTTTCTATTAATCCAGTGGCTATGATGGAATGTACAAGGCATTCACAAGCTCAAAACAGGATCTCCCATAGGAGGGCATCAAGTTCCACCCCTAAATGAGGAGCATGAACTTAGCTGGGAAGTGATGGCACACACCTTTACTCTCAGCGCTAGTGAGGCAGAGGCAACAGATCTCTGAGTTGGAGGCCATCCTGGCCTACAGAGTTCCAGGACAGCAAGGACTACACAGAGAAACCCTGTCCTAAAAAATAAGCAATAATGAACTTATCTTTAGATTTATTGCTTTTTAGCTAACAGTTTATAAATTGGGGTCTGATAAACTATTGGAAGTTACTAATTATTTCAAGCAATAGTCTAATTTTTAAATGTGATTCAATAAACAAATACATGCAGAAGCAGTCAGTCTTTCAAACATCTGCACGACTGGACAGACATATACGTAAAAATTAACGAGTGTTTTTAGGACAATTTGAAAACCTAATAGTCTAGAAAAAAAGCAGTAGAATATGTGGAATATGTGCATTTTTAAAGATATTTTAGAAAATGGGAAATAGTGGAACAATTACACACCTCAAGTTCCAGTAAACTCAAAACATTCATTCTTGGTAAACAAGAGACTAGACAAGAACTTTTTTTTCATGGGATGGTGTTGAGCCACTCAAGTCTTTCAAGAATAGCTTTAGTTCTTAACATGCACACACACACACACACACACACACACACACACACACACACACTCTGTCTCTCTGTGTGTGTCTTTCTCCTCTCTCTCTTTCTCTCTCTCTCAAAACTTACTTAGATTTAGACCCGTTTGGTTAGAGCTCAGGATTTTTTTTTTCCTACCCATAGAAGGGATGAAGTTTAACTAGTTATGAATCTTGAAATTGTTTTCTGGCTTAGATACTACCCACAATACCATCTAAACGTTTAAAAATTATAAACACTTCTATTTTGTCTATTTTTATTCATTAGAATAAAGTAGAGTGGAAGACTGGGTGAGAAAATATTTTCCTACTGCGTTTGGTTCCTAATTTGTCTCCCAAAATGAAATTAAGTTTATACAAACAGTAACATCTATCTAAAAGCAGGAATATAATTTTAATTTTTCAGAGTGGTCTCGGATTTGAAGCAAAATCTAGTTCAGTTCTAATTTCAATTGAAAAAAATACAACCCAATTAGAGAAAGTCTCAGAGGAAGGTGTGAAATAATTGGAAGTTTGAAATAACAAATCAAGTCCTGGAGACTAATGCAAAGATTTAGTCTTTAGCAAGACCACAAATTATCAGGGTATCAAAATATCAGCTCAGGTCTCTAAAAATCTGTTTCAGACAAAAATAAACTTAAATATGAAGCCTAAAAAGTGCCCCCCCCCAGATTGTAACTTGAAAACTAATTGCCTCCTATTCCTAAGTTGAGTGACTAACCAGCCAAACACATCCGTGACCAAAAGCGTCACTTTTCTAATGAGAAGCAACTCTCTGGATCCTTGTCTTCTTGAGATTGCCTTTGGAAGAAAATCCCTTAACTACTACAGCCATGCTTTTCTATTTATAAAATATGCAGATTATTTTTAAGCAAAGACATAGGATATTATTACGAATCTCTAACTTAAGTCTTAACATCTGGATTATTGCTTTTGACCACTTAAACTCAAGCTACACATATTTAAAACAAGTGACTGTGAAAGTGTTTTTGTTCTGAAATTAGTGAAAATGGCAATTGTCATACGGTCTGTTTATTATGTATGGGCTTATCATAGACATAGGTAAACTCCTTTAACTCTATACAGTTAGATTTTAAAAACCATTAAAAATTGGGTGTGGGGACATATGCCTATGGTCACAGCCCTGGAGAGTTTGTTGTTTGAGAGATCACGAGTTCTTCATCAATCCCGGCTATGCAATAACCTCCAGGCAACCTGGGAATATAAAGAATCTTTCTCTACCTCCCTCCCTAATCCCCTCTATCTATCTACCCACCTACCTATCTTTTCTATTTATCGTTTATCTACTATCTGTCATCTCAATAAATACATAAGTAAAAATTTACAATAAAGATAAGAAAATGAAATTATTAAGTTCTTGCTTAGATTATTCTCCAGAATCAGGTTAGAGGGAAATTCACTAAGATTTTTTCCTCTCAACCATCCAGTACACCTTGTATTCATTACCTTTCTGTTGTTGTGATGACGCATTATGACAAAAAGCTATTTAGGGAAGGAATAAGTTTATTTGTGTTACTAGAGAGAGAGTCCATAGTGGGAGAGGAGGCATGGCAGCAGGTGGCTGTGGAAGGGAACATTCACATTTCACTACCAAGAAAGCCCAGAAAGAACTATCTGGAAATTAGCTCTGGGTGAAGCTGTAACTCCCAAAGCTCACTCCCAGTGACATACTTTTTCCAGCAAGGCTCTGTGTGTTAGAACTTCCATCACCTCCTGTGGTGGTTTGAAGAATGGCCCCTGTATGTCATTGATTTGAGTGCTTGGTCACCAGGAAGTAGCACTTTTAAGAGGTGTGGCCTTGTTGGAGAAAGTGTGTCATTGAGTGTGGGCTTTGAAGTTTCAAAAGCTCAAGCCAGGTCTAGTGGCTCACGCTAACAGACTAAACCTCTGAACCTGTAAGCTAGCCCCAATTAAATGTTTTCCTTAATAACAGTTGCCATGTCCATGGTGTCTCCTTCATAGCAATGGAAACCTTAACTAAGACACTCCCCTAAACAGTATTGGAATGTATTTAGCTACAAATAGATTTATAATCTACAAAGTATGGTTTTGTGTTTGTTCTATAGTGAGCATGCATTCTTGCTTCAGTAGCCAGATATAAATCACTAAATTTAGTACCATTTTTCTCTTTCTTCTTTACTTTCTTAAATGTTCTTTGTCTAATCATCAAGTTATATATTTCAAAGATCCAGGAAGCACAGAGGGGAGTTTGGTCAGCCCTATTTAACAATTTATCATTAACATTTCTGAGTCCCTGTATGCCTCCTAAAGTTCATTGGATCACATGTCCACATAACCGAAAGGGGTAGCACATTAAAAACAAGGCTTACGGGTGGGCTAAGTTCATACTGCCTGGATCTGAACACAGCTATGCAGGACTATAAACCCAGGCTCTGAAAACAAGGAAGATAAAGGACCATGACCATCTGATAGAATGCAGATGGGAGCAGCTGCGATCTCAGAGAACAGCTGATGTGTCAAATACAAGGTAAGCAATACCTTAATTAAACAATTGAAAAAAATGAAATGGACAAAGAAGAAAATTGAAAAAGTAATATTTTTACCTATTCAGTTTTTATTAAATGCTCTACCTCTAACATTTTGACATATGATAAGTACAATATCGTGTCTGTGGAATCCTTTCTATGTATTATCACAGAGAGGAATCTGAAGAGAATTACATTGAGTACTTGCCATGCCATGCCATCGCCCACAAATTCTTGCTTCAGGATATGCGTCATCATGCTTCCATGTTCAAAAATCTTATAAATAGATCAATGAAGGTGTTTTCTCAAATCAGTGAAAACCCAAATGCCATGAGCCTATTTTAAATGTTACAAGGAAGACACATCTCAAAGGAGTCTTCAATTTTTAGATCACTGTTTCCATGTTTTTATAGACTTAGCATTGTTGTTAATCTTCTTTGCACTGTTGCTAATATGTCCCCTAAATCTGGAATAATTTCACAGCAGATCTATGGCCAACTAATTATTTTTATCACATCCATTATATAGCTCAAATATCTTCTTTAGATAAGCAGACTACGGAAGAAAGGTTAACCAGGAAATAGTAAACTAACATGGTTACAATGCAGTGTTTTGCTTTATGGGACTCCACCTGCTTATGTGGGATGAAGGGAAATCCAGAGTTTTAATCTGTAGGATTAAGCCCACAGGTAGATTCATAAACAGGTTGAGATGATCGCTGTGTGATCCTTGTTTGAGTTCTAGTGGACAGAAACTCTCTCACAGAGAAGGTTTGAAAAATGAATAAAAGTGATACTAGTGTTGAGGACATTTTCAGCTAGCGAAGGTATCATAAGATGACCATGTGAGGTCCCGGCAGGATATAAGGATCTTCAATAGCTGAAGTTCAGGGTGTGCATCATTATAGTTTTTCAGCTAGGTGACTATGAGAAAGCCGAATGTCATTCCCCAGAGAAATCATTGTTAGTCATTTTTAAACTATTTTTTCCTTCATATTGCTTACTGTAATGGAGCAAAAAAAATCATTTCTCTTTAGTCTTATTATAATATTATTCACAGAAAATAAGGATTTTATAAAGAATGAAAGGTGACATATGAGCTCCAGATGTTTCAATCATCCAAGAAGGGGCTCTGGTTTTGGCAATAATTAGGTGATGGGGGAAGAATGAGGTGATGAGAAGAAACCATGGGGTTGGAGGGATGGTCCAGTGGTTAGGGTTCCGTGCCGCACTTTCAGAACAGCAGAGTTCAGCACCTACAACAGGTGGCTTTTAACGGCCTGGATCTACACCTCCAGGGGACCCAACACCTTCTCCTAGCCTCTGAGGACACATACACATGTGTGCAGCTACAGACACGCATATACAAAAAGTTTCATAAAAATTAAAAATTTGAAAAGAAAAAGAAGAAAAAGATTAAGCTGAGAGTTTAGAAGCAGAGTACATAGTTTCCAAGGACTTTCTTAGGAACGAGTATGAATATAATACAACTCTTATTAGCGCTAGCTGTAGAAGTTTCAATGGCCAAATAATCCTCTTTTATACCTTCAGTGAAAAAGAAAAATAGCTTCCTAGTAAAATTCGTGTGTGTGTGTGTGTGTGTGTGTGTGTGTGTGTGTGTGTGTGTGTTTACCACCTTAACTCTTTCCTAACAGTTGAGATTCAGAAATGAGTACAAAGAAGCAAAGAAAGCAAAACTCCTTGACCCGCACATAGGTGTCAAGTCAAGTTGTCTCAGAGGCAAATGGAGATGGACAGATCCCCTTCTCACCTCCCCAGGAAGGAGTGACAGTCCTTACACCTGTGTGCTACCATGAAACCCAACAGGGACCCCAGGCTTATGCTCATAGAAAAAGCAAGAGATGACAAAACCCTGGCAGTCTTATTAGAAATTCTACTAGTTAGTGTAAAACAGAAAAGGGCATTCCATTTGCTGCTTGCCAGTTTAGACACTAGAGTATTTTGTGTAATGGGGAGAGAGAGAGAGAGAGAGAGAGAGAGAGAGAGAGAGAGAGAGAGAGAGAGAGAGAGAGAGAGAGAGAGAGAGAGAGAGAGAGAGAACAGGTGGCAGGTGGTCTTGGGGAGTACTGGGGAACACTGGAAGAGACTTGGAAAAAAACAGGCTTCTTGGCATCTTATTGCAAAGAGAGATTAAAATTTGAACAAAAGCTGATGTATATCAATGTGAATAAAAACATAATCATTTATTAATCGTATTAAGAGTGTGAAGAATTACCAAAATCGTTTCTTTTATACCTTTGAATAATTTCTGTATATGGTTGTTATAAACTCAGTATTGGAATTTATGATCATAGCCAATTTTACGCATTGACCTCTGTCTTCTTTGGGGCTATAATGACTTATGTTGGGGTTCAAGAAATTTTTGGCTTAACAAACATCTGCCACTTGCCAGAAAAATAATCATTTATATTAAAAATTCCTCTGGTTCACACAGAATATGGAAGTGAGCCTGAGAACCGTTCACAATTGTCAGTTTTCTTCTAAAGATCTTCCATGTCAGCAAGGACAGGAAGCCTCTTAGCTCTGGAAAACACTGCATTCTATCTATCCACGAATGCCAGAACACAGATAATAGTCTGCCTTTGCTGAGCTCAAACAACCCATTGACAATCAACCTGAGTGCGATTATCCTTAGCTGAAAACTTTTGAAACAGACCGTTTAGTGGCACAATGATGTTACATATTTCCCCAGAACCTGGTAAAAGCACTCACTGTAAAAAAGCTTGCACCTGACATCTGACCTCATCCATAACTACAGAAGTGAGACTGGATACAATCCTCCTCGTTTGTGAGGTTGTCTGATGACTAATGATTGAGAGGGAATATAGGGGTATTGTGTTGCTTCATTGTAAATAATTGTCCCACCCACTGGTTTAATAAAAAGCGCTGATTGGCCAAAGGCAGGTGGGAAGTGTGGGCGGGGCTACCAAACTAAAAACTCTGAGAACAGGAAGCACAGAGCAGAACGCCAGAGAGAAGCCAGAGGAAGCAGAGGAAAACTATGCTGCTCTGAGAAAAGGTACCAAGCCACATGGCTGAACAGGAAGAGTCATGGGTTAGATGAAGGGTAGAGAGTTAGCAAGTTATATGCCTGGGCCTGAGGCTGACAGGCCTAAAACTGTCATATGCATCTGTGTGTCTCTGCGTGTCTGGGGGTCTGTGGGTCCTAAACCTTGAGGTTAGGCCCAAAAGTCCGGGCCTGAAACCTCGTACTACAAGGGAATATTGGGTGAGAACATTAATTCTTTAAGATATGCAAAATGCACATTTCCTTATTTTTCCATGTAAATGACCAATGTATGATCAGTTCACTTAAAGAAGTTGGTAATAACAGTTTTTGTTGTTTCTCTGACTTCATCCCCTTTGCTCTTCTCCTGGACTGGCTAACTTCAATGAAACTTGGCATGTTGGTGCTAAAATACGCTAACTTTCCCACTCTGCCCTTACTGTGCCTTGAAACTGGACGAACTCATTGCTAAACCACAGGTTCAAAGTCTTCAGAGCATCTTAGTTTTCTTAGAGGTGACTGGAGAATCAAGGTTCCTTACTGAAATATGGAGCAATGAAATCTGATAGGCAGAGATGAGAGAGATGGTAACTGAGAGCCAATCTTAATAGTGAAACCTATGTCATGGGTCCCGGACGCCTCTTTCTGGACACCTCATTTCCTACTTGTTTTTGATTGTCCACACATCTGTAACCTTCAGAAGGTTACAAATAACATCCCACATATGATAAAATAGAAACTGGGCAGAATAGGGATCTGACTCCACTAAAGGGCCTTCTTTGACCTAGAATAATTTTGGAGTTAACTGGACCATTTACTGGGATCGGCTGGACTATTTACCAGGTTACCAGCTTTTTGGCAAAGCTCCCTGCTTGTTTCTGATTCTTTGAATCTTTTAAAGATGTTGGTCCCCGTGGTTTCCCAATTAACTTGTATACAAATCTCAAATCGAAAGTCTTCATCCTAGACCAGAGTATGGGATCTAGGGGGAATTGGACGATAAGTCATCCTTCAAAATAGTGACACACACCTCTCAAATATGGAAAGAGCATGTTTCATGATCCCTGTCCTCTCTTTGAAAAAAGCATATGGACAACTTTTACAAACATCTCTTAAAGGCTCCATCTCTTAAACATCAGGGCAAAGCTAGGACGAATGTGGTGTAGCCAGGTCTTAATGAACTTACATCAGTCCTAGGGCAAATATGTGGCACCAACATTTGCTTTCTGATACCTGAATATCTACTATCTACTAAAGAATCAGGTTCCTACCTCTTCCTCAGGGTATCCTAATATGCTCCAGGGATGTATATGACCCCTGTATTTTATCATGCCAGAAAATTTATACAATTGGTTGAATTTAAGAGAATTAAGCTGTGAGAAAAGGCCTCTAATTGGAAGCCATTTAAAGAAGCTAACCTATAAAAGCAGTGGTGTGTCTAGCATCATCTTCTGGTATCGGCCTCCTTACTTGGAAGCTGTAAGGTCACAACGATTTTTCTGCTCCCATGTTAGTTACCAAGGAAACATTCATAAAGACAGTGAAAATATTAGATGTGCACAATCTCAAAAACTATTTATTCATTATAAGAACAGACACTGGAGATAGAGCAGACTAACCCCATTGGGGTTGCAAATGCACATCACTTACTATCTCATATTTCTGTTTAGTATGTGGCATAGAAGGCAAGTTTAATGCTGGCTAGTATAAACTGGATGGCCCCCATCTCTTCCGAATTTTTGTTTGTTCTTACATTGTTCATGTACTATAAAAGCCACAGTTGAGGACTAAGAAGGTGGCTCAGTCTGAAATATGGTTACTGAATAAATATGAAGATTTGGATTTGGACCACCCAGCACACATGTAAAAAAATGCGCATATTGGCATACCCCTAGAGTCCCAGCATTAGGGCAGAGAATCCACAAGACTTGCAGGCCTAATAGCTTTGCATAGTGAACTCCAGGTTCACTGAGAGGCCCTGAAAAAAAGTGATAGAGAAAATTACCTGTCTTTGACATCTTCTTCACACTCATGTGTACAGGTGCAAACACATGAACATAGACACACGAATATGTTCCATACCCCCCAAACACAAAGTAGATTATTAATGCTCTGTGATTTCCTGTAAGCATAGCACTAAGCCAAGCTCATTTGCAGCTGTGGTACACTGTGCTTCTTTTCATCAGCGACTCGTCAGGATAAACTATAAATGCTCTTCTCCTTCATTCTTCTAACTATGACAGGCCTTCGAGATAACACGTCACCTCGGCTTCTATGCAGAGAAATAGTCTTCCGTGTAATTCTTGATGGTTTTGCTAGGAAGAAATTTTAGAGTCAAAAATTAGATTTAGTTACCCAATCTTTCATGAGAGTTTTGGGGATATCAGCATTTCACCACTTTTAAGGGGTGATGACCAAGAAGTCTGCGGAAAATAAGCTATATTACATCTATGGTAATGAGGCTTGCCATTCTGAGCCTCTAATAATTCCTGTGGGTGTCTCAAGGAGTCAGAGCCAAAGCCACGCCAACCATGTTTTTTGACAGTCTAAAGACTTCCCAGACATTGATTTCCTATGCTTCTGACACTCCTGTGAGGTTGGCGTATCCTACACAAACCTTCTCGGCTTCCCTCAGGAGCGTTCAGTGGGTTTCTCTGACACATTTACAGTCTTTAATAGATGTGTGATCACAAGATAAAATCTTTGACAAGTCTCCCCTTCTTAGCCCCAATGACTCAAGCTCAGCTTTGTAATTAAGCAGCGGTCTAAAGACTGAGACTTTATTGTTGAGTTATCTAAAGAAAATCTATCAAATGATAACTCAAAGTGCTATATATTTTGCAGAGAAAAATGTATATAACAACTATTCATGCTGTTACTTAGAGCCAGAGGAACAATGGACAATTTCACTGTATATTTGAATATATGAACCACTCCAAAGATGTTTCCTAAGTTGGGAAGATGGTTCATGGGCAAAACACTTGCTGTGCAAGTGTGAAGACCTTGGTTTGAATCCCCAGAGTCCACTCAAAGCCAGATGCAACAGTGCACATCTTCAGTCCCAGCACTCTGCATGGAGTGAGAGGTAGAGACAGAGGAAACCCTGGAAGGTCATAGACCAGGGGTGGCCACGAGAGCCTGTCTCAGCAAGAATGGAAGGCTAACACCTAATTCTGTCTTCTATGATAGGCACATACACATCACAGACACACATAAAAACATAGAGGAGACAGAAAAGAGATGTGTGGTGTGGGGGGAGGGGGAGAGGGAGAGAGAGGGAGAGGAAGAGAGAGAGAGAGTCCTTGGCTTATAAAAGGATGTTTTCAAACCAGAGTGAAAATTTCTGTCTCACTACTGTGCTAATATATTGTATATTTAATAAAGCTTGTTTGAAAATCAGAAGACAGAGCCAAGCTAGGAAGGTCAGGGAGTGGTGACCCTCACCTTTAATCCCAACACTCAGGAGGCAGAGATCCTCTAGATCTCCGTGAGTTCAAAGCCAAGCAGAGATCTGCTTGGTGGGACACACCTTTAATCTTAGCACTAGAGAAGCTGAAGGAGAAAGCGAGGTAGATTGGAGGAGAAATAAAAGCAAGGATTCAGCCCTTCACCTGCATCCCCCCTTCCCTTCCCGATGAAGACTCAGAGGCACTGAGTCTGAGGATTCCTGAGGAGTGGCTAGGTGAGAAGTGGCTGTGGCTTATTACTGTCTCAATGATATTTCAACTTTCCCCCAATATCTGAATTATTATAATACCAAATAGAATTCATGCAATACAGCACAGAATATGGCCATATATAGACAGGTGGATGTGGACTTCTGGAATACCACATGTGGATGCAAATCACGGTGTTAAATGGGGTAGATTGGTTAAACTTTGCTAGGTCCACAGCTGTTACTTACTACCAGAAAAGCTTTGGGAATAGAAGGATGAAGAGCTATCGTGTGAAATGTCACGTTGGGCATTTTATATCTTCTATTATCATTATTATTGCTATTATTATTAAGGTTGTTGTTAAAGATTTAGTTGACTTACCTTGTCATCAAAATAACTGGTTGAAATCCAACTTTTGCTACTGATCCACAGTACAAAAATACATAGTAACAAGAACACAAAGAATGTATTTGTATTTTCTATTTTTTAGGTGAATTTTTATGATATGGGAATTTGTTTTGAAAGTAGTAGAGATGAAGTAGATAATATGGGAGACAGAGACAGGGCATTCCTCAGAAGCTCCAGCTGTCCGTCTTGCTTTGCGTACACACTGACTCACCAGAGACCCTGTGGAAAACATGGTACTGCAGTTAAGCATCACAGATGCAGGAATATCAGTCCATGAACTGAACAGTAACAGGTCTATATGTTTTTTACAGTATCAGAGGCTAGGTCTTCATCAACTGTATGTTGTGTTATATCAACATTAAGTCACATTGCTCCACATTTGGCTCATGTTTTCATGTCTTGGGTAAAAAAAAAGTTCAAGAAATAATAAGATGTGGCATAGAATGCCTCACGTTCTTTTAATATGAAAATGACGATCCCACAGGAGATCCAGTTTATGTGTATTATTCTGTTATTGCCATGATAAGAACTGGTGAGAGCTACATGGTCTCTTCAGAGATGACAGGAATGTTTAATCTCCCATTATTATTGATAGGGGGATACATGTTCCATTGCTGATCAGCTTCCAATAAGCCATCTTGAGTCTAGGGAACCTCAGGAGAGAGGCGATTTCTTTCCAAGGTGTCAAGATGTCACAAATCATCAACTAAAACCAGCTTGAGGAGGAAAGGATTCATTTGGCTTATGGGTTACTGTCCATAGTTAGAGGATGCCATGGCAGAAACCTGGAGCAGACCATAGAGGAGCTCTGTTTACTGACTTGATCAGTTACCTCTCATATAATATCCAGGGCTACCTGTCCAAGGGTGCCGCTACCTGCAGAGGGCTGGACATCTTTCCATATTCACCATCAGTTAAGAAAATTCTCCACAGGACGTTTTCTGATGGGGAAAAAGTCCTCTACTGTGATTCCTTCTTTTTAGGCGTTTCTAGTTTTGTATCAAGCTGCTAAGAACCAACAGACACACTCAGGTCCTTCTTGATGGCTTTATCATGCAGAATAAACTAATTTTAAGCAGCGGAGTACTGTTTGTTTTTTGTACATCATGGTCAGTGGTATGTCATCTGGTACCTTTAGGTGTCATCCAATGACAGTTGTCATGGCATCTCAGACACTGCTTTAAAAGCCTGGGATTGTTCGCTACAGGCATCTAGGTATCTTGAAGTTTTCTTCCAAGAATTAAGATGCTCTTCCACGTTGCAACTAGCTGATACCTAATGCTTACCTAATTCAGTACCTGTCTGGTTCATAGTGTGCAACACTGGCAGAAAATCTGGTTAAAATGGGAGACCCCAGGGATCCAACCTTTGGATTCAGACTGAAAAGATCATGGTATCTATGTGCTTAAGAAGCACCTCCCCAGAATATGAGCTTTAGAAATGATTAGACTGGCTGAGAATAAAGTCCAAAGTCTGTGTTTGGAGGAGAAAGGTTCATGGAAGAAAGAAGGAGTATGTTTCGATATGCCATGAGCGTTTTGCTTGAGTGGCTATGCGAAAAGATAGCAGCCAAGGAAATCCTTGGCCTGCAGAAGTTGTGGGAAAGTATTTTTCTCTGGTCAGATTGGACTTCATTTTCTTAGTATTTTTTTTTCCCCTTGGGTGTGGAAGTAGAGAAGCTTGTATAATATTTCTTCTCGAAGCCCAGTCCTCATATGGGAATGTTGGGTTTAGTTAGTAGAAGGAGATTTATAAAGGTTAGGAAATTGTTATGTGTGAGTGAGGGCACATTTGAAATCCTAGACCCTGGAGATTTCCTCAACACAGAGAAAATATCCATCTATCTGGAATTGTTTGGATTAAGGCTCCTTGCCACTATAGGGACTTGGAGGGAGATGGATTCTTAAAAGCCAGGGATGTTTTTAGCTCTGTCTTTATAATTCACCACAAGTAATCAGCCTCTGGGCTGGTTAGTCCTTAGCTGGAACTCTGACTACAGTGCTGCCTTTGCAGCCACTTTCCTTGTCACAGACACTGCCCCTTGTGTCAATAGATATTGGGTTCCTTTTCTGCAAAGCTATTTTGGGCCTTTTTAGTTCTATTCTTTTTTTTAAAAAAAGTAGATGGTGTATGTAATTTGAACTTAAATTACACCAACGCAAATGATTGTGAGAAAAGTATATATGTAAAGAGACAACGAGAAAAAGAGATGGGGTTGAGGAGGAAACAGGGAGAACCAGAAAGAAGGAGGAGGAGGAGGAGAAGGAGGAGGAGGAGGAGGAGGAGGAGGAGGAGGAGGAGGAGGAGGAGGAGGAGAGAGAGAGAGAGAGAGAGAGAGAGAGAGAGAGAGAGAGAGAGAGAGAGAGAGAGAGAGAGAAGCCCAGAAGTCTCCACCTAAACCTCTTTTCAGATAGGCTAGATTACAATTTACTCATTCTAATTCTTTCAGGGTATAGATTTTTCTTCTGATGGTTTATTTTTATTGTGATTATTTTAGTAGGATGGTGCAACTCACATTTATATGCATATACAGTTCTTATAGAATAGCTTCTTATGTCTATCACTTAGTAGGAGATTCTTTGTTAAGCACAAATTGCTGCTGCAACAGCTTATTAGAACTTAACCTCACGTACCTCATTTAGGGGTGGGATCTAAACTACAAAATATATAGAATTTACAAGTATTTACCTTTCTCTCTCTGCTTTAAAGCATCAGTGTTGAATAATGTAGCCTAGAGAGTATTGTGCAGTTGCTTGTAAATCTGAATCCCAGTAACTGGCTTTTGACATGAACATTCCTATGGGGGCTTGGGATACAGCTCAGTTGGTACAGTGTTTGTCTAGCGAATCTAAAGGCTAAAGTTACTGGATTCAACCCCCAGCACCCCCTAAACTGGGTATGAGACATTGAAGGATTAAGAACAGGATGATCTGGAATGAAGAATAATCCTTGGTTATATAGAAAGCTCAAGGCTAACCTGGGCTAAAAGGAAAAAAAAAAAAAAAACCACCATTTACTAGTGAGACAGCTGTGACTGAAATTTGAACATGTCGCCCTGATCATCTTGCTTCTAAGATGAGCAATAACAATAAGACTTTTTAATGGAGCTGTTTTGAAGGTTGAATGTTCTGTGCTGTAATATACTATGGACAATAAATAGTGAAAATAAAGTGAAAGCTATTAATAATTTGTATTAATTATGATATTAATAAGCCGATGCTATACATGTTCGTTCAAATTGTACTTATTAGCATTTCTTGGAGTATTGTCTGATGTTATTCTCCACATCTTCATAAAGACTAAGACTTGGGAGTGTCATCATTTGATGTTTATATAATTTATTCAGACTGAACTGTGATCAGTTTTAACTCTGGTGATTTTTTTTTTTTTTTTTTTTTTTTTTACTCATGTGTCATTTTATCTACTTAGGAAACGTCTGAAAAATAATCCCTGCTGTTACATACCCTGGAACTTTGGAGGTAAAGTTGCCTTTTTGAGGAGGTAGTTCTATCAAAAAATTGAAGCCCCAAATTTGAAACATCTGGCTTTGAACTCATTAGTATTTAAGATGCAACTAATGATCTCTTCACCTCTTAATGTCTGTGTTTGCAGGAAAAAATGAGGGGAAGAAAGTCCCAAGGAAAAATATTGATCCCCCTTCAGCAAACTCTGCTGGAACTCACTGTTGTAGGCCTTGTTATTTTTAAGTGTCTGGATTTTCTTTATGAATTCATTAAAAAATATTTTAGCGGCTCTGGTGGCCTAGTATCTCATTCCAACATAAACTTACCACAGAAGAACACATACTGCTTGGCTCACCTTTTCATTTCATGGCTTAATAATAATGACAAATTACAGGTGCCAAAGTGACGTGAGATCCCTTAGCATAACTGATTCAATGTTCAAACAGTCTCTTTGCTCAGAAGTTCTTTATAGTAAGTTTTTAAAAGCTGTGTTTACCTTTATTTTCTGTGTCTTAGTGTTTTACCTACATGCATGTATGTGCACATGTACAAAGAGTTGCTACTGAGGTCAGAACAGGGTTTCAGATACTCTGCAACTAGAGTTATGGATGGTTGTGAGCTGCCATATGAGTCCTCTGCAAGAGTAGCCACTCCCACCCCCGTTCAGACCTTCTAAATATACATGCCATTTCTCTTGTAACTGAAAGCTTGTGTCTCACATGCCAGAATCCCATTTCAAAGCCTGAAACTGGTGTCCCCTTTAATGATTGCTACCAATTTAGACCTGTTTTCTTGTCTTACTCTCGTCGGCAGCAAGCATTATATCTATATTTCTTGTTTCAAGTGATTCACATTGTGCACCAGGCTCAAGCCACAAAGAAAGGATATTTTCCTCACTGGGAATATTCTAGGTCTCTTGATTGTCCTCAAGATGAGTTATTTTTTAATCCACCATTGTCTCTCAAGAGGCCTTCAGAATATGAAATATTCAGATAATTTTTTTGAAAGTTTATTTTTAATTATTCTCCAAAGTATCGAAACCTACTGTATGATACTAACCATCTACTTGTTCACTCTCCTAAAGCCATTTATAGAGTCACTACAGCTTCACATGTATGTATGTATGTATGTATGTATGTATGTATGTATGTATGTATGTATGTATATGGGTATGGGTATATATACATAAATCTATACCTAAAACCTACCATGCCGATTTGGTGTTGCTTGTGTGTATATGATTTAAGGACTGACAGCTCTGTATTGGATAACCAGTTAGAAGGCTCATCCTTGGGAGATGCTAATTGGGGAAAAGCTATGTTGTGGATGCATCTGTTTGGGATGGGCACCTGTGATCTGTTGATATGTACTGGATTTTTTTTTATGTAATGGTCTTCATTTGCTGTACAAGAAGCTTTTTGGTGATGGAAAATATTGCACTTAACTGTGGGTATAAGGATAGAATCTAGGATGCAGATGTATTTATGCTAGTCCAGTAAGATGCTGATAGCATGTACTCATGTAAAATCCATGACCTCACTAACCCTGAGTAGTGAACTGAGCTACTGGTTTGTCTCCATTTTACTTTTTTACAGAGAAAAGCAGGCTTTTTTTTTTGTTTTGTTTTGTTTTGTTTTGTTTTTGTTTTTTCACTGAATGTGGAACTTACTGATTCAGATAGACTAGCTGAGCAGAATCCTCCTGTCTTTAGAGTACTGAGATTTCAAGTTACATATCTGGATTACTACATGAGTGGTGGGGCTACAAGGTCGGATCCTGCTCTTTGCTCAGCAAGCATTTTACCCACTGAGACCCAAACCATTTCTCTGTTTAGCACTGTTATTTACCACTGGTCATTAATCATGCTACTGAGCTACAGTGAAGAGTCTCTCAAATGTTGATGCATGCATCAATTCCTTGCGATTTTTGATGCTTACCTTGCATTCCTAGATTCTGGTTCTCCATATGTGTTCTCCATTGTGGCCTGGACATCATGACAATCTGCTTTCTAGAAATCAAGAATGACAGCACATTACTTATAAGCATTGCTTCTTCTCACCACCTCCCCATCTCTGCACCACTGTGGTTAAATTGCCTTCAGTTCACCATTTTGCCAGCTGCCAAAGACAAAAGCAATCAAAACCCATAAATCTTGAGATGCTTCCACTAACTAATCGGAAGCTGTCATTGCTCCCAGAGCTGCCCTAAGAAGGGCCACTTTTGGTAGCTTAAACTAAATTCTTAGATATTTGTCCATCAGGGATAGATCCATTTTAGCCAGTTAAGGTTTTTCAGCTCTGCAGTTAGTTATAAGAGTAAAATAAAACAAGAAATACCCCTCCTTTCTGCACCTTTCAAAATCTAAAACAGGTTTGGCAATTTTCTTGTTCCTTCTTGCAAGTTCTAGAAGTTGATTGCACTCATTTCTCAAACCTAGTGGAGGAGAAGCAGGCTTTGAGATCTCATACTTGGAGACAATCAAAGGAGCCAGGAGAGAATTTGTAGCCATCGGAACACATCAGGCAGCACTGAGATGGATGGGGCAGCAATGACTGACACATGTCATTGAGAGATTCTCTCCTGCTCCATGGCACAGATGTTGACATTTAAATTGCGGGCAGTGCTAAGTCTGTCCCAGGAGCTGCCCGAGGTTGAACGCAGTTCTGATCACTTACTTGAGTGGAGCAGTGGGGATAACAAGGGGGGTGGGGGGAAGAAAAATCAAATTGTTCTAGGAAATCATGTTTAATGTAAAAATCTGGTTAATATTAAAATGCAATCTGCAGTTTTCAAGTATTCTATTCCTCAAGGAAAATATCTCCTGTTAAAGATACTGGAGCAATAAGTACCCTTTTATTACATCACTTCCTATGTCACTCGCAACTAGCATTCAAAACATATTACTGTATTGATAATGCTAATTTTAAAATGATACCTTCTTTTTCCCTTTGGTTAAGGGGACTGGGAAAAATTCCAATCATATGGATCAATTTAGCTCTAGACGAAACTCATACAACTGACATTTCACGCACTATATAGAATGTGGTTCTTCCCCATGCTCAGTATTAGGAGCCCATGTCTCCCCACTTACCACACAGAATTGTATATCCAAGAGATTTGTCTATCTCAAGGGCTTTAGAAAAGAGGGTATCAGTAGATTCAGCAAAGAGAGACACTGGCATGTGGCCTTTGATTTGTGGATTGCAATGGAGTTAGGAACTGATTTCTGAAACCCAACCTTGTGCCATGTTCAAATCAGCTCAGAGATCTTCCCTGTAGGTTTGGTTGGCCTTTGCCACAGCGGTTCTCATCACCAGAGGGACATATGGCTGTAACCATTGCTATTTACCCTTTCATCCAATACTGTTTTCTGCAGTGTCTTGGAACACTGAACCTGATGGCTTAGCAGAACAAAGCCTTTATAACTCCCTGTTCCCTATATAGTTATTTGCTAAGTCTTGTTTAATCCTGTTGCTGTGATAGGTGTCAGGACCATAATCAGCTTAGGGGAGAAAGAGGTTTATTTAAGTTTACAAGTTAAAGTCCACTATTGAGGCAGGAATTTGAAGCTGCAATCATGAAGGAACAGTACTTGTTGTCTCTCTCACGGGCCTATGCTTAGCTAGCTTTCTTATGCAGCCCAGTGCCATCTTCTACAATGCACAGTGGACTGGCCCCTCCTGTATCCGTTAATAAACAAAATAGCCCCTCACTCATACCCATGCGCGTGTCCACAGTCACATCTGATCTCAGCAATCCCTTCAGTGACGTTCTCTTCTCAGGTGACTCTGTACTGCATTAACAGTTACAGCTAACTAGGACGCTGCATTTCTGCTTTCTATTTTAAAACATTAATGCTCACTAACAAAATATAAATGTGGAATAATGCAATATTATATACATGGAAAATGCAATATTATAGACCAGAGGGAGGCAATTTCATCTATTTTGAGTCCCTCCTGTCCTTTGGAGTCAATAGGTGACCTGCTGGGCAGAGCTGCTCTAACTCTACATTAAGCATGAAACAAGACAATAAGAGAAAGTTTACTCCCATGGAGGTCTCACTAATTCAACCTTTTATGTACTTATTGTCTTGTTTCTTAAATTTACCCCAGAGAGGAAATGTTCGGTTGACATCTACCATTTTTCCCAATTACAAATTTAAAGATAGGAAATGAACCTTTTCTTTTTCTAACAATGGGAGCAGAGTATAGGCTTTATAGTAGTTTTGGAGTCTACTCAAGTATGAATTTACAATGAGGCTTTATTCAACCTCACTTTCTAGTGCGTGCTTGCTCTTTTCCAGGCACCTTCTCAAGTGATCTATATATGACTTAGAAACTCTATAAAACACTTATTATTTTTATCCCCATATTTCAGTCTAAGGGGGATGCCAAGAGACTCAGTGGTTTTCTTCAAGTGAACTATAATTGATTTTGATCAGGCAACCATAGTATGCCTTATGTAAATGAGTAGGGACATGACACACAAGGGAATCTGGCTGTTCTTTGAGTATATATTCTGCGTCTAAGGAAGTAGTGCAGTGGGTATAAGTGATGTTTTGGAATGTATGATACAACAAAGATATTTATGTTCTTTGACATAGTTCTCCTTCATGGGATTATCCTAATAAAATAATTTTAGGAAAATTTAAAATTATGGTGTGTATATATACACAACAATTTCAAAAATATTTTTCGTAAAGTGAATGAAAAGCATATTAATCCAAGAAAATGATGTCTTGGGGCCCTGAGAGGTGGCTCAGAAGTTAGAAGCAATGGCTTTTCTTGCAGATAATTCCACTGTGATGGCCAGTGCCTCTTATGGTGGCTCCCAACTGTCTGTAACTCTACTCCCAGTGTTCTTTTCTGGCTTCTTTATGTATCTACTTGAATGAAGGACACACACACACACACACACACACACACACACACACACAGAGAAATATGACTATACTCATATATATGTGCAACACACACATATACACATATATATGTATATATAATAAAATAACTCTTTTAAAAAGGAGATAATATAACACCACACACATACACATAAAGTATCCATTTTACTGACTGTTCAAATATGGTGAGAGGAATGTGAGGAATGATATATGGGGTTGACCTCTGGCCTTCACGTGCACACAGGCTTTTTCTCATGGATGTATATATATGCATTACATGCATCCAACTAACATGCCAACTCATGCACTTGTTTAAAAAATAGTTTGAGGACAGTTGTTATGATAATTTTTAAATATAGGAGAGGCTTCCATATATTGTAGGTTAGGACAAGGAAGCCAGAGCTATGGAAGATGTCAGAGGGGAATTGCTGGTTGGTGGATTTGATCAAAACATAGTGTATGAATATATAAAAATATCAATAATAAAAAGAGTAAATGGTAAAAATAGAAGATATAAGGGCCAGTTGGAGACAGCTTGTGTGTTAGATGGGGTTCGGCAGGCTTAGAATCAATAACTGTGGGTGTAATTAAAGTATAAGGGACGGTTGGAAACACTTTTTTTTTTAAAAGACAGGCAAAACCAAGAAAACTGCATGAGACATTTAAGAGCATTTAAAGGGAAACTGAGAAATATTTGCTCCTTTTCCAGGCTATACAAGAAAGTCAGACTGGGGGTTTCATCCAGCTGGTGTCTCTAAAAGAGCCAGGCTCAATGAGAAAAAAGGTTGTAACTCTGACCAGAAAAGAAATATTTCCTATGGTAATTTCATACTAACGTGATACTGTTGGAATGAAAGAATATTATAGGAGAAGGAAACCAAGAAAGAAAGGAATGTGTCTCCATAGAGACAGTTGGCAAAGGATGCTCAGTGCCTATCTCTAGTTTTTCCCATTCATGGTCCTTTAAAAATGTCGTATATTGCTCTGTAGTCACTTTATTTTAGATATTGTAATGGTGTGAAATGTGGACAGTGAGCTCAAGCAAGTCTGAAAATTACTAATCTGAGGAACTTGCTATTAATCTGACCTAATTGAACTGGGTAACAAAGAAAATAGGAAGTCATTATATTCCAAAAGGCATCAGTACACCTAATAGCATCAAATTATAACTCTTTGGCAAAGCTTTATGGGATTACTGGATTCAAAATAGTTCTGTAAACCAGATTTCAATGAACTTTGTAGGCAAATCCAGCTTGTGTAAGCATGCACATGTATGCATGTGTGTGTGTATGTGTGTGTTTGTATGTGTGTATGTCCTCATGCAAGTGGAAGCCAGAGGTCACTGTTGTGTGTCAGGGTACAGGGACAGTACTCAGGGTACTGTCTATACTCTGTTTTGGAGACAGAATGTCTCACTGTACCTGGACCTTGTACGTAGGCTAAGCTGGCTAGCTAGTGAGTCCAAGGATCCTTTTGGGGTTACAAGCATGCCTCATAGCAACTAACATTTTAACCTGGATTCCACAGGCTAACTTGGTTCCTCATGCTTGCATGGTAAATCCTTTGCCAAGTGAACACCCCCCACCCAAAGCCTGCTGCTTGATATCTAATAAAATTTTATTTGGATGCAATTGCATCTATGCATTTACTGTGGGTAACTTAGGGTTACAACTTCAGAATCAGTGGTTGCTAGCATGTCATGTGGTTGATGGTCCACGAGACATTAAGTTGCTGCATACAGAAAGGGTTTGTGAAGTTCTGTGCCACAGTTGGAAGCTACGCATTTGTAAACACAACTTACGCATGTGTGGACCTTTGTTCACTGAGACGTTTGTTTCCAATAATGATGGAAAATTTTATGTCTTTGTGCTAGCAACTGTAGATGAAATGGATACATTGAAAGGCAATATCAAGCTCATTCTAAACAATCAGGAGTTGATGTTAAAAGCCCCTAACTAAACCCTGTTTGAAGACTCCGGGTTTAACAGTCTCCCTGGGATTACGGATGGGTATGCTGTTTTCCAGACCTTTTCTTGTCCTTAGATTGCAGCCTTCCGCCCTTGTAAATCTGAGCCTGTGGTAAGGGTTCTTGGTAGCATGCAT
The DNA here is from genome assembly GCA_033318265.1 of Phyllotis vaccarum. Lineage (NCBI taxonomy): Eukaryota > Metazoa > Chordata > Mammalia > Rodentia > Cricetidae > Phyllotis > Phyllotis vaccarum. The sequence continues at coordinate 9,728,563 of JARWLC010000008.1, forward strand.
CTTTCCAGTGCTGCTGGAGAGATGACAACAGGATACAAGGTGTTCTTGATTTGTGCCCAATGCCCCCAAAATGTCCATGTGGGGAGATAGACACTGTTGACTTTAAAATTATACCTCAGCAGAAAGAATGTAGACTAACTTGATTATAGCAATTGAAAAGGAGGCAGTAGCTGCCTCTTTCTATTAAGAGCTTTGAGAGAAGGAGAGGAGAGAAAGAAACTAAAATCCCCTGTCTCAGCATATCAGGTGTGCCTCAGCTCTCATGAAGAGCCTGCTTCTTTATTTGTCTTAAAAGAAAATAACTGGACTGGTCTCTTTCCACCTTCTCCTCTCTGAGAATTAAACACAGACAGAGTTTGCTTAACTTAGGCATGTCTAGCCTAAGGAAGGACAATGGTTATTATGTCCAAATGCTTGAATATTGTCGCCTGGCATCAAACTCAGGTAACTGGGACATAGTTCAAATGCCAGTCCATGGATAGTGTCCCAAACTGTGACAGTGAGAGAAATGGTTGACTCAGAAGGGCAAAGTTGCCTTTTTTCTTTTTTCATTCTGGACTTAGGAATTTGATTTTCTTTTTATTCTAATTTCCAAACTAATTGTTTATTAAACTAAGAAATCTGCTATGAACACTGTGATTAATTTCTCTATCCTAGATGGTATTAGGATTCTTTCTCCTTTTTTTGACATTTTAAATTCTGAATGTGTACTGTAGAAGTTGGGCTTAAAGGGGGGCAGGCAGAATTCAGAATTTGCTGTGAATGATATGAGAACAATGAAGGATGCTATTCGCATCTGCTCCGTGTGTGCGTGTGTGTGTGTGTGTGTGTGTGTGTGTGTGTGTGTGTGTGTGTGTGTGTGTGTGTGTAAGTATGTGTGCAGGTATATGTCCATGTTTATGCAGAAATCTCTGTATCTAGACATACCATAAGACAAATTTGTTTATCAAGTTTTGTCTACCTTGGCTTTTGAGACAGGCTCTCTCATTTCTTGGGCCTTATTTACAATTGGGCAGTAGAGTTTGAAACAAGGTCCCCATCCTTGTCTAGCAAATGCTTACCTACTGAGCTATCTCCCCAGCTCATGGGCCATACTTTACTACTGTATTTTTAGATACTTCTCTGGAATTAATGAAAACTACTACTAATAAGTAAAATTAATAATTAATTCAAACTTAGGGGTGCAATTAAATTTTTTCTTGTAATATTCTGACGGGATAATGAAGAAAGTGAGCATTAAGTGGAAATCTTCCCTCTGTAAGAACCCATATTGGGGGCAGGGAGTTAACTAGAAACAGAGTTTGTGTTAATGCAAACTCTCATGTGTATTTGTATAGCTACAGGGCTGTCTGAATTTCCAAGGTAGATGCTAAGACCAAGTACATCAGCAAAACAAGCTCCTGGGAAAATCAAGAACACATCGCCACTGGAAATGAACACTGTCCAGCCCAACAATTCCCCTTTGCTTTCTACCTTTGTGCAGGCCACAAAGACATTCATGGTCTCTACCATGACATTTACTATTATACATACTGTGCTTCAGATAAGAATACTAAGGTTGCTTATGTCCATATCTTTGCAAATACCCAATTGAAAAATGACTGGAATGCATAGATTACATGTGTAAATGTGTACTTTGATTAAATACATTGTGCACAGAGAATTCATTTATTGGCTTTCTTTTTCATTTTACTCTGTGACATACTATATTTTTTTGGAAATGATAATCTTTATAATGGCAAGTTCAGGGAAACCTTATCAGTATTTTATCTCCTGACATCAAAATAGGCACTGCCAACCAGACCAGAGCTAAGTCCGTTTCTTGAGGAAACAGAGAGGAAATGGTTGTTGAAAATGAGGACACGGTTTTTATTTTATCAACTAATAAAGTCTTTATTATTTTATTAACAATGTACAGGTCAGTCAGGATGAAGAATGATGACATCAGAAAAGGGCTTCTTGTGGAAAAACTGTATTAGTTATCAAAAGATTCTGAATTTGAGATGCATTACATTAGGTTTTCAAATGTAGATCTACTGTAAGTCAGGTACTGTTCCCTAAAACCCAGGCAACTGTTAGGTTTTTAATGAATTTTAAGACGTTAGTGATGGCCTTGTAACATAATAATATGCCAAGTTGTAGAGTGGAATATAAAGTGAGCTTTATGCCATATTATCTAAACACAGAAAACCTTCTTTTCTGAATACGACTGGGCATAGTTAATATTCTAAAATTATTTTTGCATCTATGATCTGCACAATATTAATTTGACTGTGAGGTTCATCTTTTCTGCAGTGCAAAAGACAATCATACTATTTATGTGCATATATATATATCTATATATTTGGTTAACATAAAAAATTAGCTACAGAAATTTTCTGTAAGAAAGAGAACATTGTAGAAAAAAACATTTGTTAAATTACCATGATCTATCATGAAATCCAACCAGCTTTCTAAGCAGTCTAGAATGTACTTATATTCTTTTCATTATTACTGAACACACATTCATTTTATTCAACCAAAAAAATGAATAGGGGTGGACAACTAGATTTTTATTCCAGATGGCACAGAAACAGCAAGGTCACACATGAAACCAGGCTGCCCAGTTTAAAGAGAACTCAAAATTTATCGCCTTTTAGATTATAAAATTTATTCTTTTTTAAATATATTTCCTTTTTCTTATTATACATGGAAGAGATACATATGGATTTAGAAACCAATCTGCCTACTTGTGATGGCCTGGTCATGCCTCCACTCCTCTCTCAGCTTTGAATGTATCAATGTCTTTCTTCTTGATTTCAGATCAACGTGGCAATGTGCCTCCACACCAACTTTTTTTCTGGCAGAGGTGGAGAGCAAGCAGCTCATTTTTCAAAAACCTTAGAATCTGTTTTCTACCTTGACCTGTTCCAAGAGTTACCTCTTTCCTGCAACCTCTCAAGATTTTCATAATTGTCTGTTCCCCAATTTTCATAATTTGTAAACACAGTGAAATGGCTGTCAGACATTTACCATAGGAAAAGTGGAGAAAGGGTGGGGCCACCGGCTTCCTTAAACCATTTTTACATTTGACTTGGGAAGAAAGTTGGGCTGGTGCCCACAGCAGTTAAAGGTTCAGGCGCGGGACTCGAAGTGACTTCTCTTAAAGGTGTCATTACCACACACAGCCACCACGTGTTCTTTCTTGGCTCTATCTCTGCTAAACTGCCTAAGTTTGGAAGGTTGTACCTTTCTACTGTTGGCATCCATCTTTCTCTGCCAAGGAGAGTGCAGCACAAGCTGTACATTTTCCCATCTCCTTTGTCCAAGCTAATCACCTTGGATGAGACCTCTTACCTCTCAGTGGGGTGCTGCTTGAAGAAGGGCTGGGATGGCCATGGCACCCAGAGGTAAACTCAGTGGAAAAAAAGCCTTCATGCTAACAGGAATTGAAAGTGCCAGGCCTTGTTCCTAGGCCAAGATGCTTGTGGTTGGACTGATATCTAGAGGCAACATAAGAAAGGCAAAATGAAATAAATAAAGAGAGAGAGAGAGAGAGAGAGAGAGAGAGAGAGAGAGAGAGAGAGAGAGAGAGAGAGAGAGAAAGGTTTGGCTAATGGGGTGAAAAATCAAAGCAGTAAGATAGAAATTCTCTAGACAGGTATCAGATAAAATCAGATTTTAAAAAAAATCAGATAGAATTTCAAAGTGATTTGTTGAATATACTTCTTAATGGGAAATTTCTGTCCCCAGTCAGAAACCTTCGAATGGTGGTAACTGCTTCTCAAATAATTGACTCAGAGGTTTAACTTTATAGTAACTGCTGGGCCAGTAGTTCAAGCATATTTCTATTCTAGCTCTTAGACTTAAATGATTTCTATCCATGTTTAGTCGTGTGGCTTGGTACCCTTTCTCTCAGTCTAGCACTCTCCTTTTGCTTCCTTTGTGTCTGGATGGCGTCTGCTCACTTTAATTTTTCCTTTTTGCATAAATTCTTCTAGTCTGGTAGCCTCATCTATGCTTCCTGCATAGCTACTGACCATTAGCATTTTATTAAATCAATGTGCGCGACAAATATTTACAGTGTACAAGAACCTAGTTTCACAGCATTTCCCCCCCTTTCAAAACAAAGTCCCCAAATCTTATCTTCTTTGTTTAGCTTTTTTTCCTGACCATTATCTATAACAACTTGTAACAAACATTTTGTATAAAGACAAGCATCCATTATTCAGTTTTTGGAAATGTGGGCACAGCTCTCTAGACAAATTTCTGCTGATTGGGGGTGCTGGTAATCTTACGGGGTCCCAAAGAAAATTTAGCATTATAGTCAAGTCCTGAGTGGAGTAGTCTGTGAGGCTGGATCATCTCAGCCAGCAGCCATGTGAAGCTTTTTTGAGTGCAGAACTCGGAGGAAACTGCAACAGAGGTACTTGGAGTGTTGAATCATCTGGGCCATCTGTTTTAATCAGATTTTTCAGGGGGTCTTCCTCAATCATACTTTATTTTCTTTAATGCCAAATGGATCCACAGCCTCTCATTTTCTGTGGAAATAAAATCTCTCCTCTGAAATAACATATCTTTTGACTTAAAGTTGGAAGTCAAGACATTTTAAAAATATATAGGTTGGATTAATCCAGCAGAATTTATAATCAAATGTCTCTTAGCAGCCTTTGCTCTTCTTCTGTAGCCCAAATCCTCAAAGACAACAGTAACATACAGTATCCGGTCTCTGTGTAATTTCCATTTTTACATGGCTTATTTTCCTTTCTTTCTTTCTAAGGACTTTATCCTTTTACTTTTCTCTCCCAAGCCAAGTGTGGCTGGGAGGCATGTCTCTGGATTTCTGGGAGCTTGAACAGAGTGTGACCAGCCCAGTTGAATAGGCTGCTGGGATCTAGAGCTGCTCCTGTTTTGTTTCTGCTTTCTTGGAGACCAGATTAACAACACCCCCCTATCATGGGACAATCCTAACTTCAAGAATTGCACTAAGGTTCAATTTGTATCTGTGAGTGTTAAAATACCTTTCAATAAATATTAATACTTTGTATAGTATATTGCAAGTGAAAATTACTGCAATAGCCTACACATATTTTTAAACACACTTTCTTTTTTTTGTCTGAATCTGTCTTTATTGTATATCTCTATTCTTTTTCTGATTACACTTTTAATCTCCTCAATGGCAAGGCTAGGATTAAAGCCTTGTGGCTATGATTAAAGTCTCAGCTCTGGTGGCTTGTTTCACCCAGGTCCTTGGTCTGTGAGAGCTTAACTTCATAGCAGAGGTACTGGCAGGAACCAAATTTACCACCCCAACTCTGAGGAATTTTAGGATCCACATGGCCACCAAGTAGATAACCAACACCTGCTGCTCATAAACCCCATTTAAGTGCTTGGCAGCAGAACCTCTTAAAGGAGTCTCACAGTTTTTCTCACTAATGCTGAGTCAGTAAACCTCTCTTAAAGGAGCCCATCCTCTGCTCACCTCTAGCAAATAAAGCCTGCTTAAGAAAATGCTGATACCAAGATGCCATGCTTGACTCTGTTCCATTTTTGCCTGTATGACTAGGAAACTTAAATTGGTTATACGCAACTCATGCTTATATAGAGGCTTATGTGAGAATATAGAAGCCTGATATGTAGCTCAAGCCTGTATGCCACTCTGTACCATGGCCACTTCTGAGACACAACAAGGAAACTATTTTTGGCCCCTTTTCTGTGTTCCAGAATGTTTTTTTCAAGCTTTCTCTGTGAATGTATGTGCCCCACATTGGAGAACCATTTGTAACTGGAAATTTCTGTTCTGTCATAAACTCTCAAATACCTGGCAGCCCCTTCCCAAATAATTGACTTAGAGACTTAACATGATAGTAACTGCTGGCTGTGGGACAATGTTCTCATACACTGTAAAGATCTTTCATGTGTATTTGTGTAATAAAATGTTGATTGGCCAGTACAAGGAGGAAATAGAGGCAGAACAACCAGACTGCAAGAATTCTGGGAAGAGGAAGAGTGGGGCAACAGATGCCAGCCAGACACAGAGGAAGGAAGATGAGCATGTTGCACTAAGGCAGGGGTACTGAGCCACATGGCTAAACATGGATAGAATCACGAGTTAATTTAAATGTAAAAGCTAGTTGGTAATATGCCTGAACTACTGACCCAGCATTTACTATCAAATTAAGACTTCAAGTCAATTATTTTAGAAGGGGCTGTGGGTGGAAGAGATTTGTCAAGACCTTGGGGCTAGGTTGGACCTTAGAAACTTCTGACTACAGCTGGAGCAGTAATTCAGGCATACTACTATCTAGCTCTTACATTTAAATTAACCCATAATTCTTATCTATGTTTAGCCACACAGCTTGGTACCTTTGCTCAATGCAGCATTCTAATCTTGCTTCCTCTGTGTTTCGCTGGCCTCTATTCACTCTACCTTTCCTCTCCCCAGACTTCTCTTAGTTTGGTATCCCATCTATATTTTCTGCCTAGCTACTGACCAATCAATACTTTATTTAAACCAATATGAACGTCAAATATTTACAAGGTCAAGAGCCTAGTCCTGCAGCAACATTTAGTTTTCTTTGGTTTAGTTTTGTGATAGCATCTAATCTATCCCAGTTTGGGGCTCTAACTCATTGTATAGGACAGTTCAGGATGTTCTTGAATTTCTTTCAAAACATTTTACTTTGAGTTTTTATTTTATGAATGTGAATCTTTACTTGCTTTCCTGTCTGCTCACTTTTGTGCAGTGCCCTTGAAGCTAGAAAAGGATTTTCATGTCCCCTAGGACTAGAGTTACAGACAGTTGTGAGCTGCTATGTGGATGCTGGGAATCAAACCCACATTTTCCGGAAGAGCAGCAAGTACTCTTAACTGTTGAGGTGTCTCTTCAGCTCCTGACCTTGGATTTCTGATTCTCCCATTTCAGTTTGTGATTATTGGGACTGTATGAGTGGGCCCATTACCTGTGTTTATACAGTGTTGGGTATTGAACACAGGACCTGGTGCATGCCAGACAGGCACTCTATCAACTGAGCTACATCACCAGCCCCTGATTCAAATATATATTTTTAAAAAGATGTGTTGATAATGGGAACATGTTAATAAAACAAACAAATCTAGAATTCTATGCGTTTCCCATTAAATCCTTTAAATCTAGTTAAATGTTCTGATTATGACTTCAACCTCAGCGTGTTTTTCTGATTTTGACCCTGTGCTAATTTCGGTAAAATACTTCTTACCAAACACTATGTACAATGAATTTCTACATGTCATATATATCTAAGAGAAGAGAAAGGATTCTGGAATCAATGAATCAATCTCTATCTTTCCCTCCCTCTCCTCCCATCTCAGCACTAGAAATTGAACTCAGTGCTTTTGACAGACAAGATGATCACTCTTCCTACTAAGCTGAAATTCAGAAATATTGTGAGCCTGGTCATGACTCATTCTCATAAGAATCCTCCTGCTTCAACCTTATGAGCAGTCGAGGTTATAGTCTGTGCCACCAGGCTCAGGCTCTTTCATGCATGTTAAATTGTTAATATGGCCATCTAATTGGCTGAAAATGTAAAGAAAATGAATAACTATGGTTATTAGACTTTATTTTACTCTAACTTCATGTTAACATACCAAAATGTTGTTGGTTGTTTTACTCTTTTGGGAGACCCCCACCCAGCTCCCAAATAAATCACACATGGAGGTTTATTCTTAATTATAAAGACTTGGCCTTGGCTTGGCTTGTTTCTAGCCAGCTTTTCTTAACTTTCAATGATCTCTTTTATCTTTTGCCTCTGGGCTTTGGGACTTTTTCTTTTCTGTTCCTATATACCTTTGTTTCTTACTCCATGGCTTTGCTATATAGCTGGGTGACTGGTCCTCTTCCTTCTCTGACTACTTCCTTTTTTCTTCCTAGAATTCTCTTATTTATTTATCTATCTATCTATCTATCTATCTATCTATCTATCTATCTATCTATCTATCTATCTATCATTCATTCATTTATCTATCTATCTATCATTCATTCATTTATTCATTTATTTATTTTGCCTCCCAGCAATGCCTGTCCTTTCTCCTGCCTTGTTATTGGCCATCCAATTCCTTATTAGAACATCAGGTGTTTTAGAAAGGCAAAGTAAAACAGCTTCACAGAGTTAAACAAATGTAGCATAAACAAAAGAAGCCCACCTTAATTTAATATTCTGCAACAAATTATATCTTATAAATGATTGTTTAAAAGGTTCAGCCAACTAAAAGTGTGTTAAAACATCAAGATTGTTTTGTTAGAGATAGCTCTGATTTTCCCAGGACTGTGGCTATCTCTTTTGCTCTCTGCCTCATCAGTCTCTGGGTCTAATGTTTGAAAGCAGAGCTGCCTAGATTGAGTGAGCCACGACATTAGGCAAAGGACAGCAGCCTCCGATGAAACTTCCCCAGTATCCTTTTCTGTTGTCTTAGAGATGTGGCTGGTGTCCCTAGAGATAAATCACCATCCAAAGTGGAGGACCAGGAAACCTGTCAAGTGGCCATCCAGGAGCACAGGCTGCAGAGATCCTGAAGAGGATTGAGAAGGGTTTCAAAACACCCACTGGAAGTGGTTAGCACAGAAGTCAGGCTCTTCTTCTCCGGTGAGAAAGAATGTTTCCATTTAATTCCACCTTGTCTGATTTCAATAATGATTAACAACTTACCTATTCTGCTTCACTCTTTAACGTTGTATGTATTTCACATATTCCTATTTCTCTTTGTTGGTTTGGATGACGCCAAGGTACATTTCTCTATTATTGTTTTTATAGTTTTTAACACATATATGTGTATAAACACACATACACACACACACACACACACACACACACACACACACACAACCATTTTACTCCTTAAAATAGATAACATTTGATTTTTGCTGGTATCTCAAATCTGTTCAGAACCTCAGTATCATTTAGCAAAACTTTTAAAGCCTATGCACCCCAACAACCTTGAAGACACTATGTCTTTCAGTGTTAATATGTTTCACGTCTCACTATTATCATGTTCTATTTGATTTGCCTGAACTATATTTGAATAATGAAGTATTGCTTATACATTTTCCATGAGAGTTTTTAGACATTGTTTGCACTTTGAATGGATAGCAATGATACCCACATTTTACTATATCTTTTAAAAACTTGTTTATTTGTTTCTGGTATTGTTAGCCTCTGGACAAAATTCTGGCTGACTTTGCTAGTCTCTTGAAACATCAGGCTCCTATCTTCAATATTGTTGACAGTTTGCTACAGCCTGTCTAACATGCTCACATAGAAATAATAATTGAACAATTATCTATATTTTACCAAGCACTGAATTTTCTTAATTTTTGTTTCTTATCTTGCTTCATTCCTTGAATACATTTTTAAAATTTTTCTGAAAAGCATATATAGATAAACCTTTAGGGCATGGTTGTCTGATGGCACCCTTGGTTTTCATTCCCTTCTCTATAGCATGGAATCTGTCTTCCATTGCAGGTGTGACCCTCTGCCTCCCACTCTCATCATTGGATATGCTATGTCTAACTCAGCATTTATTTGTCTTCATCTCAATTTAGTGCTTGCATTTAGTTCAAGGGCTCATCTATTTATTTTTCAGATTCTGGGGAATTCTCTCTATTGTTTCTATAGAAACATCATCCCCAGGATCCACTCTACTTTTTTGTTTTAGGTCATCTCCTTTTACCATCCTTGTGGTTTAGCTTCCTTCATATATTTTAAACACATAGATGTGACACCCATTGTTTATTTCTGCTCATATCAGTTTCATATTAATTATTATAAAATTGATAAGTTTTATTATAGCATTTTCATATATAAGTGTCAATTTATTTTGTTCTTGTTTGTTGCCTCCCCCACTACCCTTTTCCTCCCCCTCCCCCACTGCCTTTCTCCATCCCCTCCCCCACTGCCTTTCTCCTCCCCCTCCCCCACTGCCTTTCTCCTCACCCTCCCCCACTGCCTTTCTCCTCACCCTCCCCCACTGCCTTTCTCCTCACCCTCCCCCACTGCCTTTCTCCTCACCCTCCCCCACTGCCTTTCTCCTCACCCTCCCCCACTGCCTTTCTCCTCAGCCTCCCTCACTGCCCTTCCTCTGACCCTCTCTCACTGCCTTTTTCCTCACCCTCCCCCACTGCCCTTCCTCTGACCCTCCCCCACTGCCCTTCTCTTACCCCTCCCCCACTGCCCTTCTCTTACCCCTCCCCCACTGCCCTTCTCTCCCCCTCCCCCACTGCCCTTGTCCTTTCACTTCCCCTACTGTTTCTCTCTTTCCTCCCACTATTCTGTCTTTCTGTCTCCCACCTCTTCCTGCTTCTTTTCCGCATGCTGAATACCCTCTTGAACTTTCACTTTAAATGTACTCCTTACCTCCAAAAATTAAATAGCACTCCCTAGCCATCATTCTAATAAATAAGTTGGCTAATTAGTTGAATTAAAAGTTCTTGAAAAATACATTTAGGCCACAAATCTTTGAAAACTATGCCCACTTTCATAGCTTTCATAGAAATGTTGATTTAAACTATTTTGAGCTTCTATCTCATTCCATTCAGAAGGCCTAGAATCAGGAAAGCAATTCATAATAAGTGCTGGAGAGAATTGGGGCCGAGAGCTCTCGTACACTGATGGTGGGAATGTAGACTGAAGCAGCCACTGTGGAATTCAGTGGGGGGCAGGGGGTTCCTGAAAAGCCAAATGCTGATGGCAGGCTCACTATCACAGCCATCACAGACATAGGTCCCTAGAACTGGTACTTCCAGCACCCCATACAATTATATGGACCTACTCTAAGTACTATAGAACTACAGAATAATTATCTTGTCAAAAAGATATTAATATAATGCCAGCTACAAACTTCTGGCAAGAGTTCTCAGCGATTCAGGTAGTAGTCTAAGTATCTACATTACGTTTTAGCTTCTTTAATCTTTAAAGCAAACAGTGTTGATCCTTATAGAACACTGGAATCCTGGTGGCTGGGTGTGCTGAAAGACATCTGTATTCCCAACACTAGGGAGGAGGAAGAACCATCAAATACTCAATGCTAGACTTTGCCATGTAACAACTTTGAGGCTATTCTGGGCTACATGAGACTCTGTGTTTAAAAAGCTAACAAACAGACAAATGAAAACAACCGTGTGTACAGATGAGGGAGGTGCAGAAAGAGAAGCTTAGTCCAGTCCTGTGCTGTAAATACCATTGCAGGAGCTTTCTAGTGGTTTCAGTGTGTCATTATAGAATACCCTACCCACACAGATTTCCACGGAGTCACTAGTTCTCAGTGGAAGGAAGATCTTCAGATGAAAGACCACTTTTGAAAAAGCATAAATAAGAACTTGCCTGGTTTCACTTTCATAATGATAAAATAGTCAATGTTCTCCAACAGCCTAAGAAATGTGTGTCTTTGTGTGAAGTGAGACTCTCATCAGGATCCTGGGAAGTAAGTTTAGCTTTGCTGGTGAAACTAAAATGTCACTCTGGATTTTTACTGCTATTATTTCATGCTCCAGGAACGGTCCATCAAGCTTTAACACTGGGAAGTAGGACTCATTTTTACTACCATGGTAGGTACTTATAGATTTAAAGTTCTATCAACCAACTAAGTCTCTCTCTCTCTCTCTCTCTCTCTCTCTCTCTCTCTCTCTTGATGCACACACAAACACATGCACACACAGCCCTCTTCTCTCCTATACATTCCTTAATTATACCTACATAATATAGCTCTTAAGTTCTCTTTTATAGTTTTGAGTGAAACCATGAACAACTATGAGTCTTTCTACTAAAGCTATGCCAAAATTTCCCGGAATTGGAAAACCTGGGAACTTGACAGATCCAGAAATATTCTGACAGAGCAAGCACACTAAGAACTAAGAATAGAGGTCTGCGTACCCCTACACCTCTCAGAGGAAGGTAATATAATCAATCAGCAGATTGTCAATAGGTAATTGCCAATGATGCCTGGTCCCTTTGAGATGAGAGGGTCATTAGTCTTGTAGTCTTCTAAACACCATTTTCTTTGTCTAAATATATGTTCCCTGTGTTCCAACCCTACTGATCCACATACAAAAAAGTCCGCATTAGAAAGAAAAATCACCAGGTTGAGGAGATTGCTCAGAGGTTAAAAGCATCTCTCGCTCTTCTGTAGGACTCAAACTTGGTCCTGAGCACCTACACTAAACAACTTTCAACCACTCCAGCTCCAGGAGGTCAGATAATCTCATCGCCTCCCTAACCATATATACACATGTAGTATACATTCATATAAACACACTCATATAAATAAGTTAATTAATTTTTTAAAAAGAAGTGCCAGTAGAGGCCATTGTGGCTACTGCTAGAAAACTGGCTACTGAAAAATGAGAACTTAGACAAGACATTCTGGGACTAATATTCCATTTAGCACAGTAAGATTTCAAACAGACAATATACACTGTATTATTAGAGTTTTCTTATCCCGCAGCCACTCTCAAATAACCACTCAGAGGCTTAATATTAGTTATAAATGCTCAGACAATAGCTCAGGCTTGTTACTAGCTAACACTCAGATTTGAAGTTAACTCACATTTCATATCTATGCTTTGACATGTGGCTTGGTACCTTTTATCAGTATAGTATGCCCATCTTGCTTTTAGTCTTTGGGCCACTTCAGACTCCATGCTTCTTTTTCCCAACATTCTCCTAGTCTAACTATCTTTCTAGCTAACCTTTTTCTGGTCAGCTATTGACCATTCAGCCTGTTTATTAAACCAATCATTGCAACATATATTCACACAATAAAAAAAAGAATGTTCCACAGCACAGTGTTTTTGTTTTGTTTTGTTTTGTTTTGTTTTATCCCATTTCGAGCCTCTATAGAAATAGTACTCTTCAGAAAGTGCTAGCATCTTTAACATTCTGAGATCTTCTTCTGACTCTTACCCAATGGGATAGTTCAGTGAAATCTCAGATAGTACTGAATTAGCATAAGGGCTCAGGAAAGTGTGCAGTAAGGTGACACATTCCATCTGAAGTAGCTGGTACAGTAGATCTGGTGTGATCTGGTTAATTTACATTTCTGTCAAATCTCCAGATTCTGCTAGCCCTGTTTCTGTGGAGATTTAACTCAGATCTAGGTTTTAGATAAGTGGACTTGAAGGGGTGGGGATCAAGACGTGGCTATTGCCATCCACCTCACGTGCTTCATAATGTTGTTTCCTGGGTTAGTTTTCTTCTTCTTCATTAGATCAAACTTTTCGATGCAAAATGTGGACTCTTGATCTTACCCAGTGTTCTCTTCCATATCTGTTACCTAGATGATACTATATGATTGCTAATATCTATAGAGCAATGCTATATGATTGCTAATATTTATAGAGCAATGCAGTGTGATCACCCTCATGAGACTGTCACAAAATTGGTTCCACTGATCTTTCCTTTGGAAGGAGGGAAGAACTTATGAGATATATTAGTGCTGAACAGTTCCTACTATCAGAGACTTCTCTAGGGGTGTGGCAACTTGCAAGCTGCCCATGCCTGCTCTTGCACATTAAACACATTGGCCTACCAAGTTAGACTTGGGAAATTATTTTTTTATCTGGCATTGCTTTCTTTATTAGTGTGACTAGAACTAGGTACCAATGTGGTGATATATTGTATAATTAATAAAACTAGTTTGGAATATCAGAGGACAGAATCACCCACAGCCGAGCCATGAAGGTCAGGGAGTGGTGACCTATGTCTTTAATGCCACCACTCAAGAGACAGTGTTTGGATCTCTGTTTGTTCATCTGTTTGGATCTCTGTGAGTTCAAGTTCTAATGACAGTCAGGCAGTGGAAGCACATGCTGTTCGTCCCAGTACTTGGAGGCAGAGTCAGGAGGATCTCTGTAAGTTCGAGGCCAGCTTGGTCTACAAAGCAAGTTATGATACAATATATCACCACATTCCAGGAAGTGATATTTAGCAACATCTGTGCCATAGTGGTATCTCTAAAATACATAGCTGATGATTTCCATAACCAAAATCTTCCCAAGAATATCTGAGTGTTTACAGTACATTATAAAGCAGTCTAGCCTCCTGTCTAATTTCTTAGATTTCTATGTGGTTTTATTAGCTAGGAATATTGTCATCCAATGAAACAATTTTACCTGAAGGAGTTAACTATTAATTCCAAATTAAGTATTCCCCAAGTTTAATTAATTAAGGCCATAAGCATTAATCATAACTCATAAGTCTATAGAGAAGCAGGAAAAGCCTCTGGTCTTGTGATATCTTACACTTAACTATTTGGGGAGTTGGTTCAGTAGGCAGTTTCCCTGATCTTAGGTTGACTCTCCGTCATGTTATCATGTGGGCTTACTTTGGGATGGTCTAGAATGGCTATAGCTAAGAAAACTGGGCTGACTTCATGTGACTTTTTATTATCTACACACTGTACAAGGCTTCTGGTCATGGAAGTGGCAGGATTTGAAAAGATAACTGGGACACTCTTGTGGTCTAGAGTTAGAACTAGCTTGCCATTGCATTTGCTACCTATCAGGTAAAGCAATTCTTGTAACCACAGACAGCAGATCCTATGAAGTTACTAGGAAAGGAGTATGCTTTTCGGGACAATATTAATTGGGATCATCAATGCATTCAACATACCACAGTAAACAAACAAAATTCTTTTAAATGATTATGTGGATGAATTATCTCGAAGCCTAGGAAGCCAAGATGCAGCGTTGGCTAATAAAATGGTGGACTGACTAAATGTCTCAACTATGTTGTCAAGATACTTTCCAGCTTCCCTCTCATCTATTCTGAGTCTCTTGGCTCATACACAGGCTGGCTCATATCAAGGTCTTCAATAACTATCAGCAACACTCGAAGAGATATGCATAAATGTTCGTATTTGGTGACTTTTTTAAATCCAGAAGCTCATCTCATAGAAAACCTTCCTTTGTGTTAATGTGTCTTATGTTTTTCCAGTTTCAAACCAATCACTTGCTTTTGATTTCAAGTATGAGACTTCTTTACTGAAAGCATAACTTCTAAAATGATTGAGAATACTTATTAATAACTCATTTGTAAATAATTCTAGAGGTATAGCAATATTAGGATAGAATTTTCAGGTTAATGATATCACACAAACCTCAACTATTAAGTTTTTTATTTTTATTTTTTCAGTTGCTGTGCTACACCTCTTTTCTACCATGCTATACCTCTAAGAATTATTTTTTAAGTTCGCAGTCAACTGCAATAAATATTAGGGCAGACCTAGTTTTTTACTCCCTGACTCTTTAAAGGAAATACTGTATTCTATCTCAAAATTCCTTGAAGCAGATTTTGCTTTGTTTAGTTATTGGATACTTTAATTTCTGAGCTACAAAGGAATCAGAAAAATGAGAATTTCCATCAAATGTGTTTTGCAGGACACACAAATTTCACAATATATGAAAGGAATAAAAAACATTTTCCCAAGCTTCAGTGGTGTAAAATTCAGGCTTTCTCAATGAAGTCACACACGACCTTAAAATCTAGTCAAATGCAAATGTTGGGCATTTCTTTCTTTCTTTCTTTCTTTCTTTCTTTCTTTCTTTCTTTCTTTCTTTCTTTTTTTTTTGAGAATTACTAATTTTTATTGTATGTGTGTGATTGTTTGCCTACTTGTCTGAATATACACTATGTGTGTGCAGGACCCTCAAAGGGCAGAAGAGAGAATCAGATTCCCTCAAAACTGGTGTAACGGACAATGGCGAGTCACCATATGGGTGCTTGTAATGGCTCATTTTTTCCTTTTTATCAACTTGACACACACTAGAGTCATCAGAGAAGAGGGAGGCTCAGTTAAGAAAATGTCACCATAAGACCCACATCCAACCTGTAAAACATTTTCTTAACTAGGGATTAGTGGAGGATGGCCCAGCTCATTATGTGTGGTGCCATCACTGGGATGGTGGTCCTGGGTTCTATAAGAAAGCATTCCAAGCAAGTCATGGACTGCAAGCCAGTAAGCAGTACCTTTCCAAGGTCTCTGCTACCAGCTACTGGGTCCAGGTTCCTGCCCTGCTTCAGTTCCTGTCCTGAATTCCTTTGGTGACGTGAAAGCATAAGATGAATAGACTCTTTCCTACTCAGATTTCTTTTGGTATTGGTGTTTCCTCAAGAAAACCTAACTTAGTGCTCAAAACACAATCCAGAGCCTCTGCAAGAACAGTGAGATCTCTTAATTGCTTAGCCATCTTTGTAACTTAGAAGAAGGAAGTATTTCTGAAAAGCAAAACAAAAACAATCTGTATTCGAGCAGTCACAATGAATTACTGAATTTTATTTGTGTAATGTTTTCAGTCATATAAATATATATTTACTGTCTGTAAATGAGTCACATGTGGAAGAGACTACTTTCTCTTCATGAAGTTAAGTATTCTTAGTTACCATGGTCTTACAGGTGACATACCTATCTGATTTTGCATGTAGAAGCTTTCTACTACTGCAGTGTTGGAGCACCACACAGCATCTACCCTTGCTCGGGCACTGTAGAAATGACAGTGAACGTGTGTGTGTGTGTGTGTGTGTGTGTGTGTGTGTGTTTCCACATGTGCACCCATATGCTGAGATCAGAGAATAACCTGAGGTATTGTCCAAGGGTCTTCTGCCTTTGCTTTGAAACATATATTTCAGCAGCTTAGCAGTTGCCAAGTAAGCTACACTAGCTAGCCAGAGAGCTTCAGGGATGTGCCTGTCTTCCTCTTTTATCTCATCATCACTGGGCTTGCAAATATGTGTCATCCATTACGCTTTTTATTTCCTAATATGGATTTTCGGGACCTGAACTCACACTTATGAAGCTGTATGTACCATCTCTCCATGCTCCCTAGTAACGTCCATAAAATATGGACTTGTCATCTCCTAAAGTGTGCTCTCAGTGTTTCCTGCTTGATGCCTTTAAAAGATACATCTAAGGAAGAGAAAAAAACCCACTGGCAACTGTCTGCCTAAAAGCATGTTAGCAGACATTCTGTCTTGCGTATTTTCCCCTAATGGGAAATAAATGATGGGCTATGAGTCACCCATCACCATTCACCATCCTAAGCTCCATTATCAAATGTTGGCTTGAAGGATGGAGAGGCATGCGGTGTAGAAGGGTATGTCAGAAAAGCCCCCAAATGAAGGGTACCTGAAGGTCAGCACATTCCTTCTCCTTGTTCACTAAGCCCGAGCTTCCTCTTTGTGGGGGCTGCGATTTCAGCCTCCTCCTGAAGCAGCTTGGAGGAAAGAGCAGCAACAATTCGTTTGTTTCCAGTTGGACTTTACTGTTGCTGGGATGGTTTTAATATACTGAGGATTTTTGGCTTTGGTTTTCTGCCTTGAAACTCTAGCAAGTCTTGAACTGTTTGTTGCATGTATGTTGAAGCTAACAATTGGCAAGCATCCCAACCTTTGTGTCATGATGGCCATTAATTAGGGGAAGGGTAGTGTGGGGAAAGCTGGCTGATTGGAATCTCCTTTGCTGATTTTTTTTTTCTTTGAGGGAGGAGCTACCTACCATGTGGAGCTCTGTTTTTCTGCAGGTAACGATTGAGGGCAGGAAGAAGTGCTGCATTCTGGGTACGTATTTTGTTTCAACTGGCAAATTAACAAAGAAGAATAAATGAAGCTTTATCTTGATAAGGATTTTCACCTCCAAATTTCATTGTGCCAAACAGAAAAATACCTAGTGTAAGAAAACACTTATGAAAAATGTGCATGAAATAAATTGCTATGTTATATATTTTGGCCTCTCTAATGTAGCTAGAGGCTAATGCTGCCTCTCACTCTGAGGATAGACTATACTTTCTGACAGGCTTGACTCATTGTAGGAGGATGGTGCACTGGTACCGTGAGTCTAGAGGTTCTGGATCTTGGACAGTTGGGTTAACATCCATGGTTCTGGCCATAAATTAGCAGCCTTGGTTAGTTCTTTCTCATAAGTCACGTTACCCCGTGTAACAAATCTACGTGGAAACCCCAGGAGATTTCTTTCTAATTGAGAATACTAGTACAGGCAGGGTGTGGTGGTGTTGTCTAATGTGTCCTCATGACAATGGGGTGTGTGGGAGTGATGTATGGCAGGATCCCACAGGGCATCTCTCCTCAACCCCTTCAAGTGCCAGCTCAGCTTGCCACACCCAATCTTGGTTTGGAAAGTCTTCACAGAACAAGATAATCTCAGGCCAAGGCCTGAATAAGTCCCCTTCTCTAAATGAAAAAATATATACATGTGAAATTCAATCCAATCCCACGCTGAAAATCTGGCCAGCTGGTATGTAGACAGTTGGTTAAGACTCCAACACAAAGCTAATTTTCTATGTAGATGGGATTGGGTGGTCCAGAGTTAGAAGGGAGAAAGAGTTAGAAAGGAAGACTGTGCCTGGCAGAGCATGCAGACGCTGTATTTTCCAGCAATGCCTGGTAAATTACTGCCTGGTGTGTATTGGTATCACTGTGTTTACCACCTACGTTTACAGATCTGATGAAAATTTACAGGTCATAATAACTTGTGAACAACTCAGCTCTATCCTTGGAAATCATCAGGAACATTCCACAAAAGTCAAAAAAGAAGTGTGTGTGTGTGTGTGTGTGTGTGTGTGTGTGTGTGTATGTCTATGTCTGTGCCTGTGTGTGGACAGAGAGAGAGGACAGTAAGAGACAGACAAACATGCACACACACACACACACACACACACACACACACACACATATGCAAGTGTGAATGTACAGACACATGCACAGAGAAAGATTATTTGAAATATATAGATTTTTTAGAAAAATTCTTAATTTTATAACAAGCAAAAACTATAAAATTGTCTCTGTCCATTTTCTTTTTAAACATTTTAAGAGAATCACACACATTATTCTTCTTGTGGTTCTGACAGAATATCCATCAGTAGGAACTTCACAGTCAGGTTTCCTTCAGCTCATGATTTTAAAGAATATAGCCCATTTCATTGGAAAATCATGGTACTACTGTTTGATCCAAAGTGATGGGAGTTTGTGGTTTGTTGACATCATAACTGACAATGAAGCAGAGATGACACCAGAAGCAGAGCCAGACAATCACCCTCAACTTCTACCCTTAGTGGCTACAGCAGCTGCTTTTCATTACTCTTGGTAGCTTACCATAACCAAAGGTGGCTTAGAAAACTATTTATATCAGTTTATAGTTACAGAGAGGGAGGGAAGGAGGGAAGAGGGAGAAAGGAAGGGAGAGAGGGAGTAAGAGAGGAGAGAGAGAGAGAGAGAGAGAGAGAGAGAGAGAGAGAGAGAGAGAGAGAGAGAGAGAGAGAGAGAGAGAGAGAATAATGGGAGAGGAATGGCAGTAAGAGTCTGGAACAGAAAGCCAAGAGATGACATCTTCAACCTCCAATATGAAGCAGAAAGACTGGACAGCAATTGATAGGAGACTATAACCTTTTAAATCTCACCCCCCAGTAATGTACTTCATCAAGACTCTACCTCTAAAGGTTTCATAACCTCCTCAAACAGTGCAACCAGGTTGGGACAAGTATTCAAGTAACTGGGTCTATTCTGCATTCAACCTACCACAATAGCTCACATCTACTAACAAGTTCCTACATCTGGAAGATTCTTCACTTCCCACCCCTAGAACACCAATATCTAGAAATAAAGTCTTCAAATATATGAGCCTGCTGGACACATTCTACATTCAAAAATGATAACAAAATGTCTTATTTAGGCAAATGCCCTAATAAAAATATCTGCCATGCCAGAGTCTAGAGTCTAGGATATTTACATAAACTCTAGGTTTTCTTAATACAAAACTGTGAAATTATTTGCTAATCTCAAGTGCTAGAATTTGGTACATCTTGGAATGATTCTGAAGTCACCCATTGTCCCACAGAGTCTCTGATCTCCTTAGATCTCTAAACAAATTTCTCTATTTTAGAATTTCTTTTGAAGTATTTATCTGATATTCCTCTTTCTTCTTCTGCACCTTCTTATTATCTGTTTCTGATTTCTCCCCCCACTGTTCCTAACTAAATGCTATTTTTTTTATAAGGTTGCATTTTTATTCTTAATCTCAAAAAGCTTTTTAGATTCTTATAATCTCTCTTCATTTGTGAGTGTGTGTATGCATGTGTCATATGTGTGCATGTCATGTGTATGCTTATGTGTATATATGTATGTATGTATGTATGTATGTATGTATGTATGTATGTATGTAGTGGAATTATGTAACACCGTAAACAATTGTCCTACCTACTGGTTTAGTAAAAACACTGATTGGCTGAAGGCAGACAAGAAGTGTGGGTGGGGCTACCAGGCTAAGAAAACTCTGGGAACAGGAAGAGCAGGGCAGAGATGCCACAGAGTTATCAGACAAGTCAGACGATGCAAAGAACAACCATACTGCTCTGAGAAAAGGTACTGAGCCATATGGCTGAATAGGATAAGAATCATGGGTTAGATTAAGAACAAGAGCTAGCAAGCTATATGCCTGATCCCTAGGTCAATCAGCGTACAATTAATATAAGTTTCTGTGTGTTTCAGTGCAACTATGGGACTGTGGGTCTGCAGGTCCAGGCCATGAGGGTAGCCTGGAAAGTCCATGCCAGAAACATAATACTACATATGTATGTATGCATGTGTGCATGCACATGTTTTCTGTGCTTGTGGAATCAAGTGGATAATCTCAGATGTGACTGTTAGGCATAGTTTACTTGTTTTCTGAGGTGTGTGTGTGCCAGTGTGGGTGAGTGTCACAGTGTGCATGTGGAGGTCAAAAGACAACCTTGTGGAGGAAGTTGTCTCCATTCACCTTGATGTGGGTTCTTCTGACTGAAACAGAGTTGCACTAGCATGTCTGGCAGCAAGTGTGTTTACTGGCTGAGCCAATTCAGCACACCACACACACACTTAATGAAAACTCTCTTAATTCCTTGCTGAGTGGGGGAGATTAGTTCATAGCTGGATCATGAAATGAGTAAGTCTGTAGATCTTTATCCATGTAACTGAGTATGGACGTGTCCTCTGCCCTTGCTGCTGCCTCCCCACATAGCCCTTGCTTCTCTGCACCTCCCCCTCCCCATCCATCCCTTCCCCACCTTTATCTTCTCTTTTTTCGTTTCTTTCTTTCTTATCAGTTTTTGAACCATCTCACTATGTAACTCAGGCTACAGCTTCTCCTGTCTTCCTGGACTGCACTTGGATTCCTGACACTGCCTTAAGTACTCTGAATATTAAAATGATATATTTAGTGGGCTCTCAGTTCTTTATTAGATCTGTCATGGTCTGGAAATATCAACCTTGTCATGTGCTTTACTCTCTCCCATGCTTGTTCCCCATGCCTGACCCTCAGGTTTGCCCAGCTCCGCTGCCTCCAGAACTTTCTCTCTCTCTCTCTCTCTCTCTCTCTCTCTCTCTCTCTCTCTCTCTCTCTCTCTCTCTCTCTCTCTCTCTTTCTCTCTCTCTCTGTGTGTGTGTGTGTGTGTGTGTGTGTGTGTGTGTGTGTGTGTCTGTGTGTGTGTGTTTGTTTTTCCTTTGGTCCAGAATGTCCTGTCCTCTTCCTACTCTGTTACCTCCTCATTCATTCACTTCACTCAGGCTGTTGCACGATGATGTCCCAGCTAGCTAAGGGATCCTCTTGTCTTTGCCACCTTATCGACTGAGCTCTCTCTCTCCCCAGCTCTGGTGCTGTATTGAAGGGTGAGAGACTAGAGTTTCCAGGTTTTCCAAATGGAATAGCTGCTCCCCTGTCTCCTTTTCATCCTTCTCTCTTCCCCATCCCTCTCCTTTCTTCTTCTGCTCCTTTTTCTATTACTCTTTAGATTCTAAAATGAAAACCCAAATAACCGTCATCTTAGGGTACCAGGTCACAGCACAGCCATGTTCAGAGACGGCTAGTAGCCATTTGCTGACATTTGATTTGGATTATGCTCACGCTTGATTTATAACATTCCAAAGCAGACAAGAGCAGCCATCTGAATCAGTATAAGCAGAATATTAAACACTAAATAGAAATGGATGAGGTCATCTTTCCAGTCACAGTTGAGACAAAAACAGGCTGTGTTTGTGTAGCAGGAGAAAAAAATTAAAACCACAATTGTGCAGGAATTCAGGTACGCAAGTGTGTAATAGATTCTTGCATTAAAAACTGAAGAGATATCTAATTCATTGTGGACATTTTAAACTTTCAGTGAGATAAAGGGTGAGGAAAAAAATACTCAGGGGTCTCATTATCCTGAGAGAGGTATATGATAATTTGTCTTTCTATTATTAATTTATTTTGGAAAATAGTGTGATTTTTTTTTTTTTTAAAAAAAAAAGGATGTTCTTTCTTAGAAGATGGCTTCATTTCCCTTTCCGTTGCTTGCTTACTGTGGTGTGCTGCCCCAATAGAGACAATCTAGAGGAGTAAGGGTATATGTTAGCTCACATGTCCCTGTTAAAGTCTGTTGTGGGGAAGTGAAGTCAGCAGGGACTTGATATAGTCACTCACATCTACAGTCACAGAGAGAAGGGTTGGCTGCATGCCAGCTTACTCTTGCCTTTCCATTCAGTCCTGGGGCCCAGTTGTAAAAATGATGCACCTCATAGTGGGTGGGTGGGTAAGTCCATTTCAATTAAAACAATACAGGACATGGCTACAGCCTAGCCTGATGTAGCTTGTTCTTGACTGGGACTCACTGCCCAGCTAATTCTGCATTGTGCAAGCTGGCAATTAAAATTGATCATCACTTGAGCCTAAAGAGATGGCTCAGTGATTAAAAATACTGACTGTACTTTCAGAGGACCTGGGTTGAGTTCTCAGCACCCACAGGGCAGCTTATAACCATCTATAACTCCAGCTCCAGGGGATTCAATATCCTTCTCCAGGCTGCATGTATGTGGTACTGGTAAACACTCGTACATATTAAATAAAAATAAATCAATCCTTAAAACAGCCACAGCAAACCATTACTGAAGAATTGATCAGAAAAACAACAGGGCTAGAAATTCTGAGTTTAAATCCATTGAGAATTTAAGAATATGGAAATATAAGTACCCTACTTTTCTAAGTCCTATATTTTAGTGCTGGGCTCTTATTAAATGTGGGGGAAAATGCTTTGTGAGAGAAAAGAATTAATTTGATAATTGTTCCCAGAAGACTTGGGTTTTAATTCCTCAACAAATTCCTCCTCTAGAATTTGAGTCATTTTTTTATATTATTATTAAGGAGAGAGTAATGACATAATCTTATTTTTAAAAGTTACAATTGAGTGGTATTTAGTGCCTTCACATCATTGTGAAACCATTGCTCTCTGTGAGAACTTATCGTCCAGTATCTAACTCAACATCCATGTTGGATCCTGTAAACTATTTTGATGGGTTTAAACTCAAGACAAAATCAGGAATCCAATTAGAAATGTTTTGGAGTGTGACTTCCTCCTTCTCTTCAGCAGCATCAAACTCCTTTAGACAGCTCGGAGTGTCTGGGTACTGCCTGCATGCTTCACTAGCTCGTGAAGGGTGAAAACATTAAGAAGTCGAGGCAGTCTTCTTGAAGATCAGGAGCTCCCTGGCTTCACGAATGACATCGCTGATATTAGTCCGGGTACTTTTACACTTCCCAAACTTGTCATTTTGCTGTGTCCACCCATGGCGTTTGCTAATGACCTGGGAGGCTTAGGAGGAGCATCTCATTCAACTACAGCATGGCCAGGACTGAGTTCCACTTTATGTTCTCTTTACTGTCTGTCCTGGAGCTGAGTCAGGGAAAGTGTAATCCGGAGATGGCTGCATGCATTCAGGTGCTTGGTCACTGGAAACTGTAGGCACCTGGACAGTTATAGCACTCATGGGCTCTTTTGATGGCCTGATTGATGCCAGACGAAGGTTGCCTGAGCAGGCTGAAACACTTACTTACTTGTGTTTGAGTTTATATTGGAATTCTGATAAGGGTGTCATTGGGTAAGTTGCAGCTGGGCTCAGAAAATTCATCTTCCAGAGTTGGCTATGAGCAGTACACATCTGTTTACTTCCTTGACCTTGGGATGGCTCATCATTCCCAAGGTCAGTATGTGTGCATACTGAGGCAGAAGAAAGAAAATCTGTCTATGTGTCTTCTTTTTTTTTATTATTTATATTTTTGGGGGTGGTTGGTTTCTTTACAATCAATGTTGGTCTAGGGCCAGGCATATTTGTGTTATCAAACTGTTTAATAAAGGTAGGTCCAAGAATTTTTCGAGGAAATAAAAGCAGAAAGAGTAAAGAGGATGTCTTTTCTACAAACCTTCCTCCCAGGCCTTGCACCTGTTCCCTTTAAAATGGTTTTATTATACTGTGACCTTCAGACCAAATCTCCCTTTATGGAGTGATGGCATTAAATGGTGTGACTTCAAATATTATAGATACCATCCATGCAACGAAAACACATAGCTAGGAACAATGACCATTTTATAGAAGGAGAATATTTCCTTGCTTAAATAATACACTGAGAACATAAGGTAATGATGGAAACGTTAAAATTAATCAGAAAGTCACCTCCATAATTCCCCTGAGAGGAAATTCTAACCCAATATTTGTGAAGGGCTGTAATTTTTTAATTTTACTGTATCAGACTTTAAAAATCAGGATGTCCAATTCAAAGGAGCAACAGCAGCAGAGGGGCCCAATGTCATGTTTACACTGGGACTGAGCAGCTGCAGCCCATTTAAGGCAGACAGAGCATTCTAATAACTCACTCTAATTAACCCCCCCCCCACACACACACACACCGATAATGGCTCCTCCTGGGGTTATCCACTAAAGAGAGCTTTGAAGGGGGCTCGAGTTACCAACAAAATGAAGATAAGACATTTTGATGCTGCTTAGAAGTCTGTCCCCAGATACCCATCTTTCTGAGATTCCTATAGTTATTGTCTCCTTTTGACATTTTCCTGGAAAGCTTTTCATCAGATACCAACACCAAAATGCTTAGAAGACATCAAACTGCCCACACAGAAAAGTATTTGAAACTCATTTATCCTACCATTCTAGCAATATCTGCAACGTGTACAAATAATCAACCATCATACCGACTAACTGGTGAAGAGATGTATTGACCTGTTCTTGTCTACCACCAAAGCAGTCTAATGAGAAGTGAGTTGGAGATGTTTATCAAAGAAATAAAAGAAGCCCAAGAAAGTAAACACCTTCTTCCGATGGTTCTGTATTCTAACTGGACTTGACTTCAAGCATCTCAGCAGAAAGGTCAGGTGTTCAGCAAGCCTTTGCCATTTCGTTGTGAATTCCGTGGTAACACCATCCAGAATGAGTTCTGCAAGTTTGCATGCAAGCCACAGAAACCATAATCTCTAAGGCTGTTTAATTTTTATCTCTTTGTATTAGAACTCGTCACCAATGGGGTATGGAGGGATGGGGAGGAACAGTGTCTGTTGCCATTGAGTATAACATTTCAAAACCTCTGTGGGCCAATAGAAACAGTCTCCTCCAAAAGCACATGGGGATGCTTTGATGTCACAGTATGTTAGTCCTCTGGAAGTCACTCATCACTGATGTGACAGTTAATGCCTCTCCCTAGTTCTGTGCTTCTTCCTGTTTGTAATATTTCAAATACCTACCTTTTGTCGCCAGATTTTTAGACCATATTCTACAGGTCTGAGGAGCCATCATGGAAATCTTCAGAGGGAACAGAGTCATATATATCTGAAAACTCTTACATGGCTGGCCATCCTGGAGGACATGTGGAGGCCCTGCACGTGTGGGAGGCATTTGCTCAAATTGTTCAGCTGCTTTGTGAAAACAACCCATCCCCCAAAAGGAAGTGCTAAGGCACACAACCTTGGCTTAAGGAAAAAGACTTAATAAAAAAAGAGGCGAAGTTGGGGGTGTTTATGTACTAAGGTACTTTTGCAGAGGTCGAGGTGGAGAGAGGCAGGCATCAAGATTAACATATGAGTGGGCTGGGAGATGGCTCAGCAGTTAAGAACAACATTAGCTGCTCTTGAAGAGGACTCTGATTTGATTTCCAGCACCCTACATGGTGGCTCACAACAGCCTGTAATTCTAATCTCAAACGCAAGGGATCCTTTGCTCTCTTCTGGTTTGGAGGGTGGGGACACCAGGCAGTCATATAGTGAATATAGTACATAATAACACCATTCACAAAAATACACTCCTGTCCTTGGATATGTAGGAAGGAAATTTTTAACCTGTCTCTGCTGCCTACCAATTGCAAAAAGAGCCTTTGGTTACAGAATGGAAAAAAAAAAAATAACCAACTTACACTTTCCTGTGCTTTTGGCCTAGAACATAGGGTGTGTTAGGCGCCTAGTTTTAATGATTATTTTAATGGTGTTTTAAGCCACAGCTTAGATTGCTCCTCATTTGTGCCAGCTCTTACATGTATCCTTGGTCTTAGGAGCCTCGTTTTACAAACTCCACCGGCCAGCACGGTTCTTTCCTTTGTAAGCTGAACACTGCCAGGCACACAACTGACCTCAGCAGATAGTAACAGTGTTGAGTTTTCAGACCCTTGGCTTTCTGGTGTGCACGCAGCCCACAGGAACCTAGGGGCAGGCTCTTGAAGCTCTCAGAAGGGCAGGCAGGTCCTTATCTTTTTTCATTGGGGGAGGGAGGAGGCTTTATTTTGATGAATCCTAATTTTCCAACTAAAAATTTCTCATTGTTTTTATGAAGTCCACAGGTGATATGTTACTTTTAGTGTTATCCTTATAAATTTTTTTTATTAAAAACATTTTTGTTTTTGTTTATAAACTAGCTATTGATTGGATTTTATTTATTTATTTATAAAAAAGTATTTTTTTTCCACGTAGCCCCCTGCTCCCCCTCTCTTTCCTCCTCCCAATCTCTCCGAGTCAGCCTTCAGCTTCCCCACTCTCCATTCTCTGATCCCTTCCCCCCAAAACGGCAAGAAGTCTTAAGGTGGGTCAGCTCAGCTTGGGACATCCATTCCAGGCAAGTCTGATTTCCTCATCCCAATATCAAGACTGGCTTAGATGTTCCTCTGCAGAGATTGAGCTCCAAGGTGGGAGAATTCCCACAGTGATGGCTGGCTGGAGCTTTAGAGAGCTCACTGAATCAAGAACAGCCATGGGGGGAACCAGTAGGAAAACAAGCTAGGTGCTTTGTCTTTTTAACAGTGAAAAAGTTTGTAAGTGGGGCATATAAGGATTACTGACACATAGTGGCCACGTGGTAAACCCAACATGGCACTGGTGGAACAGGACTTGTATGGAGCCTCTAGGCGTGGCTATGTAAAACCATGCCCACCCAATCTCTTAAAAGGAGCCCCCCACCCTTGTGAAAGTCAGCAACTCCCCTGAATAAACTCTAATGTGGCATCTGGTAGTGTATGTGTCTGATCTCACACGGGAAACCAACAGGGCATATATTTAAGATGCTGGGTGTGGTCACATGCCTTTAATCTTAGCACTCAGGAAACAGAAACAGGTAGATCTTTGTGAGTTCAAATCCAGTCTTGGAATACATAGGAGGTTCCAGACCAGTCAGAGCTACTTGGGAAGCTCCAAAATATCATCATCAGCATCATTATTGTGCAAATCACTGATAGAAGATGACACCAGATATTGTTCTGACTCTTTGGCCTCAGGATGCTCAAGCAAATGATGCATGCTTTATTTGTATGCATGTACATATGCATGCATATACATATAAGTGTGTACCTCTGTGTCTGGATGGACATAATTGTCACAGGCCTATTCTATACTTAGAGGATAAGTGTAGTATGTGTTTATGATAACTTTTAGAATGTTAGTAGTATGAATTTTAATAATATTTTAAAATTTATTCTTTGAAATTTCACACACACACATTATTTGTGACTCTTCTTGAGTTCAGCAAGTGTCTTGGGGGACACAAAGGATTCATCAGGCTACGCACTTTTCAAGCATGTTTCTCCCTTTGAACACCTAATGACAGATGCTCTTTCTGTTATAGAATCTTTCCTGATTTTTACGTTGTTCATCACAGATTGGGGGAAGATGAGAAAAGAGGAGGAGAAACTCTCACTCATTGTGTGTGTATGTGAATGTATATATGTGTGTGTGTGTGTGTATGTGTTGTGTATGTGAGTGAATGTGTGTCTGTGAGTGAATGTGTGTGCATGTGAGTGTGTATGTGAGTGTATGTGTGTGTATGTGTTGTGTATGTGAGTGAATGTGTGTATGTGTGTGTATGTGAGTGTGTATTTGTGTGTACTTGTGTGTGTATGTGTGTATGTATGTGTGTTTATGTATGTGTATATCTTTTTGTTTGTGTGTGTTTGTATATGTCTGTGTACCTGCAGTTTTATGCATGCATATGTGTATATATATGCATATGTATGTGTGATATGATATAGTTGTGGAAGTGGTTTCCATAAAATTTTATGGTAATCTATTCCACCCTAGGTTTATCTGGTGAGCAGCACAACGTGATAGAAATATAAAGAAAGATAGCTCTTGCCACATACTCTCAGGACTCCTAGGCATGTGACTTAAGTTTACTTATTGGGGAAAAAGATTATTCAAAAGCTTAAATGAGAATTCTTTCTGTGCTTGCCCTTCCCCACAGTGTGGTGTTGAACCTCACTCCATCCCATAATAACTCAGCTGAAGGTCACTTGCTGACACCTCACTAGTTTTTAGTTGCTTTGATGTAGATACTCATTGATTTTGAACTTGTTTAGTTGGACTCCCTGGAAAACCCCACTTCTCTCTTCCCCCTTGAAGCATGCCCAGAATGGTTGCAACAATACACTATGCCAATTAAAATAAATAACCACCCCTATCAAATGTTGTAAAACCTCTGTCATTGTTAACAAGGTCTTAGGGATTCCACGTTGATCTCTTCCCCTTTCTATAGGCATTTCTCAATTTAGAAAATCTTTAAATAGAGTATGTGTGCGTGTGGCGGGTGTCATGTGATAAAAAGTAAACAAATAAGCATATTAATAATTCATAGTGTACTTGGCTATATAACACAGATAGTTACACAGTGCACTTTCATGCTGACAAATACAAAATACGGATTCTCAAGGAAGCAGTAAATAACTGTACTTGAAGGACACATTTAAAGTTATAAAGTGAACAGATATTTCTATCAATGTATGTTCCATAAGTAAAACAGAATTGATAGGTATATGATGAAAGCTCTGTGAAAAGACAATATCCAGGAGTGGATATGTCTCCATGGCAACGTACAAGAGAGAGTTACAGAAGAGTATCTTTCCATTTAGGATTTTAGGGTGAGGAACCACGGTGGTTGCCCAGGAAACTGGGACATCACAGAATGATGGGGAAATGCTGGAGGAGAGGGTTAGAGACAGGATGTGCAAAGGTGATGTCTATCTAAGGAGAAAATGCACACTGACTGAAACTGGAATGGAGGGTGGTTGGGGGTAGGTTAAATGTCTGATTTTTTTTTTTTTTTTTTTTTTTTTTTGAGATTGGGGTCTCACTGCGAAGCTCCAGCTGGCCTCAAATCACTTTAATTGTAGACCAGCCAGGCTTTGAACTCACAGAGATCTACTTCTCTATGCCTCTTAGGGCTGAAATTAAAAGCTTGTATTACCACACCTGAATCTTTATTTTAAAGGAAGAATTACATCAGTGGCATTTTTAAGTCCAAATTCACCTATTCAGTTAGTCAGCTAATGATGCAGTTATTATGAGCAGGCATTTGGTAACACAAATGTGGTTGATTATGAACTTGAATGGGAGCTATGATCTTTTTTGGGAGAAAATGATACACACAAAAAGACTAATAAATAATACTGTAAGATGAACCAAAATACATTTTAAGCACATGTGCTGTAGAGACACTGGCAATGGAGACACCAGAGCAGGAAAGAGGAAGAAAGAGAAAGCCCACTATGTTGTCAGTTTCCATTCTGTTGAATCCCTCCAGTAACAAAACCAAACCTAAGGCTACTGGTTGGAAGAGAAATATCTGTACTGTGGTCAAGAAGACTCTCTAGTCAGAGAGTGTGTCTGTATTTTGTGGCAAATAGGAGCTTTATTCCCAATGCCATCATCCTTTGAGCATCCTGAGCGGAACTGGCCCAATACCTTTCTCTTTAGAGATTATCAAATTCCCTTTTAAAAGCATCAGAAAAGATTTATAGCATACTTTCTTGGTGCTCATACAACACTCAGAGGCCAAGAGGGGTCCTATAAATGATGCAGAGAAAGATGGGGTGCTGTCAGGCTAACCCTGTGACTTGAGACTGGTGTTCTTCCCTTATGAAAGCCCCATAAATGTCCTGCTAGCCCAGGCCATAATGCCTAGA
Source organism: Phyllotis vaccarum (assembly GCA_033318265.1). Classification (NCBI taxonomy): domain Eukaryota; kingdom Metazoa; phylum Chordata; class Mammalia; order Rodentia; family Cricetidae; genus Phyllotis; species Phyllotis vaccarum. The sequence goes on from JARWLC010000008.1 coordinate 9,758,812, forward strand.
TTATGATTTTTTTCCTGTTTACTGTAATATTGAAAATCTGTGACTTAAGCCCAGGACATTGGTTTCTGCTGGAATCACTCAGTTTTACTTGTAAATTATAGGATCATAGACAGCCGCAAAGTGCTTCAATAAACTTAACAGGAAAGTTACTCCCAAGACAGGGAGACTTTGATCTTATAGTATTGCGAAGCCAAGGTCAGTGAGATGATTTGTGAGAGGTTTCCTGAATTAGGATCAGAGTGAAGCTCTAAGGATACAGGGAAAAGGCAGCCATAAAGGTTTACTGTTTACCTTTTTATTTACGAATGCTTTATTTATGTTACAAGGGACAGTTCTATCAGGCAGTGTTACAGGAATACCAAGACTTCATTAGGTCATAGTTGTTGTTCAAAGTGTTGGGGTGTATGGTTGCATTTTTGTTCAAGTATATATGACATGTACTTTGATCACATTTACTCTGTTACCTTCTCCTGTCTCCTAATCTTTCTTCTTTCTCTTTAAAAATAGCCCCTTTCTATCTTCATATACATGTTTCCCAGTTCTACACACAAGAAAGGAACGATGAGATAGGTATCTCTCCTGTATATGGCTTATTTAGCTTAACGCAATGATCTCCAATTCCACTCACACGTGCTCCTTGATGTCAGACTAAATGTGTGGGCTCTAAGCATTGTGATCAGTTTGGCTCTTTCCAGCCAGCCTGTGAGTCCAATACTTACCCTTACTACCAGAAACAATTTTTAACTTTATTACGTATATTTTTAGAGGTAATAATGATTATAAAGGTATTAACTTTGTGGAGTAGAATGGAATGAACCAGGAAGATTTAGAATGCAAATCTATTAAAAGATTGAGTTTTCATGGATTCATAATGAGATGAATTACTTCCTAATTTTGACAGATTACAAACACACTCAAGTGTCATATCTAGACTGCATTTCTGAATCCCGGCAAAGGTGCTTTCAATGAAGTTTCCTTGTAAAGCAGTTGATTTGTCTCCAACTTTAAGGAACTGTGGTGGCACACTGCTCTGAACTGCTGTCTCCTGCAGTCTCTGGGTGTATGCCATCTAACCGCCGCTTTGAAAACACTTAGCAGATACACAGATGAGTCCAATGAGTCTTGAATGTGGAGACTGGGATGAGTTGTGTTCTGGTGAAAAGCCTAACACCTAGGTATTAGGTGTCTAGCTTCTCTTTCCATGGGGAAGTCGGCAAGAAAAGCTGTTTAATTCCTCATACATAAATACATTGATAACTACCTGCCTAGGGCATTTCAAAAAGGCCAGCTTTACCCTGTGATGTTGCAGCTCTGTAGAACCAAAGCTTCAGCCATTCTTCTGGTACTGAAAATGCTAGCAAGACTGATGGATTCCATCTGTCAGTCCCCTTAACTCCCCAGACTCATGCCAATGCCAGGATAAAATAGAGAAAAACAAAACAAAACAAAAAACCCCTTGAATATTGTACAGAATTTATTTTATGGAAAATAGCCAATCACATGGTCTGTTAGGCTTTAGTGAGTAATTATGACAGTCCAGAAGGCTGTTTGTTACTGCAAAAAACCCTGGGGGTTAAAAAATACACACACACACATTTGAAATACATGATTCAGGTAAGAAACTAAAGGTATCACCTTGTAATAGATACATAACACAATGGCCTAGACCCAGGTATTTTGGATTTGCATGAGAGGGAGGGATGGAATTTTGATTAAATTGTGTAGCCTGATTCCTTCATTTCAGTAATCACTTGTGATAATTGGACAAAAGTTGAGCAAGTGAGCAAACATCTTAAGTTATTCTTGCTTCCATCTCACTCACTTCAGAAGCTGTCTGCCCTGTGCCTTTGGGCTCTCCATTTCCTCTGTAATCCTTTGAATGAGGAATTTGCAACACTGTGGACTCTCCGTCTTTGTCAGGGGAACAGAAGGGAGAAACTCTTGCAACGCATAAGAGGTCACCTCTTCTCATCGTGCTTCTGCCCTTGCGTGACTCATGTTGGACTTTCCTCCTCCGTTTGTTTTTGTGGAAGTATATATTTTCCATGCTACTTCTCTGACATCAGTTGAGATTTTTCTAAAACAAGAGGCAAACCTTGATGTCTCTTCTTTTAATACGGGGTGAGGCCTGGAGTAAATATGAGAGAAAAAAGTAAACTAACGACATTACGAATTTTAAAGCTTTAGAAACACCACCAGGGAATTTACTGAATGTATGACTTTCTTCCAAGGAATTCACAGTATAACAGTAGGAGATTGGAAGGCAAATATTTTTAAAATAGGAGAAAGAAAACATTAAGAGTATAGGCCAGGAAGAGGTTTGCTGATTGATTTGAAAGGAAAAAAGAGAGAAGTCCAAGCCAGAGATGGAATAAAATACAAGTGGATACAATCCATGTTTCCTCCTAGAATGCCTGAAGAGATGATTTGGTTGTATACAATAGTCATGATCACCATCTTTTATTTGTTTAAAACCATCTCTGTATATACTAAGTGTTTGTTGTACTTCAGTAAGATCACAAGAAAGTATATAACATAAGTAAATTTCTAAAAATTATTTAAGAGATTCACCTTGTTGTATTTGGGTATTTGGTATATCTATACATATGTGCGCCATGTGTTTGGATGCCTGACGTCCATTAGAGAGTGCCACATCCTTTAGTACTGGAGTTACAGATAGTTGTGGACTGCCCAATCTAAGTGCTGAGAACTGAACCCAGATCCTTTGCAAGAGTACTACAGGTTCTAAACCACAAAGCCACCTTCCTCGCCTCTAGAGACAGACTTCTTACAATCTGACAAAGTCTTTATTGCGCCCATCATTTCGAGTAGTCTCTTCTCAGACTATGAGTGGATTACATTCTCAGTCACGTGGAACTGTACTTATTATATAAAGTGCATGTGGTGTGTTGCTCTTCTGTACAACAGCTTTGAGTTAGCTATATTATCTTCTGCATGGATGATGCTGAAAGTGTATGGTGTACAGGTTTCTGGAACTTGCATCCCATGAAATGCATATTCCCAATCAATCATGTTTCCATGCAGCATGGAGGAAGAACAGAAAGTTAATTTCTCAGGGTGGTGGTAGGGGAAATCTACCCCTTAAGTACTGAAATTGTTTATTATTGTAAAATAACCTAAGGGATAGTTCTTTGAGACCTTCATACAATGTATTTTGATCACATTGATTCCTACCTCCAACTATTTTCTTATATCTCCTTCCCTACCCTCCCATTGTGTCTTCTTTTTAATTTAATAATATAGGACATGATGCATATGATTTGATAAAGATTTCTGCCCTCTGACAGTTAATGGTTGATGCATTTTCTCATGATTCTAAATTTCAGATGGATTTGACTCTACTAAAATTAAAAATACAGTATTTTTTGATGTATGGTATTTTAATATATTCAGGTCAATGTTGCATTGATTATATCACTTTATCTTTATGTATTTATGCTTAATATATTTATATGATATAAATATATTTATAATATAACAAACATTTTTAAATATTTGCCTTTATAATATCTGAGTGAGAAGCTGAAGATAAAAAGGTACTAATGTTCTCATGAAGTGAATAGGAAACAGTGTAAGGAACTCCTTCAAAGAGCTTGGGAGCTTCATTTGCCTACTGCCCTTGTCTCTTTCATCTTTTTACTGGAGTTGGTCTGTAGATCACAGATGTCCTTTTGGATTTCACTTGAAACACAGAGACAGTGACAGAACTTGAAGAAACTCAATTATAGTCAGTAGCTTTGCCTAAAATCACAGCATGCATTTGTTGAGTAACTACGGCCAGGAGCAACTGTCTCAGTAGCCCACACTGGTAATATGTTACTAAAGGTTCTCTAAAGAAACATAACTAATAGAGTTATATATATACACATACATACATTTGTATGTGTATGTATATGGTCCTTACTAGACTGGCTTTCAGACTGTGATCTGGATAGTCCAAATTGGCTGCCTGATGATGCAAACACCAAGCATCTGATAGTTATTTGGTCACTGGAGCTGGGTGTGTCTCAGCAATTCCCACTTTGGTTATGGAGTCCTAGAAGGTTCTGGGAAAGCTGCTGGACTTCAGTCTACGTTAGAATCTTGAAAAAGTTTAGTTTAATGCTGCAAAAGGATAGATAAACTTGCCAGGGTGTTTAAGCAAGTGAGGATAAACAAGCAAAATGAAAAATATTTCCCTCTGCCCTGTCCTTTTCTGTGAAAGGACTGCCCATAGAAGGTGAGGCCCAGATCTAGGATGGGTCCATCAACCTTCAGGGATCTGATCAAGAATATCCTTTAAAGACATGCCCAGAAGGGTTTTAGCTTGTTACAGATGGAACCAGGCTGAGAACTAAAGTTGGCCATCACAGGTGGTTTATGGGATATTGTTTTCTTCATTCAGAAATTTAAAGATTAAGAACATCTTCTGATAGCTTGAACTGGACAAAGTTGTGAGAGATTTCTACTCTGTGGGAGCTTTGTTACTTAAACTGATATTTTCTGTTTCGTTAATTTGCTTTTCTGTGTGGTTCTTGACTGAAGAGCTGACTATGGCATAGGAACAGCTTGGGGTGGACGTGAGTGTTGGGAACAAAAACCAGGGGCCATTTCTATGTGATATCACATTGCCCATGGTCATAACAGCACTTTAATTTCATCTCCCCTATTGACCATGGAAAATGATTAATATTGTAATATTATGAGTGTGTGGAAAACAGTGTAAAACATACTGTATAAATTATGGAACCAATTAAACGTATGTACATATGTGTATGATGGTGAGTTCACAAGGTAAGGTGCTCCCATTATTTTTACCTTTTATTTCATCTCAGAATTAAGCAGAAGTAGACAAAATAGAATATTTAAAAATGTCTTCTTATTAAAATGACATAAACTGAAGTTTCCTGTGTTTTCATGTTATAATAAATTCGGGGATAGGCATACATATTTACCACTAATACACAAAAGAAGTACCTTGTTAGGATCTGAGCAACTTCTTGATGAACAAAGGATTTACTTCTCAGATCAAGAAGACATCCCTTCTGAAGCCCACAGGATGACTGACTCAGTGGGCAAAGGGTCTCATCTTTGATTGACAACCTGTGCTCATCCCTGGAACCAAAGGAAAGGTGGAAAGCAAGAACTGATCCTACAAAGTGGTATTCTGACTTCCCTCAAGTATTTTTGCATGGCACCTATATGCCTAGTATGAGTTTGCATTCCCCCATAACAATAAAAATAAAATAAATTCATAAAAATACATTAATTCTATATTTCTACAATTACTCATAAGTTCAGAATTTTGGGGAGTATATTTTATCAAAATATGTATCATGGAAAATTCCAGAAATGAATAATTAATAAGTTTTAAATAATTTTACTGTAATACACTGCTATTAATTATTCTGGCTTTCTGTAATATATAACTGTGCCTAATTTGCATATTAAACTATACCATAAGTAAGGATGTATATGGAAAAAATGTATTATAGGTGATTTGAGATATCACTTGGAGTATCGTAGTAGTTTTAACTTGGAACAACAAAGTATCAATCCTGTACTATTTAATGAAGGGAAGTTCTAATAAGTACAATGCTGAATCATGTACATAGATGTACAATAGATACAGTCAGAAGGCTGCGGCCAGATACTTGCAAGTCAGTGCAGAAGCAGAGGAAGGGTTGAGATAGTGTGAGAGATGGAAGGATGTTGACATTAAATCCTTGGAGAAATATGGAAAATATGAAATACCCACAATGCTAGGGAATAAATAATCCACCTGTCACGAATCCACTAGGGAAGACGGCTCACTCTGGAAAAGAATGTTAGATATTTAATGTTACAGTGTGAGTCTAGAAGACCATATAAAGACTGTGATTGCAACATGCTGAATGAGGGATCGTCAGTAACTGTCAAGGATAGGTTAATTTGGAATGACATGTCAATAATAAAGAGAGTTGGAAGTGTCTTTAGCACTTTTTGAAACCTTCTTAGTCAGAATGCATGAAACACAAAGAGCAGCTTACCTTGTGGGAATTTGGATGAAAAAGGGTAGAAAGGGGTCTGCATTTCAGCAGGGCTAAAGATATGTAGATAAAAGATGAATGTGGGCTTTGTGCAAGTCAGGAGAATCTAAACAAAACAATACAAATAAACAAAACATTAAATATTACAAAGACAGAAATGGGTGGTCCAGGGCTTGAGCTACATCAGTGATTGGCCTGGCAGTCATATACCCACTGGTTCAATAAAGCCACAAATGTTATGGGTGCAACCAACTACTCTCTGATCAGATTTACGGCCCACACCACAAAATAAAAACCCTACATGATACTGTTGCCAGGTCAAGAATCCATGGCTAGATAAGTCACAGGAAAACCATACTGGGAAAAATAAATGTGTAGTTTGTTTTACGTTTCTTTGGTTTGATAGAATAGAATAACTAGCTTAAGGTATCAACAACATTGTAATAGGGACACTTTTGAATGTGTGACGACACAGCATGAACCCAACACAAGTTCTAAGGAAATAACTTACAAATCTCAGCTGGCAGAGGGATATTGCCAGCCATTCCCAGGGCATTGTGAAAAAGTGAACACGTGCAAAAATTTCACATTTCTTAAATACTTCACAAGACATCCTCTATGAGATATTATGGATTTCTCAAAGCACAGTGTCCGTGTCCCCCCCCCCCCCCCCCCCCCCGTGGCCTTGTGACTTTCCTCTTGTCCTCAGAAATGTTTATTTGGTGATATATTTTTAGTTGTCGGTTGTGATGGCTTCTGTTTTTATTTGTTTTAGATTCAAGATATCTAGTTCAGGCTGGTCCTGAATTCTTGATCAGTCTGCTTTAGCCTCCTGAGTGTTGGGGCTGCAGTTCTGTGTCCCTGTGGCTGGAATACATTGGAAATTCTAAGAAGCACAATATTTCGCAAGTGGGGAAGTTATAGAAATACATGCTCAGATTTATACTGTATTTCTTAGGATTTCAGCTATCACAAAGGGGCATATGCTAGATTAGAATGAAGTTCCACTGATTCCTGGAGTTTAAAAACAAATGAGCATCCAAACCTTCATGAAAAATAAGTGAAGGAGAATCCTTGAGACAATTGGAATGATTAAGCATTGCATCCTCTCCGTGGGAATGGAGAGAAAAACCAGTCTTCTAATTTGTTTTTAATTTATTTATTGTTAAGAATACTTCTACACAGGGACAGCTAAGGAAGATACATTTCCTGTTGGTCCAAGAGGCTGTTATGGGTGGGAATGACACCGTTAACTGGTGGTTTATGGCTCTGGGGAAATGGTGGGACATCCTGTTTGCTTGATCAGCAGTTAAACCCTAGGTTGCTGCTTTGACCTTGCTTCACCCAGAGGATTATTTCTATAAACTTGAAAACTGAAACCAAATAAGGGCGCATACACAAGAGAAGTTCAGCGGAAGAAGAAAGTCAAATCCTTTGTTTATCTCCAGGGTGTGAATGGCAGCCAAAGACTATTCTCCTGTTCCCTCTCTGGAAACAAGGTGATTTGCATACCTCTTGGGTTTATGCTCCTGATTAGCTATGTAAATAACTATTCAACAAAGCCTCTTCTTCCCTCGTGGGCTTAGACCTTTGGAACCTCTTACTAATGTTTGTAGGAATTAAATAATGACCATTAAATATTAGCTGTTTAGAAAACATGAAGGTCTAGTGGAAAATACCCTATTAAAATATAAGTAGCCTAAAATAAGCACAGTTTTATTAACAATTATACTTCCCAATGGCTACTTATCTTCATTCTTGATGAATAATATTATGAAGAACTTTGGAGTGTGCCTCCCCGCAGCTCCCAGCACATAAATAGGAATGATAAGCATCATTAGCAATACATTGCTTTGGATTCAGGTCCTGTGATTTTGTTGGTCTGCAGTTCTACTGGACCACCTCCAGGAGACCATTCAGTCGGATAGAGAACTTCATAGTTCGCAAAGCCCTGGTAAAGGTTAGCTTTTGATTTGTTTTCCATGCTTTGTTTCTTCAAACACTAATATTAGTCTTTATGTTACTCTGACAAAAAAACAAGACTTAGGAATTTAGCCTCGTTCATTCAGATCAGACCTGTTCTTAGCTCTGAGTGTTGAACTCTGTACTTACTGCTTTAACTCATTAAGATAATGTAACAGTCCACTTAGAAAGTCAAAGGTAATTTTGGTCTCTGTAGTCTATGTGTGTGTGTGTGTGTGTGTGTGTGTGTGTGTGTGTGTGTGTATGTGTGTGTGTGTGTGTGTGTGTGTGTGTGTGTGTGTGTCTCCAGAAGATAACCTCTGCTGTCATTCCTTGGTTGCCATTCACCTTGCTGGCCTTACTTAGGCTTGCTGGTCAGAGGGCTCCCAGGAAGGCATCTGTCTCTGTTTTCTCAGCACTGGGATTACAAGTTCACACCACCACTCTCTGCTCTTGCATGGGCGCTGGGGCTTGAATTTAGGCCCTCTGTCCTGTGCAATGAACACTCTATCTTCTGAGCTACTGCCTAAATCTCTGCAGCAATTCCTTCACTGTCACCCAAAGCTGTATCTTCCACGAAATTGCTGAACCACATTCCATATATGCAATATTACGTGGACATAATACTGACTAGCAAGTTAAAGCATCTGACATTCTCACTTTTGAGGATATAACTATAGGAGGTTCCTTGAAATAGGAGGAAACTTTAGGTTCCTATTAAATCACTCAACAAGAAAGTTAGAAACATCTATAAATACATTGGGATTATAATGATGTTCATTAACGTATGCCCAAAAGTTCTTTGGGTTTCAAATAATAAATAAATATACAATATGTATTATATATGTATACACAATGTATAAATTATTATACACACATAATCATGAAATATATGTTTAATATTATGTATAGTGATATAGCATTATAGGTAATATATACAGTGTTAAATATATAGTATCTATATGTATGTATGTATATAAAATGAAGCAAACAAAACAAAGTATAAAAAGCATGTTGGAATCAGCCCACCAAAAAAGTAAAGTAGAAACATAGCAAAGAGACCATTGAACCTTAGTGTCCCCAGGTTTCTCTTTACTCCAGTAAGGCTTGGCTAAAATAACACAAACCTTATAGCTTACTAATTTTTCAGGCCAATATTTGGACATAATTTGTGTGCTTTATAAGCCTGAAAAACCCACAAGAGGCCCCAGATTGCTGACGTAACTGTCTTTGAATTCAACAAAGCCCATTACCACGTCAGTGAGGAGGATGGGCGGAAAGCTCAGAAGGCAGGGTTTCTAGGCACCCAGAGGGGTTTCCAAGGCAGCTACTGAAATAATAAACTCCCCTGATTTTGGCACCAACAGGAGTCATTTTCACAGTTCACTTCTAATCACAGATAATTCTTTTTTTATTATGTCATTTTAGATGTTGTTATTGCATACATAGAAAATGTTGCTATGTGACGGAGAACTATTAACTGTACATATGATAGCAGTCCTAACAAAGGGGGACTGTCTGCAGTCTGGGGCTTAAGCACGTGTGTGTGTGTGTGTGTGTGTGTGTGTGTGTGTGTGTGTGTGTGTGTGTGTGTGTGTGTGTCTGAATTCTTTCGTTTACAGAATAATCTTCATGATGACTAAAACTTGAGCCAGGCTTTCTGTTATCTTAAAATAATTAAGAATTCACTCATGGTTTTACCAATGAGTTCGCATAAATTTGGTAGAGAGCAGAGTCAGGCAAACAGAATTTGTAAAGTTTCTAGCAATAGAGATGAAGGCTGAATGCTGAGTGTGAATGTGTTTTGTGTTAGACAAGGCAACTTTTGATGAGATGAGGAAGAGAGGGGAAGGGAGGGGAGAGAGAAGGGAAGGAGAGTCAGGAGAGCTAATTTTACTGACTTCTAAAGGGTTTTAATACCAATGTCAAATGCTTAACATTTCTAGGGGTAAAAAATCATACCATTGGGAAGAATATTCTCTTTTTCATTTCTTGAGGGGGTTTATTAGAATGCTTAGGTGTAATTTTTAATTTTTATGATGAAATGATTTGACTTCAAAAGCTTCAAGAGGGCAGGTGAGATCAAATAATAATGTATGTTTATAAAATGTTCCAAACAGAACACATTTCTTTGTGTGCTAATAAAAAACTTAATTTACTATCTAATATTTTTAAACAGATGCAGCAGTTATTAACCTCTTCTTAAATATCCTGTTTCATGATCTTCTTTTCTCTGATTAAAAAAAAAAATTATTCATTCATTTGTGTGTAGGGGGCACATGTGCCGTGGTGAGCTTGTGGTCAGCAGAAAACTTGGGGAGACCACACATCTCAGCTTGGAGACAAATGCCTTTACCTGCTGAGATAAAGGATCCTCTGTTTCTAATTTTATTTATTTATTTTTGATCATTTGAGACTAAGTATGGAAACTTCCATTAGTTTAGAAACCTATAAGGTACATTTCCTAAGAATAAAAATCATTGCTTCTGTATTTACAGAAAAATTGCCCAAATCAAGTTTTGCTTTCAGAATTAGGAGGCTTGACTGTAGAGCCTGTGCACATTCCATCAATTTTCTTACTGAACTCCTTACTGTAATTGCTCCTGGGATCTGGCCCAGAATTATACATTGAAGTTAGGTTTTTTTTTTATTAGAATAAGATGTTCTTGCAAGTTCATATTTTAGTCAGTGCCACTATGTCATTGTTTCACAAGTATTTAATAATTATGACCTGCGTTTTACTTATCTTCCTTTTATGCTGAAACAAAATGAAATACTAACACCCCACAAAGCGAACAGATAACAAAAGAACTTGAAAAATGTATGTGATGATGTTTAAAAACCAACCAAACAAAATCCAAAACAACAACAATAACAAAAACCCCCCACCTTTTCCAGGTGTGGTGGCCCATGCCTTTAGTCCCAGCACATAAGGACGCAGAGTCTGGAGAGTCTCTGTGAGTTCAAGGCCAGTTTGGCATGCATAGAGTTCCATGGCATCCTAGCTGCCCAGGGAGACTTTGTTTAAAACAAAAATGTGAGAATTGGAGAAGGCAGTGAACACTAGGGAAGGGCACCGGATGTTCTTCTCTGGACTCAGCACAGGCACAGCGGGCATGCAAATACATGCACAAACGTGCATACATATGCATTGCCCCTGCCCACCCCCACTTATACAAGGCGACACTCAATACAAAGAACATTTTGAATATCATTTTAGAGCACCCACCTCTTCATGATGACAGGATACCCCACAGGATGCAGAACAACTCAACCTTCCCCTGCAGGTCTGAAACAGGGGAATTAACAGGATAGTGCTCAGGAGAATCTGAGACCAGTGGTCAAAATGATTCACTAAGCAAAACCGATACAATGAACTAGTAAATCAAATCAAAGACATGCATATGTTCTGATGTGCAGCCTGGGTCAGCAGAGTATGGTTCATTTAAACATAGAAAAAAGAGCAAAGAGTGTGCATGGTCTGGTTTTAATTTCTTAATAGTAACATCGTAATACAAATAATTATTTTTGCTGTTTAAATTATAGATATTGTTGTGTTCTTTATCTTCTTCCTTTCTTTTATTTAAAAAATGTCATTTTTATCTATTATCCCCCTTCTCCTCTGCCCTTACCTCTTTCAAATCCCTCTCAGACTTCAGCCTCATCTCTCCCCATCCACCCATCCCCTCCCTCAAATGGACAGCTCAGCATGGCACATCCACTTCAGGCAAGTCCCAAAGTCAATGCTGGGCTATGTTACAATAAGGTTTCTGACCCAGTCCGGCCAGAGATCCAGACCCACAGACCTGCTGCCTTAGATCCCTTAGCGGCCCACTGGGGCTTAGGCCCCCCAAAATGATTCAGACACTTATGTTATCTTCATGCTGTTTGGCCTATGGCTCAGGAACATTGATAGCTTGCTCTTTCATCTTAATTCAACACATTTTCATGAATCTGTCTGTCATGTGGCCAGTGGTTCACCTGTGTTCCTTATGTGTTGCTCCTTTGAGCAACTGGGCTGATCTGATCTGACTCCACCCTCTGTATCCTAACTATTCTGATTCCCCACCTACTTCTTCTACAGTGCCTGCCATGGCCAAAATAGTCCTTTATTAAAGATTGATATGCACAGCATACGGAAAGATATTCCCACATCAGAGCTGGATGTTCCTCTGCAGGGAATGGGCTCCAAGGTGCCAGTCTATGCAAGGAACACAGTCTGATCCCACCCCTCGAGGTTCCACACACTGCTCATGCCAGTTGACAGTCGCCTACCCTTGGAGGGCCCAGCTCCCTTTCCTGATGGATCTCCAGTGGCCACTCTTGATTCACTGAGCCTCCCAAAGCTCCAGCCAGCCATCACTGCGAGAACTCTCCTCATAATCCCCATCCTCTTGCTCACACAGACACCTCTCCCCTGCTCCCAGCTGGACCAAGAGCTCTGTCCAGCACTCAGCCATGGATTGTGCCTCCACCTCTGTTCCCCATCGGATGTAGGTTCTGCAATGACACCCAGGGTGATCACCCACCTGACCATAGGGGAAGTCCTGCTTAGGCACTCCCTCCACTGTTGTCTGCAGACTCGGCCAGGGACATCCTGTGAGTTTTTGAATGTTTCCCTAGCACCCAGTCTCTTTCCAACCCCACGTTGGCTTCCTCTATCGAGATATCCATCTCTTTCGATCTCCCTCTTTGTTCCTCTCACTCAACCATCTCCTTCTTTCAAGATTTGGTCCCAACTCTTTTTGGTTGCAACTCATTATGACCTCAATTTGCTAAGGTGATCTTCTCTATATTCTCTCCTTAGGGAAATCTCTGGATGTCTCTCTTAAGTTCCTTCTAATACTAAGCTGTTCAGGGGTTGTGGTTTGCAACTTGGGTATTCTTTGCTTTTTGTCTAAAATCACTTATGAGTGAGTACTTCCTATGCCTCTCTGCACTTGTGATACCTTGCTCAGGAGGATATTCTCCAAGTCTGTCCATTTGCCTAAAAATTTTTATGATGTGATGTCATTTTTTTTAACTGTTGAATAGTACTTCATTGTGTAGATGTACCGCAGTTTTTACGTGGTATTTTTCTGTTTGATTTTTAATTTTATTTTATTTTGAGACTGGGTCTTCTGGGATTACTGGACCAGATGTCTGCCTTGCATGTTTGCTTGGTCAGACTGAATGTAATATTTCCCATCAATCACATGATATCCATGAGCCTGTCAGAGTCACCAAGAATGCAATTTCTACTGACTTTGCTTCTGATGACATCTTGTTACCCAGCCCTCAAACCTTCCAAGTCTTTAGCAGATCATCATCATCACCATCATCATCACCATCATCACCATCATCATCATCGCCTTTACTAGTTAGTCTTATCAGCAAAGGAAGAAGCTTCCTGACAGGAAGGCTATACTCTAGCTTACACTTTCAGGGGATGTAGTGGGTTCAGGCACTTTTGAGCAAGACCTAAGTGTGGTGTTGACGTTTTGAGGACCCCTGTAGGGGGAGTGGTCAGCACCCTTTGAAGACCGGTCGTTCGAGGTCTGCCTGTCACGCATGTTCCTGCATTCTTGGAGGGAGGATTACCCTGGTGGAAAATTTCAACCCTTCAAAAATTGCCCTAAAGTCCAATCTTGTATCAGTGAGTGTTTACGTAACCCCTTAATAAATATTAATTCTTTTATTATAATCAATTGTCAGTGAATACGTTTTACAGTATCGGGATTCATTCCACCATAGCAGGGAAGGTACAGCAATAGGATCAGGCAGACTACTGGTAACAATGTATTCACAGTGAGAAAGCAAAGTGTGAATAGGAAGTATGACTGAGTGATAAATCTCAGGGTCCACTCCAAGTGACTCATCTCTTCCAGAAAGGTTCTAGAACGTTCTCAGATAGTACAATCAACTGGGAATCAACCATACATGTTCGACACAGATGTCTGTGGAGGAACTTTTATACTCAAGCCACAAAAGAATTATTCCAACCTTGGAAAATCCTTAAGTACTTAGTTTAATGAGGCAGAATTCAGGCCCAGGCTCCTTAACTTCCTTTTTTGATTTTTCTCAATCACTGTATTTGTCTGTCTATTCCATTTTCACAAACACTGATAGCATTAGCACTGTTGACCAAGGTCACAGTTCACCTGGGAAATCAGGTAAGAACTCAAGGCAGGAACTTGGAGCCACGGAGTACGACTTATTCCCATGCTTACGTTCAGCAACCTTTCTTATAAAGCTGAGACTCCCCTGCTAAGGAATGGTACTGTCTACAGTACAGATGGGCCCTCTTACATCAATTATCAAGCAAGGCAATGTCTCTGCAGGTATGACCATATGCTAATCTGAGGGGGGCAGTTCTTCACATGAGGTTTCTTATTTCCGTTGTCAGGTTTATAACCAGGATTAGTCAGACACATACAAATGCAGGATGTTTTGCATTATGTCCACCATCTGATATGTACAAAATGTGTATATAGCTGAATGTTTCGATAGATATGCAAAAGTTCATGGATAATTGTAATAGTGGGTATTTGGACCTCAATGACAGGTTATGGGCATATTATTGAGAAGACTGACAGGTCTTTGCTTTATCTTGTAATTCAGGTTGAATATCTTTCATTTTAAATTTTTAGAAAAATATTGATACTTTGGACTATTTGCACCTATGTAGTAAGATATATTGGAAATGCAAGTCAAGTCTAACCATAAATTTCATTTATGTTTTATGCATACCTTAGGCAGATAATCTAAAGACATCTTTACAGTCTTCTACATGAAGTAATCACACCCAGAAAATTTCAGCGTGTCCTATTACTTCTAGACTCAAAAAGCTCAAGAATTAGAACAATTTTGCACTCTAGAGTTTCAGATTAGGGGTGCTCCACCTTAGGTACCTGATGGCACTACCTCTTTCCCCAACATGTAGATTCCACCTGTACCTTGCTAGTCCCTACCTGACATAGGCAATCTGTGACCAAAACTACTCTCCATATAAACAGTACCCCTTTCCAGTCAACTGACTCCTTCGAGCGCACATAACAGATTAACCCCAGAGAACTAACTTCTCTTCCCTGAGGTAGAGATTCCATTTCTAAAACAAGAGATCTGGAGAGAGGATCTCTAAGATCCCATCCTGGTATATATTTCTTTGAAAACCAAATTTTCATGAAACTAATTAACTAAGCACATTCTTGGTAAATTTCAAGTTACTTCATTATAATTTTTTATAAGAATATAGTTGATATGGCTGGATACTAAAAAAAATAGTCCCACAAAGCTATTTCTTATTTGTTATTCTTCATAGTAAATAGTATTCTTGCAAATATCAAAGGAACCTGAGTCTCCAGAGGGGCTGAGAATGTGAAGTCCCAAAACCTAGATGAGTATGAGCTTGGCTAACTGTGCTGATTCTTACTTCTCTTCTTACCTTGCTAGGTGGTATAGTTAGTTCAGCCTTTCTGTTTAAAATTTCCTTTTGGGCTAATGAATATTTCTAAAATATTGTATTGCTTAAGAGCTCAAACTGTAGCAATGTAAATCAATTCCCACCTCTATTATATAAGTATGAGTTTTTTTTTAAGTCCTACAAAAATTCCACTGAGATATTGCTGGTCTTATATAGACTAATAATAGACTATGGTGGTGGTCTGGTGGAAACCTCTGTGGGTGGGATTTGGGAGAGAAAAATTGTCATCACTTGAGCTGTGGAATTCATGGCAGACACAGGAGCTGCTGTTCAACATTCTGAGGCTGAGATAAACCATTTTCCTTTAATTATCCTCCAGCCCCAGAAGGCAAAGTCTCAGCCCTTCACTTTCCCTTGAAGGACAAGTCAGATGAGGCAGCAGTTCTTTGGAGGATGAAATGTCATACAAAGTGAGGAAGGCCAGAAGCTCATCCACACAAGAGACCTCAGAAGTGGTTGGGACGAAACTGGGAACTGAAGGAATCATGGTCTGTGATAATTAAGAAGCATTACCCTTGCTTGCATGCTGTGGGCCCTAATAAAGGGTGAAAAGAATGTGCCTGTCTGCCGTAATGGTTTGTGTGTATTAATGCGGCCTGGAGAAATTGGGACCTGGTTTTAAGTGTTACATTTCATTTGTAAGTGCATGGTTTAATTATGGCAGTAAAACATTGATTAGCTAAATTTTGCTGCTGTTTTGTGAGTTGGGAGCCAGTCTGGTTTAAATATATGATGGGACAGCATAAGAGTTGTGGCGTTTTAAGACAGAGAAGTGAGCCGAAAGCCATCACCTGCAGAAATGTCTGTGTGTACAATAGGTACAATACTGTCTTAGCTGAACATGTGACTTTTTGGTCATCTGTTGTCTACAGTTTTGATTTGCTTGCTGAGTGGGTTTATTGTCCTTCGGGGAACCGGCAAGGTGCTGATGGAATCTTGATGCTACTAGAAGGCTGTGGTGCTATGAATTGCCCTCCAGTATCCCAACTCCCGTGTCAAGACCCTAGCTTCCATGTGACTACATTTGGGAATAAAGTTAAATGAAACCATTGGGGTGTGATCTAATCACATAAGATGGCACCTTCATGATAAGTGGACAGACTGTCTGCATCTCTGTCCTCTGTTACTCTCCTCTCTCCCTTGATTTTCCCCTTCCTCCCATTTGGTTGTTCCTTGCTTCACGTTTGTCTGCCTCTTTCTGCTTCTCATCCTCCCTGCCTTCCCATGTAAAGATACAAAAAAAGATGGTTACAATACACAACCCAGCAAGAAATCCCACACCATACACCAGTCTCGCTAGCAATGCTCTTCTAGCTTCTAAATAAGGTCACATCATTTAAGCTACTGAAAGTGTATGACATCATATTTTCTCAACTATGTCTGGTGAGGACAAAGAGGCTCACAGAGATGAGCAGAAGATCATCAGAGAGAAGCCACAGCTATCAATGTGTAGCAAAATGTCTTCTTGGAGCAGGACTGGCAGGGTTGGCTGGGAAAGACAGGGAGGAAGAGGAAGTTAAAGCAGGGGCTGGTAGGGACTTCAGCTAGCACAAAGCAAGCAACTCAAGCAAAGTTAGCTAAGCGGAGTTGACACTTCTTTTTCCAGAGACAGGAGGATCAAAGTTGGGGAGAGGAGAACATGTGTAAAATAGCATTTAGGATCGAGACTGGTGAGTTAGAATCTCTCCCACTGCTATTCATCCTGCTGATCTGGATATGGGTGGACACAGGTCTTAGGAACTTCACATACTCAGAGTTAATGGGTTCTAAAAGAAGTTGTCTCGGAAAGCTGCAGATATAGAGAAGCTGCTTTGGGAAAAGGAGTCCAAAAATTGAGGAATGGCTAAACGTGTGATTACAGGAAGTAACATATCATTTATGTCATTAAGAATCAGAGGGTGGCTATTAATTGGGGATGACCAACCCCTCTCTAGATTATTTTTAGAGCCTGCTTCACACAAGAGCAATTCTTGCCCAATTGTAAAGATGGTTAAAACGATTGGTTAGAAAGGTCACAGGGAACCCAGAATGAAACTTACTGTTGATATTTTGTCAAGCTGCCTTCTAAATATTTGTTGTAATTACCAGGTTTATGCTGCACTAAGTCCTGTGTGGAGAAAACACTTTATTGCAGTGGGTAATAGTTAGGATAGAGACTCACAATGGTTCAAAGTGTTGAGAATAAATGACTTAGATTGCCGTCTATAGACACACCCTCTCTCTCAATGTCCCTACCAAAGCTCAGGAGATATCATGGAAAGGACTGTAAGAGTTGGAGAACGGAGAGAAACGCTGGGACATGATGTCTTCTGCACAGGATGTGGCGGCTACACACATAAACTCAGAGAAGCTGGAGTTGTCTGAACAAAATCTGCATAAAAACCAGACTGGTGAATGTGCCAACACGGGCAGGAGAGGGTTACCAAGGCCTTGCCTCTAGCTGAAGAGCCTTGGCAGCTGATCGTTGCTGTGGGAAGGAGATACACTTTTCTCCGAGACAGTGCCAACTGGTAGGTTGCTTGTATCCCAGAGACTGACCCCATAGCCATGAACAAGTGGGCAGCACCATCTCAACCCAGAGGGTTAAATACTAATGTTGCAATGTGAAGTTGGGAGAGAGAGATGTGTTGCGGTAGAAGGTTAAAAACCAGGAGGAACTGAAAAGGATACTCATGGGTGTGAATAAATATGATCAAAGTACGTTGTATACAGCCTTGACACCAAGCCTGGCTAATTAAAAATACTTCTTGTGGTCAAACTCAGGTCTTTATGATAAGACCGAGCCAACTTCCCCATCCAAGCTTGCCTGGATTTTTTTTTAATTAATTCAGTTTGCTATTTGACAATTACATAGTATATCTAATGCACTGTGATAGTTCTCACCTTGCCTTTCCTAACTCTCTCCCACCCTTTTCCACCTCCCTTTCCCCATGAATCTCTTTTCCCTCTTCTGTTCTCTCTTTAGTTTGTATCCTCCTGAGTTTGACTGAAGGTATGACCTTTGGTTTAGACTATTCATTGGTGCCCGATGGATTCATCAGTGAATATACAACTGAGGGTGATAGTAGTCACCCACCCCCTCTCAGAGTCGATAGTGCGGGAGTAAGGGTGAGGCACCCATGAGCTTCTCCTCCATGTATGATGCACTATTAAGGGGTCTGTCTCATGGAAGTCTAGTGAGAGCCACCTAAGCTACTCTGTGTTCATGTCTACACTAACTCTGTCCTGCATATAGAGAGCAGGATTTTCATATCTATCTCCCTATCATTTGGTTCTTACATTCTTTCTATCCCCTCTTTGGCAACATTCCATGAGCCTTAGTAGGGTACTATAAAGGCCATGTTTAGGGATAAACCTTCATCCTTCACTAATTCGCTGTCCCTTAAGCAACCATAAATTTCTGAATTCACTGCTGTTTACTGGAAAGAAGAGCTTTTCTGATTAGGATTGAGGGTAGCATTTGTTTAAGGGTATACATATGGTTATTTAAAAGGCAGCTTAACATTGTGTCTGTTTACCTAGCCATCAGTAGTAATTTTCCTCACAGGGTCTATGACCTCTCATGACATGGGTTGACAAGGCTTATAGTTATCCAGGCCTGGGTTTCCTTCTGTGAATCATGTCTCAGATCCAACCAGAGAATAGTTGATTGCCTTAAAATATTCATGCAATTATTTCACATGAGGGCACATCTTACCTGACAGGTAGGTGTTTCAGTTTGTAGAGTTTACTTCTAGACAAGGTAACTGATGTCTTTTCTTCCTTAAAAGATTGCATAGCACCTTTCAGCATTCTGAAAGCTAGGCAGCTTGGAAGAGATTTCCAACTCATTTCTAGCTTTACTTCTCTATATCTTGCAAACAAAGCATGTGGTTGGTCTTCCCATCTATTTCTGGAGAGTATGAAAGTAAAAAGACACCATTTGAAGGTACTTCTGCTATACGGTTTTGAAAGACAGCAGTTCTTTGCTGATGGGATGTAGACAATCAGTGCTTGTGTATAACAGAAGCTGACATTATTATCAAGATTACCATATCAGGAGGCCACGCAGCTCTGGAGGTGACAGTTTTCAGATTTTCAGCTCTATTTGAACTGAAGTTGAACTTGGTGAGCCGTGAATCAGAAAGGTTCTGCTCTGGTGCACACTGGAGACTTAAATTGATCATCCATGATACAAAATGATGGCAAGCTTCCTTTTAAGGCACAATGAGATGCCTACAGGGAGGGCTGTCATGGTTTTGTCTATATTTCTCAATAGCCCCGATTTGAGAGGAAAAGAGCCAAGTGTAAGGAAATGCAAGAAACCCTTGGGAGATTCCAGATGATGGCTCAGAAGCCAAATGAGGTTGTGCTCAAACTACTATGTTGGTTCCTAGGACTTTTGTCAATTTCTATTTATAGGGATTAATTGAACTCATTCAAATAAGAGAAACTAGTTCAACCCTTAAGTACCTTGAGAAAAATTCAGTCAGTGTCCAGGATTGTGTTAAAGGAACAGCGAGAATAAGAGGTAAAATGTCACAAGGGAAGCATGATGTTAAGAAAGATCCAAGAGGTTTCTACTTCTTACCCCAAACTCTTTGATACATACTGTTAGCAGGAAAGGGATGAGCTTTTTTCTTATACCCATTAAAACAGGATCTTATAAAGAAACTGGTCTTATTCACATAAAGCTGAACTCGATCTCCAAATCTTGGTTACTCTGGGAAAAAAAAAAAAAAAAACCTAATCAAAACTTTTTATTACTTTATAAAACACATGTTCTAGTTGGTATTTAATGAAAACTCAGAGCCAGATATTGGGGAAAAGTTGAAATATCAGAGAGATCTCTATCTCTAACTGAGCACAGTCAATTCTCACCCAGTCAACCTCTCAGGGTAAAAGCTATCTTCCCGAGTCCTCAGCCTGGCTTGTCGCTTCTACAGAATACCCCAGAGTCTGCCTATGTCTGCCTATGCCTGCCTTAAATATCTTCTTCACCCAGTTGTTTCCATGTGGGGTTCAGCTCTTCATCATAATCCTAGAGTTGGAATTAAAGATGTGAGCTACTACTCTTCGCTTGTTAGGGCTTGAGATCAGAGAAACACCGAACAATCTCTGTCTCTGGAGTTATAGGATTAAAGGCATAGGTCACCACTCTGTCTTTCCAGTGCTGAGCTTAATTAAAGGCATGAGTTACCGCTCTCTGACTCTCCTGCCTTGACTGTGGGTGAATTTGTCCTCTAACACGCTAGGCTGATTTTATTGAATATAAAATAGATCACCACAGCTATGTTTAAGTTTCCTCTGAGAGTTCGAAGCCTTACTCTTCAATTTAGTTAATTTGCACTGACTTATGTTACTCCTCTCCCTCCCTCCCCTCCCCTCTCTCCTCCTTTATCTTTCTCTCCCCCCTCCCCGCCTCTCCTCTACACTCCTCTTTCCTCTCTTTTCACTTTTCTCCATACACCTTATATTTTGGGTGAGGGGAGAGGGTCTGATTGTATATCTCAGGCCACCCTAAAACTCTAAGTGCTAGGGGTATACCTCACAATAACCAGCCTTTCCCAAGGCTTTTAGGAACTGGTGACTGGGGCCTCTCTTACTGTGGTCAAAGAAGACTTCCTACAATGGAGCAACTCAAGGGGTTCAGTTTGTCAGCTCAAACTGCATATAAAACCGAATTGAAAACACAATTTCTATGGTATTTGTTTGTAGATTTATCACCTATTGAGATGTGAAGATGTATTGAATTGTAACTTTAAATGTATGAATATATATACATATCTATGTATATATATTATGTATGGTTACCTAGTGCTGATATATGTGCATATATGGTGATGCTGAGAACACCTCCGCTTTTTCCAGGCATTTAGTGTTTGTGACATGTGATACAAAAAACAGAATAAGCTTCTAAAGAGAATGGGCTCCTCTGAAAGCCTGAGCTCAGATATGAAGAGTTCTTTGCTGACTTTGTAATCCACCTACCTCTCTTGTGTCTTTTGAACTCTGGTAGCTCATTGAATTATGCAAAGAAGACTCCATACAAAGAGTGGAAGATACCACTTTGTTCTCTTCATTACGGATGAGTCACAGCTGATCTTTCGCATGTTTTGAATCCCCTAGGAAGATATTGCTATTTTACCATTATCTACTCTACATTAAAAAATTGCTGATCTCCATAACATTCCTGTCTTTGAGAGTGGTTTTTTTTTTTTTTTTTTTTTTTTTTGGAACAAAGAAATTAGGATTTATCTAATTATACTATGGAGTTAGTGATTGTATGTCTAGGTCAAAATACCCGCAGAATGATAATTGCTCTTGGTGATTACAATCTGTGCTCCATTTTTACATATGACTCACTTTGTGTGCTCCCTTCCTTCAAGAAAGCATTTGTCTCTGGGACAATTAAATATCATCAGAAGGCCATGTCCAGAAGGACCAGGTGCCAATTGAAAAGTTCAATTAAGCTTATCTTTATTTTCTGTGTGAAACAAAATATTGTCAACACTGCTTAGCTTTAAAAGGTGAAGGGTCTCAGTGTTAAAGGGCACTCTTTTCCCCAGAAACTGCATGTTCAGATACCTGGCCTTTCCAACTGTGATGCTACCCAGAGGAGGGTCAAATCTCTGGACCTTAGAGAAGAATGATTCTTTTATCATAACATTTGAGAGGCATGGGGGATTAGTATGCACACATCAATATGTACAAGAGTGGGTCCTCTTACAACAGAGTTTGTTTTATGGTCTAAATTAAAATTGATAGGTGGATTAATGGTTGCCAAATTTTATACTTCATTTAGAAAAAACATCCATGCTTAACAAGAAGCTAAGCATGCTAGACTTGTTTTGCTCAATCTTTTAAAATATTCTTCTTTGACTGGTACAGATTTTTTTTTTCAGCATAGTGCTAGGAGTAATATATACAGTTATATCAAGTTTTTTAAAGCAACTATATCTTCTGCCTTTACTATTGGAATAGGGTCTCATTATGGTTCAAATACACAAAAAATGCTTTTAGTATGTTTTCATTATATTTCTTCCTTCCAAACATTCTCAAACGGAAGGTAAATATCAGGTTTAAATCACTCTCAAAAGAGCCTCCTTTCCCCATTAATTCACTGACATTCACTTCCTTTTGCCAAGACTGTACATTTATTAGAACACAAGGCTTAGGAAGCTGGATGTATCCAGAATAAGAGACGGTGGCATCTCTTGCTTGCGTAAACACTGTATCTGCTTTCTGCTTCTTTTCTGTCATCATCTCACTTGATGAAACAGAACACCTGCACCATCAGACTCAGGACAAAGTGCTCCATTCTGTGAGGATAAATATCTCCCCAGAGGAAGGCATTGGGCACAGATACTGTAGATTGTTAGACTAACTCATGACAGACCAAAGTTCGTGTTCAGACGTCCTTCGGCAGCTTCATATTCTCTTGTCTTCCAGTTGATAGGCATTTCCTTTCCCTCACTACAGCACCAACTCTTGAGTCCTGTCTGAGGGAATTTACCATTTCCATTTGCTCATCAGAGGCTCCTCACACTGTCCCATATTTAGAAACTTCCGCTCTGTCTTCACTTCTTGCTGCCTGGACTCTACACATTTCTATAAGATTTATACATGACAGCATCCAAGTTCATGTATAATGAGAATTACATCACAGGTGGCTTATAGTACCACAGCCAAGAACAGTCCAGAGGAAAGTGATTTAGGGAGTCCTGACAGTAAAGATAGCAGGACATTCAGGACCCACATTGACAATTCCTTGGTGGCTCTTCATGTGACTCCTGAAGCTTGTTAACACCGAAAGGTTGAATAGGAAAGGAATGGAGTGACAATGGGGACGCCAGTAAGATTTTCCAGAGGTGGTTCCAGGGCCACTGTTGGGAACAGGACCAAGATGCTGGGGAGCTGGGGAGTGAAGGGAAACGAGGAAGTGAAATCTGCAAAAGCACAGAATTAGGACCAAGAAAACAGGCAGAGGGACAGGAGCCAGGTGGGGAAGTGAGGAGAGAACATTTTGCTTTGCCTTTTACAACCGCTGGCAGATTACGTGTTCATAAATTGAATTGTCAAAGAGAAAGAGAAAGTCGGAATTGAGGAGTAACTAAAGAGTGTGTAGCTGAATGAGACTGCATGGGAAGGAGGCCACGAGGGTGCCAGTCCTGGGGAGGAGAGGTACTGTGCTCCTAGAAGGATGTTTAGGCAGGTCCCATCTCCCTCCTCCTTTTCTTCCAGGAGTGCAGGTGAGCCAGCTCAGCATCCAGAGAGAAGTGTGATAAGGATGGTGAAAAGCATGTGGTTTCTCTACCCTGGATGTGTTTGAAATGATTGCTGTGGGACATGGGAAGGAATGATTTTTCCTGGAATATAGTCCCATAAAATGAATTACTGAGTTAAATATAAGATATTTTATGGTTTCTAATAAGCACTGCCAATTTCTCCTTTCTGGACAGCTTTGCCATTTGTACATCGTCCAACGCTTGAGTGAGACAGCACTCCACAAGCCAGCCTGTGGGATTTAGACTCTGGCTTTCTTGTCAGCTTCTTTGCTGCCTCCTTCTACTCCCTTTTCCTCATTCTTCCCCAGCATCACATTCCCGGTCCTGACAAGATGCTCCAGAGCCATCTCTTTGGGGCACTATTCTTAAAGTAGTCATAATTATTCTTACATTTTTGAGAGGCTTACATCCAGAATATGGGGTAATGGGATTACATGTCAGCCCATCTTCTATTTGGACAGCATGGAATTTATGGCTATTCATATTTGATTTATTATATTAATAACGTTCATAATAATAAACAATATTTTATGCTCCCATTTGGTCCATTATGTAAATGAACTAAGTACAGGCAGAAAAGCTGAGAGAAGCCGAGATAAAGGATACTAGTGAGGCTTGCTGTCTACTAGAAATAAGATAAGGACGTCTTCAGATTCATCATTGTACATAAAGAATAATCAACAGAAATAAGCCATTGATAGATTTTGAAATAATGAAAAAATTATTAAATAGCTTTAAAGTATAATTTTACATTTGTATTAAGGTTCCAGCAATGAAGAGCTTAATACCTCAGAGTGTTTTGCCTCAGTTCATTCACCCACCACACACACACACACACACACACACACACACACACACACATCAGAGGGAGTAAAGAAATGTGTGAGAGAGACACACACACAAACACACATGGGGGGGGAGATTTTTTTAATCTTTTTTTGCCAGACTACCCCATGAATCTTTGGTTCACCTTTCCAACTGTCTCATGCTAGCACCACTATGAAGCATGTTTAAAGTCCCCCACATGCCCTTTCTGGAGCTATGTGTTAGTACTGGCAGATCTATGCAGAATGTCTGTTTTTGACGGTGAACAGTTTGATTGCAGGGGAGAATAGAGAAAAGTTTGAAAAGGGAGATGACTCCTCAGTGCTTTGAAAAATAAGATTTCTAATGTTTAACAAAGAAATCTGGGACAGTTAAAATTGAGAGCATTGACACAACAAAAGCATAAATGTAATCTGAACTTCATGGTTCTGAATGAAAATTCTTACTGTCTATAAGATTATTAAGCTGTATAGTTTTGTGGTTTGGTTAATTTTGGTGTGTGATGTTTTTTTTTATTTCTAAGATTTTTACATAATAAAGTTTTAAAAGTTTAAATGTTACTAGTTAAAATTTTTTTTCAATATGAAAAAGGACCATTATCAGTAACGCATAGTTAAATATGTTCTTTTTACGTTTTGTTTATTTATTTGATAATAAGCTCCCTTCAAGAATATGAGTAGAAATAAAAGAAATGTAACAATCAAAGGAAGAAGGAAAGCAGCTGAGAGTGAGCTTTCTGAAAAAAAAAAGAACAACCTGTCAAAGGACGGTGTATGATTACAGAACAAAGCACAGAAGTCAGTAAAGTCCGGGGTCTACTGAGTCAACCTTCAGGCCAAACCTACTCTGAGTCCAAGGTCTACTGCAGTCAACCTTCAGGCCAAACCTACTCTGAGTCCGGGGTCTACTGAGTCAACCTTCAGGCCAAACCTACTCTGAGTCCGGGGTCTACTGAGTCAACCTTCAGGCCAAACCTACTCTGAGTCCAGGGTCTACTGCAGTCAACCTTCAGGCCAAAGACGAAACCAAACCACAACCCTGCAAACAGAGAATGGTGAGATGATGCAGAACTGCAAATACAGAAGTCGTTTACCACGACAGGAAAAGTAGACACTATCAGCTTGGATCTATTATAACAATATGGTTTCTTGGTCCTGGGCGGCCAGAGGTGCACACCCACAGACCTGCCGCCCCAGATCCCTAAGCTTCCTACTGCTGATCAGGCCCCCAGAAATGATTCAGATGCTTATATTAACTCCATGCTGCTTGGCCTATGGCTCAGGCACATTGCTAGCTAGCTCTTACAATTTAACTCAACCCATTTTCATTAATCTGTCTGCCACATGGCCCGTGGCCCACCTGTGATCCTTACATGCTTCTTCTTGGGCGGCTGGCTCAGTCTTTCTGACTCTGCCCTGCTTCCCCCACCTATGCTGTGATTTCCACGCCTACTTTTTTTTAATGGTGCCTGTCATGGGCCAAAACAGCTCCTTTATTTAAAGATTGATATTCACAGCATACAGAAAGACATTTCCACATCAGTCTATGGACACTAAAAAGGAACCATGAGATATTGTCGATAATTTTAAGGTCAAATAATTTGAAATTTTACATTTAATAATGTAATATCTGAGAACATACACATTAGAAGTGCTGGTATAAGCAAAAGTAAAGCCAAAGAGACTATATAATCTATATAGTATATTTATAATAGCATATTATATATGAATTACTTATTCATACCAGCACACAGACACACGCACATACAAGCACACACACACACACACACACACACACACACACACACACACACACACCATTTGTATGTATTTTAGGATGTGGGTGTGCTATTAAATTGAAAAATATGGAAGTTCCACAGACAAAATGTCAGGTGAATATGAAGTAAAAATCGTACCAAATATTTAAATAAAAAATGTAATGGGATGTAAAATAAGGCAGGAAAATGTGACAGTTTTCTAATATTTCTTATGAGGCCATTGTAACTTTCATGTCAAACTTGACAAGAAAATTATGAGAAGGAAAATTACAGGTCACCCCCCTCATAGATTGATATGTGAAACATTCGAAGAAAAATACAAGCCACAGCAATTTGCCATACTAAAATGGGAAATGTGTCATAATTAAGATAAATTTATTTTAGAAGTAAAATATCAGTTTCATATTTGAAAAGCAACCATCTAATATCCCCAGTAAGCAAATCTGGAGAACCATACAATGATCTCACTGAGTGCATCTACCATATCACACACAATTATGTAGTCATTCACACTAATCATTCAAAAACACTTTTAAGGACTATGAACAGAAGAGGGTGGTGTTTTCTTCTCTACTGTGCATTTATGAGTGTGTGTCACATG
This sequence comes from Phyllotis vaccarum, assembly GCA_033318265.1. Classification (NCBI taxonomy): domain Eukaryota; kingdom Metazoa; phylum Chordata; class Mammalia; order Rodentia; family Cricetidae; genus Phyllotis; species Phyllotis vaccarum. The sequence continues at coordinate 9,785,735 of JARWLC010000008.1, forward strand.
TCTGTATTGTGTGCCTATGTTTCTGCACATTCACGTACTCCTATACATTTATGTAGATGTCAGAGGGAGATATCAGGTGTTCTGGACTGTCACTTCCTTATTCTCTATCCCATTTTCTTGAGACAAATTCAAGAGTCTTGAGTCTAGAGTTAGGCTAGTCACCAATAATATCTGGCAATCGTCCTGATCTTCCCGTTTTTTCCTCTCATGTAAATACACAACCACAGATGGGTTTTGAATGTGGGTTCTGGAGATTTCAACTCGGTTTCTCAAGATCGTGCAGCAAGCAATCATGCCCACTGGTCCATTCCCAGTGATGGAATTGAGTAAAAATCAATTTTATTGTTATAATTTTAGTTATGTGTTTTTGTGTGGGTGGCCATGTGCATGGGAATGCAGACACTCTCAGAATCTGGAGTTATGTCACTGGAGCAGAGTTTCATGCAGTTGTGAGTAACCTGATATAGATGCTGGGAATTGAACTCTGACCCTCTGGAAGAGCAACCGCATTTCACCCCCCTAGGAATGATTTTATTCTTAAATGCTGAGCCATCCCTTCAGGTTCCCGAGAGTGATTTTAATCTTAACTGCTGAGCCATTTCTTCAGGCCCTAGGAATAAATTTCATCTACAAAATTTTGCCTGAGTTATATCTGCATCTAATTTATTATTTTTGGCATGAAACATTGTGATTTTGCAGGAGATAACTGCTCATTGCCATCTGCATGATGCTGAAGCTCTCTGCCAATGTTATTGCACAAGCAGCAAAATGTATTTGAACTTTAAAGGAAGAATTTGAAAGACAGTTTAATAATAACAATAATAATAGTAATAATAATAAAGTAAGAAATTTAATTTAAGAAGGTCATTAGTTATATGACAATACAATATATACAACCTGACTATATTTTCAGATATCAACAAGCAACACATTTAACAAATACATGATATACCTAGGAACAATTTTTTAAAAAGTAAGAATGTATAAAACATTTTTGTGGAAACAAAGACAATGGATCCATCACAAAGAGATGCCTGATCTTCCTAAAGTGATTGCCAGGTTTAAAATTAAAAAAAATAATTTAAAAGAGTAAATTTTATTGTGGGAACTGACAAGACGACTCTAAGGTGTATAGGTAACTGAATGCTCAAGCAGAAGTGGAAGGACCTATAAAATGTACAGTAAGAGACCATGTACTCCTGGGCTTCAGGAACTCCAATCATAGGTTGTAAAAGAACAAAATATTGAGGAACCAAAGGGTCAGTCATGCAACTGAGCAGACAGGGAGAGTCACAACACCCTACATATCCAGGTAGTTGAATTTTGTAGAAATATTTGGTCAGTGGATAAGGCGTATGAAAAAGAAAAATGTCTGCTACACTCCATTTTAGTTACTAGTTAGATATAGATCCTTGTTATGACTATGTTGTTGGCAGAGTGTTTTTATAGGGAGCAAAACAATGACTATAACTGAAAAAGATCTGTACATTGACAAAATTAAATATGGAAATGTAGTCACCATTAAAACATAGACTGGAAGTATTTAAAACACATAAAATGTACAGCGTCTACTTGTTTTGTGCGCAAAGAACACATATAAGGTAATAGAAAAATACTCCGCTGTGTAAACGTGCACAAGAGACTTAAATACATAATGTAAAGCCTGAGTAATGTACTCAGTGAATACAAAGAAAAAATGTTTAATCTCCTTGTTCATCAAGCAAATACAAATGGAGAACTGTCAGTAGCTACTGAGGCTGAGCATATGCATACCATGTGAGTCAATTCCAGACTTTCATTTCTGCACAGTTTAAAATTAAAAAACTTACTGTGTAAAGCAAACACACAGAGAAATGTTGATAGCTGTTCATAATGGCCTCAAATTAAAAACAGTCCAGATTTTGTCCATCAGCAGATGAAGAAATAAATACTGGGTGGTATGTCTATATGGTGGAATACTAAATACTATGCAAACATTAACAAACTAGTTCTCTGTCAAGCCTGGTGGGTTTCACAAACATATTGTTGAATGAAAGAATCAAGGTATGGGGAGTGCAGACTGCATGATTTAAACAAAGTCCGAAAGTCCACATGAGAATTATGATTTCACTGAATGTTTTAAAATATGTAGCGCGCGCTTACGCGCGCTTGTGTGTGTGTGTGTATGTGTGTGTGTGTGTGTGTGTGTGTGTGTGTACATGTGTATAGAGGCCATAGGACACCCATTATTTTAGAAATAGCATTTTCCACTGGTCTAGAACTTACTGGCTTTCTTAACACACCCCAGGACTCCACCTGTATCTTCCCTATAGGTTTGGGATTATCAATTCATCCTGGGCTTCTTTTCCTATACTGGTCTATGGAATCAAACTCTGGTCTTCCTGCTTATAATGGAAACACTTTACTGACTGAGCCACCTCCACATGTCTGTTTCTAATTAGCATATAATGACAATATATGTCATTGTAATTGTAGGAAAACATTAATTTGTTCCATTGTAGAGCATCATCTTGCTGCCTCAGGAAGCTCTATATGAATATAATATTTTTCTTGTTTGTTTATCAAATTATTTGTAAGAAAGAGAAATACATGAAATTCCAGAAACCCTTGACATTTAGAGATGTAGTTGGAATTTTTCCTGTGTTCCTCAGCTACTTGTTTCCAAGCAAATACTTAGAGGCTTATATTAATTACAAACTGTTTGGTCTATGGCTCAGATGTCTTTCTGGCTAGCTCTTATATCTTAACTCAGCCCATTTCTATTAATCCATGTTTTGTCGTATGGCTCCTGCTTACCTGAGTTCTATTACATCTTGCTCCCTCAGCAGCTGGGAACATCTGCTCTGACTCTGCCTGTTTCCCTCTCTCTCTCTTGGATTTCCCACCTCGTTGTAAGCTGTTTTGCTATAGGCCAAACAGCTTCTTTATTAACCAATGGTAGGAACATATATTCACAGCATACATTATAGAGACTTGAGACTTCACTTTTGTCATCATAATCTTTCTCAAAGTACAAATCTTCCAAATAATATATTTGTGATATTTTCATAAAATGTGGAGTGTTCCCTGGGCAGCAAGTTTCTGTGGAGGTAGTAACTACAGAAGTTATTCTATAACAATTTATAGAATAAAAGATTAATTCCTATTACAAGGAGATGTTTTTCAGGTGGAGGGGGCTCTTCAGAATCTCCAAAATAACTTTAGCAGGTGACCTAATTCTGGCAATTATTGAGTTCTGGGGTGCAAAATTCTCTGAGGGAGTCTGTTTGATAAGTTTGGGATGTTGCACAGAACCAAAAATTTGTATTCTATGAATATGTAGAAGCCTGAATACACTTCTAGGTCTCCATTTCCCAGATTTCTTTGACCTTGGGGGTAGTATGAGCGTGAAAATTTCAGCTAACCATTGACCCTAGTCCTCTTATCCAAGCCACTGTACTCATGCCGTTGAGTGATGACTGTCCATTAATGAGCGACCTATAAGAACTAACAGAAAAGAGCCAGATGCACAGAACAAAACCCTAAGAAGCATAGACCCTTCAAACCATCAGTGAGATCTTGCCATTGCTTGGCTTCTCTTGGGTGAGTCTGAGGAAGAATAAATGGGTTATTTGAATTTTTCTTTCCTTTATAAAGGTCCTAGGTATGTCTCTCTCGTGTCACACTGCAGATCCCCCCCCCCAAGGAACAATGACACAATGAATGCTTCTGAACAGAAGGCTTGTAAGTCAAATGGTAGGTCTTGCAGAAAAGCACTAGGTCCATTAGTTCAGCTACGCAGAGTGGAAATTACAAGCAATTATGGCAGAAGTTTAGAAGGCAGAGGGCCAATCCTTGCTTGCTGGATTGCAGTGTGTCTGAAAGAGGTATTCAGAACTTATTTTCTATGATGCTTGTAAGCCATCATTGGTCTCCTTTCATTAAAAGAGAATGTGTAAAATCTACATGGAGGTAAACAATGAAGTTCTAGGAAGCCAGACATCCGATTAAGAGCCCGGGCTCTGAACTCTCGGGACTACAAAAAGTCTTCCCAATCTTGTTGGGATCCTAAGGTTGGGTGAGTTGTCATGGTTTACCAAATAGATCTAGTGTAAAATCCTCCACATATTTAATTTTGCTTTTCAGAAATCTGAGATTTAGTGTAAAGCAAAGGACAATTGGTGTGTCCAATTCCATGGATAACAAAACCGAATTTCCCTAGGAAGCCTGGCAAATGATCTGGGGTTTTAAGAATATAAATCTGACTTTAATTAACTCAGAGGACCTTATTGCCAGCCTTTATTCAGCCCAAGGGGCCACTGCTTATTTTTGCTCCTTGTGATTTTCTGCAGCTAAAGTCAAATACTTTGTATGGGGACACATATAATTAAACTTCTAGCAAATAGTTTGCAAAAGCAAAACAGACCATCAACATATTCTTTTTTTTTTTTTTTTCTTAAACAACTTGCAGGGCATTAGATGTTATTTATGGATGCCACTGTCACCTGTTTCTTAGTTGCTTTAAACTCTGCTTTCTTCTGTCCCCACACCATACTGAAGTCACAATAACCCAAAGTACTGCACCTGCCTGCAGAAGTCACTCCTCAGGAGGCTTGTTTAGCTAAAGGAAACACCAGCATCCACAACAGATGCTCAAAGAAGGGATGCTTAGGCCCTTCAGTGGGATCTGGTTCTCATTTGCATTAAGCCTATCCTCATTTTATTTTAGGAGTTGATTTTATGACATGCCTTATATGCTTTGCTTATGCAACAAAGAGCAGTTACCAAAATAATACAATTCATTGCCCTTATGTCATTGAATAATCTAATGTTTAGAAGAGTTAAAATTTAAAACAGGAATGGGTTAGATTTTTTTTTCACAAGTTTAGAAACAGCAAATAGGATATTAGACACACACATTCACTCAGACAGTTTGGTGGTTATCCTTGGGTGTCAAGTTGACTGAATCTGGAATTAAATAAAGCCCAAATGGCTGGGCACACCTGGGAGGGATTTTTATTTTCTTAATTCAGTCAAGAGAAGTGGGAAGACTTCTAAGACTTCTAATTCAGATCTTTTGACTTGGGAATGTACATTTTTAATCCAGATCTTTTGAGGAGGGACAATCCACTTTTAGTATGGGCCCCACATTCGGCTGGCGTCTGTGGTAGGATTCAGGTGTCAGCTGATAAGATTTGAGGATGCTTATCCAGGGTCCCGGGCTCCTGAAGGGGGAGTGACCAACCCCATTGATAAAGGCTGCTGGGATCTTGGGGCCCGGTTCTCTCTCTCTCTTTTATTTTTTTCTTGCCTGACCAGGAACCGAACCCGGGTCGCGATGCTGAGCGCAGAATCTTAACCACTAGACCAAGCCAGCCTCCCTGGCATCTCTGCCGGGACACGAACCCAGAACTTCTGGATTAATGGGGTTGGCCACTCCCCTTTCAGGAGCCCGGGACCCTGGATAAGCATCCTCAGATCTTATCAGCTGACACCTGAATCCCACCACAGGCATCCTGTATAAAGGACATGAAAGAAGGAAACTTGCTCTCACTGGAAAGTTAATTCCCTTTTAATATTAGTGCCTGCTTCTTTCTGGCATATACTAAAGACCAGCAAGGACATTCAGCCTCATGAATTGAACAACTATTGGATTTTTGGACCTTTTATTGGTAGACAGAAATTGCTGAATTAACTGTACCACAGTCTGTAAGCCAGTCTAATAAATTCCCCATTATGATACATATATATAGATTTATTCTGTGAGAACTGTTTCTCTAGAGAACCGTAATATATATATGTATATATATTATATATGAATATATGTATATATACAATGTTATATATATGTATGTATATATATATATGTATATATATATATAAAACATTGAATTTTCTGCAAGATTCATGGGGAAAGGGATACGTGCCCTAGATTTAAAACTAATACATCTTTATTAGAATTTTTATCTTTACCTTATTTGTATTTGCATTTTGTCTACATGTAGTATTCATGTGTGCCACATGTGCTCAATATCCATGGAGGCCAAAGGAAATGTTGGAATTCTTAGACCTGGAGTTAGAGATAGCTGTGAGCAACCCTGTGAGTGCTAGGCTCTACTGCCAGGCACTTCACAAGAGCAGTAGGTGGCCTTAACAATAGAGTCATCTTACCAGCCCTCAAACTCATGCCTCTTGAGTAGGGGCTACACCGCAGAGCCCACTAAATCCGGTGTGAGCCAATGGGGCATCTTCATTTTTCTGAATGTGACTCCACTTCGCTCAGCTCAGGTCATGACACCTGTGTCAGAGGATGGCTAAGTCACCTCTGTTTCACCCTCTCCAGCCAACGTTTACTAAGCACCCCTGCAGGTAGCTGTTGTTCTCCGGGATATATATCAACCTACTCAGTTGTTCTCAAAGAACTACATGGGAGGTTAGTCTAAATTCTCACATGTAGCTAAGGAAGTTGGGGTCCAGAGCAGGTAACTTAAATACCCCAACCTTTAATAATAGACCTTGAATTTGACCTAGCTTTCCTGGCTTTGAGGGTTTTAATTACCCTTGCCAAAAGTGGTAGACAATGATATTAATTAATATACAATAAGACTTGTGCATTCATCATGGTTTACCTCAAGCTTTCAATAATATCTTAGAGAGATTGCTCAGCGGTTAAAAGTACTTAGGCTTTTCCATAGGACCTGGGTTTGATTTCAGCATCCACATGGTGGCTTGCAACTGTTAGAGAACTCTAGTTCCAGCAGATCCAACACCATCTTCTGGCTTCCTTGGGCACCAAGAACACACATGGTACACAAACATTCAGACAAAATACCTGTACACATCAAATAAAAATAATTTTAAAAATCTTCAATAACTATTTGTGCCCTTTGTTAGGCAATTGAACACACACACACACACACACACACACACACACACACACACACACACACACACACACGCACATAGAAAGGACTTGAGAAATGTTGGCTTCAGAATATATTTGCTTTAAGGGAGATGAAGAAGAAAATAATTTCCTGGCAAGTCACCATTTCTTTTATATTGCCAGTTTTTAAAAGCAGCAGGAATTTAACGGAGCCCTTCAGTCTCCCGCTTTCTCCTCATCGACAGGTCCTGGCTGGCTCAGAAGCCTTATGAATGACTTGTTTCCATTCACAGGGGTTGGGTGGCACACAGGAATCTCATCTCAGGGATTTTTTTGGATGATGCTGGAATGAGAAGGCAGCAGCACATCTGTGAACTCTTGCAGGTGAACCTTTACCCCTGACTCATGGCATTAACACAGAGATCCTGTCAAAGTCCACCTTTTGCCTTATGCTCTACTCTTTTGAACACAACTTAGCTGTTTGTTTCGTGTGAAGTAGAACTCCAGTGTCTGGAGTTATCTCTAACACTGTACACAGATTGACAAGTAGAAGTGGACCAATGAGATTGTGTTGTTTTTGTGTTTTGTTTTGAGGTGCTGAAGGTGTAAGCTACATCTTTGCTTGTGCTAGCTAGGCCCCCTGTAGCTTAGTTGCATCTCATTTAACACCAGTGACTTTTTGTCAGTTTATGTTCCTTTCACCCTGAAGACAGTGAGTAGTGTTTGGCGACAGTCTGGATTGTTATTGCTGTGAGTTTTGATGCTTAATTCTCTTCACCATGTAGGAAACCCACCATAGCTAAGGATGATCCATTCCCATGTTAGTATTGCCTCTCGTAAGGAAGCTGGACCAAGAAACACATAGAAGCCTTTCTTCCTCTAGAACAGAAAACTTAATCACTATGTGTACATCCAACTGAGACATGAAAGCATAGCCCATGATGACCTGCCACCGTATGCCCAACTAAAGTGATCACATGACAGAAAATAGAGACCTATGGTACGGCAGTCTATAGAAGCAATACAAACTCCATAGGATGCTCTAGAAAAGGAGTTGACCAAAGCACTTGGGAAAGGAATGTTGCAATATATAGCGAAGCTGACCACACACATTACTCCTAAGCTTAAAAATAGCAATGAATTCGTGTGTATTGTGGGCATGGTATACCACTGTTCATATGTGAAGGTCAGAAGACAACTCAGGGGAGTCATTCTTTCCCTTTCCAACATGGAGGCCTCGTGCATTCAGATCAACAATCTTTTCAGCAAACTTCTTTAAACACTGAGTTATTTTGCCCTTGCTGGTCCCTCCACAGCCAAAATTTCCACCCACCAGACACATGCACATGAATTCACTGAAAACACCCACTAGAGTACCTATAGTAATAGTATTTGAAGTTGTTGAGAATTGACAACAACTCAAATGCTCTTCAGCTGCACAATGGATAAATAACAATACATATATACATATATATGTAATTATATATATTATATATATGTATAATTACACATAGTGAAAAAAGAGAAAATCTTCTAATCCATTTTTTAATGTGTATGAAACTCATGAAAACAACATTGGATGAAAGAAAACATTCTAATATAAACACACTATGATTTTACTTTATATATGATACAAATAGACAATACTAATCTATTTCACATCAAGACACTGGGACTGGATATGGCTCACTCAGTAAAGTGCTTGCTTTATAAACATGAAGACCTGACTTTAGATCCCTGACAACCACTTAAAAAGTGGATGTGTTGACACTGAATTGTAATACTAGCCCCAAGGAGGTAGAGACACACATACATGTGAACACACAGAAACATGTAGACATACATACATGACACGGACACATATACACATACAATCATACAAGTAGTAACATTGGAAAAATAGAGTGATGGCCATGGGCGTATAGATTTCTTGCCCAGCACACACAATGCTTTGTGTTTGATCTTCAGAACTACATAAGCCATCCAAGATGGCACATGTCTGCTGTCTCAGACCATGTGAGGAGTTCAAGGTCATTCTACTCCACCCTAACGAAAGTCAGGATGTCAATCATATATCAGCCTTTGTTAAGAGGCTGTGACTAGTAGTAAGCCTGATGAGATCTTGGCGATGGGAGAATTTTTTTTCTTGGTCTAGGGTCTGCTACACAGGTGTGCTTGCTGTGAAATTTCATAGCACCACACACATCTGTTATATTCACTTTTTTTCCTGCATGTGCGTTATTTTTTTTTCAATAAAAGTTTTTAAATGTCCAGCTGGTGTTGTGGGAACTGGGACTGTGTATTTATATTCGTGTTTTCCCTTACATTTTTGGTGTCAATTGGTGCAATGGCACTTAACAGGTTCAACACCGAGCAAGTAGAGGAATTGGAAGTTGGCACTTAGTCCACCCCTGCCAGCTGGGGTGCCAGTGAAATAATACCCCCGAGATGATGCTTCTGAGCTGAAGGGCCACCACAGATCAGGTCCAGGGTACTTGCTAAAGAAACCTGTATCTGTAGGTCAGCATGGAGCCAAGAAACAGTGGAGGCTGGTGTCTGCAATAGCCCCAGTGGTAGTGGTGAGGAATATAGAGACAGAAAGTAAGTAAATAAGTGACCCAAATCTCCTTCAAAATGCCACTATACTCATGCCACTAACTTTGACTTTAAAAGGTCATGTTTATTTGTATATTTGTATATGATCTCAATGTTTTTCTTTCTTCATTCTGAGGCCAGGGTGATCACAGTATTTGAACGAGAAATAGGTTTCTACTTTTTAAAACTAATTTATTTATTTATTTGTACATTTTTTTTATTTCTAATTTCTGTGTACTACATCCATGCAGCGTCCTCAGAGGCCAGCTGAGGATGTTGCATCCTCTGAAACTGAAATTCCAGGTGATTATAAGTTACCCTGTCAGTGCTGGAAGTTGAAGCTTGTTCCTCTGTAAGAGCAGCCAGCACCCTAACTGCTTAGCTATCTCTCCAGCCTCCCGTTTATCTTTTTAATCCCTAGAAGGCAGATGGAAATTATGTGCTATTTGGTTTCTCTGCTGTTTGCTAAGTGATACTGAGCAATTCACTTACCTTGAAGTTACTTATCTATCAGAGTGTAGTGTTGACAAATGACACTGTTGTACCTTCTAGGTCTACTAAGGGTGACTCTAGGAAACTAATTTAATATGAAATCATGGAATCTCTCTCACTGCTCTCTACTAACACATTTATTTTCTTTCAGTTCTTAATATCCACCACCCCTCTTGGATTCCTCCTGGGGGAGGGCTTTGTGTGGGTTCTTATGCTATGGGTAGTTCTTGAGGGAGGCACCTTGCCTGGAAACCAAGGGAGCACACAGGGCACAGTGTAACATAGTGTTAGTCCTGGCGGCCAGATAGAGCTTGTCATTTGTGTCCCAGAGAAAGGTCCTGCTGTTGAAGACTCTAGTGTAGGCAAATAACATATTTTAAATGTCGTACAGCATACGGAAATTTCTATTACTGCAAACATTTGGTTTGGTTCTGTGCCTGTTCGGCATATTGCACATTTCTAAATTAAATCCCTTTTAAACAGGGTAGTTATGATTCAGGTTCCCGTCTCCCCATGGGTGGAGACTCACAGTACGTGTCAGGCACTCAGTTTTCTGCAGCTACATGTGCAGATCCAAATCACAATCTGGATTTTCTTCTGTAGAGTCAGAGGTGGGCTGTTGTACAGGGCTGATACTCAATGCATCCATTTAGAATATTGAGCTCCTGCAACTCTTCCATACAGGGCAGTGGAGGAGCAGAGAGTTTGAGTTCACAGTACTTTCTTCTCTGTGAAGCCTCATTTCCTAAATTAATAACTCCAGTCTTCTGGTGGAAGAAATCAGGAACAGCCTCTTCATGTGACTTGTGCATCCATGCCTTTGCATAAAGCATATCCTTCTAATACTAAACCACAGTGTTAATAATATTTTGCTTCTTGGAACCTTCTTGGAGTTTCCATTTTTCCAGTTATTGAACAAGTCCTGCTTCTTTATCCAGAAAGTAAAATATTACCCATAATATGATGGATGTATGGCAGATCCTTATGACATTTTACCTTCTTTGGGGAAGTCATGATGATTTTTTTTCTGCTTAAAAAAATAACCTATACATATCATTCAGTTTTGATCACTATTGACATTTTTGTATCGCTAACTTGTACCATAGTGGTATTTAACTTATTAAAATAATAGTATTTGTGGGACTAATGAGATGGCGCAGCAGGAAAGGGGGTAAGACTGAAGACCTGAGTTCCATTCAAGGGACCCGTACAGTGGAAGGAGAACTGAATCCTGCAAGCTCTTCTCTGATCTCCATAGGCGAACAGTGGCATGTATGTAGGTAAATACACACACACACGTACAAACACACACATAAATATAAAACACACACACACATACAAACACACATATAAATACATCCATAAACACACAGACAGACACACACACATACAAACACATATACACATATACACATACAAACACACACAGACAAACTCACACATATACACACATGCACATACACATACAATCACTACACACACACAAACATATCCACACAAACACACACACACACATACACTGCAGCATGAATTCTAGTAATTACTAAATGAAACTTGGAACCAGCTATCAGGGCAAAGCTGGAATATCATAGAGATAGAAACAGACCACAGACAAATCTCCCCCAGCTGATTTCCAGCTTCCTCAGCCTCACTCCTCCTGGCTTCTACTGAATAATAATCTGTCTTCCTACACCTGCCTTAAATATCTTCTTTGCCCAGTTGATTTACATCCAGATTAAGATTAAAGTTGTGCACTAGCTATTTGGTGTTAGGCCTTGGACTCATAGAAACCCAGAAAGATCTCTGTCTCTGGAGTTATGGGATTAAAAGCATAGGTCACCACTCCTGGATTCCCTCATGCTGGGATTAAAGGTGTGAGTTACCATTCTCTGACCCTTGTGGATTGACTGTAGGTGGATCTGTTCTCTGATATTGTAGACTCATTTTATTAAATATATAACATATCACTGCACATGTCCCAAATAAATCAATATAATTTAAAAATTCCGAAGTATATGATTGGTGATTTGGCTCAGTAGTGAAAAGCACTGGCTTCTCTTCCAAAGAACCTGGGTTCAATTTCCAGAGTCTATGTGGTGGCTCATAGCGATCTTTAGCTCCAGTTTCAGGGGATTCAATGCCCTCTCCTGGCCTCTGTGGGAACTGTACATGTGTGATGCACAGACACACGTGTAGACAAAACGCTCATACATAGAACTGTAAAAAGTAAACAATACCCCAAATAATAAAAAGTAAAGATGAAAGTCTGCACTTCTCTTAATTTCTTGTTCTACTCTCCAGATAAAGTCTGTGTCACTTGACCTTCATCTGCTGTTCCTTATCAACAAGAGCGCAGTCTCCATTTGCTTCAGAAATTAGTCACCAGTCAAAAAACTTAAATGAGGGATGCCTAGGATAACATAGTGTACCAATGATGCGTCACCAACTGCAAGCACCCAGCCCAGGACCTGTTACTTCACTGTAACTGAGACACTTAGAAACTTGTAGAGTTCAGACATGTTTCGCTATAAGAAGGTCCCTGACTTTTGTCTATTTGGAGTTTCAGAATGAATGACCTATGTTTGTGTCAGGATGTAAATTTACGACTCTACCTCAGTAGATTTTCCTTCTTTTTTGAAGACATTTTTGGTCTTAATTGCTATGTAGTTAATTACTAACTTAATTACCATGGTAATGCATAAGGGAAAAAAGTATGAAAAATAGAATATAGTAGAGAGCCAACAAAAAGTAGATTAGATGTGTGCATACAACAACTTCTCCTCCTCCTCCTCCTCCTCCTCCTCCTCCTCCTCCTTCTTCTTGGTTAAGTTCAAAGACTGTGCAATTAAGAGAAGAACAGGATCACCAACAAACAGTACTGGGAAGAACTGGATCTGCAGTCAGGGTGAATAGGCATAGTATGTGTTCATGTGTGTATGTGTACGAAAGAGACAGTGTGTATGTCTTTGTGAGTGTGTAGGTGTGAGTGTGTGCAATTGTCATATTGCTGTGAGACTGAGATACTGGTTCCTTTAACTTTGTTTTCTTATCCATCAAAAGAAGCTTAGTGTCAAGGGGCTCACTATGGAGCTTTCTGGCTGTGGTATTGTTGTCCTAACCACATCTGCAGCTAGAAGTCACTCAAAGAAGTCAATTTAATATGAAATGGTGGAGATCTTCCCACAGCTCCTACTGAAGTGTGGGAGTTTTGTTTCCCCATGATTCTTGCTAGTGGAGACACACACAAAAGTGCTGCCAGCATTAAAACAGTCAGATGAAAGCAGAATCAAGTTATACATTCATGAACTGAAGCAATGATGTTATGAGTGGAAAACATGGGAACTTGGGAGTTTATGGAGAGTTGTTTTTTAAAAAAATAAAAATATATATAAACGAAAGTAAAAATTAGCTAATGATATCATATGCAACTAGAGCTTTGTTCTCAGTGAAAGAGTTAAACAGGGATAAGAGACAGCCTTCATGGAGGAGAGGGCTGACTGTAAACCATAGGCTTTGGGTAGTTAAGCCTCAGGCTTATACTATTAACTATTGGCTGTTGAGTCTATCGCTGCTTTACCATGAGTGGGAGGCTGGCAGCTCTTTGCAGAGCCTGGTCCTTCTGAGGGTTCATCATAGTCTAACAATCCATTCAGGCCTAGGATCTGAATCATTAGCGGTGGTGGAAGGGATTGGAAAGAATAGACATTAATCAGGTCTATCATCTGATTGCTAAAGACTTCAACTACCAAAGTCTGTGTTTCCACTAAGTGCAAGATATGTTAGCGTCACTTCACCAGAACCTTCATCAGGCACATTGTGATGGCCAATTCTTTGGAGTTAACTGTGTTAGCAGCTACCATTTCTGGAGGTGTGCAGCAGTGACAACCTTGCTTGATTCCAACCAACAGCAATGACGGCATATCTTCTGTCCCAGTTCAGACACACTTGGAGCTTAGACAGTTCTGTGGAGTAGGGTTATCACATGGCTTACATCCTTCAAGGTCTATGTCACACCAAAGAACTCATTTATATTGCCATTAATGTGATGCCAGCTAAAAGAATAAATGTTTTGATTGTTGAAAGGAACATGTAGGACAGTATGAAGACAATACATTTCATCTTTTTTGATGAGCTGGCAGTGGTTCTAGGGATCAAATTCAGGGTCTTCTGTTTACTAGGAAACTACCACTAAGCTATGTCCACAATACTGTACTCTACTGAGGATCCTTCTTCCTCCAAAGAAGTGAGCTGGCCTATTCTGGCACTGCTCTTACATCATATGTGTCTTCCTCTCACTGGAAAGTTGTCATTTACCACAGCTCTGTCACCTATGCTACCCTCACCCTCATGGAGTAGATGGAGGGAGTATAGAGTACACTTCCACACACCACTTAGTTTCTTTCTCTGATGGCCTATATAAAAATTCAGATTCCACTGATTACCAAGTGACCTTGGATGTGTTTTTCTCATCTGAAACACAGAATTAATAACACCAATGTTATAGAATGCTTGCAAAGAATAAAGGAGTCAATACACATGTCATTCTCAGAAAGGCATCAACACATGGGAAACAACCAGTGTAGGTTACTCTTACCTAGTTTCTCACTTCTTAGAAACTTAACACAGTTCTGAGATGTAAGACATATATTGATTGGCAGTATCCTATATTTGCTTTATTGCACAAACTGGATATTCCAGCTGGATAGTCAAATTGTTTGGCCCTAAACTAGACAACACACCACAAGAATATATAAAATCAGAAGTTATATAGTTAATAGGAGTAGTTTTATTTATCATATTATTATAATCATTATTCATATGTGTATGTATAGGTGTGTGCATGTATGGGAGTGTGCATGTAGACTAAGACAGTTTCCATTGCCCACCAAAGGTTCCGCTGTTTGAATTCATGTCATCGGATTCACACTCACTGAGTCACCTCTCAGGCTCTAATATCTACATTTTTAACACTTCTTTTCAAGCTTTTTTTTTTTTTTAGACTTTTGTCCTATCAAATAATGTATGTATTCTGAAGCACTAAAGAAAGCCATTGGGTAAACCCATGGAAACCGCCATTTTAACACTTAAAACAATATTTGAAGACTATTCAAAGCATACCCACAGGCAAAAAATCCTTTTATTTCTGGGTCTTGGGAAAGAAACAGCAGAAATTCAAAATAGAAGTAAATCTCACATCACTTCCA
Organism: Phyllotis vaccarum; assembly: GCA_033318265.1. Classification (NCBI taxonomy): domain Eukaryota; kingdom Metazoa; phylum Chordata; class Mammalia; order Rodentia; family Cricetidae; genus Phyllotis; species Phyllotis vaccarum. The sequence continues at coordinate 9,800,888 of JARWLC010000008.1, forward strand.
GCCTGCCCTACTTCATAGCATAGAATTTGAGCTTTCCCACAAGTCCAGAGATCAAAATAATGTTGAATGGTATTCAGTTAGGAAAATACCAACACCACACACACACACACACACACACACACACACACACACACACACACACACCCCATGTGGTTGTCACTTCAAATAGTTTATTCCCTAACATGACACCTTCTTTTCTTTTGCTTGTGTCCCTTAATATTAGCCTACCACCCTTTTCTCGAAAAGATCCTTGATTGACAATATGGAGAAAACAGTAAGAAGTTCTCAATTCCCTAGTGAGAAGGCCATCCATGGATTGAAGAGAAAAAATGGAAACTCTTTTCCTTATTTAAAAATCTGTGCTGAAACCATCATCCATTTTTTTTTCCTTTCCAGGAAAGCACAGGGAAATGTACAAGATTCAGCATACTTATGACTGAAGAAAAAAATTGCCACCGAGTAATGTGTTGATCAAAGTTCTGAGCAGGAGAGATGCTCAAATATTTACTTAGAGCACTTTGCAGAAAGGTACCCAAGGGTGCTCCAAGGTGGCCACGGACTGACTCTTGGCAGAGACAGCACTTCCTCTGTTCTAAGGGACTATTCATTCCCACCTGGCGCTTCCTCACAGCCACTCCCTCCTCCAGGGCCCCTTAGGAAGATGTTTTATGAACTGTGTGCTTGAATATTTTCGTGCTTGCAGCAAAGAATGTTGTTTTCCTAAATCAAGAACCGAGAACAGAAACTACAAATCTGGCTTCTGAGCCTCAGGAATGCAACTGCTCAGACACTGTCCTGGGAAAGACTACAAAAGATACAGCTCCACACCTGGAGACAGATGCCCCACTGTGATGCCCAGCACCATCTGGGGCCTCTGTTTCTCTTCTTGCTGACTTTAGAAAAATCTCCTTTCTTTTCTTTTTGTTAATGCTAGTACAGATATAAGCCCTGACAGTCTGCATTAATTCCTCGTGTTTGATGTGTGCTTGGTCCAGAAGTCACTTCTTTTGCTCGAAAGCGGCTCCAAAAAATAAATAATTAATTAATAAAATAAAATAAATAAATAAATAAAAAACAAAAACCAAAAACAAAAAAACACACCAAGGGTATAATTCATGTAAAAGAATAGATTGGTGGTGGGGTGGGTGTCCAAATGGGCATCAACACCTGCACTTTGTATGTGACAACATTTGCTTTTGAAAGATGTAATTATTGTACATTGACTTAGCAGATGAGGTTGAATGGAAAATACCACTTAGAGCCCACTGGAAATTATAATATTTTGAGTCAGACTAAACTTACTTTTATTTTTCTAGGAATTACAAGTACATTTTCTTTTGGATAAAGTTTAGATTTATGTATTTTATGTGCATAAGTTTTTTTTGTTTTTTTGTTTTTTTTTTTGCATGGTGCCCTTAGAGGTCAAAGAGGGCTTCTTATCTTTTGTCCCTGGAGTTAGGAATGATGGTTGTGAGCCACCATGTGGGTGCTGGGAACTAAACCCAGGTCCTCAGGAAGAGCAACTAGTGCTCTTAATCACTGAACCATCTCTTAGACCCACGAATCCATTTCCTAACAAGGTTTCATTGGTCTATGCTGTGTTAATTTTTAGGAGGTGAAGGCATAGAGATTTGCTTTTTGAACTGTGGGGAATTTATGGTCCATTGAGATTGCTGTGTAGATAAATGCAATTACTACCAGACGTGACACCCTGAATTCAGTCTCTGGTATCCACGTGGTGGGAAGAGAAGACCGATTCTGAAAGCTTTTCTCTGACCTCCATACATGTGCACTGTGGCATGTGTGCTCACCCACAATTAATAAAAAAGAAAAATGCTTTTTTTTTTTAAAAATAGAGAATCTAGCTTTTAATGATTTGAGAATTCTAGCAATTATGAAGTTTTATTCATTAGAAAATATATTTGCCTTTGTGGGTAGCCATATTTCTGCATCACATTTGGGAAATATGTACATATTATTTAGGCTTATTTAGGTATATCCAATATCTCATACACAGAGAGTGTATAGTTAAATCCACAGTGATATCTCTTAAATACACATGATATTCAATATCATATCATATCAAATTTATACACACATTTCTTGCTTGATTCTGACAGGGGTCCTTTTACATAGACATTTATTCCTGGTTACAATTAAATATATAAATGTGTAAAATATATTCCTTCTGGTTGTAATTAAGTATTTTTCTCTTTCTAAATCTGCAGAAATTGAAGTAATTGCTTCAAAATTGTAAAATGTAGGTTTCATTCAGTACTCAGCCAACTTACATGTGTCCATTCTGTTTGAGACCTGTGTTTCGCTTTAAATCTCTTGTTATTTGGTAAAAGTTTATTAACTTGTGGAGTTAGAAAAATGTTGTTACAGTCTTGTTCCTTTTTTGTATAAAAGTATTTGTTCTGGTTGATATTGCTATTATTATTGTATGTGTGTGATGCGTAGGCATGATGTGCATAATTGCACGCATGCACGCACGTCACAGCATGCGTACTGAGAACAGAGGAAACTGGTAGGCTTGGTTTCTTTCCTTCACACTGATGTGGGCTCCAGGCTTTGAAGTATGTGTACAAGCTTATGTGGCTTAACCCCTCTTTTTCGATTGTTATAAGTTAGTGTGTGTTGTGTTTTGTGTGTGTGTTTTGTGTGTGTGTGTGTGTGTGTGTGTGTGTGTGTGTGTGTGTGTGTGTGTGTGCGTGCGCGCGCGCGCGGTCCCCCGCACGTGCACTCATAATCCCAGAGGTCGGAAATGAGTGGCTGGAGTTCTAGGCAGGTCAGAGCTGCTGGCGCTGGGAACAGAACCCTTGCCCCCTACAGGAATAATAAGGAATCATCAGATGCTGAACCATCTCTTCAGTTTCTCAGTGTTACTTTTTGTTGTTAAGTTTTCACCACAGAAAACTTAACGTAGCCGCCTATTGCCTTTGCAAATGAGCAGGAGAAGGCTGAGGAACGCTCCAGTCCTGTCCACCTTCCTTTACCCTGCTACCAATGAAATCCAGAGAAGACCCCTGCAGAGTCTCTCAATTTAGATTACTTGCTGTCTGCCTGAAATTCAAATTCAGCATGTGCTGTGCAATTTCCTTTGCTGAATCCACACTAAGGATCCCCGACTTACAGAGGACTTCTCAGTATAAAGAACTTTGGGGAGCAGGATGAGGAAAGAGTGTCTGTGCTGGCCAGCCACATTCTGAGAAGGCTCATTTTTGTCTGGTTCCGGTTCTTTTGCAAGAATCACGGGTACAGTACTATGTCTGTGATTACACTCAGAAGGGTGTGTGTGCTAGGAAAATGGCAATTAATGTCTTATCTGTCGTTAGATATTCTAAGAAAATAATTAGAGCTTAGCTTCGGGGCTCAGGGTATATCACATTTTTATTGTAGTTACAAATCTGTATCCATTGTTGTGCTGTTTACAACAGCAACAAAATAGACCAGCCTAGATGTCTGTCAACAGGGAAATAGATTATGAAAAACTGGTACTTATATGCCAAGGAAATTTGTTCAGCTGTAAAGAGAAATGAAGCCATGAAATTTGAGGGGAAATAGATCTAGAAATTTTATTTATTAATGGATGCTACACTCAGGCGAGTATAGGATGGTGTTTGTCAAGTACAGACTGAGTTTATCTCTTGTATTTTGTGTATAAACCATTGTGCTGGATGGTTTATGTTCACATGACACAAGCTAAAGTCACCAGAGAGGAGGGAGCTGCAATTGAGAAAATGCCTCCATAAGACTCATCTGTAATTAGTGAATGATGAGGGAGAGTCCAGCCCATTGTGGGTGGGGCCACTTCTGGGTAAGTGATCCTAGGTTCTATACAAAAGCAGGCTGAGCAAGCCATTGGGAGCAGTTCAGTAAGCACCCCTCCTTCCATGTCCTCTGCATCAGCTCCTGTCTCCAGGTTCTTACTCTGGTTGAGTTTCTGCCCTGACTTCCCTCAGTGCTAAAAATGTAAACTGAAATAAACCCTTTCCTGCACAAGTTGCTTTGCCTGTGGTGTTTCATTACAGCATTAGTAAGCCTGATGAAGACATACACCCCCACACACGTGGAAGTATGTGTATACGTTTGTGTGTGTGCCTCTCCCTCTGCAGGTGTGTGTGTGTGTGTGTGTGTGTGTGTGTGTGTGTGCCTCTCACTGTAGGTATGTGTGATGTGTGCGTGTGTGTGTGTGTGTGTGTGTGTGTGCGTGTGTGTGTGTGCCTCTCACTGTAGGGATGTGTGTGTGTGTCTCTCTCTGTAGGGGTGTGTGTGTGTGTGTGTGAAGGTGTGGGCATAGGTCAGATATCTAGAAAGAGGACCCTGAGAGAGAAACATGCTGAGGTTGAGGGAAATAATGACGCACGTGACATAAAATTGGGAAAGGAGCTATGGGGAGTATAAGGCTGCATGTGTGGACAGGAAAGGTGGGAAGAAGTGAGATGAAATCAACAGAAACAAATCATGTATGAAAATATTGTCATGGAACCTACGACTGTGGATGATAACTCTAGAAATGAAAAGTCAAGAGCAGCAACTGCCAGACCATATCAAGACCCATGTAAGATATTTACAGGTCAAATCTCCAAAACTCATTCATTTTTCTACAACTCCCTTATAGTCTGAACGTCAATGATTTAATAGACACCTCTAATAGTTTGGATTATTTCTCTGTATAAATGGAAAGGCATTTGTTTAAGAAAACTAATAAGCTATCTGAGTAATTCAACATATACCATAAGTCAATGCCAGATAGAAAATAGTTTGGAATAAACCATGAGTCAAGATTGTTATTATTTGTTCGTAATGATTTTCTACTTTTGACTAATCATTTATTTCACCATTTCTGTGTGTCTCCTTCGAAATCCCCCAAACAAGACCTCCACCTCTGTGAGTCACTATCATCTACCTGAAAAAAAAGAATTTCAGTTCACAAAGTAAAGTCTATCTAAATTCAACATCACACTTAGGATTTTCTGAACTGTTGGTGAGATTAAGGCATAAATGAGGGGAGAAAGGGACAATATACAATCTGATTATAAGACAGAAATTTAGGTACCCTGGGATGAAGAAGCTTGCTCATTTCACCATCCACTGCTCACAAGTGATTTAGTTCTGGAAACACTGCTGTGTTTTATAGGAGAGATAGGACCTCTGGTCTTGTTGAATTAAGGGAGGAAAGACTAAAATCTACTCAATTTCTAGAGTTTACTCAATAATGAAAACAAAAATAAACCAGTGTCGGCTTGCATGGCTTGAGAATGCCAAGAATGGCGATGGGACCAGTAATCCCTTGTCACAATTAATTAAGTATATCCTCTAACAGGCGGGACTTCAGACCCCTAATCTTCACACCTTCCTCTGGGGCTGCTGAACAGCTGCTTTGGAGGTCTTAATGAACCTCTGACCAATTTGGAGCATGGTCAAGTAGCAAAAACAACAGCCAGAGGTGTAATACGATATTCTGTGAAGACCACACGTTCAATATTGCCAGACCAGCCTTTGTGTTAGAGAGGTAATAACACAGACCATACAGAGCAAAGAAACCTGAAGACAGCTTTGGGACACCCATGGAAGTAGGCAAACTCAAAGTCAAATAAAATACCACCTAGAAAAGGTAACACAACACACTCAACTCCTGAACAAGAGCAACGAAACAAAACCAAAAATAACCCTAACCCACCATCATTATCCCATGATTCCAATTTAACTTGGGTTAAAAAAGGAAGGAGAGAGAGAGAGAGAGAGAGAGAGAGAGAGAGAGAGAGAGAGAGAGAGAGAGAGAGAGAGATCTAATATTTTTGTTTAGTTCAGTTATTCTTCATTTTTTTAGAGGAAAAGAATTCTTATCAATCAAGCCAAGAGTTTCTTTGGTCTGTTTTCTCTAGTTATCAATTACCGAATCGCCTCTGAATTTCCAAAGGAAGAGAGATGGTCCCTTCTGAGTGTCAACATCGATGTTGTTGGTCTTTTAAAGCTCTGTTGTCTTCTCCTTTTTTCTCCCTGCTCCTTGTGAGTGCGAAGGATACCCTTTAAGTTGCACTTGGTGTGATGGAAGCTTGTGTATTAACTGCCCGCCTCAATGTTCTCAGATATTTGCTTGACTTTCAAAGGGGACTTGAGTAGTTAGTCAATGAAAGACTAGCTGAGTAACACCTTCTGAGGTACCCATATGGATGAGAAGCAGCTGTGGACCATCTAACTTCCTTTTGAAAATTAGTGGGCTATTCAGTAGTTTATAATTCAAGACAAAGCTAAAGAAACTCTGATTTGATTGAAGTGAATTCTTTTTCCTCTAAAATAAATACAGCTTCATGGAGGACATACATACACACACACACACACACACACACACACACACACACACACACACACACACACACACACACACACACCACATATATGTTTCTGCATCTATTGACCAGAAGTTCAGTCTGTATCACAATCTCACCAATGGAAAACATGAAGATGGCGACTCATCCAAATGGAGCCTTGAGGCAACTGATGTGGGAATGTCTTTCTGTATGCTGTGAATATCAATCTTTAAATAAAGGAACTGTTTTGGCCCATGACAGGCACCATAGAAAAAGTAGGAGGGGAAAATCACAGCCTAGGTAGGAGAAGCAGGGTGGAGAGAGACAGACTGAGCCAGCTGCCCAAGAAGAAGCATGTAAGAAACACAGGTAAGCCACGGGCCACGTGGCAGACAGGTTAGTGAAAATGGGTTGAGTTAAGATGTAAGAGCTATAGCAATGTGCATGAGGCATAGGCCAAACAGCATGAAGTTAATATAAGTGTCTGAATCATTTCTGGGGGCCTGATCAGCTGTGGGTGGCTAAGGGTCTGGGGCGACAGGTCTGTGGGTCTGGACCAAGAAACCTCATTATAACAGACAACATTGCTGTTCTGTTCACTCTTGTAGCTCTGTCAGAACCAAAAAAAAGAGCTGTGTGTCTGTCACCTGATTTACAGGCTATGTGAAGAGCTCATACCAACTGACCAGCCATCTTACTTTAAGCCAGTGGATTAGTAGTTCATTTCATGACAAACACAAACCAACATTCCCCTGAGCAGATTATTTATATAGAAAGAGAATGTAACTAATCTCAAAATATCAAATCCCCACATATTATTAAAGTAAATGGTGGGGCTAAAATGATGTCTTGGTGGTTTGTGAGCATTTGCCGCTCTTGCAGACAGGACTAGTTTGATGTCCAGATACTCTCACTCTGTAACTCTCACTCCAAGGGAATTGAGGTCACATTCTGGACTCTGCCAGCATCTATACGCACACAAACACATATTACATACAAATTAAAATTTGAAAATACATCTTTAAAAACTGAAACTGTGATTAGCCAATTAGAAAAAATAATGTTTATGGGAATATACCTAAAGGCTCAATACTCTTATTTAGCTACTACCTTGATTACTTTAATTTTTTTAACAATTTTATTCTCAATTTAAATATCATGAATTCACTTGCTTTGTTTACAGAGTTACATAGCAATGGCTACAATAAATTTTAGACTGTTTTTGTCACCCTATAAAGAAACTGTAGCCCCAATTAACTTTACTTTCTCTAATGTCTTCCCACAACAATAAAGTTGCTTTCTGTTCCTATTTATTTGATATTTGGGACATTTCATATAAATAGGGTCATGTAAAAATGTTATTTTGTCTCTAATCTTTATGTTTGGGAGCATGGCAAGGGTGATTGCCTTGAGACAAAAATATTTGACTCTTTTAAATAAAAATAAAATATTTCAAGTTGCTTTAGATCATACATGAGAATTACATTTAAAAGCTGAACTCACAGGTGTTAGAAAAGTTTACCAAAAGTGGGGTCCTGTTGCCTCGTTTACAGTGTACTGGACCATTTATGATACAAAATAAACTTGAATTTTGATTATCTATTAAATTGTTTATTTATTTAAACATCATTGTATACAAACATATTATATCAAGTTCTTTTGAGATGCACTTTATAAGTTTCCCAAACTACAATGATCTATGTATGGAAGAGCAGTTTGTAGACACTGTGCCCTGCAGGGGTTGCAGTATTTAGATGAGCAAGTTTGCTGAGGGAGATAAAAGTGGTATTTGAATCCTGGCAGTTTCTTCTAGGATCATATGAATTTGGTCTTCCTTCCTTCCTTCCTTCCTTCCTTCCTTCCTTCCTTCCTTCCTTCCTTCCTTCCTTCCATCCTTTCTCCTTTCTCTCTCTTTATCTCTCTCTCTCTCTTTCTCTCTCTGTCTCTATCTCAACCCCTTCCACCCCCTTTCTTCCCTCCATTCTCTTCTCTCTGTCCCTTCTTTCATTTTCTTCCTTCCTCCCTTCCATTCTCGTTCTCTTTCTTTCTTTATCTCTCTTTCTCCATCTCTACTTCCTCTCCTCTTCCCTCCTTTCCTTCATTCCCTCCTTCTCTCTTTCCTTTTATTTTTTCTTTCTTGTAAACGTGTTTGTGTCTATAGGATTGCTTATATGGGGGATGCACATGACTAAAGTACCTTCAGATACCAGTTGAGGATATTGGATCCCCCAAAGCTGCAGTTACAGGTGTTTGTGAACCAGCTACTTTGGGTACTGGGAACCAGAATTGGGTCCCCTAAAAGAGCATCATGCACTCTTAAACACTGATCCATTTCTGTCATGCCAGAATTTAGCTTTTTAATACTGTGCAGTGACTTTAGAGAGAAGAAAAGGAAATATCTAGCAAGAGTTGTTCTGCACAGTTGGGTTTAAGTGGCTGTTCCTTAACTTTAAAAATGCCAATAATGTTCAGGTTGTAAAATGTTTACTCGTACATGAAGACTTGTGTTTGTTCCTTAGAACTCAGTAAAACTGTAGGGCATGATAACCCCAGTCCTGGGAAGTGGTGCACAGGAAGAGCCAAGGGGCTCATAGGCCAACCAGGCCTACCTACTTAGTAAGCTCCAGGCCTGTGGGAGACCCTGGAAAAGGAGGAGATAGTGTCTGAGGATGGAAGGATGACACCAATAACTGTCCTCTTTCCTTCACATGCAACCTCAGAAATATGAAGCTACAGACATATCAATATGCACATGCTTTCCACATACACACACAGAGACACACACACACACAGACACACACAGACACACAGACATAAACACACACACAGACACACATACAAACACAGACATAGACACACAGAGACACACACACAGACACACACACAGACATACACACACACAGAAACACACACAGACACACATACACACACAGACATAGACACACACACAGACATAGACACACACACACAGAGACACATACACAGACACACATACACACACAGACATAGACACACATGCACAGACACACACAGACACATACACAGACACACACACAGACATACACACACATAGACACACACAGACACACACAGACATACACACACAGAGACACACACATACACAGACACACACACAGACACACATACACACACAGACATAGACACACACACACAGACACACAGACATAGACATACACACAGAGAGACACATACACAGACATAGACACACAGACACAGACACAGACACACACACAGACATACACACACACATAGACACACACACACAGACACACACATAGACACACACACAGACATGCATACACACACAACACACACACAGAGACACATACACAGACACACATACACACACAGACATAGACACACACACATAGGCACACACACAGACACACATACACACATAGACACACACACACACAGACACACTCATACACAGACACAGACACACACACATACATAGACACACGCATAGACACACACAGACATAGACACACACACAGAGACACACACACAGACACACACACAGACACACACACAGACATACACACACACACAGACACACACACAGACATACACACACACAGAGACACACACGCACAGACACACATACACACACACATAGACACACACACACACAGAGACACACACTTACACACCACAGCTTTCAATAAAATTTGATAAAACTATGAGCTATCACTGGCTTCATGAGACATGAATTTGACTGGGTCATCAAAGACTAAAAGATTGCATGTGACACATTGAACTGCAGACAAATTTGTGAGCATTTATTTCCTCTGTCTCTCTCTGTCTTTCTCTGTCTCTGTCTCCCTGTCTCTGTCTCTGTCTCTCTCTCAATGATGACTGATTTGGCAGGGCACATGTACATCTGCAGACTTGTGGTCCTGGGTAATATATAAAACAGGATAAGCAGGCTATAGAGAGAACGAGTTGGGAAAGAGTATTTCCTCCTGCTCTGGCTTCCCTTGATGATGGATTGTCACCCGGAAGATGTAATAAACCTCTTCCTCCTCAGATGATTTTTCTGCTACTTTTATCTCAGCAACAGGAACTTAACCAGAACTCAGGCCAACAGAGGTTCATGTTTCTGAAAGTTGCATAGTAAAATAGATGTTATAAAGCACTGGAACACCTAGTTCCCAAAGAAAAAACAATCCCCCAGTTAACTAAGACAGACCATTGAATTTAAAACAAAAAAGTCAAGTGCAGAAAGAGAAGAATTCAGCACGCTGTGATGTGTTCACAAATTCTCACAGGACAGAATCTAGTATGGAATCAAGTAACTGAATTCACCCACCCTGCATATTCAGACTCAACGCATTAAGTAGTCCTGTTTAATATGACCAAAGAATGGCTCCAGATGGTGTCATGTATCAAAGGTCCTGGTCCACATGACCCCTGTGATGACAGACCAAGAGCTTGGCTTAATTGCAGAGCAGTAGTTAAACATGCTGATGAAAGATGCACCTGGTGCTTTTCTTTGGTGTATCTGCCCCACTATTTCATCATTTCACATACAGGAGTCCCACTCAGTGCTCAGCCTTGATTCTCCAATCCCAATACTGTGTTAACTAATGCTCATGTTAAACACACACACACACACACACACACACACACACACACACACACACACACACACACACCACAGCAGGGGGTGGGCCTGTGGATAGAGATACTGATTCTTGCAATAGAACAGCAGAGCAAACGTGCCACTTACGGCTTTTGAAACATCTGGTTCCACTTTCATGGCTGTGTCCATCTCCTAAGTTAATGACGTCCCACCATATGCCCGTGAGCAAAGAGTGATGGGACTGACATGCTGCTCAAATGGCCTGAAACAAGCTGCATCGTGTGTCCTCGGCCATAAAATGCCATTCAAGTGACCTCCGAAGCTGACATCTGCCCACATGTTGTACACATTTGGGGCAGGGTTGCCCATTTGTTCCATTCGGATCGAAATGTAAATATTATACATGAAAACACGCTACAGGTCCTTTCTTCATCCCTTTCTTAGAGGCCAGAGAAAGGCCAGGTTGACTGGGTACCAGTTACAGTCTGATTTCTTAAGGTTGTCTTTGTCATCTTTAGTATGTCTTGATAAATGTTAATAGATAAAGCCTCGATCATGGATGCAAAAGGCAAGGTCTTTCTCAAAGTACGAACATTCCATGAAAATCGACTTCGCCCAGCAGTGGGCCGTTTGGTCAATGTTGTTTGTCTCTGGTTTCAGTGTCTCTATCGCTACAGTTTTCTTCGTTTCCATGTGGTGCCTGGAATCGGATGGGACAGCAGGGAGTGTGGAGCTCTACAAAATCACTGCAACGAGAAGGGAAGAAAAAATAGGAGGAGGAAAAGGGTGAGGAGAGAGGATTCCAGATGGGATGAGTGGCGAAAGAAGGGGAAGTGGAGACGGAATGAAGGGGAGAGGAAGGAGGAAAAAGGAGGGAATTGAAATAAAGAGAGGAATGTAAGAAATGGAGGGAGGAGAGGAAGATGATACAAAGGAAGAAGAGAGAGGAGGGAAGAGAGAGGGGAAGGGGAGAGAATAAAAAACAGGGACAAAGAGAGAGGTAGGAAGACAGACAGACAGACACAGACAGAGAAGAGAAAGAAGAAAGAGAAGCAGGTACAGACAAAGAGAAAAGATGGGGAGAGAATCTGCCCTTCAGGAGCACCGCCAATATTTTCTTTTGTTCTCCCAACTCAGCGCTGTTGGCTGTGACACTGAATTAAGCAGAGTTGTGCCAAGCACAACTTCTGCACCAAGCCCGTGGCCTTTCTGTCTATCCTTACCTGTTCACAAGACTACCACGTTGCTCACAGAGCATAACGTGGTATTCCGCTGCACACAGTGAGGATACTGCCCTGGCTGAGTGCAAGCTGTGATACAGAAATGCATGTGTAGTAGCCCTAGGTTCCCAACTGGTGGACCTGGTTAGGAGGATTGTGGAAGCTTTAGGAGGCAGAACATTTCTGGAGGTGGTAGGTACCAGAGACAGGGATTGTAGCATCCTGTCCCCTCTCTGCTTCCTCTTGTGATGCACTGTGATCCACATCTCCCACCAAGTATTTCCTACCAAGGTGGACTACATGGAACCCTTCTTATCATAAAGCAAAAGCAACTTAGTTCACCTTTAAGTTTGGCTATAACAAAGAAATATTAAAAAGGAATAGATGAAAAGTGAGATTAGAGGTGTGGGTTCTACCAGCCTTACGTTTCATTAGGAATTCATTAAAGTCCTATGTTCTTATAATCATAACTCACAACCATTCTGAGAGTATATGTGTCTAGCAATGTACGGTCATACTGCATTGTTCTGAGCATCTTTCTTGGTAAAGTGATTTAAATACCCATCATATGGTAACTAAGTCATTACTGAGATCAGTTATTCACAAATTAAATAGTTACAGATGTTACAAGATAATACGGCTGTGGGAGCCATCCGATCTCAGCCTTGATGAACAAGTAATGGCTGCAGAGACTAGTAGCTGGTGGCTCTTTTGCCCCCTGTTTATGACTTCCAACTTGGATTAGAATACAGTGGTCAGCCTTGTGAAAGTAGAGGGGCACCTTCTAAAAGCCTCCAGTGGGTCCCGAATCAGGAATAATACCGATGCCTACATAACTCTTTTGTATTCTAGACACATATGTCTAAGATAAAGCATCATGCATAAAACAGCCACAGTAAACGCTCAACACCAGTGTAATAAAACAGAACAATGATAACCCAGCATTCTAGTAATAGTTATATGAACTAGGATATTTTCGGAATTTGACATCTAACATTTAAAGATTTAGACCATGGTTGAATGTGAGCAACTAGAACCTCAGACATTAGAGTAGAGGATGGTAGATGCCTGTGACACAGAGAGCACTCACCACAACTTACAAGGTCCTGCAACCTCATTTCTCACTTCTCTGACTGGGCTTCAGGTCATCTTCTTATTTCCACCCAGTTGCAAGTTTGCCCCAAAGCTCTTTGGTTGAACAAAGGCTCTATGATCCAGGGCCTTAGCATCCATGATTGTGTCTTCCTTGAGGGCAGTGCCAACCTTCTCAAATGTCATTATATCACACCACCTGTCGAGAACAGCACCCAACTTGCCTACTAATTTGCTACTTTTAAAGTGTTCTAAGACAGTTTTATTTCCTGACTCTTTTATAGCTTTATTTGCAGACTTTGTCTTTTTCCCTGTGAAGAAGATAAAACCATAAGGTGATATTTCATTCAGAGTGTTATATACACTGATATGTATAAATCATTGATATTGTATTACATTAATATCACATAAACCTCTTTTTAATAATTTAATTGGCTTTTCTATGTGCCCTTCAATAAATCTATGGTATATGAGACAGGAATACTCTTCTGAATAAGTGTGCCATGACTAATGTATGCTTTTACTTGCAACATTTGTGCATAGGAGATCTTGAACATACAAGAGTCTTTGGAGGGGCAGATCTTCTGGTCAAGTGGTTTGCCGGCAGAATTATGTGGACCTGAGTTTGGATTCCAAGCATCCAAATCAAAACCAAGTCTAGACATGTGAGCCTACAAACCTAGAAATAAAATGGAAACAGGTGGATCCCAGGAGCTTCATGGTCCAATAGCAAGCTCTAGGTTCAGTGAGAGACCCTACTTTGAGATGATAAGACAAAAAAATTAGAGAAGATAAAACAATGAGCATTCCCCTCTGGGCTCTGTACATATGCTTGGACACAAGTACTCTAGCACACAAGTGCACACTACAAACGTCATATATATATGCAAATATCTCACAAGTATGACATTGTCATTAAGATATTACAGATTGAAATGTCTGAATTTGAAAAGTGCTTATCATATATCTAGTATGTGCTTGGTATGATATTAGTACAGTTATGCACTATAATTTACATGATTTTGGTCAAAACCTAGACTGGCTAAGGAGAATATAGACCAAAACGATGAACTTACCACTTAATAACTGTGATTTCTAACTTTACTCCAATTTTTTTTTCTTAGACACACAGGTGAGTGTATCCTTCACCCACCACTCCTTTCTAGCAGGTGGTGACTATAACATAGGTCCACAACAGTTCAGTATGCAGAGAATACATGATTGTGGAGGTCCCAACCACAGTTGACACTTCCAGGATGCAACGCCTACATCTAAGGCTCAGAGAACTTTACAGAAGGAAGAACAAAAAGACTCTAAGAGTCAGAGAATGATGACACCTGCTAAGAGATAACTTCCTCTAGACAAGACAGGGAACTAGACCCACAAATCTCAACAATATAGTAATCTAAGCAGTACCTGGACAATGACATCACCAACTGACAAGCCAAAATGGATGGAGGAATTTCACAAAGTTTTATTTTCTCCAGAAATGAGCCCTCCAACAGGTTATGCAATCCAAAATACATGCACATAGGATACAATTAAATGCACTGACTCAATGGATTCTCTCTCATATGCACACACAAAATAATAATAATAATAATAATAATAATAATAATAATAATAATAATAATAATAAATTAAAGAAGCATTTGAGTGAAAGTTGGTGGGTGAGGAGAAAAATAATAAACTAATATAAGCAGTTGTCAAAATATATAAAGTAACAATTCATTAAAAGAGAACCCTACACTCTCTATGCAGTGCCTCACATATTACAGGATTATAGAGGAGCAGATTAACCTTTACCATCTAGTGACACTGTGGCTGTTGTAATGTCATGAAACAATGCATTATTACTGTGCCTATGCAGCCGGCATAAACAAATGACCATGCTGTCAGTTGTATTCAAGTGTAGCACATGTAATTACATGCACTGTGTGACAACTGATCATGATAATAAATGACTAAGATATGGAAACTTCAGAACTCTTTCCTGATTTCCCTGGTAGCACTAGGAAACATCAGTAGGTGAATGATCTGTATATTTAAGTCTGGGTATGGAATAACCAGCCATAGTTTCTGTAGGCATGTTTCTGTAGGCAACTCCTTATCCATGCTTCTTTTAATAGTAACAATTCGATTCTGGATCACTAAGCTACACTGCGTGGAATCACTTCTGTGTTTCTGCCATTGGTGTCCTATCTGAGATAAGTTTATATCCTCTCAGAGGCAATTTGTGCAACATCTATGCTGCCCAGCACAACAGTTACTATCTGTGCATGGCTTTTGGGCTTTTGAAATGTGACAAAAACTGAAAACAAAAACTTTAAATACCTATTCAAATTTGCTTTATATGGGCACAATAATGGAGTCATACTCGGGGACTCACACATGCTAGGAAAGTTCTCTATCAATGAGCTTGATCACCATGGCTTCTATTCATTTTTAGTTAATGTAAGCTTGATTATGGGCATGTGACCATTGGCTACCCATAAAGAACAGCTTAAGATATGAGAAAAAGAGCCAGTAAATTAAAATTAATTAATGCGAGAAATGCAAATATGGGGAATCGTGACATGAAAGTGTTATGCAGATCTTGTTCTCCACACAATAGATAAGTATCCATTCTCCTCCTCGTTGCATCTATTAGATCATTTATTTTGGTATCCACACCTCCCTCATGTACCCTGTACATGGTAAGTAATATCAGTTTTACTCCTGTTTCTACCCAACATGTATAACATCTTCATCACCTCCAGCATACAGAAGCCTGGCTGACATAAAAAAGATCTCTGTGAATTTATATGAGAGATGAAACTTGCATGGAATTGTGGAGCTGAAGATGAGTAGAAATAAAATCTTAAGAATTGAGTGGGGCGAGATGGGAAAACTGACATCTGCACTAGGCACGAAGATGAACACAGGGATTTAGGTGCAGAAACCCTGAGCTTAGTGACATAGAGTACGAGGATTCCTTAGCCCAGGGCCTTACTAGTAACCAGCATCTGAGACTCAGAGCGTTCTCTCCCAGGTGAGGCTGCCTAGACATGGTCCATAATGGCCTTGGTCTGTCCATCAGATTCTTTGCCATACTCATTCCTGGAGTTTGGAGTCACAAATAAAAATACTCAGACGTTCTTTGGTTTTCCTATAACTCTGCAGGAAAAGAAACATAATGCCCATCATGAATTTCATCTGTGTTCAAGGTTTAGTGGGAAGCTGGTAGCTTCATGAATATTCAAGAGAACAATGGTGGTTGTTCAGGAACATGCACATTTTCTTCTCCTTCATCTTTCTCTTCTTCCTTAGGTGTGTTCTCAAAACAATTTAAAATAGCTGTAAAAGCCTACTGCCTGTCGAAATAAACATAATTAATCACTTCAAAAAAAATGAAGGCAAAAGGCATGTGGAGATAGAAGAGGTTATTAAGAAACCAAAGATAAAGTCAATACACAAAACATATTCTAGAACTTTCACTATGTCAAAGTTCAACTACAAAATTGGCTGTCAACATCCTATCTACTTACAGTCTTAACCTCTATACCAGTTACTTCTAAATTGCTGTGACAAAATAGCACAACCATGGAAAGGGAGGTGGATCAGTGGAGGGTATGAGAAAAAATGTTTTTAAATAAGAATTTTATCAAAAAAAAGTTTACCACAACTAAAGCAACTTACAGCAAGAAGAGCTTATTGGAGGCTAACCATTCCAGAGGGATAAGAGTTCATCATCATCAAGGTGGAAACTGAGGCAGCATGCAGGCAGGTGTGGTGCTGGAGCAGTAGCTGAGAGCTCACATCCCCATTCACAAACAGGAAGCAGAGATTGCATGCTGAGGATGGTCGAGATGTTTGAAACCTTACAGCCAGCCCTTATAACACACTTCCACCAAAAAGTTCACATTTCCTAATTCTTCTCAAATAGTTCTACCAACTGTGGACCAAGCATCCAAAGATACGCACCTACAGGATCCGATCTCATTTAAACTACCACAGTTTTCTACTTTATATATGTATATGATGATTTTATAAAGTCAGGAACTGTATCAGTTGACACTCCATCAAGTCCCACATTATATGACACTCTTGCAATCACAGTTCTAATGACAGAACATGATCTGGGGAGAAAGCTACAATTCTTTTCCTTATGGCCACCTACTAGTGTACCTTGCACCTTGACTACAGATATTATTCATGGTGGACATCTTTTTTTTTTTTTTTTTTTCTGCAGAGTTACAGAAAAAACAGAGTATGTGAGTATTTTCATTTGTGACTCTGAGTTCCAAGAACAAGTAAGAAAAAGAGTCAGACAGACAGACCAAGGCCATGATGAACCATGTCTGGACAGCCTGACCTAGAAGAGGAAGCTCCGTGTCTCAGATGCTGGTCTCTAGGAAGGCTGTGCTTAGGAAGCAAACACTGCACATGTCAGAATTTAAGGTGGTTTGGCAGAAGTACGAGAGAGAAAATGCAGTTCACCAGTCCCTGCTGGACCTGGCCAATTTGTGTCCTTGGTGGTTGAAAGATAAACTGTTGGCCACATTCTCCCAGCTGCCTCAGTTCACCTTCCTACCCAGGCCTACCCTGTCTCAAAATCTGACACTCGGCTGCTTTTTACTTCCCATATTCTCTAAGAATTCAATGTCCAAGTGAGAAAAACAGCTTGCTGCAGACTACTTAGTATGTCTGGAATCAAAGGCACCGTCTTCCTTCCTGCTATTTCTGGGTGTGTTCTTCACACAAGAAAGGGCTTCTGGGGCATGTTAAAAAAAAAAAAAATCCAACAGAGAAGGCATTCCTGAGGTGGCTCAAATGTCCCCTGTGGTAGGTAAAGAGCACATTTGCTGCACTGTTTGCTTCTGGTTAGATCAGTCCTCTTTATGGCCTCTTGGATTGAAAAGGAATAGAGAATCAGAACAGTGGGAACCTCCCACACGTATGCCAGTGGTAGAGTTGTTGATGGTGATGGGGCTGGCTGATTCCACCTCTCCTTCCTCCCCCTTTCCTTTCTTCTTTTTGTTTTCTCTTACTCCATCACCTTTTCTTCTTTCTGGATCTAGAATTACTTTAGTCAGGGGTGGTTCAAACTCAATGTACAACTGAGGATCACCTTGAATGTCTAAGCCTCTTGTGGATTCCTCTAGAGTGCTGGGATTACAGTTATGTGCCAACATTCCCAGTTTATACAGTGGTAGGCATGGAGCCTAAGGACTTCCTCCAAGGACTCTGCCACTAAGGCCCGTGAGTTCTTTACAATTTCTTTGAGATGCCAGTCTGTTTAATGTCTCATTCTACAGGTGGAAATAAACATGCTTGCACCTCTCAGTCCTGTGATTCAGAAAGGGAATCATAGGCTCCTTGAGATCATGCAGAGGAGACTGGATTTCAAGTAGAGTATATACTTCTGTTTGGCTTTATTGAGTAGCTGAGGCAATGCAGTAATTTGAATGAGAATGTCCCCAAACAGTAGGTCCTCAGTTGGTGGTGGCTGTTTTGGAAAGTTTAGGAAACAAAGCCTTGTCCATTGAGAGTGGGCTTTGACTGTAAAGATTCCTGTCGTTTCTAATCACTTTCTCTGCTTCCTGTTTGCTGTTTAAGATATGAGCTCTCAGCTTCCTCTTCCTGCTGCCATTCTGGCCCGCTTCTATAATTGATAATCCACTGTGATGGATCCTTATCCTCTGGAATCATAAGCCCAAATAAACTGTCTTCTAAGAGTCGTCTTAATCACAGTATGTTCACCACAGCAATAAAAAAAGAAACACCACCTGTCAACAAGAAGATGCTTAAGACTGTTGGAAAGATCTGCATCTCCTATGCATTTAGAAATGAGGCCTTTGCTGGCAGTGAGATTTCAGAGCAATCCTTCTTAAACCATTATATGCAGGGTAACAATGTGTGCTTTGCCCCTCACATAAGAATTAAGGCTCTAATGAGAAATATACGAATATATTTGCATAACCCAAGACAAATACGATCAGTTTAACAGGAAAGGCAATGTGATAATACAAGAAATCCATGGGTCAGGACATAGGAAAACTCTCATTTACAATCTAGAATAACTTAGCATGATATTTGTTAATAGGATGAGTTCCTTATCCTTACAGCATACCCATTCCTGGTAGGTTTGGTCTCAAATACTATCTCCACTTGCTTTCCAGTCAAGAGAACATATAGTGTCTATATCAGGCTCTGAATCCTCCTTGCCTATTGCTACCACACATCCTGAACCTGTTGCTGGTGACTAGCTCTGACAAGGGACTTTCCAGGGATCATAATCAGATATGCTTTGCTGCTGGTGAGGTCATGAACTGAGCTCAACATTAATAATTGGGTATTTTTATGAGTAACAAATGTGGGTGTTAAGTACATTAACCACGAACTCTCCATTCCCTTCACATCATATACCCAATGAAATAAACAAATCTTGGCAGTGAACGTATTTTATCTCTCCTTTGGAATATCATACAAAGGTATGAGCCAGGTTCACAGACACAAGGCTAAACCACTCCAATCCCTTCTTGCCAATGTACATTCTTCTCTGACTTTTTTCAAAGTATCCCTATCCTGTTTTCAAAGCCACACTAAAGCTGAGGAAGTGTAATCTTAACTGCTTTATTTCAAAAGGGATATTTTATATATGGGGGTAGCACAGTGTCAGAGTGCTTGCTTACCATGTGTAAGACCATGTGTTTTATTCTCCAGCACCCTTCCCCAAATATACTCAATATTATTACTATTATTATGTTATATTATTACTACTATTATTACTATTATTATTAGTATGGCAATGGTTCATCTCCATCTATGCATTTGTATCCTTTTCCTGTCAATTATCATGCAAAATATAGTAAGACTCACTGGCAGGCTTTTAGCCTCTCACAGAGTAAAGAGAAACAGGATTGGTATAGGGGCATAAGAAAGACAAGATTACGATTACTCCGATTAGAACTGACGAGCTGGGAACCCCCACATCAAGTTCGTTCTATCCTTAAGATGCTCACTGTCTCCGTGGGGCATTGATGATTTATGGTTTCCTTAAGCAAGGATGGAAAGTGACCAGAGGAACTCTGGGATTGCAATGTCTAGACAGGGTGGAGTTCAAGGAAGCCAGCGCTCTCCGATTAATCTGCAGATGCTCTGGCAAACTTTGTTTTGTTTTGACCCTGGGAGGAAATGAGAAGCTTGTTTTTGTCTCTGACAAAACCCATAACCTTTAGGATATTGGTGAATGAACCAGCCTAGTCTATTTTTAGACCTCCCTGCCCAGCTTTGTGGGTCATTTCTTAGTTCTAGTGCACCAGTGAGGACTCCACTAATGAGCCAAGATGAAGGGAAAGGGGTCAGAATAGATGCACACTCTTATTCTTAACAATCTAATATTGCTTTAAAGCTATGCAGCCCTTCTTCATGCGTGCCCTCGTGTGCCCCACAGAGGAGCTCTTTGCCTTCAGTAAAAACAGAAGTGAAAGTAAAGACAATGCTCTTCCCGTTGTCATTGCTGGCTTTGCCTAGTGACCTGTTCAGACAGTTGGTGCAGTTAGTCATTGTGGGAGTTGTATTAAGTCTTAATTAAATCTTTAACAGCCCTTACTAAAGAACCCAGATTCTGAGTGCAGAATGTTATTTTTTTTTTTTACTCCATCCAATTGCAAGGGGAAAATAAAAGTATCTTGCGTAGAGAAAGTGGAGAAGTTGGAGGCGGTCCATGTAAGTGTTTGCCTTTTCTCCCTCTGGCGCCCTCATCTCTTCCTGCACGGATGGTAGTAATGCTGTGATGATGGGGCTGAAAATATTTTAAAAACATTTAAAAGTTACCATCGAGAGGAGAAAATGGTACATTTACATTCGTCTTTCTCCACTTAATGGCATTACCAGAGATGCTTTGTCCCCCTTGGGCCATAAATTGAGACATCACTCAACAGTTGTCCTGGCAAATTTCCCCCAAGAAGGCCACTTATGAAGTGACTAATCACATCGGAGCCTAATTTACTGAACATTTAAAGCCATTGGGGTGGTGGAGGGGATTAGGAGACTGTGAACCTGGGATGTGGTCCATTATGCCCCCAGACAGAGAACTCATCCCCGCTTCCTCTCCACGGAGACCGGGCTGCACTTCCTGTCCCATCAAACTGCAGAAATCAAGCCACCATCTTACTACTTTTAGGCTATGACATGCAATAGCGCTCCATCTTTTTGGTCTGGAATGGACATTAAGTTCCTTCTGGGGCAGGTTAGTGAGAGTTGAGGTGCATGCCAGGTCAGGCAGGAAATGGAGATTATAAGTGAAATGTAATATACCTTTCCTCTAAATTTGGATAACCCAGTGACTTAAATTAGGAAGACCTTAGTCCTGAACCCTTTCCAGAACCTCTTCATATTTCAGAACTTACCTCTCCAGTCACTATTTTCCCAACAAGCTTCCATGCTTCCAGAAAGGGGAATAATTAAAGAAAGCTTTTAATGTTCGTGTTATACTGCTGGGCCACAATAAAGAAAAGACCCTGGCCTTTGACAGAAGGGAAGTGTCAGCTGGCTTTCTGAAGAGGTGAGCACGCCATTCCTGTTCTTTCTGGTGTAAAGTGGTAACATACAACTAACCCTGTACTATAGGTGTGATGGTCACCCAAGAGACCAATATGGTCTTGCTGAAAAAAAAGCACCAGAAAAAACAAAACAAAACACAAATTTGGGGTGGAGATGAGTATGCTCATTACCAACCAGAACACAGAACAACCTTTCAGCCTTTACATAACTCTTGGCAATATAAACATAGGACAAGAGAGGTATCCATTCAATTCCGAAGTTTTCAATAGTATAAAATAAAAGGGCTTTAAAACACATATTCGGTGGGACTGGAGATGTAGCTCAGCTGGGAGAATACTTGCCTTGCATATAGAAAGCCCTTTCTCTGATCCCAGCCTGTACATAAATCAGACAAGGTAGTACTTATCTGTAATAATAGGACTACAGAAGTAGAGGCAGGATGACCAGAATTTCAGTCATCCCTGGATATATATATATATATGAGATCAGCATGTAACTAGAAAACCTCTCTCTGAACAGAAATCAGACAAACAAGAGCCCAGAAGAACTGCACCAGCTAGAATGTCTCTTTTGTCACCTGATAGATATGATCAGTTCTGATTGAGACTGAATTTATTGGAGCATTGGTAAATCAATTAATCCCACAGGGCAACTCAGTGGATTTATGACGGTATCTCTTTGGTCAGGAGCCCATCTTCAATTTCAGCTTGAGTTGAAGGAGGGTGCACCATGTTCTGAGTGAATTACAGCTACAGAGAAGAAGGCAAAGTTGCAGAGGGAATGTTCAAGGAACAGCTAATGAGCCAGAGTGTCTATGAGGGTAAAGTCACGTACCTGGGTCCTTGTGCTGCCAAGAGGAATTAAGAAACAAATGTAGATTCTTTTATGCAGAAGTGACCACATTATGTAAGACATCAAAACAAAACTCGTGTCCTTCTAGTAAAAGGTTCTTTGAATGTGAAGTGACTGACTCCAGACAAAGAAAATTCTTAACTCGTCCATGAATTCCATAGAGAGTTGGAACTTCCCAGCTTTTGCTTGCCTCTCTTGAGGAAGTTTCTCAGTCTAGTATCTTTAAAGGCACTTCCAAAGACTGAGATGACACATCACAAAATTTTTCACATGTAATTCCACATGCAATTTGAAAAACAGATCCAGGCCTGGAGGTTGGCTCCACGGGCTAAGAAGACATACTTACTGCTCTTCTTGAAGACCATAGTTTGGACCCCAACAGTAACATCACTCATAATCACCTGTCACTCTAGCTTCAGGGATGAAGGGGAATCTGATGCCTTCTTCTGGCCTCTGTGGGCACCTGAACACATGGATACACATCCATATATATGTGTGTGTGCTTGTGTGTATGTACGTGTACATTATTTTAAAAACATAAAATAATCATGTTATAATTTATACTTAATATTCATGAGCATGAAATTAAAAGAAATGAATGAATGTATTATTAATATTAATATGATTATATTAATATATAATAAATATTAATAATTATATTTAGAGTTAGCAAATATTGTAACATTTTATTTTGCAAAAGTAAGATGAATAAAATTTTGTAATTTTTATAATCTAAAAGTGGGGACATAGATGGTTACAAACCTGCAAGACTCGACAGAAGGTTCTCAAGAACACAAGGATAACTTATAGTATAATTTTTCATTATCTTTTTTACATTAGGTCATAACCACATATTCAACACAAGCCTGGTTCATCAAACTTCAGCATATAAAGGTCACCACTCATCTCCACTAAAGTTCCTACTTATGACAGTCATATATGTGATTGATTGCCAAGTTATTCAGAATATTGGCTTCAGAAATTAAATCTGGGCTCCGACCCAAATTATGCAACCATGGATAACTGACTGTACATTGCTTTTTCTTCGGGTTTTTAATCTCTCCAATGGGTAAGGTCACAGCACTACAGAAGTCATGATGATTCAATTACATATCAGCTACACACAATCTAGAATCCCCTGATAGAAGGGACTCTCAAAGGTCTGGCTGGGAAGGATTTTCTTGGCTACAATCACTGAGGTGGAAATATCTACCCATGATAAATGGTACCTGGTACCTTTCCCTTGGTTGGAGTTCTGAACTGCATAAGAGTGCAGAAAGTAAGAAGATTTAAGAAGACAGGTGTGTGGTAGTCCATCACTTTTGATCTTTGTTTTAGAAGAAACTAAGACAGGGGTAGTCTAAATATTAAGGTTTTTTTTTTTTTTTTTTTAAAGCACTTATGTAGAGTCAAGAGGTGTGCAATGATGTTGTTACCACAGCTGGTATAATCATCTCTGTATAAGTGTAAGGAATTGTCTTCTGTTTTGGGTGCTGTATTATTTTTTTTCTTGTTGGTGTGGCAAAATCACAGCTAGAGGAAAGTGTATATTCATTCATAGCTTGGGAGAATGCCAGTTGAGGTAAAGAAGGGCTAGCAAGCAGACCTCAGATGTCTCATCGCATCAACAGTCAGGAAGCAGAGAAATGGATGCTGGCTCTCAGCTTGTTTTCTCTTTTATATTCAATCTGGACCCCAGCCCATGGCATGGTGCTACCAACATTTAGGGTGTAGCTTACTCAACTCATTTAGAAATGCTGTCATGGACAGGCCCGGCAGTGTTTCCATGGTGATTCTAAATGTTGACAATCAAGATTAACCATGGTGGGCATCCAGAAGGAAAGCAGTGATAACCAGACTGATGACGTCACCAACCTTCTGAGGGCTGGTTGTGATGACAATCAAGTACCAATGCCACTTGGTGGAACAAGAACTCTCCGCATTGTGGCTGCAGGACAAGGCAGCTCAGGGGCTCTCGGTGCTTTCTGTGCGGGTCTCAGAACCCAGGGTGGAAGGAGAGGATAGAGTCCAGAAAGTTGTGCTTTGATCTCCACTAGTTCATTACGAAATGCCAGACTGCTCTCCCCACACACATGCATACACACACACACACACACACACACACACACACACACACACACCACTACCATCACCACCAACAACAAACAACAACAACAATAAATAAATAATATAAAAGAAGAGAGAAAGAGCAACATTCTACATAGTGATAATGAATGAAAACAGAGGAATGAGCTTCAGGAAGCATCAGTCTATGGTTCATTGTCATCTACATGTTGGATTAGCATCTAAATTATGAAATGAGTGCTTTCTCTATCTTTACTCTGCCTCTCTATGTGTCCTCGTACTTTGCTCCACTTTATCCCCCCCACACAACATTTAAGCTCCTTCTAAGCTATCAGCGAGGGATTAGAGGATATGATTTCAATGGACTTTGAAGAACTCACCGATGGGCAAAAGTGGTTTTGACTCTTTAAGGGATGACTTTCTGAAGACGTAGAATGTTGACATTCTACTTAACTCATCCATGAATTCCATAGAGCCTATTGACATTTCTCTCTACCTTCTCTACAGAGTGAGAAGAGCTCACTATTCTAGAGCTTTCTTTTCCAGTGGTCATGACCAGTGACAGCGAAAGTAGCAAACGCAGGAGTTGAAGCGGGGCTGGCATTTGGATTACACCTGGAGGAAGGAGGAGAAACCTGAGCTTTCAATGGAGGCGGTGTGGGAGAGAAAGCACAGCTGTAGAGTCACCACCAGCGAACATGCTGCTCCCCATCCAGCATCAAGATCTTGGCATGTCTGATAAAGAGAAGGTATCATTTACTCTTGACAGGTAGACAAAGGCTTCAATCATTTCAGATAAGTGGGATGGAAGGGATGACACCCATCACTCTCTGAATTTATTTCAAAGAAAAACTGACATGAGCAAAGAGAACATTCCTTAGGAATTTCAAAGCAATAAAGGACTGTCACTTTTCCATGTTTCATCTGCCATTGATTCTGAATTTCATCTTTGCCTTTTATCTACATACAGGATTTTATTTCTTAAAGGGTAATGGTCCCAAGGACATTTATAAGCTGGAAGGAGTTAGGTTCAATCCCAGGCAGACACAAGGGCTTGAAGTATTGAGGGCGGATTGAGGTTAAGTGCTTCCAGTGTTTATTTGAGTAAGACGGGTCCACTTTTCGAGCGTTTACCTAATGGCATTGCAGAGAAAGAGTAGAACGTTTATTGCAGAGAGAAATCTTACTTATTGAGGGATTTGTGTGACAGGCAGTCACTGAATCAGACAAAATAAATTAACAAAAATTTAATTAGCTTGTGTCGTTCTTGTCAAAACTGACAACTAAAACATAGAGAGAGATCCTGTATTCTCCAGAGAACATTCTAGGTTCTTTTTCCTGGTCTGAAAAGAGAGTTGAACTCAGATAGTTATTTATAGCATTTACATGGACTTCTCTCTTCTCTATTTTAGGAAAGTTCAAGAATAGGAGACATTTTTCCTAGACCATGAACCACAGAGCCACACATCCACATCTGTGCATCTCACCTGTAGAGCTCAATTTCAGGTTAGATTTTGTTTACAGTTCTTAATGTGATGAAGAGGACTCTCACCTAGTATCTTTCCAGCTTCTCAGTAATTATTGTATCTTCCACTTGTCTCCTGGTGTGACCAGCCTTCCAGAGAGAGTCTACAAGATAATGCAAAGGCAAGAGGTCTAGCAATTCATCCATTACAGTTTGGGGAAACTGTAAGTCGGAGGGTCACTCAGAAGTGTCTCTTCTGCTTTCTCCCTGTCATATTATTCCTACAGTAGGACATTCCCAGAGCTGCCCACTAGAGCTGGAGCTGTGAGGACCAATGCAGGTCCATATCATCATTGTTTTTGTCCTTAGAAAGTCCTCCTGGGCATCCAGATGTCCTCACTCACAGGTAAGTGCCAATGATAGAGAGATCCTACCTTTGTAGAACCCATCACAGATACAAATAGCAAGACCATGATGAGAACTGCCCATCACTGATCACTCCTGTTCCCCTTCAAAGAAGATGCTATAGGGGGTGGGGGGCTAATTGACAAGCCTACTGACATTTCTCTCTCCTCTCTACCTCTGTCATTTCATCTCTCTCATGTCGTCTCTACCGCTAATTCCTTGCTTTTCTCATAAAAACACCTTTTTCTATCTCTAGGTCTTTCCAACAGAGGTCAAAATGTAGCTGGGCAAACAGAAATTGAACTGTGCTTTGAATATTGCCACTGACTTTGTCTTCCCACCTGAAATTTAAAAGGTATGTTTTAGTGTAGAAAAATCACAATGTAATTCTTCTGCACTATGGTTCTTACAGCCAACCCATCAACATTCGACTCCTTAGGGAAGTCATTCTTTAAAACAATGGAGAAGTTCAAATATACCTGAGTGTAGAAGTGAAGATGTTCAGAGTACAGCCAGCTAGAATACTAATAGGTTATATTAGTTACCTTTCTCATCACTGGGACAAGAGGATCAGGGTTTAGGGGGATTAAACATGGAAGGAAGCCAATGCTTAGCTTGCTTTCGCCTTGTTTTTCAGGCTGGAATCCCAGCCCCCCCCCCCCCCCCCCAATGGTCGTGTCCACAGCTGAGGTTGATTTTCCTACTCTAATCAACCTAATCAAGATTCCTCTGAGTGGAGGTTTATGTTCAAGTTGATAATCACTATTAACCATTTAAAAGTGCAAGAGCCCTACTGAGAGAGATCACAATAGAGAATACAGCATTATAGTGTTTGCATTTTGCGGGGCATCTGCAAAGTGCTTAACAGTCATTAACCACAGGGCTCAATTTTAGTCCATGTACTTCTCGGGTGAAGAAACAGGAGCTTAGAGGAATGGAATTATTTGCCCAAAGCAACGTGGGAAGTGGTAGACTGATCATGGTGACCAGCTCTTTCCTGCCTTCCTTCCAACTCCTGCATGAGTTGATCACACAGGATTTTATTATTTAAAAGTGTCTACTTGCAAGGGCATTGAGGATTGACACTTTTAATTTTGCCTGGGAGCACAATAGTTTTATAATAAAATATTTCAGAGTCAAAATAAATCCTCAAAGAATGTGGAATTAGAACGACACTGAGAATTTCAAGGGCAAGTCCTTAATCTTAGTATTTGAAACTTGAATTTCTTGCAGAGTGCCTTCAAAATAATTTATGTATTGGTATAATTATTATAAGTCAATTGTACAAAATAAGTTTCAATGAGGTATTTTTATACATGTGTTTAATGTAATTTAATCATATTCTTTATGGCCACCATGTCCCTAGGCGCATTCATTTTTACTTACATGGCTTCTATTTTATATTTTTGTGTAAAATAAATGAGTCCTTAGTGCTGTTTCTGACAATCATGGCACTATCAAGGATTCTTTGCTGAAGGTAAGTGTGTTGTCTTCTCATGTACCCTAGGAGACATTCATCAGTGGTCAATAGCTAAAAGGGAGCTGGTGAGATGATTCATAGAAATTAGGATAAAATACCATGAGGAAATATTCTGGTCCTCACTGAATAAATTCTTCTGTTTCTGTCATAATTAGGGTTTCTATTGCTGCAGTGAAACATCATGACCAAAAACAAATTGAAGAGAAAAGGGTTTATTTGGCTTGTCCTTCCTTCCACGTATAGTAGTCCATCACTAACGGAAATCAAGACAGGAACTCAATTAAGGCAGCGACCTGGATGCAAGTGCTGTTTTAGAGGCATGGGGAAGTGCCGGTTGCTGCCTTGCTCCTTAGGAATTGTTTTGTATGATTTCTATTAGCACTCAAGACCACCTGCTCAAGCATCACCCATAATGGGCTGTGCCTTTCCCAATGAATCACTAGTAAAGAAAATGTCCTACAGTCTTGAATATAGCTGGATCTTCTGGAGACATTTTCTCAGTTGAGGTTCCCTCCTCTCTGGTGACTTCAGCTTATGTCAAGTTGATATAAAACTACCCAACAGAGTTTGGTAGAACATTAATTCTATCAAAACATAAAGCTTATTTATAGGGGTATTGTGTTGCTTCATTGTAAATAATTGTCCCACCCACTGGTTTAATAAAAAGCGCTAATTGGCCAAAGGCAGGCAGGAAGTGTGGGCGGGGCTACCAGACTAAGAAAAACTCCGAGAACAGGAAGCACAGAGCAGAATGCCAGAGAGAAGCCGGAAGAAGCAGAGGATAACTATGCTGCTCTAAGAAAGGTACCGAACCGAATGGCTGGACAGGAAGAATCATGGGTTAGATGAAGGGTGGAGAGCTAGCAAGTGATACGCCTGGGCCTTAGACCGATCAGCCTAAAACTAATTGAAAGCATCTGTGTGTCTCTGCAGGTCTGTGGGTCTGTGGGCCTAAACCTTAAGGCTAGGCCTAAAAGTCAGGGCCAGAAACCTCCTACTACACTTATTGTATACATTTGTGCCTCTGCCTAAATATTCTATTTGCATTTGCTCACAATGAAAGGAACATATCCATTATTATCCATTATCAGAGCTTCTTGGTTGGACATAAAACTTCCTTGTCATCAGAGCCAAAGTCATTATGTTATTTTGATATGTGAGAAAGGACTTGGAAACCAAGCCTTTTGGCAAATACCATTTAAGAAATGTACGCATCTCATTTATAGACTGGATGGCAGGGTATGGGGTGAAAGGGAATGAAGTTTTTAAGGAAAAACACAAAGAATGTGCTATTTTTTATAAATGAAGAAGAGACCAATTTTATACAAAAGATTGATAAACTCACCCAGGGTTTTCAGGTTTCTAACAAAATGACATGTTCTCTCTCCTGCTTTCTTTTCTGTTTTTCAACATTTTAATTTTTTTCCCCCTTCTCCTTTACAGAGAAATATTGAGAGAACATTTAGTTAGCAATTAGGACTCTGTGGCCAAGTTTTCAAAGCTGTGCTGGGCAGAGAGTCAAAACCTACATTTGGTGGTGAGGTTTTAAGTGCCCACAATGAGCCGAAGTCTGTAGAGTCCCCCACCCCTTGGTTGGATGGCTTTAACACCAACTCTAGAGGCAAGAGAATGGCTATTGGTGATCGGCTGAATAAATTGGTCTGGGAGAACTTTGCTTTCGAATTTTATTGGAATTTCATGCTTTTCCATGGGTTAGAATTTCAATTATCTAAGGATGCTCCACTTGGATCCAGAGTCTGTGGAAACCAGCAAACATTAAGTGAAATCAATCCCTGTGAGTATTTCTAGTGGCTAAGTTTCCTAATGTCCTTCCATCTTCATTGATTTCTGAGTAAGAGAATTAAATGGGTATGGCCCTGTGTTTATTGTTGTTACAGTGTGAGGTAGCCGTGAAAGAGGGTTAACCGTGAGTTTTTCTGTTTATTTTTAAAAAAGCTTTATCACTTATAACTTCTGTGTTCTTGAAATGCAGAGGTATGCTTATGCATGCATGTGAGGGAGTCCTATATGCATGTATATGTTTGCGCCTGAGCCTCTAAGTGCTCATGTGTGTGTGTGATTGCATATGGAGGACTGGAGTGCTCTCTATGCTTCCACTTCTCCAGTTGCTCCTGGACTTACTTATATATTTATTTTGATATAAAGTTTCTCACTGTACCCCCAGCACACAGATTATGCTATATAGTTGGCCAATGAGACCCAGAGATTCTCTGGTTGGTCTCCACCCCCACCTCAGGCTGGGTTTACAGGTATACATAGCCACATAAGAATTTTATATGTGTACTCTGGGCTTGAACTCACATCCTCATAATTTCTCAATAAGCACTTTACCAAATGAGCTATCCATTAGCCTCCTTAAAACTCAAGTTACAAGACATAGCACAAATGTCCTATTTGGGGATGAGTGTACTCCCTAATTACCTTTTCATTTTACCTTTTTAAAAAATTCTCAAAGTCAGACAGTGGTGGTGCATATCTTTAATCCCAGCACTTGGGAGGCAGAGGCAGGCTGATCTCTGTGAGTCTGAGGCTTGTCTGATCTACAGAATGAGTTCCCTGTAGGCTCCAAAGCTACACAGAAAAACCCTGTCTCAATCCCCTCCCCCCAAAGGATAAAATCCTTAGAGCAATTTATAAGTGTGAGGATGTTTATGTTTGATGTTTAAAAACGTCTGTCCTAACAGAAACCTCTGGATGACTGAGATTTTCTAGAATATAAGGAAACGTTACTCTTTAGATTATTTGTTTTATTATCTGTTCATTTACTTTTTTGGGAGGGGGTCAGGATTTCATGTATCTCAGGCTTGCCTGGAACTCACTATGTAGTTAGCATGGCCTTGAATTTCTGATCTCCTGCTCTCCCTCCTGAATATTAGGTTTATAGGTATATCCCTCCAGGGCAGTGTTTTGTGGTGCTGAGGAATTAACTTGGGTCTTTGGGTATGCTACTCAAACACTGCCAACTGAGATACCGCTTCAGCCTCTACTGGCTTGCTTTAAGTAACAATTTGGAAGATTACTTATTTTCAATTCTTTTTGAAGATTTGGGGTTTAAAGAAAATACTGTGATTATTCCAATTCAACCTTTGGGTAAAAGATAAGAAAGGTTTCTATTTGAAGAACAATTGTGAGAGAAGGGAAGGAGCACGGGGCCCACAGGGGAGGGTAGTGGTGGGGGGAAGGATGCTGTCAACAAACCTTACTGGCATTCGTTTGTTTCTCCAAAAACAAGTTCCAGAATTTTGCTTAAAGAAACCGAGTACTATCAAACGCATCAGAAAAATGAAGTTGGGGCTTGTCATCAGTGAATTTGGTTTGGGGCATTTTAACCTGACATATTTAATCAGAGCCCCCGAAATAAGGAATAAAGGTATTTCTGAGAAGAAAGAAAGGGAGAGGGAAGGGAAGAGAGAATCGGAGAAGAGGAAGGAAGGGAAGGGATGGGGGTTGGGCTTTAGGTGCCCATTTAATGTGTGTGTGTGTGTGTGTGTGTGTGAGAGAGAGAGAGAGAGAGAGAGAGAGAGAGAGAGAGAGAGAGAGAGAGAGAGAGAGAGAGAGAGAACTAGGCATAAATAGCCAGGTTGTATGGCCACAGCTGAGTTCCAGCAAAGAGAGGAATGCATGCCAGAGAATGTTAGAAATGGCTTGCCTTTTCTCTCAGGTCCAAGAGTTTAGAAAGATGATCAAAGGCTGTGTCTTACTTGAGACAGGAACTCACCACCTTCTCTCATCTGCCTCCTCTCCCCCACTGGCTTTAGTCTATATAATGCTACATTTCTCTGTAGAAAGATGTGCATGTGCTTTTGAGTCGTGAATTTCTTTAAGTGAAATTTGTTTGCAGTAAAATAGACTTTTTTTTTTTTCTGCTGTGTTCTACATTTTTCTATGAGGAATGTGGGGTTTTTTTCAACCTTTTAATTTTTTTTTTTCTAATTTGGCACACCAATCACTGTTCCCCCTTCTCCCTCTACCCCACCTTACCTACCCCCCCCCCCCAACTCCTCCAAAAGAATAAGATTTTCCCATGGGAAGTCAACAAAGCTAGAACATTCTGTTGAGGCAGGACTAATAATCACCCCACTGCATCAAGGCTGAGCAAGGCATCCCACCGTAGGGAATGGGCTCCAAAAAGCCAGCTCATGTACCACAAATAGTTCTTGATCCCACTGTCAGTGGCCACTCTAACATACCAAGTACACAACTGCCTCCCACGTGCAGTGGGCCTAGTTCGGTCCCATGCAGGCTCCACAGCTGTTGGTCTAGAGTTCATGAGTTCCCAAGAGCTTGATTTAGTTGTTTCTATAAATTTCCCATCATGATCTTTACCCCCTTTGTTCATATAATCCATATTTACCTAGATCAATATTGTATTTTAAATGCACAGGATCATTTCAACTGTAAATCTTCAAAGGATCTGCAAGCAGTTTACCACTAATATCCTTGATCATACCACATAAATGAGCTATTATCATGTATTTGAGGTGGGAGATTAAATAGGATTAGGAGACAAGTGAGACTATTCTATTCAGACCCTTCCTGTAGAAGCTACACATTGCCCATAAAGTTGTCTCATAATGTCTTTAAAATCAATCCTTTGAGGAGCCAAGGTCTCCGTGATAACAGTTTCTCGGTATACCGGTGTTTTATAACTATGTACTTCTCAGCTGCTGAAAGTGCCCCATGAAGCGTAACTGCCACTACGAGTTCCAGACTCAGAAGGCTGTTTTTGCAGCAGCAGAAAGGCAGAGCCAGTAGGAGTCACTAGTCCTAAGACATCCTGAATTTCCGGGTGGATGTTTGGTTCCACTGTGTAACCTAACTTTAAGTAACAGGAAAGGATCTTCGAAAATGTTTTTTCCAGTTATTTATCAATTTGCACTTGCTTCCTTTTGGATATTCTAAATTTCTAGCAACTTCTTTTGTCCTTCACACCCTCAGGGATGCTAAATGGATATCAGATTTGACGTGTTTTTCTTCACATGATAGTTGAAGATACAAAGATTCAAGCTAATAAAGTTTACTTTGCGTGAGAGAAATGGGATCTTTTGATGAGCTTTATAATCATTTTTGTTCTGTTCACTTAAGTCTTATCTGTTTGTGACCTTGCTTATCAATTTTTATTTTATAATAAACAAGGACAAAGATCTGTTTGTAATATCCAGACCAGTGATACACATTTTATACAGTATGTGTTAAATGAACTTTAATTTTTTGTTATAATATGTAACTTACCAGCAGTTTAGAGCTTCCTGTTCTAGTAACTTGTATATCATGAAGTGTCCATAGAAATTAGACAGAGGGGAACAATCTTTCTTCTGTTCTTTTCCCCTAAAGAGACTCAAAGGAAAAAATATTAAAGAACAAGTTTTAGGATCAAGCAAACATGTCCAAGGGAAAAATTAATATTTTGAAGGTGCCCACAGATTTTTAACTTTACCTTTCTTCTTTTTTGAAAAAAAAGTAAACACAATCATGCTGTTAAACCACACATTTAACATTTCTAGTATGGAGATCACTGAAAAATTAGAAAATAATAAGAAAAATAAAGAAGTTTGTATAACTGGAGTCAACCCAAGCATGACACTTGGTATCTAAATCTAGTACAATGTTCACTGGAGAGTAGTTTCCAGATTTCTAAACAGAGCTAAAGGTAACTGATAACTTCCGGAAGAAGGAGAGTTAGCTTCTTCTAGGGATGAGTCTCATTATTGGTTGTCCAGGGCAGAATGGTTAGCCCTTAGTGCACATATACACCACCAACAAAAAAGAACCCAGCATATATTTATGCCACACAGACCTATATACACATATGTAACAATAGTAGTCAGAGAAAAAGAAGTTATCAAGATCTTTTTGTTTTCAAAGTCAGTATTTTCCAGCTGAAATATCTCCCTCACCCTCTTTCTGGCTTTTGACAGTGTCTTGCTTCAGTTACATGTTTTGTGAAACTTGAAAACCTGACGTGCTTGAACACAGAAAAAAATAAATAAATGAAGAGGGGGGAGGGAGGGAAGGAAGGAGGAAGGAACACAAGGCAAAGATTAGTTTTAACTGCCAACTTGATAGAACCTAGAATTTACTGGGAAGAGTCTAGGCAAAGTGTTGGAGTATCTACATTGATTTGGCCTGTGACTGTGTCTGTGGTGTATTGTCTTAACAGTTAATTGGTGTGAATGACAGAGTCCACTGTGGGAGGCACCATTCCCTATGCAAGATGGTCCTGAACTATACAGGATTAGAGGAATGGAAAGGAGAACAAGCGAGTAATGTATTTATTTATCTGTTCTCTCACATTGGATATAATATGACTTACTGCTTCAAGTCCCTGCCACCGTGACTCCCCTGCTATGATGGCCTTTAATATGAAATTATAAATCAAATAGACCTTTTCTCCCCAAGTTCTTTTTCTCAGAATATTTCCTTACAGCAACAGAAATGTAACCAGTGAAGATGGTGACCCTGTGTGCTTTATTAATCATTACAGAAGTAAATGCCAACTCTCTTATTTAGTCTATGCATTAGGAGCAAGTTGTGAAGTCCAGCCCACCACAGGAAAGGCATATGTGAGTATGAATATTCAGAAATGGGTACGAGGAAAATCACATGGGAGGGAGAGGACTTTAAAGTGTTTGAATATCCAAAGGTGATGACCAATGAGAGATTAAAGAGTAAAATAATCCCAGCATAGGCCATAGTCACAAAGAAAGCTGGTCTTTGAGCAAAAGTCTCTATCTCCAGTCTTAGGATGAGCATTGCATTTTTTCCCAAATGCTTATGTGTGTAGCTGTGATAAGAGACACAACAGAACATGCCTTGTGGTCTAAGGCTCCCTGTCCCCTCTAAATTCCTCTGTCATTGTTAAAGACACAACAATAAAACACAACTCCAAACCTGTGGTTGAAGCCAAGGCCAAAAACAACTCTATTTGAATAATTGTAGCTTTCCTAGGCAAGCATTTCGGCAATGCAAAATAGGAGACGAGAGAAGGTGGATAAAGAAGGCAGCCTTGGCTGGGCCTGCACAGGACTATTGGCAGTCAGTCGTGGGTAGGATAGGGCCTCATGGGACACTCCCTTCTCCAGGGAACTCTCAGTTATAGGTAGATGCTGGGGCAGGGGGAGTCACTAGCTTTTCTTGCATATACATTTGTGAGTCCACCAGATCCCAGTGGGTAGCTTCATATCCACATGGATGGCCCTGGTTAAACTCTTTAGCTCACAAAACAAAACAAAACATGAACACAGGAATAGAATTCATATGGACGATGTGAATTTCACACAGATACAAAGGAAGTGAGAGAGGTTAGGTGGTGAGAGTGGGCAAAATGGATTATAGACATTATTATATGAATCATTAGAGAGTGAAATTTATTAATTTTTTTAAAAAGGAGTTGGGAATCTGGTTAATGTACAGTGAGCCTGTCTAGTTAATAAAGCCACACATTATGCACTAGCTAAAGAAATAGTATGAGGTGGGGCCTGGGTGGAGCCAAACCAGCTGGGGTCTAGATCGGTTTGCTCCAGGCCCTTACATGTTGCCAAAGCAGGATTTCAAAAGGTGCCAACATCAGAGAATTCTTCAGGGGAAATTCTTGAACTGGGAAGAAGGCTGTCTTATTGTTTGTGGGAGGGAAAAAAAAGACTTTATCATTTCAGGTCACAACATAGCAGTTCTGATGAAACTGGTTTTCAGAATGTAATCCTTGTTAACCCACTTCCTTCTTGGAATTAGAGAGTCTCAAGGCTACAAGGAAATCTAAATATCAAGTACTTCAACCTCTAATCCAGTGTGAGACTGTTTTTAAGCCATGCTAATGAAAGGTCATCTACTCTTTGAGGACAGCAGCATGGGGAAGTAGCCTAGAGGGGAGACTATCCCACCAGGTGAGACCTGTCAGGTAGATGACATTTATTGCAACTTGAATTGAAATATGCTCCTAGGTCAGCTCTATGTCTGGACTCTCTTCCCTGACCCCAACATCTTGACTCTACCCTGACTTTCA
Organism: Phyllotis vaccarum; assembly: GCA_033318265.1. Taxonomy (NCBI): domain Eukaryota; kingdom Metazoa; phylum Chordata; class Mammalia; order Rodentia; family Cricetidae; genus Phyllotis; species Phyllotis vaccarum. The sequence continues at coordinate 9,836,980 of JARWLC010000008.1, forward strand.
GGGGCAGCAAGCATACAACATGGTCTCTATTTGATACCACGAGCTACCAAACACCATGTGTAATCATGGCTTTCTCTTTCCAAAATGCAGGCTTCCCTCCATCCACTCTATCTCTTTCAGTGATATTGTGTAGCATCACATTCTGAACTTTTTTCTTCACATGATATTCCTTCAATATGCTTTGGTTAAGGTTCATCCTAAAATAGGAAGATCTAATTGGAAGATATCATTCTTAGGCATAAGCAATAGCCAAGAGCTGTCCTCACGGTCTGTAATGTACATAACTGAGCTTAAGACACTGACTGGATTGCTCACTCTCTTAGACTTCAATAATGATAGTATGGTATACACTTGTTTTCCTAAAAGATAAATGAATTGGGAGAACATAACTAAGCTGAATATTAATTTGTGTCTACTCATTTATAGAATATTTCATGGCTCATCCTGGAATTGAGCCTGAACTAGGTCATGGTATGTGTCTGAAACCTCTGGAAAAATAACAGGCATTCCATTTCCATCACTCATGATGAACCTTCTTGACCACTAAGGATGAAAACTGTGCTTGTATCTGTTCAGTCTAAACTGTGTGCTACTCCCTGCTCCCCAACAAGCAGAGCCAGAGTCGAGGTCTAAAGATTCCAGCAGTAATCTGTTCAAAGCCTCCTCATACTGCAGATAAAGACACTTCTCTCATGGATGAAGATTATCTGACTTGCCTTACCTTAGTGGCAGGATAAAGGAAATACAAATCTCCTCTTGTGGTCCTTCATCACACTACACCTGGGCAAATAGTTAGAGAATAACTGGGTTGGGTTTTGCTTCCTTTAACTTGTATGCTTCTAATCTATTTCAAAGTTGAGAGTTTTTGTTAAGTACCTCTAGGTTAAGGCATTATTAAATGTTCTAGTTTTTTCCAGAAAGTTTAATATGCTTTTAGGGAAAATGCACACATATACATATATTCAGTAAATCCATGCTTATGTATATATTATATGTGTCATGCATATAAATATAAACGTGTGCATATATGCATGCAGGGCTGTATATGTATCTTTATATATATGCTTGAGTATATATACTCAGTATATTTTTGTGTATTATTATAAATTAATAACAAAGCACTAAAAAGGAAATCTACCGCCGAGACTATGACAACCCTGTAATATGTTTCTAAAGCATTTTTAATACAGACAAAACGGTACCTAAAAATTTAGATTTTTTTCTTCTGATGTAGCATCTTATTTATCCTAGACTGGCCTTGAATTCCTGATTCCGGCTTCGGCTTCGACCTTTGTAATGTTGGGATTACAGGAGGGTACCACCATGTCTAATTTAGCTACTGGGAATCGAACCCTTTCTGGATGCCAGGCAATCACTCTACTAACAGAGTTACACTGTGAGCCCTTCGACATGTTTTTCTAATTTCTAAAATTTTTCATATTTAGTCATTCTTTCAGTGTTCACGTGTGTGCACTGGAGCTCGCTTGCACGGTATGTGTACTGTCGTCAGAGGACAGCTTTCAGAAGTCACTTCCCCCATTAGGAGACACAGATTCTGTGACATGAACTCACATCCCTCCTCAGTCCTAGCAACAAATACCTTTACCTACCAAGGCATCTCCTCAGACCCCTTCAACATAATCTTTTAACCAGATTTCACTGTATTTATTGTCAACAAGTTCATGTAGCTTTATCTAGAGGAGGCCTGTGGAGAAAAACAATGGCTAAGGCTTTGGCAGTGGGAACAGATTATGTAACCTTTGTTTCTTCAGACCACACCAGCCTAGGGATATGAGTTGGGTCACATTTACATAAAAACCGTGTAGGCCCTCCTACGTACTGTGCAACCTGTGGTCCTCTGCAAAGCTCTATCCAAATCTCCAGCAAATTCTCTCTAGTTCTTTCCAGGAATCCACAGGGGTGATCTCATTGACTTTCAAGCATGTTATTGACTTCTTCAAGTTAGGCTACATTGTGCTTGCCTCACTGGTCTAGGCCCTTAATGTGTGCAGTGGCTTGACATATTGAATTTCACCATAGCTCAAGCCCCCAACATGGTGCCTACACACATGGACTAACCTGTGATTCCTTCTTAGAATGTATTTGCCACGCATGCATATCCCCAGGCTCGTGCAATATTACAGTCATCAAAGTGTGCACCGTGCAAGCATAACAACCTGAACTTAAAGGCCAGTTGTCCTATGTGCTCACAGTCTTTGAATTCTAGATACAAACTGTTGGATGCTCCAGAAGGAAGATTTTCCTCTCACCCCCTCTGTGAGTCTCCACACACAGATTCTAAAGAATTCACTTTTTAGTATTTCCCAAGGAATTTAGGATAGACCTCCTTTACCCAGGCTCCATTCCTAGTCATTCAGAATTGCATAAGGAAAAGCTATACCCAGCTTATCTGTAATAGAATTTCAAGTTGACATTCCTCCTCAGAGGAATCTCAGTCAGATCAAAGAAACGTCTTTCCCAGGGGGTTCCTGTCAGCACAACCTTCCCTGCCCATGTACATTCACAGACAAGTCAGAGCCACAGTAGTGCTTAGCTGTCTCTGAGGGCTCAGGTTCATAACCTGCTAGGTTTACCTTTAGCGCTGTAATGGAGTGTCCCAAGACTTGACTATTCAAACAGGAGGTGAGTGTTGGGTGATGTGGCAATCACTAACTTCCTCTTTCTTCCAATCTTCCTTTCACAGTAGCTGATCCCTCTCTACCTAAACTTCATGCATTTAAAGTGGATGTCTGTCATGTCCACACCCAGAGGTGCTGTAGGATCATATAATTAAAGACATGTATATAATAGAATCATGAAATTAAGAAGCTGACTCCTAAAAAAACACTCAAAAACATAGCTATTCCCCCTAATAAAGAAATGCTTTCTTGTGTGCATAGTCTCATGACTCTATCAGATACAAAGGACTAAGATGGGGGAATATTGATAAAGAATACTTTGGGTGTTGTATCTGGTAACTCTCCAAAAGATTATAGACTGCTTTATAGCAGTGCACTGAAGGAGTGTTGTCATCATGTTGTAGGCATATACCATATAGCTCAGATATTTTAGTGTGAGTTGTGTGTGTGTTGGGGGGGGTGTCGAACTCAGGCCTTCATTTTTGCAAGGAAATCACTTTACTGAAGGAGTTACTGCCTTCTCCATTTAATTTAAATTGGAGACTGATGGTATCTGGAGTAGAGAACCCAAACATGTTTCTTACACAGCTAGAAAAGACAATGTCCAGCCAAAGGTTCTAGCCTCACTGGAGTTAGGTTGGCTCTGGCCTCTAAGGACATGGGAGTCATAAACAGGGTCTAAGAATAGTCCCCAGAAGATCCCAAGATTCCAGTCCTTGAGAAGGTGGACGATCGGTAGTATCACTGCCATGGCTTACTCTAATCTTGTCAAACTCAGTTTTAATCCACTGTGGACAAAGACAAACTAGAACATATATTTCTTTATAAACTAGCAATTGAGGTTGAAGAGAAGGATCATCACTAAAGAACACCAGGTGTTCTTTCAGAGAACCTGAACTTGGGTCTCAGCACCTACATGACAGCTTGCAAGCACCTTTAACTCCGGTTCCAGGAGATCGCATGTCCTCTTCTGGTCTCTGGGATTAGTAGGCACATATGCATGCAAAATTGCATATGTATTAAAATAAAAAAGGTTCTTAAAAATAAATAAACAAGATAGTTTTTTTGTTGAAATTTTCTCCAGTCAATGGAGACCAACCTATGCTGACTGATCGAAAAGACTTATTAAGGGGCTTATCAGGACCGTTTTATGAGATGGATGTCAGAGGAACTGAGTACATTATTTTCTTGTCTCCATGATTACCACCGTCACCAAAACAAATGACAACAATATTTGAAAAATATTTTAGAAACATCTCTAGTGTATACCTCAGACTCCAGTGTCTCTTCAATAACTTTTCAATTTGAGAAGGAAGCTTTGGAGTGCTTGATGCTGAGGCGGCTATCTGGCTTGGAGTTGATTCGTGGGATGGCCCTTGGGCCTGTTCAGATCATAGGTGCTGTGACTGAACGCCTTGCCAAAATCCTCTGCATTCATCATTCTGAGTGCAACACAGGTGCCAGCAAGATCAGACAATGTCTGTGGCTTTGGCTAAGGTTAAAGAGAGGCAAAGATTCATATAAGTGCTGATGCCAAGGAATGAGTCAATAATCAAGAATAACCCAAGTTCTAGCTTGCTTACACAGTGTATGGTTCAGCTGTGCTTCATTTCCTTGGCAATTATTTAGTACAAGCTCATTAGTCTAGTGCCCAATATTGGTACATTGGTGGCCAGTTCCAAAGTACCTTTTATTGAGAAGACAGGTTATGGTTTTCAAGAATTCAGGATGGATATGGCATTGTCTTTGCTCCTCTGGGTCAGCCAGAGTACCAGCTAAAGAAGTTGGCTGGAAGTCTTGCAAATACCTTAAACCTTAAAAAAAAAAAAAAAAAAAAAAAAAAAAAAAAAAAAAAAAAAAAAAAAAAAAAAAACTATGATCAGAATACCATCTCTAGAAGCTTTATCATCAATGATTTAGATTTGACAATAGTCCTAAAATAAAAACCAATAGGGTTTTGCCTTCGGGTGGTTTACCAATAGTCATATCCGAGATTGGTAATCTTTGCTAAACTTTTGCTATGTGATATGAATATCTACCTCTGAGGCTTATGATTGACAAGAGAATGTGTCTCTGATTCAGTCTAGTCAAATGTAAGTCCAGAATTCAGATTTAAGAAACCATCTCATGAAAGATTTCAAGTAGGAAGATGCTCTGTATATTTGAATCTTAATTCTCAGCTTGTGTGTGGTAAGGAGCAATGCTGTCTGAGGCTCTGCTCTTGACCTGACGCAATGCTAGGATCCAGACATTCAAGACTGAATAAAACACAACTCTGTCCCTTCTGGAGAAAGAAACCAAATTGTGACAATTATAATACAATGTGGAAACAGGTAAGAGGATGTTAAAATGTTAAGGTGGGAATGCTTAAGACATGACGGGTAGCTAAATTAGCTTTGAGAAGTTCTAGAAGAGTTACAGTGCACCCCAGAGGTTTAATTTGGGGTGGGGATATGGTTGTTAAGTTCAAGATTGGACAAGGAAAAGATTAGACAAGGAAAGACAACTGGGAAGTACAAAGACAGTGTCAGGAGTATTTACAGATGTGCAAAGTCAAGAGAGAACCCTAAGCTGAGGTTCTCAAGCTTTCTAATGCTGCAACCTCTAGCACAGTTTCTCATCTTTTTTGCTGCTACTTCAAAGCTATAATTTTGTCATTATAAATTATAATGTAAATTAAATCTGATATGCAGATGGTGTTAGGTGATCCCTGTAATCACCTAAGGGCCATTTGATCCCGGAAGGGTTACAACCCATAGACTGAGAACTGCTATTATAAAGTGATATGGAAACTTAACCCCTGGTTAGATTTGAGCGGCAGGAAAAAGGATATTTCATGGAGGTGCTCAAGTTTTAATCTGGTCAAATTGGATATATTTAGCAGTAGGGTTGACTGTAGGCACTACCTAGGCCCAGATCTGACATTATGACTTGGTCTGCCCCTTCATCCACCCCATCTATGATCTAATACAGCATATGAAGAAACCTGACTTACAGATTCTTATAGCACAGGGCAATAACAGAAACTGTTGTAACAAGGTTTTTTGACTTTGGCAGCTAGAGGTCTAGACCTATAGACCTGTAGTCTTAGACTGTTTAGGTGTTTGTTATTATTTAGCCACGCCCCCAATGACTTAGAAGTTTATATTGTTTGGCCTATGGCTTGGGCTCATTGTTAGTTTGTTTTTTTATCTTAAATTAATTTATTTTTATTAATCTGTCTGCCATGTGGCCCGTGGCTCATTGTGTTTCTTATATGATTTTTGGCGGGCAGCTGGCTCGATCTGACTCCGTCCTCTATAAAGCTAGATTTAAAATTAAAATAAGCGACTTATTCCCTCTCTAAACCCAAACATATTAGTGTAAAAAAAAAATGTAAGAGATTCTGTCTCATATCTAAAAAGCCACCTAGTGTGAGACAAGACAATTAAAATATTTAAAGACCAATATTATCATAACATTACCTTTAATCTTATTTCACTCTATATCTCCACCTCCCAACCATCCTCTCTACATACGATCTCCTAAAGTCATAAAAGATATAAATATTTTCATTATGATCAATAATGATTAAGTTTTCCATTACAAACAACAGTTTCTTCTATCAGCTGTCTACAAAACATCTAAAACTAAGATGAAGCCCTCTCCACAATGATTCCTACTAATAAAAAAAACAAAAACAAACCAACAAGCAAAAATAAATAAACCTAATGTACACCACTCAATAATTACTTAAAAAATAAACTATTCAAAAACAATTACAAAATATCTCTCTATGATTATTCTTCATGTCTCATCTCTAATAAAAATAACAAATAAATTTACCCAATACTGTAAAAATAGTTATATATATATATATATATATATATAGTCAGTCCATTAAAATCTAACTATTGTTTTAGCTTTTACAAGATCCCAGATACCATCGCCCTCAAGTCAACAAAAAAAATCCTATAAAAAACTATGCCCCTCTCCTGATAAATTTTGTCCTCTAAAAGTTATAAATAATTATTATTCTAATAAAATAATTATAAGTTAAAATTAAATTAAAAACAAAATAATAATATAAACTCAAAGATCTCTTTAAAAAAATAAAATAAATTGTTCTACCTACCTATAAACAATTACTAGCCAAATATATAAAATAAGCCAAAGACAATTTACACTAATATAAATATTTATATATTAATACAAATATAAAATCATTTCATATGTTTAATTAAAATAATTTATATATTAATACAAATTTAAATCCAAAATTGTTTTATATGTCCAAAACAATTTATACATTAATATGAAATGAAATCTACAACTGAAATATAAAATTAAATCTATAAGTACTATATTTTCCATACACTTCTACCTTTGTTTAAAATATTTACACATTATTGTCATTTCCACTATACAATTGATACCTCCATTTAACTATATTAAACATAATATATAATTATACTAGTTGTAATATGCACACAAGAAGTTTTATATACCTCTGTTTAAATAATTTATATATAATACTAAAATATTGTTACTATTTTACACAATATTTATACCTCTGGCTAATAGTCATACTAAAAGTCATTATTCAAAGATTATACACCCCTTTATAGATAACCTAATTTTACAATGCAGGCTTCAATCTTAAAATAATAAAGACTACAATCAACATTATTTAAATTTGCCATGTCACAGTCATTCCAAATCCAGGCTAGAATGCCACAAATAAACAAAAGTCTTCAACCATTTCATAGACCAAAAATATAACATTTAACATTTTGTTATTCAAATCAGCCATAAGAGATGCAACAACTCCTGGTGTCACTGTTCCTCTCCTGAGACATTGTTAAACATCAAAGACCCTCCTTTAAAGTTTGTCCTTTTGACAAAAAAAAAAAAAAAAAAAAAAAATGACCAGTTAAGTAAAATACTGTCCTTACCTCAACTGCTAATGATACACACACAATGTCCAATCCAAACAAACAAAATAACAAATAAGAACTAACAAAACCTACCTAAACAAAATAAGACAGTCCCTCCCAAAATGCCCTACTTCTAAAAAGATCTGTCACATATCATAGGCCTTTAGCCAAAATAATAAATACTCCAATGGCACGAAAAACCATAAATAATTGTCCAAATAGCTAAATGTCGCTGTCCTCTCCCAAATTTCAAAAACTACTACTCTCATGTGCTTCTGACTTTCAAATAATATATTTTCCTTCTCAAGGCTTGATAAAGTTAAAAAATAAATAGTTAAAATTACTATCCTATCATCCCTTAGCAAAAAACATTCAAATGTTAAGTTTTCACTATCCCAGATAAACAATTTTAGAATAACTTATACATCCCCATCTACCATTATTCCAAAAATATATAATATACCATATGTGTATATATATATATGTATATATATATATATATATATATATATATATATATATATAAGATTTTAGTTATAGTTTAACCATGCTTACACTTGTCCTCTTCCTCCCCTGGGCATTACCGTATAATTATTCCTATTATATATAGTCTTAATTTAAAACCTTCTTAGTTAGACAGAAAAAAAAAAAAAAAAGAAAGAAAGATGTAGTGGTATTAAGGTGTTAGCTGATAAGGTTGGGAGGCATGTCTCTACAGTCCTGGGAGCCTGAAGGGGGTATGGCCAGTCTCCTTCAAAAGGGGCTGCTGGGATCTTAAGCGCCATTTTGTTCCTGCTTTCTTGGAGATTGGATCACATCCATAGTCTGGATCATCCTTTTGCAAGGAATCGTCCTAAGCTTTAACTTGTAATCATGAGTGTTAAAATACCATACCCTCCCATAAATATTAAGCCTATATTGAATATATTACAAATCAGGTTTATTGCAATAAGAAACAAATTCAGCAGGAGCCCCATTGAGGGCTCAGTGTCGATAGTGTAGTAGAAACCAGAGGCCTTAACCAATGACTCTTCGCAATGAACACTTGGAAGTAAAGATAAATGGATAAAAGGGATTTACAGTGTGACTCACTGCGTCGCGTCACATTACAGCTCCTATGGTGCGATTTTTAAGTTTTTTTCCCCGTTATTTATTTTCTTTCTTTCTTCTTAATTTTTGTTTTATTTGGGGAGATTTCAGGGGGTAAGAGCAGAAGCAAAGGAACGGGAAACTGAATGGGATCAAGATACATGATGTAAAGGACAAGTGGAGCAAATAAATTAATTGATTTTAAAAAAGATTGACTGTTGCAATGGGGTTTCTCGGTCCCAGGTGGCCAGAGGCCCAGACCCTGCCGTGCCAGACCCCTTAGCCACCCGCTGCTGCTGCTGCTCAGGCCCCCAGAAATGACTCAGATGGTTATATTAACTTCATGCTGTTTGGCATATGGCTCAGGCACATTTCTAGCTATCTCTTACATCTTAAATCAACCCATTTCTATTAATCTGTCTGCCACGTGGACTGTGGCTCACCTGTGTTCCTCACATGTTGCTCCTTGGGTGGCTTACTCGATCTGTCTGACTCCACCCTGCTTCTCCTACCTATGCTCTGATTTCTCTTCCTACTTTTTCTATGGTGCCTGTCATGGCCCAAAACAGCTCCTTCATTTAAAGATTGATATTCACAGCATGCAGAAAGGCATTTCCACATCAATTGACTGTAGAAAATCAATCTTAAAGGTGTTGGACATGAACCATTACTTAACCCCATAGACCTGGGCTTTACACTAAAGCCCACAACAGGTGCTGGAAAGATGTCTCAGTGATTAAGAGTGGGCTTTGCTCTTCCCAAAGACCGTGTTCCATTCCCAGCTCCAACATCAGGTGGTTTACAACTGTCCCTGACTCCAGTTCCAAGGGATCTGCCACCCTCTTCTGGTTTCTGCAATACTCGATGCACATGCAGACATGTACATTCTCTCTCTCTCTCCCTCCCTCTCCCCCTCCTCTGTCTCCCTCTCTCTTTCTATGAGATGCAGAGAGAGAGAGATGGAAGAATGCTAAGAACCCAGATGAAGCCTTGAGCCCTTGAATTAATGATAGCACCTAAAACAGAAAAGAAAAATGTATAGTTTAGGACGAAACGCAGTGTAGCTGAGACATGGAAAAAAAAAAAAGAAAAAGAAAAAAAAAAGACAGAAGAAATTGAAATTTCTGAAGATTAAAGCCAAAACTTCAGACACCCCAGCAGAAAATATTTTTCTGTGATATCATTAGGATTGATCAAAATAGAGGAAAAATGTTTGTTCATTGACCGTGTGTACATTTTCATCCTTTTGTCTGTGTTTCTCATACTTTGACCTCCTCTGCTTCCTCTTCTTTCTTTCTTGACACTTTTTATATATGATTGTTATTTGTGTCCTAAATCTACAGCTGAGATACAGCCTGGCCCAACACTATGAGTCATAGAACCTCCAAGACACTGCTGAGCTACGTTTGAACTGGCCATCTACCCGAGCTTAGGGGCTAACCTCTAGAGTGATTTGTTTCCCCAGAGAGATTCCCTGGGGAAAATGAATTTCTAATTTTCGGGTGGTTATCAATTGGAACAAGCTTTGGTGCTAGGGGTGGATATGTGTATCCATTCCATGTTTAGCAGTGGAATCCTATCTGGTGCAGACATGTAGGTCCTGTGTGTGTTGCCACAGTCTTTGTGAGTTCGTATGTGTTTCCATCACTCTGTGTTTTGAAGATCTTGTTTCCTTGGTGCCTTCATCTCCTCCGGCTCTTACACTCTTTCCACCTCTTCTTCTGCAGATATCCAGAAGAGAAGTATAAATAAGACAGAAATGGTAAGGAAGCACGTAAAACAATTCTTGAAAACAAAGGATGTGGTACTCAGAAGAGCAGACACAAGGACCCAAACTGGTAGTATTCCTCTCCTTATAACAAACCCAAATGAAACACCCTAGATCTCAAGAGCATCTGCCTTCCATGAGGCGCTTTCTACTGAAGGGTCCATAGAGAAGTTCAGAAGAGCAATAAGGTAGCCTGCAATGCCATGTTTGAATGGAATGTAAGCCACAAGGCTTTTCTTGAGAAGTTAACTCCCCACTTTGAGATTAGCTCTTGTGGTTTGGCTGGCTACAGGGTAGATGTTTAGCAAGCAATAACAGACATTTCCCTTTCGTCCCCAGGCAATACAGCACCCAAACCAAAAAGAAAAAGAAAGTGATGGGGGTGTAGGGGGTGGGGATTGTTCCAGCTAGAAACAAAACAGCAAAATGGCACAAGCCCACAATAGGGCACATTGATGAAGCATCTCCCAGGAAGAAGCCTGTGGGTCAGGCAGGAGGATGGCCAGGCCAGTTTACTCTCCATGACCTTCCTGTTGACCACAAAAGTGAAATGTCAGCACACAATGGATTAGTTTACTAAAAGAACAGCACACATCAGGATGGATTTCAGTAGGGAAGGTAGACGGAGTTTTCTGGTGAAGCGCAGAGAAGCTGACCTTTGTGTGGTGAGAACTTTACTGAGTCTAAAAAGCAAACACTGGGTCTCCATGGGCCAAGGACTTCAGGACATGAGGATATGCATGTGAAGTGTTCACCTACTGGTTTGTTATTCATCAAAATGTCCACTGGTCCCAATGTTTTGGGGGACCTAATATTACCACCAATGGACTCTCCTCCTTCACCTGCATCATCTCATCCATAACTATTGCTGGTAATGAGTCCATTCAGTTTCTTAGAGGTACCTATAAAGAGAGAGAGAGAGAGAGAGAGAGAGAGAGAGAGAGAGAGAGAGAGAGAGAGAGACATAGTGTATCCCTCTAGGGTCTGGTCTTGTCTAGTCTGGTACTTGTCAAAATCCCCTCAGCACTGCCTCTATGTCTCACTTCTCATAAGACAAAAAAAAAAAAAAAAAAAAAGATGCTTTTCTTTTAGGGCTGTGATTTATTCACATTTTTAGGAATAATCAGTCTTGAATGTAACAACAAACGGAGTTTTAGATTTTTTTTTTATGTGTACTGTATTCACTTTTCTTTTCAACATGAATTTCACACAGTGTGCAGCTTTCTGGGTAGAGTTTCTTTTCGGTGGCTCGTGGCTTTAGAAGTCCACCGGTGTTGCTGCGTGTATCCATTCTAAATCCTACCCCACTGTGTGCCTAGATGATAATATAATTCATTCAGCAGTTGGTGAATATTGCAGTGTTTTCCAACCCTACGAAAATTCCATCTGTATCAACACAAAAGCTCCCTTGTTTTAAATAGACTTGGCCCAAGAAATCTCTGGATCAACACCATGCTTGAAATTATCATGAAAATCGCTATCATTTTACAAAATTTCTGGTCTCTTGATTTTTTTTTTCTGGCGATGCTTCTTTTTTTCTGTGTAAATAATATATAAACCATTCACAGTTAATTCAGACACAGTTATTGATTATTGGATGTAGAGATGATATTTGCTGTCTCCTAATCATCGTGTTTGTTTTATTTCCTATTTTGTTACTTTAAACCTATTTTTTATTGTCATTTTAAATGACACTTTTGGAAAATCCATTGGAGCTTTCCAAAGTTTCTTATAGTGCATAGACACTTCCCTCTGAATTATTTTTAATTCTTCATTCTCTAGAAGGTTTCCTGTGTCATGCACTTCAGTGTTCAACTTATTCATGCTCTGTGCAATGGCTAAACTCTTGAAGATAATGATGTAACATGTTTCCACTGCCTGCTGTTTAACTCCTTGGGTCCCTGGGTGTTGGGTTTTCCTCAGATTCTCTTGTGTCTTCCGTATGCACTCCAGTTTAGTAGTCATTTCCCAAGGGAATTACATTCCACACTCAAGAGTTCCCTTGCTTTCAGATTCTCCTCACTCAGACCAGGCTGTACACACGGAGCTCTCATGGCAGGCCCATTTAGTTTTGTGAGGTATTATTCTCACCTAAAAATGTTTTCAATCAGTAGGTATGCACATATGTGGGAATGTAATATTTACCTAAATAGAAAAAGATATCAGTAGAAGGATAGATACTCTGAGCTCAGCTGATTTAATGGGAGCAACTTAATCCCTATTGAACAAAGGAGGGCTGCCAGAATTCTTCCCAGGTATTAAGCCTTTGGTGAGATCCAACACAGGCCATTTGTCTTTTGCTGGGATTAAGATGTTGTTCATGAAATTTGCCACTCCTTACCACCAACTACCTATAGCTGACTCACTCCTGTGTCTATCTGCTTACCTTTTCCACTCCACAGCTAGACTCAGTGGTTTTTCAAAGTAAGCCAACTTTTATTTTTATTCCAGAATGAATCACAAGGTAATTCTCATCTTTTAAGAATGAATTTGTTGTTGTTGTTGGATTTTTTTATGCAATTTTTTCTTTTCAATTTTATTTTCTTAAAAAAAAATATCATCTCCATAAATGTACCTTCCTGCTCCCCCTCCCCTCCCTCCTCCCAGTCCCTCCCAGTCAGCCCTCAGCCTCGCCCCTTCCCATCCACCCATTCCCCAAAAGGGCAAGAAGTCCCAAGGTGGCACATCCACTCCAGGGAAGTCCGATCCACTCATCCCAAAGTCAATGCTGGGCTTCGTGTTCCTCTATAGGGAATGGGCTCCAAGGTGCCAGCCCATGTGTTTTAATTGATCACCAAAGTGAATGGAATAGATAGCGGTGACCCAGGTAGAGATGCAACTGCAGCATAAGGTAATGAATGCCTCTACTTGCATATCAGTCTTATTTTATCTCCCAATGAATCACATTAGAAAACGGTAGCACTGTTATAGTTTTCTCTTGGCTATAAACAATGCTATCTTGTTATGTTCTGCAATAGTACCTAACTGTATCTCAGAAACCACCTCAATGTATATCTCTCTTCTACTTCTGCCCTGGAGCATCCCAAACTGAAAATTAGTATACCAAGATTATCATCTCCTAGGCTGTCTTCTCAGCTTGCAGCTTCCCCACTTTCCCACATGAGAAGGCTTTCGATATCCTCACCTGTGGGATCTTCAACATGAGTCATTCCTGTAGAGAAATGTTCCCATTGTGACTAAAATTTTAGGCACGGGGGAGGGAAGTTCCTTTCCAGGGTTATTTTCATGGTGGAGCTTCCTAGGAGGAACTGCCAATCAAATAGGCAACTGTGCAGTGTGGGAGGAATTGAATCACTATTGAATAACTGTCCAAAATGTGTTGCTTACTTACTTAAACTGCTATTCAAATAGCTGCTTAGTGCATTAAAAGAAGAACACTGTAATTGGTAATATCGGGATGCTCTTAGAAAATGCATATTATGGTACACTATTTCAGTGAGATAGCATTTGTATGTTCGACACAATGTATTAAACTATCATGTGTTTATCTCTTAAGGTATGTCCCTTGGTTCTTTTATCTTTTCCAAGACTAATCCTTATGTCTTTACTGATGCCACTTATGTCTCCTGAGTATAGCTAATTTTAGAAATCCTAGGCTTGGCTTAATACTTTTTCCTATGAGCTTATCTATATAAGCACAATTTTGAATCTCTCCTTCAAACCGTGAAAAGAGGTATATTAAGGCTAGATGGTAAAGGAGGGAAGGTTGTAAATGAGTGACAGGGGAGGCTTGGACACCCAAAAGCTAGGAGAGCTATTGACTGCAGAATGGCTGAAAGCCACCATGCATATTATGCAGGACTTAAACGTCGTCTTACAGTTTCACATATAGTCAAAACAATGCTTAGGATATTGTAAGCATCATGCTGGATTCCTCTGCAAAAAAATACTCGACCTATGATGTTTTGCGTACCATCTACAAGTTGCTATCCTAATCATCTTCCATACTTCATTGGTAACATTTCTTAAACTCTGGGCTTCTAGAAACAAAACTTGGTTTCCTTAGCGATGACCTTCCTAAGATGCCATGACCTTGGACCACATGAACTGGATACTGAACCCTTGCTCCTTGAACTCATTTTCTGTTGTCTTTATAGTGTACTGACAAAGTTAAGTCACAGACGGGGATAGTTCTTGCTCTTCACTTATAAAAACTCTCTATCAATCAGCCTTATTTCCAGATATGATAACTCTAGGGTGATGCTTTTCAGTCTGCCTCAGTGTTCAACATCATGTTTATAATAGGAGTTAGAAGCAGTATTAACAGCATAGAACAAAATACAATATTTATTTGATCATTTGGGTTTCAAAGTCTAATAAAATATAAAAGCTACACTGAGGTTAAATTACATTGTTTAAACAAATTATATAATGTGTAATATTATATGTGTGTGCAGTCATATGTGTATTTGTGTGTGTGTATGTGTTCGTGTGTGCCTTCGTTAGGGTTTTTTTTTATTGCTATGAAGCAATATAAAGGGTTTATTTGTCTTACACTTTTAGATCACTGTTCATTATTAAAAGAAGTGAGAACAGGAACCCAAATGGAGCAGGAACCCGAAGACAGGAGCTGATGCAGAAGTTGTGGAGGGGTGCTGCTTTCTAACTTGTTTCTATAGATTGCACAGCCTGGTTTCTTACCTCAGGGGAGACCCTGCACAGTGAGCTGGGCCCTCCTACATCAATTCCCAATTAAGAAAATTCCCTGCAATCTTGCCTACTGCCAAATCATATGGCAACAATGAACAATGTCTCCACTGAGTTTCCCTCCTCTCATATGACTCAAGCCTGTGTCAAACAGACATGAAACTAGCCATGGGGGAAAAATGCATATATTATGTATGGTTTCAGAAGCCTATTATTCAGCAGGATAAAAGTCATCTATAACAGATTTTCTGCCTCCTGATAGTGGGTTTCTCTGCCAATGTAGCAAGCCAGATCAAACCTAATTGAAAAGGTATTATCAGGTTTATCAGAGCAAAGCAACTTCTAGGCAAATTCTCCAGTCCCAGAGATGGAGGCTGGAGAAGCCACACACCTGGACTACAACAGGTTGTAGGTGAGGGGTGATGAGGTTGTGCCCAAACATGGTCAAAAGCTACATGCTTTAAGGGAGAGCTTGGGAGGCTGGCAACATCAGGGGAGGAAGCTGCCTTTGCCACTGAGAATGTGAAACTGGGCTTTTTGGTGCCTTTCCTTTGCTCCAAGAGCTTAAGGTTCCAATGGAACAATCTAATCAAAATTCTAAGTGAACATAAACACTTTGCAAACAGTGTGAGTTTCCAAGATTATCTTTTGGTTACCTGAATGTTTAAGAATCTTTATTTCTATAGGAAATCATTAATGTCTGTCAGTGCACTGTGTCCCAAGCACCTCCACCCAGAGGTTGCATTTACTTCAGATTCAAACACATGATTTTTTAAAATGTTAATTATACATTAAAAGAAGGAGAAAATACTTTGTTATGGCACACTTCAAGGCAAATAACCAAACTAGAGTAATCAAGAATGGGAGATTTCCTTCGGTAGTTGACCATTCTAACATTTTTTAAAAAATCAGCCTGGCGGTATGAGTCTTTTCCTAGATCTAAGTAAATGAATGCAAAAAGACACAAACTTTGATTTTTTTGGGGGGGGGGGCTGGGGGGAAAAGTGTTAACTTTCTGAATTTTTATTTAGAATCTTTATTATGATCATATTTCTTGTGTGTTCAGATATTATTTAAAATACCCACCAAAATGAGCTTTCTCCAGCAGGGAAAACATCCTTGACAGGATAATGTTAAATTAAATAAACAGCAATTAATAAGATCTGTGACTGCCTGCTCTTTAGTCGAGCTCCAGCATGAAGTCTGAAGTCTGAAGGCTTTTACATGTAAATGCAGCCATCAATCTTTCAGTCTCTATGGCTTCTGAAAATTCTAATATCTTTCCTTTTGGGAAAGTCTGCAGGTCTCATTTGAATCTCAATAAAATCTCTCACGTTGAAGTCTATGGCCTCAGTAAATCTTATCTTGGTAAACATAAAAAAGCTTCCATTTCAACAGATTGGTTTTTAGGAAGAGAACACCCACTTGCTTAACAATGAAGGAAGACATAGAAAGGCAATTCTGGCAGAGAAATGAGCCCTGGTATCTGGGGGAGTGTCCATGACTTGCTATTGACTTTTAAGACTATCACTCACAACCATGGGATCCTTGGGCATATGTTTCTCTGCTCTATGTCCAGAACATGGTTTACTAATTGAAATCTTCCTACAAACAGGCATTTCTGTAAAGGAAAGAAAGGCTCTTTCAAACCAAAAATTAGTGTCATGGTGATGACTTGGGACTTTAAAAGACGTTCTGCCCCTATGAATGGCTCACAACTATCTGTAACTCCAGCTCCAGGGTATCCTTGGTAGCTCTCTGTACTCTGAGGGCATTCACACACAAGTGGAATATACTCACACATACACATAAATATAACTAAAACTGTTCAAAAGGAAGGTAATAAAGAACAAAATTAACAGACAACAGCCTGTCTCTATGAGTCTAAAAATAGACTGGGCACGTCACTACCCTCTACTACTTCCAATTACTTTTCTATACATATCATGCAAAGAACCCCATCCCTTGGACTCTGATAGAATGAGCCTTCTATTATTATTAGATTCAGGATGTCTGATGTTTGGTGCTTATATGAACTTCAAACTCATTATATTAAACATTATTATAAATTTCTGAACTTAATTTAATGAAGAAAAAATTGTTAGATTCACATATGTAAATTATTCAACTGAAAATATCTAAAGAGTTTAAAGTTTAAAAAGCACAACAGTAATATATATTACGTTAGAAAACATACAAGATATTTTAAAAATATATTTCAGCCAACTGTGGTGGTGCATGCTTTTAATCCCAGAATCCCTCTGACAGATGTAGCAAAGCTTTTGTAAGATTGAGACCAGCCTTGTTTACATAATGAGTTCCAGGCCAGCTAAGGCTATATAGTGAGATCCTGTCTCCAAAATTAAATGAATTTGATATTGAATATCATAGAAAATTTTGAATATTCAACCAAACACATCTAATGTAAATATCAACATTATTTTAATCTACAAATCAGCAAATGTTAAAAGGTACAATAATAATATCAAGCATATACTTAACACTGTCTTTAAGTAATTATAGCCATGTGTAATAGTACTTTGAGAATACATATTAAAACTGTCTGCCATTTGACTCATCTGCCTCAAAAAACTTATATAAAGTTAAAAATGTGGACGAGACTTAAATCAAGTTGTTTATATTCTGTACAATAAATAGATGATAGACAAATGATAGATGACAGATAGATGATAGATAGATATATTTTCTTTTTTAATATTTTGACTTCATTCATGCGTCTTTGCAATACCAGAAATTCAAGTCAGAAGCCTGAGAATTATTATAGGCTGTTCAAAAGTTCTTATTCTGCTGAGGATTTTTAGCAGTTAACAATTCACTACCCAATTCCATTTGCTCTTTGATCATAGTTTCGATCCACTAAAATGCTCCAAGAATACAATTTTAAAAGGTGGACATTTAGATTCCATCTTAACTGGTATTCCATGGTGGATTATGGTTCCCTCATAACTTACCTATACCACACTGCACTTAAACAGTCACCCAGCTTTGTTGGAAACTGGGCAGTTGCTAGGCCCTTTGCCTGCCTTTCCTAGTCCTATGCTATGGACTATGTCAGTCTTCAGTCTTACCCCAGAAGCTTCAGTCATACCCAAGCTTTGCAAGGGAGTTAAAACTCTTCCTTCCTGTAGCCTGTTGGTCCTCCACCATGGATAAATCCCCCTCCCCCCCTTCAATCTCTTATTTTATTATTTCCCGAAGTTGAGGGAATCAAGAACAAAAATTTAAATTCCTTTGAATATTTAGATTTTGCAGTGGATTCTGAGGACACTTTGGCTCTGCCTCTAATGGTACATGGCTCTCTGTGCTTAGACCGGCAGGTCTTTCATTTAGCCTTGATCCTGTCTTTCTGCCTAACTCTGTTTCTTACCGTCTTGTTCAGCCCTGAGATTCCCACGAAATTCTCTCACACTCTGTTGCAAGGAAGTGTGTAATGCAACTGTCACTTAGTTACGAAAGCAGTCACTCCAATAAACGCCATTTGTCCATTTAAAAGTATGTTAGCTCTTCTTCTAAGTAGAGTTTGTGGCTCCGGGTTTTCCTTATGTACATACAGTTGATTATAACAACATTAAAACTCTCTAATCCTATTGGCTCTGAACTTCGCAATGACATAGTACCATTTAATTATCTTTTACTGGGGGGAATATGCACCATACACCTGTTTTGTATAAACATTTTGCACAACAAATTCCTTTTATGGATTGTGGTAATTCTTTATGAGGTTTGGGTAGCTCATCATAACTTCTGTGTCCTGTGTCATTCAAGATATGGACCTTGAGTTTGCAGCCACACGCTGCCTTTGTAAGAAAGATGCCACTGATTCACAAAACACATATACTTTGCATGGTTTACATAAAGGATAAGATGAATTGCATTGACTAAACAGGCTTACTCACAAGGTGCAATCACAATCAGCTGGATGCTGGCTCAGTAAGAAGGGGGTGAGGTATGACCATTGAGTGTAATGAATTGTGCGGTGTATAAAGAAATGTGATCAGGATACACATTATATCTAAAACTCAATACTTGACTGTTACTTTCCAAGGAACAAAAGATCCTTCCGTATTAGCTTATAATATTGATTCTTTTATTATTGTTTTCAGTAACAGAGAGAAAGGACAAATGTTAAGTACCACATTGCAAAAATCAAAGACATCTAAAATAGAAAGATGGAGAGAGGCTGGAGAGATGTCTCAGTGGACAGTGTTTGCGGTGAATGCATTAGAGCCTATGCATGGATATCACTGCCCGTGTTTAAAAACAGGGCATGCCAGCATGGACATATAATCTCAGCATTGGGGGGGGGGTGAGACAGCAGGATTTCTGGGGCTTCCAGTCATAGCAAAGGGGTGGAGCTCTAAGTTCAGGGAGCGAGAGCCTGTCTCAAGTAGTAAGTTGGAGAGTAATAGGGGAACATCTGCCCTTCACGTGTACTGCACAACTGAGCATAGCAACCCCCACAAACCCACAGAGGGGGCATATGGGAAGGTAGAGAGCAGCCAGGGCTCTAGTCTGATGGAAAGAAGTGGGGAAACCTGCCTGGAGTACTCTTTTTTCCTTCTTCCCCCCATTATCTTGGTGGGTTTTAACTATCTCAGGCCAGCAATTATTTGACACTACAACATTAAACAATTGTCCTAACAGGCTATTTAAAGGATAGAGCTGCACAATGCTTCTATAAAGAGCCTGTGTTGTCGAGTTGACCATGTAAAGTATTATTACCTAGGCATTTCCAAGTCTTTCAAAATATCTGAACCTTCACAGGCACGTAAGCAAAGCACAGTTCTAAGGAAGACACCTTGGCAATGTTAAGTCAACGGCTTAATGTCTTTCCCGATTTTTTGACAAGTTATCCTTTAAAAGATAATTTAATATATAAAATTCATAAGATGGCGAAACACACTATTCATAATTGCATTTCCATTAGAATACATTGCTCAAACTTCTTGCTGAAGTTCATTAAAGACAATTTATTACTAGGGCAATGAGGTACTGGGTATATTGTTATCATTGTCATGATCACTATTTAAAAAATGATGACAAAATGTACAGGGCATGTGTATCACACA
Source organism: Phyllotis vaccarum (assembly GCA_033318265.1). Classification (NCBI taxonomy): domain Eukaryota; kingdom Metazoa; phylum Chordata; class Mammalia; order Rodentia; family Cricetidae; genus Phyllotis; species Phyllotis vaccarum. The sequence continues at coordinate 9,857,150 of JARWLC010000008.1, forward strand.
TTGACTGGACTACTGAGGTAGCCATCCATGATCCTCAAAGACAATTGCAAGATGGCTCTCATCAGCATCTCTCAAGGACACGTGTGATAAGACTTGACTTCTGTCCTTCTCAGGTCAGACTTGTGTTGAAGCCTTCCCATTTTAATTTCCTAGAAAACAGCGAGGGACTAACAGTCTCCAAGGTGACTAACTCTTACTCTTAAGAGTATCATTCATGTGCTTGAAGATGTTTCTACCATCCTTCTTACCTCCTGTTTCTCTGTACTTTACTGGCTTCTATGTAACCAAGAGCTCTTAGTCCTGAAATCACTTGTACTGAGAGCCTGCATCCTTTTTCGCTTCACGGAGAAAGCTTTCTCTTTCTGCCTCTTGTCCTCTGCCCAGCCCTTGAAGCATTCCATCTGCCTATGTCTGTGAGGAGGCACATGGCCTCTGGGGCCGAACCAGTGGGGTCAAATAATGTTCTCACCATTTAGCATAATTAACTCCAACCACCCGTCTGTTGCAAGGTCTGGTGTAGCCAACACAAGCAAGAGGAGGCCAAGAAGAAATTTCTCCTCATTATTAAACCTAAATCTAAGCACTTGTCTGTCTGTAAAAACAGAGCAACCAAGGAAAACTGAAACCAGTGCACGGGGTCTGAGGTTTCAATAAATGTCAGGGAGCGTCAAGTCTGTTTGGATTGCAAATTATTGCTGGCTGACAGTCTTAGTATTTTACAGCTGAAGATTGCTGTCATGGGGGATAGGAGGGAGTTGGGGGAGAGCCTCTCACATCACAGCCAGAGGGAAACAGAAGTTACCAGATACTATAACAATCATAAAACATTACAAGAGGGATGTTGGCTTTTGCTAAATTTAGTCTTTCCTTAATGCATATCCTGGGAAACAACAGCCCACAACACTAAGCCCCTCCCCCAGAGTGGATGAGGTGTTAGATTTACCCAAGATTGAGAGCACAATTCTCTGGTTTATCCATATTGAACTTTACTCCATACCTCCCATTGGTTGAGCCACTTTGAACATCTGAGAGCGATAAAGAAGCCTAAATGTTTCAAGGTGAATTAATAACTCACTACATATCCTAGAGAAACATACACCAATAATTCGAGTAGTGGTTAAGGCTGTTTCTCAAATGGATTAAATGAGTGAGCAATTACTGATTAAAACAAACGCCATACCCAGGCGGGGCTTTTCAGCCTGCTTAGGGACTCACACTGCTTAGCATTTTATTGCTGCATACTTCAGAGTTTTAAGAGGATGTGCTATTTCTCAGGCTTCCACTCAAGATTGCCCATGTTCGTATTCACTTTTATACACCGAGAGCAATGTGTATTGATGATCCCCCATGTGCCAAGGACTATTGTAGGTCCATGGAAAACCAAAGAAGTGAAGGCCTCCATTGTCCTAGGCTAAGAGTCAAGTGCAATGGTTTTAACCGAGATTCCTTTGGCTTCAGTGAACTAAAAAGAAAATTTACTTAAGGTTAACTGAAAGCCAAGTAAAAAAAATCATTTTAAGGTAGAGTGGCATCAGTTGGTCCAAAAGTGAAAACACAGCAGAATTTTCTAAAACACCTACTAGCTGAGCTATGAATTGCTATGCAAAACAGAATTATTTTCTCAAAATTTCTAATCACCCAGGTTCTCCATCCTAGGTCTCTTACAGGTCTGCCCTGTTTATTGCTTTTTTAGCATGCTAAAATTTCTGGCTCTTTACTTGAATATATTTAAAATTAGAAAAACATCTTGTCAAGCAAGTATCCTAGTTCTGTTACCAGCTGTGTTAAATCCCAACTCGGAATTTATGGAGAGAGAATTGTATTGTTCCAATCTGAGTCGGGTGTATATCCTCTGTAGATTATAGGTCTTAGACTCGGGTGGCTGATGTTCAAGCAGGCCATTCCAGAAGCTTATTAATCAGGTTCCTGTATTAGTACATCTGTCTTTTAAAGTACCACCAGAGGGAATTTGCTTATAGTTTGGGGGTGTTACCTAACTGTGGAGTGAGATCTTCAAGGAAGATGGAATTAATTCCCTAGTTAGTGCCTGGGGAAAATTCTAAGAAGCAAAGAAATGTTAGATATGGTTTCTATCTCAATGCTGATTAATTTTTGAGGTCCTTGAATAACAGTTTGATGACGTCTTATAACCTTATTTTCTAGGAAGCTCTAAGTTTATGTGCCAAGAGCAGCCAGACATTGGCAACTATTGCTGTGGCATTTAAGCCCACAGCAGCCCTTGGCATAGAATGGGGTAGCAGAATCCTGACCATGAAATTATGAGCATTATATCTCCCTATACAGATGTCCTCCTCATTGTGGGCAGCACCATTCTCTAGGCAGATGATTCTGGGATGTATGAGGTAGCTAGATAAGCATGAACCAACAAGAATGTTAGCAAGCATCACTCCTCCATGGTTTCTGCTTCAAGATCCTCCTAGAAGTCCTATCTAGACACATCTCGATAATGACTGTGACCTGTAAGCTGAAGCAACCCTTCTCCACTTCTGTACTGCTTTGGGCCAGAGCATTTCAGAGTGTTTGAATCACAGTCTCAGAAACCAAACTGTAACAAGTCTGGATAGTGTCAAGATGAGAACTGAGCACTTAACCCAATGGGCTTTGGGGTGCACATTTCAGATATAACTCAGAGCAAGATACAAATGACTAAATGTGGTACTTTGTTCCTCAGTGAAGCATTAGGAAGTGATGTCAGGTTGATGACTGATTATTGGCATTAAACAAATGAAGACATCTTAGACGGTAAATTTGGTTTTCAAGGCAAATGTTTTTCCAAGACTCAGTAGAACAATGTCCATTTTCTACCTGTGTTTTTCTGTGACTGATAATGGATTTCAATATCTCTGTGCTGTCTCCCTCCATGTGTGTAAGCTCTTGTGCAAAGGACTCGATCACACACACACACACACACACACACACACACACACACACACACCTCACATACATACATACATATGTGTGAATGCAAATGTAAGTCCAGAGCACAGTCTCTGATGTCATTTCTCAGTGTGGCTCACACAGTATATTTTTAGAGAACCTATCTCACCCTCTGGGCACTCATCAAGTAGTCCAAACTAACTGCCCTGGGATCCTCTCAATATTTCCCCAGGGCTGGGATTAAATGTCTATGCTAGCACTCCTGACTTATTTAATTCCTTTCTGATGATTGAACAGGGAAGGTTCTCATTGATTTGGGGTAAGCACTTTACCCATTGCTCCAACCCTATTCCTGCCCCTCCCCCTTTTTCCTTCAGATCTGAGAATCTGAGCATTGGATTTGTCTCTATAATCACACCAGACCCCTTTCACAGTTATCCTTAGCAATAACCATGGTTTTATAATTTGCTGGGTGGTCACACTTCAGCACAAGAAGTTCCCAAGAGCATGGAAAATCCACTCAGTACACAGAGGGAGGGACCTGCGGGTTTTGTATGTTTCTAATCAGCCCCTTGTTGGAAGCGAACAGGTCAGTTACTCTATCCCGTAGTGTAGCGAATTCTTTAACAGGAAAAACGAATACCTTTCTTTGTCCTCTACAAAACAGTCCTTGCTTGATAAACACTGAAAAGAATAATAATAAAATAATAGAGGGAAAGGTGGAATGGAAATATATTTACATGCCTTAACATGCACAGAGTGGCAAATTTAAAAGGCTATAAATAAAGATTTCGCACCAATAATTTCCCAAGAAGGCCTCATGCTTTCCCCCTATGGCTAAGAAAGGCTGCCAAGCTTCCCGTGTTCGATATTCTTAAAAGGGACTCAATTTTGACTGAGTGGTATGCTACTTTAGTGCTTGTGGAATATTGCTTAACATGCCAAACAACCAGAGAGAGCTGATTTTATGGCGGTGGGAGAGAGGTTGTCTTAGTTTGGGAGAGCTACCATTCAGGGTTTCCAAGACACCATTTATTTCCCTTACAGCCTGCTCCTGTACCTGAATGTCCTGGATGTTCACCCACAAAGGAATAAATTAGCCCTCTTTCCATAATTAAGGGATTTAAAAAGTTTTAGCAGAAAGAATTTTTTCCCTCTCAGATCTCAGTTCACTGGTAGTAACTGAGAAAAGATCACCATAAATCTCAGAAGACCATGAGCATCCCAGCTTTTCACTGGAGATGTTTTCCACACTGCCCCATCCTTTATGTCTGTAACTATGGCCTACGATGCCTTCATGTTTTAAAATCTCATGGTCAGGAATGAGCATATTATTTCATTACACTGAACCCCAACTCTAGGGAAAATCAGTGCTCACAGGTGACGTAGAAAAGGAAGGGGTAATGAAATGGAGATGCAAACTCAGTGAAGTTTCCACCTTGCATGCCTGAGGACTTAAGTTCAGATCTCCTAGACTTAAAAACACATACCTGCGAACTCACTGTTGGAGTTAAGAGGAAGGGGAGAATCCATGGTGGTTGTGAGTTGGTCAGTATAGCCAGGTCAATGTGCTCCGTGTTCAGTGTGTTGGAGAACAATTAAAGAGATATCCATCATTGAACTCTGTCTTCCATGGCGTGTCTACACACATGCACACGTGTGCGCGTGCGCATGTGCACACACACACATACACACACACACACCTGCAGAGAGATAGAGAGAGGGAAAAAGTGGGAGGGAGGAAGGAGAGAGAGAGAGAGAGAGAGAGAGAGAGAGAGAGAGAGAGAGAGAGAGAGAGAGAGAGAAGAAGAAGAAGAAGGAGGAGGAGGAGGAGGATGAGGAGGAAGAAGAGCTAAATGAGGCTTATTAACCAAATCCTCTCCTATGCACGGTGATAAGCACAGTTTGCCATTGGGATCTCATTGTCCCAAACTTCTCCATGAAGTCTCTACAATTTTCTAGAGGAGTGAGTTCAGTAAGCTTAAACAAATTAGTCAGAAGCAAATTGTTCTTCAACAATGACTTTAATTGCTTTCTCTTTTTCCACAATCTCACTCTGCAAGCACCATGCCCTTCACCAAATATCATATTTCACTGCACAATAATATTTAGCACGTGTCCTGAAATCCACATATACTGGCTGACATAATGAAGAAAAGTCACTTGCTTGAGTACTGGATATGTTACTTTCCAACCAGTAGCCGTTGCATTATGTATACACATTCAGTGTTGGCTGTGCCTTTGTGCTACCTTCTTAGTATTCACTTCTTTCCAGTGGTTGGTTGCCAGAAATAATCAGTCAAGTTTTCAAAGGATGCCAAGAATCTCTGTGCATTCAGTGGTCTTTCAACAAGTCTTTATCAGTCAGAGATCCTGAAAGCAAAGAGAACTTACTGCAGATGGTACAAATGAAAAGATTTTAATGAAGGGTCCGCTTAATGACATGTGGGCAGGCAGAGTTACCAGGGGAGATCTGAGGAGCAACAGGAAACCATTGCACCCTCATGGTGGAAAGGATAGGAGGATGGAGTTCTTTTATCAGAGCCAAGTTGCAAAGATGAAGAGAAGGGTACCTGGCCTGAGAGCTGGCTGCAGAGGAATATTACTACTGTTAAAGATGAGGGTCTGAAGTCATGCTGGGAGGGGGAAGAAAGGACCCGGTCTTTCTCTCTTGCTTTTAGTCACCCTTTTCAGAATTCATTTCTTTCACTGAAATCACAGAGACTTCATTCGACAAGAGACTCAGAGCACTGGAGTCTATCCTTTAGTTCAAAGCAAGGCAGAGAAGAATGGAAAATGGATCTGGGGTGATGTGAGGATAAAGATGCATCAATCAGGATCCTAGCCTCAGTCTGAACACTGGAGATGAAAAGCAGTGGGCACAATAGACATTTACTCATGGAGCTCAGGTTATAGTGCAATATAGTAGCTAAATATCAAGAGAGCTGGTGAGGTCTGATTGGCTAGTACCATAGAGATAAGTGCTATGTAAAAGACTGTGAAGCTTTGGAAGCCATGAAGACAACATTTAATTGTGGTTAGGGGTACTTTTCTTCTCTGAGAAGGGGCACACACCCAGGGATATAGCACTGTTGTAAAGACCCAATAGGAAGGAAAGAATAAACTACATCAAGGAAGGGATACAGTCAACAAGGAGCAGAAACAGGGAGGAAACCAGGCCTGCTTTTTTCAAAATTTATTTCCTCTGTCTCATGGACCCTCAATTGTCTGTGGACTTTGACCAGGTATCGCAAATAAATAAAATGTTGAGTGTAGAACATCAAAGACAGAAAGTGACCCACTCGGCACATGAAGGCTGGCTATCTTTGGTAGCTAATGGGTGGCCTTCCAGTTTGAGACGTGTCCTTGTGGGTGTGCTCTTTACTCCTGTGAGAGTTTATGTGATGTGGAAGTTGATGTGTAAGCTATTGTCCAGGGTATGTGGGCTGGCTCTTCCTAGTTACATGCATAAAGGTACGACCAGAAAAGTAACGGTCCCATTTTCCCTGAACTCTAGACCCTTTAGAGCTTCCAAATATCCCTTCCTAAAATAGTGTTGCATATGTGCAAGGCCTCTTTTTGTCTGACCACCATTATTTTTACGGAGATTTCTCTTTCCTCTCTCTTTCTCTCTACTGCATTTTTCTGTCTTGAATACACACAGAGACAAAGACACACACACACACACCTTCTGTCTAAAAATGTCCTGATCAATGATGCCTTCCTCTGTAAAAATGTATTTCAATTATTGAAAGCCTTTTGACTAAATCCAGGAGCTCTCCTCTAGAGCATTCTGCCATTTGGTGCAAATGCATGCTGAAGAATCTACATGACATATTCACTTAGTGGCTTATCTCTGAGAAAACTGTCAGTTCCGTATGGCCAAAGCCAAACATTATTTTAGATTCCTTTTTCTTTTCCATTAATGTGTATATGTTTGTGCATGTGCCTGTGTTCATGCTTTCATGCTTTGTGTGTGTGTGTGTGTGTGTGTGTGTGTGTGTGTGTGTGTGTGTGTGTGTGTTGGCATGCATGTCATAATATACTTATCTAGGTCAGAGGACAATTTTGAGGAATAAAATTTCTCCTTCTGCCATGGGTTTTCAGAATCAAATTAATGTTGGCAGGCTTATGAAACAAGAACCTTCACCCACAGAGTTAGAGTTATTCTAGCAGCTCAGTACAGGATTGTCTTTAAAGATAGATATAAAGGTAGACAGGCAGATAGATAGACAGACACATACAAATATACATACATACATACATACATACACATACTTATAATAAACAAGCCTTACTTAGGAATGAAGTGTGCATGTGTGTGTGTGTGTGTGTGTGTGTGTGTGTGCGTGCGTGCGCATTGGGGGGTCATTATATAAGTTTATCAAACTCAACACAAGTCTACAGTGTTGGTGTCCCCAACACCTCAGAATTGAGAGGATAAGACATTGCTGTGTCCTGGATAGTGATAAGAAACTAAGTGTACGGTTTCATGTGCTCAATTATGAAGAGAAATGATGTCTTGAACAGGACTGACTTGTGAACTTCCAGGCAGCCAGAGAATATCCCAGTTTCCCTGTGATTCAGAGGTCTTGCCTGACCTATAATCTGGGAGGCTCTTGTGATTGCACCTTATCTATATCTGAGTATCATAAGGATGAGTAGTTAAGTGTGGTTAATAAACCCCAGCTGGGTGTTTTCTCAGTGAGTCAACATATCATTTTGTCTACTGTTTGTTCATATGGGAATGATGAATAGAACTCACAATTCATATTTTCATTATAAGTAGAAAACTAGGAATAATATCAACATATGATATTTGCTCTTATAAAGTGCTTTAGAGACACCCTGAAAGTATCAGATCATTATAGCCCTAGTAAAAATTTTATGGCTGCCTGTGGATTTCCATGATCAAAGACAAAGTAAACAGAACTCTTTTAGGCTGAAAGACACTCAAGACTCTACAGTTTTATTTTTTGCTGTTGGCTTTCTTAAGAGAGTGATTAATAGTTTCACAATGTAAAAGCACCCACATTTCAGATTGAGTAATAAAATGAAATTAATTCTGGAATCTATTCTTCATGCATCTTAGGCATGATGTATAGTAGACTGTCTTGGCAATTAAAATTGCCATGAGCTAGATACAAAAAAAAAAAAAAAAAAAAAAAAGGTCTTGAAGGTCCACCTGCTTTTTCATTCTTCTATTCCATTTCCTGTACTTCATCTCAATACTTTCCATTTAGTTACATGACTCAAAAAAAATTTCTTGGTCCTAACAATGCCATTAGAAAAGAAATGTGATGATATTTTAGTACTGTTGGTATTAATAGCGCGACTTTACGACTTGTCCTTTGGTCATAGAACAGATGCCATTGATTTGCAAAATATCATCAGTGATAGGAAATACCATGGAGGACATTCGACAAACAATGAAGGGCATTCAGGACTGATTTTCAAATAAGAAATATGAGATGTATCGAGTCATATAGGCATGGATTTAAATATACATCAATATGCATGTGTGTATGGATGTGTGCAGGTGCACATAGATGTGTCTTTGAATATGCAAATGCATGTGCAAAGACACAGGTACAGGACATATATATATATATATATATACACACACCTACATGTAAACCACTTTCCACACAATTTTTCTTCTCACTGGACTGATACACCAGTGTAGAATTTCTGGCCCCTATGGCAGTTGTAGGTTTTATATTTTTGAAGAACTTCCATACTGTTTTGAAAAATGTCCATCATGCCATTTGCCTGTTTTAAAATGTAGTTATTTTCGTTTTTGTTTTAAAATGGTTTGTTTTCCATATGATCCCTTACTCTGAAACTGTGAGCCTAATTATATGTTCTTTTTACTAACTTGTTTCTTTCAGACATTTTTGCCTCAGCAACACAAAGCTAAGTTGGTGATGACTCCAAGCTCTCTTGCATTCTGCCTTATTTAACTACTTAAGCTTTTCATCCGTTGGCCCAGCCACCATTATCTCCTACCTAGATTACTATAATCTCTCCTGAGAAGTTTCTCTGACTCATTATGTTTTCGAGTTTATGGTTCCCAAACACTATTTAAGACAGCACCCCATGATCTCCGGTCCCACTTCTGGCTTTCAGTCTCTGCAGAATTGCATGCCATATGTCAAATAAATTTTAGTTTTTCGACTTTGCATTTACAACTTCCGTAGCCTAGACTATGAACTTAAAAGGAAAATTTTGCTTATTTTATTCTTTTTTGACCCTTAAATATACAATCTAGCATAGTACTCAACACATTGTAATGACATATTTTAGGCATTTTCATGAGAAATACTTGAAGCATATCTAGAATCTTCACCAAGCCTTCCTTGTGATAAATAATACTTATTTAATATTAAATAAGAAAGCTCATTTTGGATAAGATTTATTTTTATTTATGTGTATTTTTGTGTATCTGCACATGTGTTAGCACAAGTATGTTTGGGTGTCTGAGGAAGTCAATAGAGGGCAATGAATCACCTGGAGCCAGAATCACAGGTGACTGTGAATCATTCAATATGAGTGCTGGGTCCTGAACCAAGGTCTTCTGGAAAAAACGATAAACCCTCTGAACTGCTTGGCCACCTCTCCGACCAACTCACTATGAATACATTAAGCTATTTGAGAGCCAAAAGATGATTTGTATGCCAAGAGATATTCACGAATCAAATATTTTCAAGGCCAATTGAAGAATCTCCCTAAAAGTTTTGGATTAAAGGATGCCTATTCAAGTTGATTTGTGGCTTAAAACACTGTGAGTCTAAACCCTTTTCTAATCCTTCAGTGAAATATTTCTGGACTTGGAACCTGTGATGTTTCAGTTGTATTTCTTAGACACATCAGCGATGGAGTAACCGGGCAAAGTGTTTAATCCATTTGGGGCTTAAGCTATAAATTGGTGATGACATCCATAATAACAAGGACCTCACAAGATCATGGACATCAAATATAGTCATCAGCATCTTCATACATAAGGATAAAGACTATGAGCCCAAGCTAAGAGGAAGCATTACGGTCAATGTTAATATTCTCTTACCATAGTAATTTTGTTATATTTGTTCAAAACTTATAAAGTTGTAGCCTGTTTGAGAAACTATTTTAAAAAGCCTCAAAATATGGTAAGTAGTTTCCATTTTATGTTGTGTGTGTGTATGTTTGCTTATACCAGCAGCGGTCAAAAGAAGATGTCAGATCCCTGGAGCTGTACTGAGTTAAGGAGGCTGTACACTGCCAGACATGGGCACTGGGAACTGAACTCTCCAAGAGCAGCAAGTTTTCCAAGCTCTGAGCCACCTCATCAGCCCAAGAGTAGTCATTCTAATGATCTCAGCTGCATGCTTCCAAGGTGGGTTTCATTTTTCTCAGCTGGAGTTGGATATAACCTATTTCCCGCCTCTCGTATCCAGCTTTGCCCTCTCCCTGT